>OZ038394.1:47345853-47945853 GCA_964036045.1 Eutreptiella sp. 'Long Island Sound 2002'
CCGAACAGCCCTGCCAAACGAGGGGGAGGGGGTTGGAAAAGGGGCTCCTCCCCCCCCCCTGACAGTTATTTCCCTCCCACCCCTGATGAGCGCGTACGAAGAGGCAGTTGTTGGACTTTGGCTAGTGCCATCACAGTCCCCTGCCGAAGGGCAAGCACTCACCCTGAGGCCACCCCCCAACACTGTCCGTACGGACCCATGATCCCGGACTATCGCAATCGATCACTCGGGCACAGCGTGCGCCGCACAAAGGCAACCCAGAGGCGTGCACCGTGACGGCGGTGTCCGAGGCGTGTCTGGTGGTGGGTGGTCACCCGCCCCCACTCTGCCCAACGACCGCCCTGCGCAACGACCGCCCCCGGGCCACCCGGCGCTTCTTCAACACCACTTGTGAACCCAACGCCCTATCCAACCCTCCCGCTCATTCCGCACGCAGGGCACATGTGCCGCGCGGTATACGAGGGTGTGTGCTACGCTCTGCGGTCCCTGTGCCAAGCCCTGGGACTGGACCCCGCGGTCATGGCCGGGGTTCTGCATTTGGTGGGCGGCTGCATCCAGTCGGGCGTTCTGGTGCGTATCCTGGTGGACGTGCTGGGGTGTCCTGTGCATGTGCACCGAGGCTCCCGTGCCGTAGGTGTGTGCGCTGCTGCTGTACGGCCCCGGTGTCGATGGGAAGGGGGTCCGGACGCACCGTCATATCCCGGGATTTTTCAAGATCCCCACAGGGGGGCTGGGGCTCTTCTGTCAGGCCATCACGGGGGGATGCGGTCTGCATGGGACCGACATGGGGTGGGATGGGGTTGGTGGGTGGGGGGTTGGAGCCTTCTTATCCCGCCGGGGGGGGGGGGGAGAAGGGTTTTGATGGTTTGCACTTCTGGGTGTACGTACGTGTTCGCCTTTTGAGGAGAGAATCCTCCAATTGTGGATCCCGTCGGGTTAGTGAAGAGGGCTGGGGACCAAAAATAAATAAAAAAAACAGATGGCATTTTTGGAATCAGCGCATTGAGATGGGTCAGAAAAATGGTCATTTGCCCCCCTTTTGATGGAAAAAATGCACAGTATTTTTTGCCAAAAGATGGCCCAAATGGCTGCCAACCAGGGTTCGACCTAGAGGGGTGTTCAACCGTTTCAGCGGTTGTAGGTGTTTGGGGTGGTTTCATCACCCCCCCCCCCCCCCCCCCTGGTATGCGGCTCAGGTGTGAACCCACAGTTCACACCGCCCCATACCCCAATAGAGGGTAGGGTATATTTGGCTTGGGTATTCCCAGCCACACTGGAACCTCAGGGGTGTGGGGTCCTGAGGCGGTCATTACAATACACAAACATATATGGGGGGGGGGGGGGTGAGGCAAGTGCCTAAGTGCAGCCATAGCAACTCAAAGTGTTGGCCCCGGACCACACGCCATGACGGTACATCGCCTCTCCCCACTTACACCGCACTTGCACAAGCCTTCTCCCCCGTAGCATTAAGCGGAGCGACGCCCTCTCCCTGACCGCCCGGACGTCGAAAATCACGGGTGCACCGAACGCAGGCATCCGTGCCCGTTTTCACCCCCCCCCCCCCCCAAAGGCACGGTGGTCCACAGTCGGGTGGGTGGGCCCGAGCCAAGCTCCAGCCCATACCAGTGCAGGTGCAAGTCCTGCAGACCCACCACCACCACCAACACCCTGGACCCACCCACCCAACACCCCCTGAAAAGGAGCCCTCCCCGCCCGCCCTCCCTCCCGTGCAGCAGTTCCGTGCTTGTTACAAGCTTCAATGGGCTGCTAGGACCCAGTTGTTTGCTTTGTGTTGGGTAACCATTGGGCAGTCGCCGGTGCCAATCCTGCACACCCCAGAATTCCTGCAAACTCTGCCTGCGTCATCCGGCAGCGCTCTGTGGTCTTTGGCAGGAGCCATTGGAGCGTGCACCATCGCTGGCATGGGTTTGGGGTGGTACGTGGACTACGAGCCCCCGACGGCGGCAGAGGTATCTGTGCCCTGCCTCTCTCTGTCATTGTGCGAAGTGACCCCCACCATCCGAACTCCGGCTCGTTGTGCGGGGCGGGGGGGGGGGGTTCACTGTGCCACTCTCAAGGCGGTGGCGGGGCACCGCATTGGGTAGTCGGTCAAGCGTGTCGGGTGGTACGGGTCAGCACAACCGTAACAAGGCTTGTCTTCGGGATTGAGGAATGGCGTGCGATGCCAGAGCGGATTCAGAATGGCGGGAATAGGAGCACCCCAGGTTGTGGTGGCCAGCAACCTCGCCCTGCCCGGTGATGGGTAGCACCCGGTGATCTCGAACCCCCTGGCTCTGTTTTACGTTTCCCACATTGGTGGTGGTGGGCACCCTCCAAGCCTCACTGTCATGGGAGTGACTGAATATGAAGCAATGCTGGCGCCGGCATGGGAGGGACGCCAAGGGGTAGAAGCAGCGCTTGTGAGTAGAGGGACGACTGCCCCACTCTCACCGACCCAAAACACCTTTCCCCAGTGGCTTGGGACAAGCAATATAACAATATGAACGACCCATTCCTACAAGGTCAAAACCAGTGCGTGCACTCGGAAGTACGAACCGGCATACTCCCAGAGCCTTGAACGGGCTCCCAGGCCCCAGTCCTTTGCTTTGTGTTGTATGACCATCGGGCAGTCGCCGGTGCCAATCCTGCACACCCCAGAATTCCTTCAAACTCTGCCCCTCCGGAGTGAATCACCTCGAAGAGAGGTTGTTAGATCAAGCGCAGGCGCGGGCGTCATATACCCCCCTTTTTTGGGGTCATTCGCGTAGCATACCCCAAGGCATGATATTGGATGTCCAACCCCTTGTAAAATCATTATTTTGCCCAATAAGACCATCCCCCAATGGATTTTTTGATTCTGAGGCCTCTACCCCCTAAAACTGGATATCACTTTTTGGGGGGGGGGGTGGGGGGATGGGGTGGGGGGGGGGTCAAAAGTTTTCGCCCAAAAGGCTCTAAGCAGTGGGGAAGCCTGGTGCTGGCACATAACCGCCGGTCGAATGGTAACGTAGCTGACACAAGGTTTTCGGTCGGTAGTTCGAATCCTGGTCTGCCGACATTTCGCGGCGGCGGCGCCAAATGCAGCCAACCAGGGTACGAACCGCCGACCAAAGAAGTTGCGCTTCGGCTGCGTTACCATTCGGCCACTGCTTGCTCTGCAGTGAAGTGTCGCCCCACTGTTTAGGGACGCATCTGCCACTGACAAAAAACCCAAACTGTGTGTTTCTGTATGACTCACTGCTGGCCTGGCGCAGGGACTGAATGGCTGACTGTCAACCTCTCTTCGAGGTGCACTGCCGAAGGCAATAGAATTTTGTGAATGTTGTGGTTGGGATTCATCGGTTCCTGTGGACATGCGAATGTTGACGTTGTCACCTTCCGACTCTTTCATGTAACCTCCTCAAAGCCTCCGAATGACAACCCCCTGCCCCCTTTCAGCCATGCAGTATGGGTGTCCCTCGCCTCTCATTATCCCCCTACCGAGTGATGGCTAACATTCTGAGTGTGGGAACCTGCCCCCCCCCCGCCCCCGCCTTGAGTGGGGCGCCCTCTGGAGGGCTGAAGACGCAAGAAACAACGTGCCACAGTCGCGTATCTCCGAGCGAATCGGCTCCTGGAGCACAGGGTCAGGCTTCCGGAGGTTCCGTCTGCACCGCTTGTCTGCCCGTCGGACATATCGTGCCCCAATTCTGCAAAGGTTTGGGACCGTTCTTCGAATTTGCACCGGATGATTGATGTGTCCATCCATACGAATCGTGAATGGAGTTTATGATAGTTGCGGTTGTACCAAGTGTATGCCGGCTTCCCCTTTGGCTTTGTGCCCCCCCCCCCCCCCCGCACGCTTTGCAACCCTCCCCTGTAACCACAGCACAGTCGCACAAACACACCACACACCAAAAAAAAACAAAAAAGAAACCCCTCCGATGCACCCCCCACCCCTCGCAGGCGAAAACCGAGGTCTGTGCCCACGGGGAGGCAAAATGCCAGGCGCCATACTCCAAAGTCATGACGGCGGGTGGGGCAGTTCCAAATGGGGACATCGTCACGGTGCCATCATGAGCGAGCCCCCCATGTCTCGTGGTTTTGTCCCCGCCCCCTTCACCCCCAACCCAGCGGGCGGACAACCAACCCCCCCATCCACAAGTGGAGTATTGCCTCCCCAAAAGGGGAACAAGTACCTACACCCGGAAGTACCAACCGGCATCCTCACTCAGCCTTGATGGCACCCCCCCCCCCCCGGAACCCCCTCCCCACCCTTAGACCAAAGTGACCATTGCGGGAAAAAACGAAATTTACAAAAGTGAAAATCTTGTCGGGCCCCTACCCCCCCCCCCCCCCCCAACACCCCCTTCTAAATCAGGCCCCCTCCCCGCCCACCCAAACAAGAACATGCACGTGTCTTAATAAGGCCTCCCCGGACGCCTCCTCCACCGTTGAGTTTGACAACAAACATATTTATTTCGAGCTTTTCAGAGGACGGACAGCCCACGGATCGTGTCCACTTCGTTGGTCGTCAACCGCCGGCCGTTGCCGCACCCAATGTCACGGGGGACACAACTGCGTACTTTTCTGACCGATCACCATTTGCTGTTTGGTCACTCGGCCGGCCCTCGCCTATTGCCTTTGCGCGCCCTCTGCCCTGCAGCCAAACAGGACGGGGCTCTCGACCCCAGCCTCTTGCCACCGCAGTGCATTCCTGACGAGCGGACTACAGCTGGGCGTCGTCACGAGGGTTGCTGGGATTTTCGCTCATGCGCATTCTGCAGCCACCACTGTTGCGACTGCTCCCATTTACTGCGACTGCTGCCACTGGTACAGCGATGCCACCCTTCCTTTTCCTCTCCTCCTCCTCCTTCTCTTCCACTACCACCACCACCATCACCCCCTCCCCCCCCCTCCTCCAGCTGCGTGTGCCGTGGGATTGGATAGCCACCGCGCTTCCGTCTTGTGATTTGGTGCCTTTTGGTGCATTCCCACATTTCAGCCCCCAAATTCCGCCAAAGCCCTCTATGCTCGTCTTCAGGTGGTCGTGGTGCATCCAAATGCAGCATCCCACGGTCACTACAGCAAGCTGTACCGCATCTACGAGCAGTTGTACCCGGCACTCAAAGACTCATTTCATGCCTTGGCTGCCGCACAAAGCCCCTGTCCCGAGACCTCAGAGCCTCAGTAACATGGTGGCCAGTGGTTCGTCTGCCAGATCAGAGTTGTCACATATCTACAGCCGACGTGAGCGTCACGGGACCATGTGGAGTGCATCATGCATTTCTCTCAATTCGAGACCTTTCCATGCGTTGGTGCGGCCAATGTGCGTGGCTGGTGACATGTTCATTGAGGGGTGGGGGGTGTCAGAGCCTCCGTTTGGGAGGCCCCCCCACGCCCACGCCTACTCCTTCCCTCCATGTCAGAGAGAGTGCCCCTCTCTGACAGAGGCACTCAGGCGGGGCCCCATCGAAGGAGGGATTACATGCAGGGCCGGACCCGACACTCCCCTACTTCAAGGTCCCCTAACCTACGCCAATGGGGAGGAGCGGTTGTTCAGTTGGTCTGTGTCTTACACCGCTCGTAGGTGCCTTTGCAGGTTCACTTGTGCAGCTGCCGGCATGGCCCATGTTGTTCACTCGTGGTGAACGGGGAAAGGGGCTTTACCCCCCCCACTTGTGTTCCTCACCCCCCAGACACACACTTGTGTGTCACACCCCTCATATGTGTGTACTACCCCCCGTTGGTGTGCAAAGCCCCCCCACTTGTGTTGCATAGTCCCCATTTATGTGTGGTATCCCCCATTTGGGTGCAGTACCTGGGTGCCAAAGTGGACCTTAAAGTCTAAAACGTCCTCCACTACAGGGGGGGCGGGGGGGATTTAGTATGGGACAAATCACGTCGGGAAAAATTTAGGACGCCCCGTTGTGGCGCAATTTTCCCCGTACTTCTTTCTGGATATCAAGCTTTGTGCCCTCTGCGGGGGGGGGGGGGTTCCGGCTGGGGTCCCCCCTTCAGTGTGGGGGACCCAGTCTGTCTAGTGTCTACCGCCTATTGTCTAACCCCCTCCCCCCGCTCTCGACTCTTCCCCTGTTTTTTTTTCAGTGAAACGGGGGCTGCAGCAGTGTCTCTTCTGCCAGAAAACAATTTTTTTCTCTCCTCCTCCTATTATTCTCCTGCTATCCTCCTGCTCCTGCTATTTGCCACCTGGCTTTTTTTCTCTGTTGGTTAAACGACACTGTCTGCAGCAGGGTTGGTACAATACAGTACGCGTAATGTATTGTATTGTTCCGATACAGTACATGCAATGTAATGTATTGTATCCGTTTGGAGGCCTGTGGGGATTCCATGCTTTGTTGATGTACTGTTTTCTGCGTGATATCCTTGCACCAATGCCAAACCTTTTTTGAAATTGACATCTTCAAAAACATCTCACACTTTTCTGACCAAGTAGTGTCTGTTCACAGAAGTTATCCTCTTTTAGTTTGCAGCTATGTTCTTTTAGTTTACAGCCTGCAATTGTTTGCCAAAATAGTTTTCTGCCTTGATTGTTTTTTATTGATACACTTTGTTCTACATTTGTTCAGCCGGACCGATGATGTCATCAGTGATGTCACTGATGATGCCATCGGTGATGTCGCTGATGATGTCATCAGGCATGACCACATCAGTGATGTGCCCCATCACGTTGCACCAAAAACAAATGTTTCACATCCACATCCTCAGGGCCAGGCCACCCGGGTCCAGACCGCTGTCCACACTCGGTGGCTTAGCAAACTCACGTATAGGTGGCATGCCACCAGGGGAGGTGTGATTGGGTTCTCTAGACACCCTTCGGATGTTATTTCCCTCCCGAACTTTTGCAGATTTTAAAAATGGCGCCACGTGGCACTGGCCTGCTTGAGAAGCATTTCACACTTAACCTTACTACAAAAACCAGCAAAACTGGGCAGAACTATAACTGCAACAAAAAAGGTCAGTCAAATTTTATGTGCGATACTTGTGGGATGGGGTGTTGTGCATGTATGACATTTTCATGTAAATAAACAAAGAAAAACAAAGATTTTCCATTTTCAAAATGTTGGTTCTTGACACTATTTTGGGCAGTATTTAAGGTAGAAAATGTGTTTTGCGCACCAACAACAAGTTAAATAAAGGATGTAAAACAGTAGAACAATGACAAATAGCAATGCATGGGCCATGCTACACGCTTTTCAAAATTTTTGCAAAAAATTTCAAAAAAAAATTCCTTTTTAAAATTAATCAAAACGGGTTCTCGCACCCTCCTCAAGGCACACCCAGGCCCCTAAAGGGTAGGAACATCCTTACCCAGTCATAGGAAGGGAATCTAATCAATAGTTCATGGCCCCAAGATATCAGGGTACTCATTAAACTACTTTTTCTGGTGAAACTTTTCCATTCATATGTGGTGGCATAGAAATTGGTCGCTGGTATAGTTATCGGTCAGTTTACCTTATCACCAAAGGAAGCACAGTTTTGAGCTTCTTCCTAAATCAATTCAGAGGCTCCGGTATTTTGAAAGACGAGCAGAAAAAGCACAACGACAAAGATGCAGACCAAGACATGACTGAGCCTCTACTGCCCGGTGAAACCCGGTGCTACCAATCACCCATGTACTAAGTGGATGTCGAAGAACAAGGGCCCACTGCAGAGCGGCGTTGTCTCACCAGATTGGTCAAGCACCAAGTGGTCGTACCACACTAGCGACAGCACCAGAGCAGAAGCCATCAGTGAGATCATCTTGTCCTCCATATTTTGGAAGCTGTTGACGAACTGTCGAACGCTGCTGCAGCCACTGGCTCGTATAATCAGGAAAGCGGACACTGAAGGCTCCAGTTACAATTCTCTGGTGTATGACGACATGGCTACTTTCTAACCGCACGTTGCTGAGCATCAGGGATTGCCCAAATCTGAACACAAACAGGCGAGGAATATAGTTTTGGACAGGTGGAATTTCTGCACCACCCCGTGCATGCGGCCATTTATGTCCTAAACCCTGCTTTGATGAATCCTGATGCTGACCCAATCAAGGACACTGAGATGGGGCACGATGTTGCTCAAGTATTTGAATCTTTTGCAGGCAAGCAGCATGCTGCAACAACAAAACTCGAACTACAACACTTTCTAGTGAGGTGTGCAAAGGAGAGTTTTTCCTTGGGTAGACTCAATTGGTTTTAAGCTTTTTGCTATGAAAACACTGTCCTAAGGGAAATTGCCCTACGTGTACATTTCGCATTTGCTGTGGCCTTTGAAGCTGAGCGCAACTGGAGGGTGTTTGGGTTTATACACTCCAAATGCAGAAACCGGCTCTATGGCCAAAAGGCGGAAAAACTCGTCTATATTTATCCGAACATGCACTTTATAAGAAAAATTAGGGACTTAGCCTTCAAAGAGCCCTGTGTTTTGCCTCATTATTTTTTTGATGAACAGGAGGAGGAAGAAGAGTAAAAGTACAAACCTCTGCATGGTCACCGTCTCTCGTGCTCTGCCACACAAAGCATCTTGATCTCCAGCTCGGTGTCCAACTGTGTCTTCAGTTGGGACCAGGCAGCGTAGGAAATGGGCTGCTTGCCATCTCTGTCCTGTCTCCAACAAAAGCTCTGGTACTGGTGGTTGGTTGGTTAGTTGGTTGGCGAAGACCTCATCCCACTCGTCGCATTCATCAAAATCAACGTTGTTCGTGCCTTCGTTGTGAGCGACACTGTCGGTGGCACCTTTGGAGTGGGTGGTTTGCATTTTGTTCACTGCTCGCGAGAGACCATTGTGACATTCAACATTTGTGCCCCAAAAGTTCACGACGCTTGTTGCTCTACCCAAAATTGGTTCCAAAGGACACAAGGTATATACGAGGATGCACAAAGGAATTGCGGACGGAGCGGTGCTATTTTTAAACAACAACAAACTAAAAATTTGAACTCTCATCTTTATGCGGCAACCCGTTGAACAAAGGTATCCGTAAAAGACCGTTACAATTGTTGTCATTTCGTAACGGCGGCAGACTTTTCTCGTATTGAGCATCTTTTGGGGGTGCGGCAAGCGCGACCGGCGCCAGATGCTAGCCACGGAGATAGACGCATACTGTATTGTACTATCGTGATGCAGTACTGAAGCGGCTTGCTGGGGGTCACGCTAGACACCCTCCTTGACACCGCCGGCCTTGTTGCCTTTTGCCCGAGCTCTGCTGCTTTCAGTCAACTGATCGAAAACCCTTCGCCTTTGCGATGTGGATTTTTGACCAAATACTCCTTTTGCATTTTCTCCAAAACTCGTGAACCAGTCCAGTTTCTTGAAAACCCTCCAACGATGTCCTCCATCAGCATAAGACACGGAGCATGAAGACCTTTTGAAGCAGATTTGGCTCAGTGTTGCACAAATTCTTGTACGGGCCTTGTCCACCCTGACACATTCTGAGCTGCAAAATACAGGGAGGACAGAATGTAATAATAAAATGCATAAAAACACACAAGGTATTTACACCGCACTGTCAACGGGCGGTATTGGCGCATCCCTTTTTCTTCTGCTCTGACGCTGGCACGGGGATTGCGCGTCCCCTTTTGCGGCGCTTGCGCGCTGCCTGCCTGTCTGTTGCCGAGCCTCTCAAACAGCCATTTGGTGGCCAGCAGGGAGGAATACCGATTCTGCGTCACCCCCCTCCTTAAAAGCTTTGTGTGGTGCTATGCAAACACACATAGCTCCAGGAAGAGGCGAGGCCCACTGCTTATGCTCGACCTGTATGGAAAAAAAAAATTCGACTGGATACCCCATGACCCGAAGGTACACGGCTAACCACCATGCCCAGTATGCACCAAGCACGGGTACAGAAACCCAGCGGCACTGTGCAGAGCCAAGGTGTCACTCAAGCCATCTCCTGGCAGCCAGGGCGCTACTAAGATCAGCCCAGCTATATATGCGCCCATCTGGGCCATACACGCACAGATGCTGAAAAAACCTTAACAGATCTTATCTCCCAGCCCATTCTCCGTGCGAGTCTCAACCAGTGCCCTGATACACTGGTCCTTCCTCTATGTCTTGGGCCATCGTACTCCGTCGTACCAAAGCGTAGACCCCAGGTCTTGACATCGGCCGCACACTCTGTGGCATTCAACTGGAGTCCCACATCCAGTCCTTCCTCTGTGCCTTGGCCGGCTCCAACAAATTGGTGCCCCTCGCTGGGACTTGAGATCGATCGTGCTGCGTCGTACTTGACGCTTTTGCGCTGCCGAACTTGCTGGGACTTCGCACGCGTTGCTACAGCACTGCCAACGCTGGCAAGTGCTCGTCGTCGACCGTGGCGCCTGTCTTGGACCTTCGCTGGCGCTGTCGCGATCTGCCGCAAACCGCTACGTGTCTCTCCTCGGACGCACGCTGACACTGATTGTCTCGGCATATTTCCGCGTGAGGGCTGGGACGAGCGGACGGCGGAGTACAAGAATTTTGAAGCGGATTGCTGGGGGTCACGCTAGACACCCTCCTTGACACCGCCGGCCTTGTTGCCTTTTGCCCGAGCTCTGCTGCTTTCAGTCAACTGATCGAAAACCCTTCGCCTTTGCGATGTCGATTTTTGACCAAATACTCCTTTTGCATTTTCTCCAAAACTCGTGAACCAGTCCAGTTTCTTGAAAACCCTCCAACGCTGTCCTCCATCAGCATAAGACACGGAGCATGAAGACCTTTTGAAGCAGATTTGGCTCAGTGTTGCACAAATTCTTGTACGGGCCTTGTCCACCTTGACACATTCTGAGGTGCAAAATACAGGGAGGACAGAATGTAATAATAAAATGCATAAAAACACACAAGGTATTTCCACTGCACTGTCAACGGGCGGTATTGGCGCATCCCTTTTTCTTCTGCTCTGACGCTGGCACGGGGATTGCGCGTCCCCTTTTGCGGCGCTTGCGCGCTGCCTGCCTGTCTGTTGCCGAGCCTCTCGAACAGCCATTTGGTGGCCAGCTGGGAGGAATACCGATTCTGCGTCAGTACGCGTCTATATACGTTACGGGCATATATACGCCGTCTTTTCCAACCCTGTTCTGCAAGGCTGGTGCCTTGGTGGGGTGTGATTTGCAATGCGGGGAGCAATGTGGACGTAAGCAAACTGGACCCGCATCACACCGTTTCCTTAAGTGGTGTTCCGCTCAGTAGGGAAAGCCGACCTTGAGCCTTGCCCGTCGCCATCGAAAAAAGTGGTGCAGGTTTCCCCTAACCATTTAAGGGTTGTGGCACGGGGGGAACGTCCACTCAGTTCATGTACTCGACTCTGCCCCATCCTCTCGCTGCCCTCCGGGCCCACTCAGTTACCAAGGGTCAATGGCTACAGGCTATACATGGGGTCGCGCCTTTGCTCGGGACCCCTGAGAATGCAGCCTGTGTTCCCTCCTATGGCTGATGCTGAC
The DNA here is from genome assembly GCA_964036045.1 of Eutreptiella sp. 'Long Island Sound 2002'. NCBI lineage: Eukaryota > Euglenozoa > Euglenophyceae > Eutreptiales > Eutreptiaceae > Eutreptiella > Eutreptiella sp. 'Long Island Sound 2002'. The sequence goes on from OZ038394.1 coordinate 47,357,250, forward strand.
GACCACCTAAGCGAGATTGCCCGCGCAATAGCAACGGTGAACCCGCAGGTGCTGACACTGAAACACAGCGCCTTCCTAGCAGAACTCTTTATGGAAGAGGCGGACCTTGAATCCACCAATGTTGGGCCTCATGACCACAGTGTTACTTCTATGTGGGCTTCTGACGGCCTTACTGGTAAGGGCTCACCCAACAATATGCCCGTGCTAAACATGATTTCGACAACGTGCAACAGGTACTATGGCTCGAAGCTTAGCGCATTTATCAACAGACCCACCTAGACCTCCTGAAGAGGACTTGGAAGTCCTCCTTCTGGTCGGAGAAGGATGATGAATAATCGACTATCCCCGATCCTCAGACACCGCTTGTGTACTCCCTCAACTACACCCAGCAGGGTCACTAGGGAGGAGATGAAGATGACGTGCCCCCTAAAACGGTGGGGGAATGATGAAACAAGAAGAACAGAAAAGCAATATTCATGTGGAGGAAGACTTCTCTGAGAGACTTGACAGCCTGAATCTTGACCTTCGTTTGCCTAAGCTCATCATCAGGTATCAATAGGTGTTTGGGAGCGCTCCCCCCACCCCTCTCTTGTACGAAATTGGTCCAAATGGAACTCAAACTCAAACCTAAGTTGGCGGGGTCGGTGGTGAGGCGTTGTCCCTATCTTGCCCTGCAGAACAGATCGACGAGATTGAGTCAAAGATCCGGGAATGTATAGATGCTGGCCTCGTCGAAGAATATAAATACGGGAACTATCTCTGTCACTGTCGTCGTTGTTTCCTTGCGGCAAAACCAGGATGTACTGCTATGCGCTTGGTTGTAGACTATGGAGAGGGCAATAAAACGACCCAACACCACTTAGCGAGCATCCCCAACATGGAAAACACCCTTGAGTGTATCGCTACGTGTCGGTACAAGACAGAGATGGACAAGCGAAGTGGACTCTGGAAGGTAGACCTAACCCGAGCATCCCAAGAACTGCTCCCTATTGTAACGTCTGAGGGCCGTGTTTTGCGTTAGAAGGTCATGCTCTTCGGTGTCGCAAATGCTGTTGTTCTCTTTCAGGATCTGATGAATAAAATCCTATGTATCCTGAGTCGTAGGCCCTTTGTTCAAAAAGTGGTCTCCCGCGGGGCTGAAATGGAGGCCCAATTCGATGATGTGTGACTGGGTGCTGATAGCTAAGAGGATCACATCCTCATATTACAAAAGTTTTGTGTCTGTCAGGAAAACCATCTCCGCATCCAAATTAAGAAATGTGAGTTCATGCGAGAAGAGATGGAGTATTCAATTTTTGATGTGCGGTATGGCTGGTGGAAAGGAGCCGCGTCTAATATGCAACCCTTACAGGACCTCAAGATACGTGATGACCCTCAGAAGAGTTTACATGATGTCTTTCTACCGACGCCATATACAGAATATTACGTATTCATCAGCCCCTCTGACTAAAAAAGGCCAAGCAAGAGGGCTATTTCCATGAGTTCAAGAAGAAGGTTTCTTCAACCAATTGCCTGAGAGTATTGTGCAAGTATCCCACCCTAAGGGCGAGATGATACTGATAACAGATGCCTGTGATTTGTGGAAGGGGGTACCCTATACCGATCGCACGAGTTTGACCCCGTTGAGTTGACTCACTTCCACCATACTTCAGGTTTTCACTGTGATGGAACCTTGAAGCATGATTACCATGCCAATGAATGTTGGTTGGTGCCCCTGGGGCACTAGAACTGGTAATAGAATCAAGTGCGACCCAACTACAGCAATTAGGACTAGGAACTCCTGGCTGGGATGATCCTGCTCTCTTGCTAGTCCCTCGTTTTTGAAACCAACCCTACTGTATGGCTCCATGACCAAGAGCCAAGGAAAACTTTTCACAAGCGTCCCCCTCCTAAGAAAGCAAAACTAAAACAAAGATGGACCTATCTCAGTCAGTTCAAGTTGATTGTCCACCATATGCAGGGTATAGAAAATGAACTGGCCAACTATATATCGCGAAACAACTGGGTGAGAGCTGGGACTCGTTGGCCAAAGAGGCGTCCGAGCATATGGATGTCCCGCTAGACGTCTGCATGCGCAAGGCTGCAGTTCTAGAGGGTTGGACTTTGGGCGACTACAAACCCTCCGTAATGGCCTAGAGGGCCGTGTGATAGAGGGTGAGCGAAAGTATGAAGATAACCAGTACTTCTATTTGGAGGACCCAATAGTCATGTGTGAGGCATGGCAAGACGGCAGCCTGCAGTGGGCCAATCTGAGTTCTGGGCACACAGGCTGTAACTGTTCTGTGGATTTCTTCCAGGAGTTTTTCTACTTGCATGTATCTCAGTCAGCATTCAGGTCGCGTATGCAGTCCGTGGTGGATTCTTATGGGTATCAAGCCAGCAAGCAAAGCAACTGTAGAGACCGAGGATTGATCTCTAGTCTACCAGTCCCCTACTTTGCCACCTCTTTGTTGTACGCAGATTTGCTGCACGGTCTGCCTAGGTTGGGTGGCTATGATAGTTGTTTGGTTGTCACCTGTGGCTTGAGTTGTTTCACACGTGCATTCCCCGAACAAAAACATCACAGGAGAACATAGTGTAGAAATTTTGGTTGAACAATGGTTCGAACTGTATGGGGCACCCAAAGAGGTGCACTCAGAGCGAGATGTACACAACCGCTGTGATTCCAAGTGCTAAAAGGGAGCATGGGACGCTGTAAACGTCCATGTAACCATATGTGTGCTTTGTTTTCACAATTCTAACCTTCTGTACGAGAGACAGAACCGTGTGGTGGAGGAGAACTTGAGGGTGTTGATGAAACAAGAACGTACAAAAGACTGGGTCTTCATCATGACTTTTCAAAGGAGTTCTTGTGGTGGATATATCATCCGCGAAGTGTTCCATGGTTTTGCAAAATCCGTTTTACAAAGGACTACAAGAGCTCTGCAGGGGATTGGTTGGAACACAAACAGGACCTGTCTAATTTGGCTAGTGCCCACCCTCAAAACGTTCCTGAACGTGAGTTGACCAGGCGTAATCGCCGTCCTGCCAGCTTCAAGGTAGAAGACTTTGTGCTTGTGTACCATTTAGGACTGCACTCCTGGCCCCGCAACTGTCTGCAAGACCTGCACTTTGGGCCCTATCGCATTCTAACGACAAACGGATCCGGGATCCATGTGCAATGCAGCCCCCAGCTCGGAGGAGAACTGTTGTTTGCCCATAAGCAGTTGAGGCACTACCACCTTGACTTGGGATGACAGGCATGACTGACAAAGAGGTCGAAAAACCCGACCCAGAGAATGCGGCCACCCCTCAAGAGGCAGACCAACTCGAAGAGATGACTGCCGATGAAATGGCGGTGGATCTTAGGCGGCCCAAACAGGTACACATTTGTACCGGGGTCGTTAGAAACATTAACAGAAAAATATGGTGGGTAAACTCTACCAAATACCCACTTTTTTTGTCAACGATTTTTCGAAGCGGGATCGGGTGTCAAAAAAGTCAGTTTTTCAACAAGGGTGTACAAAAGGGTTGCCTTTTCACACTTCCTCATCAGGGATTGGGAGGCCTCGCAATCCAAAAATCATTTCTGTGTGAAAACGGAGCTATTTACCCACATTTTGGATTGCGAGGCCTCGCAGTATACTCAATTGAAATGTGTAAAAGGACCCCGTTTCACCAATATGTGGTTGCTGTTCAGTGTGTCCACAGTGCAGCTATCAATGTAAATAGGTGTATTTCTAAATATGCATCCTGAAAATGGGGGTAAAATAGCCAAAGTACCCAGTTTGGAATGCGAGGCCTCGCATTCCAATTCAGAATGTGGGTAGTTCAAGGGATTTACCTACATTTTCAATTTGGATTGCGAGGCCTCGCAATCCAAATTGAAAATGGCATCATTGACCTGCATTCTTCAGTGAATGGGCACGAAAAGGCTTAAAAAAACATCATGACAAAACTTTCTGAGGTATGAAACCAAAAAAGTAGGGTATGTAACTGGAAATACCGCACATTTGCAGCCTCTACCCGAAAAATATAGGTAATTTGCCAAATCCAGCATATGCTTGTTTGGGCCGAAAACATGCATTTTTGGGGGTAACTGGACCAAAAAGCTGACTGCTTAAATTTTCCCTCGGCAAAAGTTAGGTAAATGAGGCAAAATACCCAGTCCAAATTTGCCGCCACCCCGGTACAAAAGTGTACCTGTTTCGGCCGCCTAAGTGGATGGCTAAGGTATTGCTTGCCATGGGTATAAGGAGGGTTGGAAATTCCGGACCCCGTGAGACGGCTATGAGCTTCTAGAAGAGACCTAGGAACCCATATCTGCTTCTATACAGGCCGATGGGACTATCAATCCCGTCTTTTGTTCCTATCTCGTTGAGAGAAACGACAGTCAGCTGCTGACCCGCACCGAGACCCTATCCCAGCATAAGAAGAAACATTAATCTCTTTTTTCCTATCCATTTTGAGTCTTTTAACCGAACAGAGGAAGTTGCAAGCTCTAGACGAGTTCGTACTACCTGGACGGCCCATCCTCCATTCGGGAGTCTCCTTTGGGCCGGGCTTGCAGGCCTATTGGCTGGCCCCTGAGGTGCATTTCTGCCCCACCGTGGGAAGCAACTTTAGGGGTCATCAGAATACCAAATGGCCGCATATCTCGTTTGCAGCCAGATGGTTGCTGGGTACTAATACCCCAGCCTCCCACATTGCCTTCATCCTGCACTGTGTAATACCAAGAATGGCCCCGGGCGCTGGACTACGTAAGTTTCTACTTACCTGTGGGGGCTGTTCCATCTTGGATTCCCAACTCCATATCAGCACATCCCCTGCGGGTCACTTGAACACGCCGGCCTATGTGAAAAGATTCCGTGCCTTGGGAACTCACAGGTGAGGTCTTTTACTCGCAACCCGGTCTGTTTGACCAACCTCCGAGGAGCGGTGTGCACTCATGGTGCTAATAGCTTGGCCTAATGAATGTGTACCACAAAAGGTTCAGGGCTTCAGTGCGCTCCGGGTTTGGTGTTAAACATACGAATACTAACACCCAGCCCAAATCTGGTTCGGCTTTTAGTGCACGCATACTAACGCGCACCTCCGCTGCTTTTGGAGCCCTTCCCCTACCATTCTGGTGCCGTGCACTACTCATGCCTGTGGTTGCCACCGTGTACCGGATCGCCGCCTATCATCTTTGCAGCCAACTGATGAGTTAGTGCTTTGTTCACGACGTGTTGCACGAGTATATGCCCTGGTGTGATAACCTTCGGGGAGTCAGCCATGAACGGTGGCTTACTATACCACGGGGGAAAGGCGACCAAGGTTACAGAGAACAAGGTGTGTTGACTTTTGTTGCAGACAAGCGTGCCTACGATTAGGACCGCCGACTGGTGCCTTCTCAAGTGCAGGGTACACTTCACCATTATTGGCTCTGTGCTGCCTTCCTTTGGTTCATATGAGTCCAGTGCTGGTGAGTTTCTTAAATATTTCACCACTGCTGACCGTATACTACCATGGCCTGTATGTGCTCATCGCTGGAAAATGCGTGGGGTTCTACCATGCGATATCCGTACCAAATGAGTTGTACTTTACCTCAAAGTATGCTACGTTTGTGGTGTATGTGTGTCGCGTCTCTCCCTGGGTGTGCCTCCATAATGCCTTCACTGGTGTCGGATCGGAAGTCATAGCCACCTACTATGGCCACTCCTTTGGCGCCCTATTTCTATGCTGGCGCCTATCCGCAGGGGAACGGCAAAACCCATACCTTTTGGGGGGTGTAAAACCGTTTTGCCGACAAAGTTTTACTTTGTTCGGACTTCATCTTGGGCGTTTCAGCGACTACTAGTTGCTCTTTTTGAAAACCCTCAATCGAAATCCTCTGCATGAAATAACTCCAGCAATTCCTTCAATCACGGACGAGTCAAAAGGATACCCAAATCATCAAGGGGCACGTCGTAGTGCTGACAATCATTGACAGTGACAGTGATTCAACAAACAGTCCCTTTCATGGGCCTGCACAAAAATAATGGACAACATTGCATTTAGTATCATAATTTATGCACACATTCAATCGGCCCTGCCCTTTAAATTCGCGCACGCGCGTGCTCTCCAGTGCCCAAGAAAGCGGCATCTGCTCTGCACTGCACCACCTGTATATGGGGCTATGTCATGCAAAAAAGAATAGACAATAATCATAATAAATTATAAACCAAGAGAAGAGACGGCAATTGAGGCTTGTCCTCACCTTTACACTCCCCCCCCAAGCCCACACAGGGCCTGACCCAGGGTGGCTGAACCAAAAAAAGCCCAAAGGTGAGGCAAGACGGCTTGGGTGGATCAAAAAGCACTGCTTTGGGTGGTTGTAAAACCGTTTTGCCTCCAAAATGAGCCTGCAAGGTTTTACATTCCCCCCCCAGTCTCAGAACTACCCTCCCAAGGGTGGCTCTGACCGGAAAAAAATAATGAATCCTGCAGGCTCTAAACCTACAATAGTATACACTTTATTCTACATCAAGTCTGACCTACATTGCCATTCCAACAATGTCAGGCAACTACTTTTAGTAGTCTCCGGCTCGACAATAGTGCCCACAGGGTGGCGTGGGGTGGTGTCTGGACCTATACCCACCTGCACACCCCAGTGGGTGTAAAAAAAACTGTTAAGTGCTCATGGCACAAAACATGCAGTGCTCATGGCACAGAAAAAATTTAGTCTAAAAATACTGAAACATAACCTCTGCTTTTTCCCAACAAAAGCAGAAAACGAAACAGAAAAACCAATCTGCTTTTTCTCCAAGACAGAAGCAGTTGAAAAACAAAAAAAGACACTCTGCTCACAAGCAGGCAGGTGCAAAGCAAAACAAAAATCCAAAACTGAGTAAACAGGAGTTCACTCAAAGTGCCACGCAGGGCTTAACCAGCCACTGCTGGAAAGTGTAAAAAAAAGCATCCACAAAGCAAAACAAAAAAAAGGCAAAGGCACATGTCAGTGCCTGCACACAAGGCGCCTAGCGCCACTTGTAGGCCAAAAAAAGGCCTGGCTGACTAAGTCCACTTTATGATGCATTGTAATTTACATCACATTCTGCCATGTGTGGCAGATATATACCACAAGGCGCTCACAGCGCCAAAAGCTGACAAAGAAAGCGCTTTAAGCGCTCGCAAATTGAACAACGCTCACGGTTGCAAACATAGTGCGCTTTTGTAGCGCACCAAACTGCAAAAGCATCGCGCTTCAGACACCGCGCCAACCGCAAAGCAGCACCCTTTAAAGAGCACTGGTCAGTCCAAGAAGGGATTCCTTTGGTCCTCCACGGAGTTCACCACAGACTGCCCCCACATGTCTCGCGTAGGGCACTCGGTGTTATTCTCACTTGTACCTCGGCATGCGCATCCTTGGATTGAGTCTAATACCTCAACGAACTTGGCTATAGCGCGGCGACGCTGCACAGCTCGTCCTGCTCGCTGTCCCCTTTGTTTTGGGCCTCACGACGTTCGACGACTCGTTTGTGGAGCTCCTTCGCTGCTAAACTCCACCAGGATTCCCGAAGTTACTGTCCATGCGTCAAAATCATCCAAACTCACTTGCAACTCGTCCGTTCGGCGCTCAGTCACTTGGATTTCGTTCTGCCGGCGCTTCGTCACACTTGAAACGGGCCTTGGTTCTTTTTTCTCGACGAACTTCCTCCATTTGTTCATTCTGACGGACACAGAGGGCGAACAGTTACCCAACGGTTCCACAACTTGTCGGAGGTCACTTAAGGATCGCTTCAACGAATTTTCCAACGAGGTCTCCAACTTCGCCAACACACCTGAGTACTCAGACGCTTTGTTCTTGTTCAGCGGCGCATTCGATTTTGCGGTGATCTTCTTTGGCGTTGCCTTGCTTGAGTCCGCCAGCTCTTTCGATGAGCGCTCCCATGGTTCATTCAGTTCGTTCGGCGGCGTACTTGTCTGCTCTGAATTCAACGAAGGCTGGAACAACCGGCAATAGAGCTTTTGGAAAAGATGGCCAAAGTTCGCGTACCTCTTCGCGCAGATGACTTGTTGCTCATACCTGAGACTTTGCCTTACTCGTTCTTCCTCTGCGACGAGTTGTTGCACTGCTGTGATGGCGGCGGCTTCAGCACATCGTGGCCCTTCTGTTACTCCACTTGAACAACGCTGCTGCGGCGGTGTTGTCTTGGGCGGGTCTGGCGCTGGTCTTGATGGCGCCTTCATGGTGTCTTGTTTAACGGCTCGGCCAAATCGTATCCGAATGTGAATGCATTGACCGCTGAAGACACCTGAAGACTCGCTGTCGCTGATCTCAACTCCTTCCACAAATTCTCCATCTACGGAAGTGGAGGTTGTGTTTGTTGAATACGACAAAGTTTTACTTTGTTCGGACTTCATCTTGGGCGTTTCGGCGACTACTAGTTGCTCTTTTTCAAAACCCTCAATCGGAATCCTCTGCATGAAATAACTCCAGCAATTCTTTCAATCACAGACGAGTCAACAGGATACCCAAATCACCAAACGGCACGTTGTAATGCTGACAATCATTGACAGTGACATTGATTCCTCAAACAGTCCATTTCATGGGCTTGCACACAAATAATGGATAACATTGCATTTACTATCAAAATTTATGCACACATTCAATCGGTTCTGCCCTTGTACACCCTTTATATTCGCGCACGCGCGTGCGTTGCAGTGCCCAAGAAAGCGGCATCTGCTCTGCACTGCACCACCTATATATGGGGCTATGTCATGCACCACAAAACAAGAAAAATATACAATAATCATAATAAATTATAAACCAAGAGAAGAGACCGCAATTCAGGCTTGTCCTCAGCTTTACAGGGGGGGGGGATGACCGAGTCTTCTAAGGGCATACAAATGCCCCTTTTTCTAAAGGCCAAACTCTAACTCACTCCTGTGCCCGCAAAGAAAAGCATGCACGACAACAGACATCCCTACACTGCACAAACCAATGGTGGTATCGGCCTGCAAAGGACACATGGCCACCCCTACCACCCGTAAAACCTACGCACGCTACACGGCGTTGCCATGTCAAAGAATTCACGGGATCTATTGGCCCTTCTGTGCAACAACAAGAAAACACGGTGCTGCTACGCTGCCGTGGCCTAACAAGGATCCACTATGTGTTTCCTTGCTAGGGCTTGGAGACAAGGAGTGCTCTAAGCGTTCGCACGGCGCTTATCAAATTCTGTGGGCTCGGATTGGACCCCAACAAAGTCTGATATACAATGTTTGTTGGGATCTGCGCCCCTTTTGTTTGCTGTCGACTTCTGCACCATTCAGTCTAAGCTGACCCAACTATAGACATGAGAGACAGATGTAGGAGAGGTTTAACCTAGACCCTTACGCCGCTCGCCGTATTATACGGGTCTTAGCGCTGAAAGTAAGTCAGGTCCCAAAAACTCCTATCAAGCAAGCAAGCTCTCAGGACCCGACCCGTTTTTTCAGAGAACTGAGTGTGGATCCCTGGGTCCTCAAAAGGTTTTACGGCGCGCACCTCGCGTGGCCTACGTTTTAATGCATCATGCACATGCACGAGTCAACAATCTTCGTCATTTTCAAACAAGAGTGCACAGCCGTGCATTGAAGTAGCGCAACAAACAAACTCCGCCAGCGGGTGGCCCTCCAAGGCTAACCTACCTTTCTCACCATGCACGTTGTATGACTGCCGTGGCACATGAGCGCAAAGTAAACTTCAGCACTTAAAGAACCCTACAGCGTTTTAGAACAATACTAAGCGATTAATACATCGTGTGTATGCAGTGCTCTGTCCACTTTGCAGCCGCAGGAGAGGAGAGTAGGAGGCACGACCAAACACAATGCAAACAAAGCCTAACGGGTTAAACAATCCTACATTGACAAGCAACGTGCCGCATCACAGCGATGACAAACTCTTTTTGACCTATGTAGAAAGGGAAGGCGGTGATGGCATGCGCAAAAAGAAACACAACAACGAGTGACCTCGCGGATTAGGCACAGGCATGGCGAGCACATTGTCCCACTTAACCGTACATGCGCGTTGTGTGGTCCTTTTGCCTTGCATATTTTCCATCTCTTTGTACTCCTGTGCATAAAGGAAGAAGGTGAATACCCGAACCCTACACAGCAGAGCGAGGGCAACGCTAACATTTTAACGAAACCAAACAACACGAGCACAATGCACTGCGTGTGGCTTGACATGAACACACCTGAACAGCAGGTTGTTTGTTTAGCCCACGCTGTTCCTCATTTCTCGTTCTTGTGGTGTATAAAATTTTTAAGGCAACTAGCTAAAAAGTTTGCTTAAAAGTTTTCAGAAAAACAGTGAACACTGTTGTTTTAGTGTGCGGTTATGTTTCTACCTCTATTTGATGAGTCGCGGCTCAGGTGCGCTTGGTTGCGAGTATAACTTTGTAAAAAAGATTTGACAATTTCTAACATGTTTACGTCAGATACCAGTGATTCGATTTTCTGAATCGCTAACACGCTACAGGATTCACACCTTGTAAGTTCCATTTTCTATTTGTTTCAGCTTCTGAAGGTTGTTGCCCTTCATTGGGGGTATTCCTCCGGCATGACTTTTGGTCAGGACATTTACTAAAACACTGTTTATACAGCGATGGCCCTTCGCACTAGAGCGATTGACCATACCTTAGTGGTTAACCATGTGTGCTCTGGGGAGGAGGTCTCTGGCTCCGAACCCCAGCACCGCGAAATTTTTACCAAATGTTTTCACTCAATTTTTGGATCGTTTCGGGAATGCTCTTCGATTGGGACATCATACACGGTGCTTTGCACTGTTTTCCAAAGCACCAGCAGTGTAAAATGTTTCTATGAACTGATGAGAGTATCATTTGCTGGTTTGAAAGACTTTCTAAGACAATTTCTTGCAATTTTGAGCCTTTTTCCTTGGTGCGACTAGCTTTATCAACTAGTACTCCAAAAGGGAACAAAAAAATGTCACTTCAACGTCGTTTGTGGGGGACATGATCCAGGCCAAGGCCCCCCCATTCTTCGAGAAGTATTAAAGACTAACATTTAATCACACGGGCTGGCCATTGCGCAAACCAACCAGGACGTCGAATGCGCGGCATCCACTAGAGCTACGCATTCGGTGGGGCACCTTTGTGACACGCTGGGCGGCTAGGGTGAACACCCTTGCCAAATGCACAACACTACAGCGGTGTACGAGGCCTCCAATTTAACAATGATCCAATGTCACCATTCAATGCTCTAATGGTGAAAAAATGTTGCAAAAAAATGTTTCCACGTCTTGAAAAATGTCATCGTCCAAAACGCATATCCATTTTTGAACCCCTTAAAATCATGCCAAAAATCCGTGCACTTTGTGCATTTAAAATCCTGATCCAAGCCCTTTTTTTTGCTTTTAAGGGTGAAATTTGAGTCGCCTAAATTTTCTGAACAATTGGATATATATTTTTTCTGGTGCTTGTAAACTGTCAAATTGGTGACCATTGTTCCGTTGATTTGCAAAGACTTTGGACAGGCAGTATTGGTGGCTTTCTTCAGACTGCAAACCATTAAAACTGTCTGCCACTTTGAAAAACATGTCATTTGGTCCTTGGTACGCAATTTGAAATGGATATTGTGACTGTTTTTGGAATCAGTGTAATCTCCATTGCTGCAATCAAACTTTGTATTGTTGGCCCCCCTGATCAAATCATGCAGAAAAACATTGATTTGTATGTGCTGAAAGACCCCACCTCGATCAGCCGACCTGAACATGTAATGGTCAGTGAACCAGATGGCTGTCACGACAAAACCATGGTCACTGTTAATGTGTGCACTGAATAGTGTTTCCCTCATGGATCCAGCTATCAGGTGGGGCCTTCAGACACTGAATGGTTGAATGTGCAGGCAACCACAGAGCAATGCATGCAAAATGAAAGGGCATGAACTCTGAAGCAACAATGGCACCCTACATGCGGCCTGTGTGTTGCAGGGCAACCATGCGAAGATAGCAACTGCAAAACTGCATTCCAATCATAAGCCGCAAAAAAGTTTCACAACATGTAATCTCACGGCATGTGCGATGCACATGTGCCAAGAAATCGGTGGGGTTCCTTCACTTCACTGGAATTCACCTTCCTCTGGCAGTGCAGTGCCCCCCCCCCCCCCCACCCACCCACCATCCCCATCCCCATCCAACATCGTTAATTCATGGGGGAAACAGCTCAAACAGTGCACAGATTTTGTCTACACCGAAACTACACCAATCTCTCTCCTCTGTTGGCGAGTGGGTGCAAGCTAAAGGTTTGAAAAATGTTACACCAGAAAGTGCAGTCCACAAATCCACCCTCTGCGAGCTGCACATGCAGAACACCTTGCTGCAATACCTGGCAATACCACTCCCTGTAAAGAACGAACACTGCAAGCATTGCACATTGGACTGAACCCCCATTCAAAGCTACCTTCACTCCCTGAGCTCTGACACAGCTCTTTGGTAAAGGAGCCATGCCTTGGCATTATTCATGCCAAAACACGCAACAGTGTGGTGCTTGGATACCCTGTTCTGCTGAAAAACTAATTTCAGACCTGCTGGCACATGAAGAAAAGATGCAAGAAACAGAAGCACGAAAGCGTGAAGACAAATGAAAATGAAGACAGAAACAGTGTAAAACATGGAAGAGGGATTGGCAAGTCATAATCAGGAGAACATGCAACATCAAAAAACTGAAAACAAAAATGCCAGGGGAATTGGAAATCGCAATGGCTGTCGGTGAGATCCCAACCACCATCAATGGATTGATCTGGGCTGCATTGCAGAGCACCATTAATCAACGGCCACAGACAGAGTTCGGCAGAGCAGGATGCAACACGCCCACACTGTGACCACATAAAGCTACAAAACCAAAGCGGCTGTCCAAGTGCACATGCCTTGTCAGGTCGCAAAAAAAAAAAACAACCTTTTGTGCCTTACAAAAAAAAAGTGGGACACTCAGAAACACTCACACATACACACACACACACACACACACACACACACACAGAGACACAGAAAAGGGTGTGACCGTCTTTTGCAACATACTTCAGGGAGCCCTGACAGCCTGAAATCCTTTTTGAACAGGACACTTCAATTTGCATGGCACCCTGGCACCCTCCAATTGCTGTCAAGGGTGTGATGAGGCACAACTGCATCAACTGCATCACAATCACACGTCATGGCTACCAAATGCAATTCATCTAGGACACAATACAGACTAGGTTCTTGACTGGCAGCCACAAAGACACCGTTGGTGGGGTGGCATTTTGGGGAGGTCGAGCAGGTGTGTGTGGGGGTGGGGGGGGTTAGAGCTGGGTGCAAATCATCGTCTGTTTCCAGCTTCACAATGTACTTCCCATCTACTCGCCCGGAGGCCACCCGCAAAACAGGGGAATGGCGACGGTTGACCGGCCCGTTGGCAAGTAGCCCTGGAATGCAACAAAAATATTTCTACCCAAACAAAGGAATTGGCCACCCATTGCTGCTGTTCAGTGCCATGTGACCACTTTTTTGCGACATTCCTTGTTACCATCGTTCTACGCCAGTCCTGCCTAAATGCACCGCGCGCCGGCACCACATGTGAGGCACGCTCAGACATATGTTGGGCATGTGGTGTGGAAGGCAGCTGGCAGTGAACAGGTCATGCCTGCAAGCAGTGAAGTGACGGGTGTACACCTGTAGCAACCAAAGACTGAGCACTGCTTCACCAGGACTGGTTGCACCATTGCAGGCTTGGGTGCTGGAAGAAGGTGTCGGCACTGGGGGCGGCTGTGGGTAACATAAAGAAATGTTAGAAAGAGGTAGAAAATACCTCTGCCACGCGCACACCACGCGTGCACCAGACGTGCCACAGGGGAAATGAGTTTCGCCAGGAATTGGCCCTGTACCCCACACCAACCGGCAATATCTGCTGCTGTTGGAGTAGCTACCACCACAGTCTACCACCCCTAGCCTTAGCACCACCATCCCTAGCCTTAGCACCCAACGGCCCTAGAAAATTTTTGACTGCCTCCCATATCTCCTTCTACCCTCACTTGGTGCCAAGGGTCAGCCCTGGATCATTTTTCTGAGCCTACCACCACCCCTCAGCCCTGTCATACCCCCCCTTACCCTCGGAGCAGAAGGGACAACACTGGATCATCTTCAAGTGCCTTTCAGTGCCACTAATGCATTATTCTGTTACAGTGTATTCATTGCAAACAAGTGTTCTGTTTAAACGTCATGCAGGAACCAATTGTACTACAGAACCATACACATTCTTTTTGGGGGGCATAAACCGTGTAGTGTAGGTCTCAGTCCTATGGTCAACCTGGCATCGTCAAACATGCCATGCCTTGATTTACAAAACAAAGTGGTGTCCCTAAAGTGTCCATGAGGTACACGTGTGCAAGTGTCTCTGAGGTGGTGCAATGTACAGCACACGCAAGCATCTATGTATGAGTTTCTTGTGAAGCAGCAGAAGCAGCCTTTTGCTGCAAGTTGTGGCACAAGGTCGGATGGTTCATCTTGTGGGCATCAATGTCGCCATTGAGCACTAGCTCACGTGTTGCAATGCCACAGAACGCTGTTTCAATGCTGAATCTCAGCCATTTGGGGTTTTGTTGTTTGTGCATGTCTGTAGGGACTGTTGGGTTTTGTCTGCCTACAGCAGCCTTTGTTCCTTCTGTAGGGTGGGGAGGTGAGGCAGCGGCGGGATAAACTATGCCGGGGCATTTTCACGGGGGATACATACCCTGATGGGGGGGGGGGGGTGTCACAGAGCAATTTTCGAAAAAAATTCACCCTTCAGTCTCTACATGGTCCTTGATGCAGGCTGTGCCAGCTGTGCTCAGTGACCTGGTGGTCAGAGCAGGGCTTAAGCAAAGGGAGAGCGTTGGTTCAATTCCTACTGATGTAGAACTTTATCAACTGCCGTAGAGTGGTCAACCTGAAGGAAAAAGTGTTTTTTCATGCCCAAACAAAGCCTGCCACAAGAAAACGCATGAACAATGTGCCTCGGCCCATGAACATCGTTGGTGGTCTACCAAGCTCAGCAACCCACCCAACCAAAAAAGCAGACACCCCCCCCCCCGCCCGGTACCTGCACTTTTCCCAAAATCGGGGGAAACCCAGACAAACCCACCCACCCACCCTGAGCCCCCCCAGTATAGTATCAACCAGTCACTAAGCTATGGCCTGGTGACCATCCCGACGAGCACGGAGCGGACCTAGTAGAACCGCCATAGGCAGAGCCGAGATCCCCTCCAAAATGGTTCAGTCCACAACATAGAACCAAAACACCTTTGTTGCACGCCTTGCGGGCCCGTCCCCATTGGCCACACGTGCAAACACACTTTGGTAGCCCCATGGGCCACTTGGGCAGCCTTGGCTATTGCCGGGGGAGACGTCTCCTCGCTTTTGTACGCGACTCCCCCCCGAGTAGAAGTGGGCCAAAGGCCCCCAAGGGGGGGGGGGGGGGCTAGCCGCCGAGGAGGGCTTCTTTGGGGGACTGGCTAGTCGTATTAATTTGGGACCAAATTGTTCATTGGACACGGGGGGTACATGTTTGGGGAGTTTTGAATATCCTCCGGGAGTGAGTGGGGTGTGGGAGCCCAGGAAGGGTGGTGGGTACGGTGGGTGCATCCTAAGAAGGGTCGGTTGGAGCAGGGGCTCAATGCTGTTTCGTTTCGGGATGTTTGACTAGGCTGGGTGCAAGTTTACGGCCGTGATTGGGGCATGGTGTCTAGGATAGGGATTGCGACATGCTTTGGGATCCACGTGGACACAGGGTTGGGACAAGGTTTCAGATGGACGTGCTTCGGCAACGATGGGGGGGGGGGGGGTTGGAACCAAGTGGATGCAGGGTTGTGACAGGGTTACAGAGGAGATGGTGGTGGGGGGGGAGTGCATAAGCGTAGCATATGTGGGCAAGCCACGTGCCAGAAAGTGGGTTTTTGTTTTGTGCATGTGGGGTTTTTCGGGGGTGCATTCCTAGGGGGTCCAGGGGCGCTGTTTTGGTACAAACGGGGTTTTTTTTTTCATTCTGGGGGTTTTTTTTGGTAAGAAACAGGCTTCCTTTTTGGTATGAGCCGGGGTGTTCTTTGGTACAAAACGGGGGGGGTTCTGGTACAAAGCGGGGGTGGGGGGGTTGGTTTTCACCACAATCCGCTCCCCCCACGGGGGGGGGGGGGGGCGTCTCCTCAATTTTGGTATGCGACTTCCCCCCCCCCTGCCCTCCAGGCCCACTTAGTTGCCAAGGGTCAATAGCTAGGGGCCATACATATGGTGGCGCCAAAGGCGCCCGAAAAAATTTTCTTCATTCCCATTGCCCACGTGGCACCCCTCCCTGCCTAGGCGCTAGAGCGTGGATGGGAGGCACCCCCCCTTGCCCACGTGGCACCCCTCCCTGCGCAGATTAGGTGAGGAGGTAGAGTGGAGGCCTCTGTTGTTGGGGGGAATCTTCGCACTGCGCGCGCACTGCGCGCTACTTTTAGACTATGTTCCCCCCGAAGAGCCCCCAAGCACACCCCTTGGAAACGCCCTTAGAATTAGGTGACCCAAACTGCCCCAGCCCAAGAAAGTTGCAAACTACCTTCCCTTCACATAACACACACATGTTCCTTACGATGCCCCAGTGCCACATGCGTGGTTTCGGTTGTGAGGAAGGTGCTCTCTCCTTTCCCTTGCGGTTAGAATCGGATTGGGGTTGAGATTGTGTAGCCACAGGGGGTTGCGAGGACTGAGAGGGTTGAGGGAGATTGGAGCTGGACCAAGCCACATCGGCCCGAGGGGGCGTAGCAACACAAAAAGCATCCAGTGTGCGTTGCCGCTTTTCTAGGACCTGCTGCGCATGTTTTGCTTGTTTCTTGGCCTCTCTCTCTCTTTTCTCACGGCGCAAACGGTCAATCGCAAGCTGCAGTGTTGGCGCTTCACTGCCGCCTTCAGAGAATGGTTGGCCATCAAGCCCATCCTGGATAATTACACTTTCCTCATCCCTTGGTAAGTGGTTACCCTTGCCGAACCGCAAGATCTGCTCAATCACCTTTGGCACACCCAAACAAAGGGGGACAAAATCAGAAGTCAAAACCTCCGCTAGGGGTCACCATGATGCCCCTAGGGGCTCAAAGTATGGGTCTCTAGTACGGCCGGACGCCCAAATAGTTGCACTACGCGCGCACTGCGCTTAAGGCTCCCCCTTGTAGAGTAACCCCTTAGGCCACTGCATCTCTGCCAGACCGGACTAGACCTCTGCTAACCCTCTCACCCCCCCCCCAAAAGGTGTTCGTTGGACACACCGTTCGGGGCGCGCGACAATATTGTGAAATGGCGGTAACGCGTCCCTAGGCACAAAATGCCCAGCCCATCAGTCATGGTGGACAATAGAGGTCCTGTAGTTGAGGGACACCATTCCCTCACAACCTGCTTTACAAATTTGCCCACCATTACTGCAAGATACATCACAACAGCCCCTCATTTCCCCAAACCTTTCGCCTCAAACCGCGGTTCGGGAGCCCGGTACCTAATTAAGTACCTAATTGATTAGGTCCCAAGACGAAATGAACCGAAAAGCCCCTAGATGTGTACTTAAAAACTCCGAATTGTACCATGAAAGCCCCCTAAGTGTACCAAAAACCCCAAATTGTACCAAAAAACCCCCGAAATGTACCAACCCCCCCAAAAAGTACACCCCCCCGAAATGTACCGAGAAACCCCAGGGGGGGGTTTTGACTCACTTTGGGGGATTTTTTGGTACCATTTACGCCCAGGGGTTTTTGGGTACATTTTGCGACTTTTTGGGGGGGTTTCTTGGAACAAAGTGGGGGGGGGGGGTTGGTATCCACCAGGGGGGATTGCACGCGGTACAACCAGCAAAAAGTGTTCGGGAAGCATGGGGTGCGCATCACACTAAGGAAGCACTTCCGTCGTGGTAAGGGCCACCAAGTTTGATGCACACTTTTGTTGTTCTCCTATTTCGCAAATAGGAGAACAACAAAAAGTGGACCCTAAGTCAAAGGGAGTTTGAGTCTAAGTCCAAGTTGAAGTTGGTGTCGGAGCCCGTGCCATAATTTGAGTCCGATGTGGAGGAGTCATTGCCGATGTCGTGGGGCTTTGTCCCAAAGATCCGCTTGCCGAAATGGACATGGTTGGTACTTGACGTTGCACTTCTTGATGGACTACCCAATGTGAACCGTAGCCTAGACCATCCATTAGAGTCCTAGGGAATGCGACTCCTACTTTATCTCCAAATTGGTGCACTGGTGCACAAAGGATGCTCATCATGGCCTCAAACAAAAGGGTGGACTATTTGTGGACCATTGTTGGACCATTTGGTCATTGGAACCTCTTCTATTGGATTTGCTGCTCTTCTTGTGTCAGCGTTGTGCTCTGAGGTTACACTGACTTGAGTGGGATTGAGCTGGACTCTGCTTTAGGGAACAATGGATCAAGAAACATTTTCAATGGATCATTGGGAATCAAGTTACGTAGAGAGTGAAAATGTGGTAGCAGAGGTGTTTATGCAATGCCCGCACCTGTGCGGATTTTGCATAAACAAAAACACAAAGGTTACCCAAAACCTGAATGGCATACCTCGTCAGCATTAATGCATGACATAAATGAGGATTAGGCTTCATCGTACTTACCCCCCCCCCTTGTCTAAGCTACACCAAAGTACCAAATTAATACGGTCCCTACGCCTATTGTAGCTTGGACACGGGCGTAGCTTGCGCGCGACATATACAACTACTGACACACACGTAAATGAGCGCATAGTATGAGTGCACCTCAACCTCCACCCATGTTCCCAAAGGCATGCAAACACAAGAAAGAAGAAGTCCTTCATTGTGAGCTGCCCCGCTGCAGCAGCCCGGGGGGGTGCCTTGGCCTGGGGCAAGGTTGCGCAACCACCTCCGGTTCAGCCGGAACTTCCGCAACCGGCGAAGGTGGTGGTGGTGAGGTTGGTTCCGGGGAAGGAGACGGGGACCGAATGAAGAACTCAATCTTTTGAAGGGGGGCACAGGGGTGTGTGACCACCTGCCCAGCCTTCATGTACTCCAACACCGCAAACTGGTCCCCCTTCTCCGATGGTCCCTTCATTGTGGCATCCACACGCTCACCGGTGGAACGTGTGAAAATAACCGGGCGTCCGGGTTCAAAAAGAGAAGATTGCATGGTGAGCTAGTGCAAGAAGGGGGAATATGATGCACAAATACCCCCAAAATCAGAGTTATGTGGGTTCAAGTGGGCGAACACTCAAAACAAATGTGTACATGACCCTATGTACCCGGCAAATTCGTCAAACCCATGTCTTATGTGGTTGCACTAAATTTGGTACCGAATTAAAATTAGGTACCAAAGTAATACGGTCCCTACGCCTACTGTAGCTTGGACAAGGGCGTAGCTTAGACAAGGGGGGGGGGGGGGGTAGCTTGCTACCATATTCTTGGTTATTCGTTATTCTTCTACATGGTTCTACCTTATTCTTTGGGATATGGTATTATACCATGCTTTCTTCCAGTAAAGCAGGAAGATTACCTCCCACTTCTTGAGGTCTTTGAGGTACGCTGTTTTCTTTCAAAATCCGTGCATCACTCCACACACTGCATGCAAGCCCAAAGCCCAAAGAGGCGAGAACCTAAATGGCTATGCCGTCTCTGGAACTCCGAACCGGAGAGGAGTAATGTTGCTAGATTACACATCCTGCATGGGGGATGGGCAACAAGTGCACCATTTGTGAAGAGAAAGCCCAAAAGGGATAATGTACTCAATAAACATAAATAAACAAAAAAACAAGTAGTACATAAGGGTATAATGCATGTAAAAAAATTTTGCCTAGATGTGCACTACTACATGTCCCCTATTCTGAGTTAATTGCCCAAATGGCGCCGTAGGGTGTGCCGCAGGAGCTGCATGCACCACAGGGTAAGAATACCCTAAGAGGTAACCCCCATTGATGGCGCACCTCGTTTACCCAGCCCAGACCCACAAAGCATCATGGAGCCCTTAGCACACCTCAAGAGCTTGCGGGCAAGGAAACAAAACAAGGAAAGCCAGCTAAGGTTGCGTGACCCCAGAACGGCTGCATCTGCACACGTTCCTTCCCAGTGTGAAGGAAACACAAACAACAAATTGTTGACCAGGTCCATGAACCGTCGCACAACACATGCAGAGGAGCAAGCATGCAACAAGGCACCAGGAGTTGGCACCACGGTGCACAGAGAAAAAGCAGGTGACGTAGATACTGAGGGGCCATGGCACAACCGGAAATCTCCGCAACTCGGTTGCGAGAGGGGAAGGGGGCACAACACAGCAGCTTCAGTACGTTTCGGTTGGCAATTGCCCAAGACAGTGGGAGAGCAAAATGTTGAAGCCACTGGGGCCCGCTTGAGTAGGAGGGATGCTGATGGGGGGTCCTCAACATCCAACATAAAGCGGTCACTGCCCGCTGCAAAAGCGATTGTTGGGTGAGGGGGGGGGGGGATACTGGCGGTTACAAATGGCTGGAGGGCACTTGAAGGCGGCCAGGAGGGGTTGAGCAGAGTGGACAATTGCCCGAGCAGGCATGCCCCCCTCTTCCCGTGGGCACCCCCATCTTTTCTAGCAAAGGGTCTAGGGCCCAATCACCATCGAAGAAACACCTCAGCAGCCACCGGGTGGGGCAGAGTTTGGGCTCTGGGAGTGGGGCAGGTGAGCGGGCTGGCAATGGTGCATGGCAACAGACTGCTGAATAAATCCCAGGGCACCATCGGGTCAAATCTTCAAACGATCTGCAAATCCTGTATCTCTGCTGCATTCAGCAGGCATGCTCCTACACACACACTGCCAAGAACATCGATAACGTTGAGAACCTCTCGATGACGGTGAGAACCTCTCAACCCGCCCTGACGCATGCGCTCGTACACGTGGCATTGCGGCCCTGGTACCACCGGCAATGGCACCAACACATATACATAATAATAAAAGCACACAAACTGGTCGAGACATGGACGTCGCGCACACACCCTTGCAGATAAACTTACACACACGATTTCACATACAGGGGGTGCTTCTGAGGGTGTGTTTGATGCATCAGGGCCTGACGTTCAGCCCCAAGAGGGGCACAGGGTCGGTGAGAGGAGGCTGAATGCTCTGTCGAAGTGAATTTGAGAAAAGGGCAGGTGGCATGCAGCAGCCCGTGTCCAGAGGACCACCAGTGGAAGTTGGCATTGCTGTGCTGTCCGCAACCTGTGCTGGACCCCAACAGGTGCACGACGAGGCCCTTCGGACTGCCACCTGTAGCTTGCAACATGCAGCCTTTTCGCACAGTGTCACTCAACTCGCACAATCACCAAAAGTGGCAGCAGCTCATTGGCGGAAAGTCGCCGCCATGAGGCGGCCCAGCCCGTCTTGCCCAGGGCCCGACTGGCTGAACAGGTACTGCAGAGGAACAGGGACCTCCGAGCTCTTGACCAAGTTCTGCAGACCTTTGCCCAAGCCACTATGCCCGCAACTCGATGCCAAAACCTGCAACAAATGGGGGTATGTGGGCAGTGGATCAGCCGGGGATCAGGCTGAATTTGCATTGGTAATGCAGCACAAGCAGGTTCAACAATCCACTTGTGGTGGCATTACCGGTCCAGCCCATCATCCCATTTTGAAATTGGGACAAGTCATTGAAGGTGAGAAAGATACATTTGTGAATAGATCCGAGGCGTCGGTTAAAAAGGGAGGGGCTGACTTGGCAGCAGTGCTGTTGAGTTGTGATGCCGACAGATTCTGCACCGATGCATTCAGAGGAAGCTGGCTTTGGCATATCCACAGAGGGGAAATCTTTGCACTTTTGGCTATTTTTTGAAAAAACTTTCCCAAAAAAAACCTCCAATTTGCCCCCCTTCCAAATGCCCACAAAACTAGCTCCAAACCAAGCCCACATTACAAGACTAAATCCAAGTGCCCCAGTAGTTCCCAAACCCAAGGCACAGGCATGAAAAAGCCCATGTATGCACACAACTGGTATGGTTGGTGGACACACCAGCCGTTCTCAAACTCACCCAGGACCAGCAGCGTGAATGTGGGCTCTCAGGCCAAAGTATCCTGGCCCCTGCCCAGACTCTCCCGATGACAGATGTCAACTTGGCTGGATCTGGGACCCTGGCGTATGTGGCCTGAGTCCTACCCCTGAAAGTGGGAGTAGTTCTTCCAAAAATTCTATTGCCTTCAGCAAGGCACCTGGAAGCAAGACGACTAACTGTTGGCCGGAGGCATCCTTGGGGGCGGGCAGGGAGAGAGGCCTACAGGGCTTTCGGGGGCCAATGGCCCGGGCTACATGGGCCTCGCAGCCACTACATGGGTCCCGATGGGAGCTTGAGTACCCGTATTGTCACCAAATGAACACCCAAACCCAAGGGGCGACAGAAGGGTTTTGGAAAAAGTCAAATTTTCGCAAATTTTCAGCCGAAGCATGCCAACCGGAAAACGGCCGAGTCCTCACCGGCAAGGGCTCAGAGGGGGAGGGAGGGGTTACCCGGAGACCCCCGCCATTGGTTCGGGGCCATGAACAAGGAAAAGGCTGTTCAGGACCTGGGTCCAAATTGACGCATAGCAGCTATAGGCCCACCCAAGTTTTGACCCCCCCCCCCCACCCTCACCCTCCAAAAAGTGGTACCCAGGAACGGCACGATAGGGGGGTCAAATTATATTGCCTTCGGCAAGGCACCTTGAAGAGAGGTGCCTTGCCGAAGGCGGGAAAGGGACAACCATTCTTGAGCTGCTGAGGCTGTAAAACTGCACAAGGAGGTTGTGCCCAAGACCCCTTGGGAGCCCCCCCCCCCCCCACACACACACCCAAATAGGGTGAAAAACACATAAAAAGGGGCTAAAACATGCTTTACGTAGGATATTTGATCATTTTGGACGGTCAAAGTATCAAAAAAATCAGTTTCGGAAAGTTCCATTTTTGAGCTGCTAAGGCTAAAAAACTGCATTAGCAGATTGTGCCCTAGACCCCTTGCCAGTGCATGCTCAGGGACGTGCCATTGGCTTGCGCCACTCGCAGCGGCCCCGGGTGGGGGTGTACGTTACCGCATTTCAGCAGCGGGAGGGGGGGGGGGGGAGTCCTGTCCCCATCCTTTCAAGGGGGGGGGGGGGGCAGAGCCATGGTCACCCCAGCGGAGGGAGGGGGGGAGGGGGGGGAGTCCTCGGCCCACCCACGGACACAACTGCTGGCGGTCAGAAGGTGCGAGGGTGCGAGGGTAGCATCGCATGCCTGCAGGTCAGCTATTGCTCCTGGGCCACACGGGCCCGCTGCACCGGGGCCGGGAAGGCGGCGGAGGTCACCGGCCCAAGGTAGGCGCACCAGGCGGCAGAGCGGGCGGCGTGGGGGGAGGAGGCGGCCTGCCGGCGGCAGGCGGCACGGGGGGGGGGGGGGTGCGCGGGGGGCAACCGTGCTCCCATCCCTCGGCGAGGCGATCGGCCTCGCGGGCCACCTTGTGCAAGAGGTCCCGATGGGGGCCGGGGGGGACGCGGCGGAGAACGTCTGGCCACCGGGCGGTGGCCAAGACCTTGCCCGACTCCGGCAGGGCGGCCCACTAGACGTCGGTGAGCCGGGGGAGGAGGGCGTGCACCTCGGCGGCCACCTCCCGCCAGGTCGCCGAGGGATAGGGGTCGAGGGGGGGGGGGGGGGCTGGCGGGGGGGGTCGTTGTACCACACCCGGCCCCACTAGTCCACCGCCACGGCGTGGGGCTTGCCGGCAGCCGTCTCCCCCTCGAAGAGGGTGAGGCGGCGGTGCGGGCGAAGGTGCCAGCAGTTGGGGGGGTCCCAACGCTCCACCCGGCCATGGCGAGTCGGCCGCGCCGGTCTCCTCCTGCCACAGTGGCGCCAGGGACCAGCGCCACGTGTAGAAGAGACCGGCGCTCCAGTCGTCGGGGCGGGGGGCGCGCGCAAAGAGGCCGCGGGGGTACCTCCATCGCAGCGCGCGCGCGATGGTGGCCCCCTTGGTCCCGCACTCGGGGCCGGTGGGGCCCTGGACGGCGGACAGCCAGAGGAGGCCGTCTGCGCGCTCGTGGTGGATGTGCCACCACCCGTTCCACGCCCCGGCGAGGAGGTCCCGGAGGCGCAGGACCCCAGGGCACAACCCTTCGAGGGGGGCAAGGACACAGGTGGTGCTGGCCCACCCTCGCCGCTAGTTGGGGGCGGGGAACACCCGGGCAGCCTGGCTGTACCACCACCGCGGCAGGGCGAGGCCGTGGTGCCACCGCCGGTGCCAGGGGAGTGGGGGGGGCGGGCCGAGGTGCCCGGGTCCTCAGCCTCGGCCTCGGCCTTGCTGCCGGCCGTGTTGGCCACATGGTCCCCGTGCCATGAGCAAAAGAAATTGGTGGCAAGCTGCAAGGCAGCCAGTGCAGGGGGGAGGGGGGTTGTGCCCGTCCGCCCCGCCCCCCCCCCCCCGGCCATCCCATGGTTAGGCGGCTCGTTCCGTTGCTCCGGAACTTTGTCACGGCCCCTTCCCGGGGGGGGGGGGAGGGGGGCGGGGAGGAGCTCCCTAACACGTTCCCGGCACGCCCAGCGCGAGGGACAGCCGCAGAGCCACAGCGGTTGGGTCCCCTGCCACCCCACCACCGCCCCACCCCGGAGTGGGGCCCCCTGCCACCGCCCGCGCGTGACCCCCCCCCCCACCCCCAGGAGGGACTCAGGGCCATCACCTCGCTCCGGGGTGCCCTCGTGGGCTGAGGCGTATAGACACCCTCCTGCCGCATAGAGGGTCCGGTTCCTTAGCCCGCCCTCGGGGGAAGGCCGCCGGTGCTGGAGCCGCCGCCATTACCACCACCACCAGCTCTGGGCGCAACCGGTGAGGCATCAGGGGGCCTGCTCGTGGTGCCAACCCCCCCCACCCCACCGGCAGGGTAGGGGGGTCAAATTATATTGCCTTCGGCAAGTGCCTTGCCGAAGGCGGGAGAGGGACAACCATTCTTGAGATAAGCAAGTTGTGCCCTAGACCCCTTGGGAGCGCCCCCCACACACCCAAATAGGCTGAAAAACACATACCGTGCAAACTTTTGAATTTCACGGAACCCTAATTTTTGCGCAGGCCGATTTGAATTTGTTATGCAAAATTTTTGCACACATTGCCAGAATTCGGAAAAATTAATTCATTTTTGTGATTTTTTTGCAAATTTCAATTTTTGCACGGCTATTTGACCCAAAAAGTATTTCTTTTTTTGCGATTTTTTTTGCGCATCTTGCGCAACCAAATTCTTTCGTACAAATGATTATGCTCTTCGTGAATGGATGCTTTTGAAGGCGCTCTTGTACGATGATGCTGCTTGTCCTTGGTCCCAATTTCTACACCGCAACGTGGAAAACACATGCACAAAATCCGACCTTCCGGGACACAGAAACTGGGACTCACATGCACTGTTGGTTTCCCCCATGTGTGACCGTCAATATAATGAGACACTAAATAGATGCCAGCCTGTCACGGGGGACGGAAAGCCGGACCACGGATTGGCCTTCCTCCGTTTGGTACTGGAAATCGTACCGACCATTGCCGTGCGTCTTCATCACTTTTGCACGTACAGCATCCCCATGGGGCCGCTTTGGTGCTCCAGTTCCCATTTTTTGTATTGTTTCTTCAGTTTGGGTGGTGCGACCGCCTGCGCCAGGACCTTCTCTGCCAACTGGGTCACAATTGTACGAGCAAACAGGGCGACATCAAAATTGCCGCGGGGTTGGCCAACAGGCCGATGCGGGGCAGGCACGGCAGGGACCTCAACTGTTTGCACCATACCCAGAACAATCCCACGACAAAAATCAGAGATTTCTGCCCTGTGGCCTTTAGCTGCAAAGCGGGCCACAGCAGTTTCATGGGGGATAACTTGAAAAAATGATTGCAAACTGAGCATTGTGTTGGCAAAAAGAGGAGCCTGTCTTCTGCGCCCAGTTCGTTGTTGTTAATATTCAGTCTTGATCGGGTTAGGGTTTGACCTAGGTGTACTCTCACCGTAAGTAAGTGCCCCAATCCTCTTCCAATCCCCTGCCCCCCCCCCCCTGCCCACCGGGGCAGACCCCCTGCCTCCCCCTTGATTGAAACTCGGGATGTTCCCTGGATGGTTTGGGGGGTCCGATCATTGGAACCCTTTGGGGGATCAAGCCAGGGGGCTCTAATGACCTCCTCCCCCGTAAAGTGAAATTTCGAGGTGAGAGAGAAAGATGAAAAAGGCACGGCACACGCATCTGTTTGTCTTTTTTTGTCCTCTTTCTATGCGCTCAAACGCACGAATCTTTTGGAGTTTTCAACGTTCGAGCCGAAAAATCGTTTTTTGTTTCCGAACTTTTTGGCCCAGCCGGGGGAAGCTGGGCCGGGGGAAGCTGGGCGTCCAAAACACCCATAGCTCACAACATGCACCAGTGAAGTGCAAATGGTGGTGCAGCGGGACGCAGGGGCTGACAAAAACAAAAATGTTGGAGGTAACCCATGTCGGGGGTCCCGGGTCCCAACTGCAGGTACTCCCAGTCGCCCCCCCCCCCCCCCAAATATGGCCCCTTGGCAGTGAGGACTTCGCCGTTTTCACGCTGGATAGGCTGTTTAGTGGCACGTGACAGTTTTTTGAAATTCGATTTTTCATGAAACCCTTCCATTGCCCCTAGGATGGGTTTGGGTGATCATTTGGGTGACAATACGGGTACTTGCATACGAGCACCCATGGGGACCCACGTAGTGGCCGCTAGGGCTATGCAGCCCGTGCAATGGGCCCTCCGAAAGCCCCAAAATTGCTGTTACATAGGCTGTTTAGTGACAGTTGAAAGTTTTTCACATTTCGACTTTTTCCGAAACCCTTCTGTTGCCCATAGGATGGGTTTGGGTGATCATTTGGTGACAATACAGGTGTTTGAGCACCCATGGGGACCCACGTAGTGGCCACTGGGCCCATCTAGCCCAAGCCATGGGCCCCCCAAAAGCTTCAAAACTGCTGTTTGTAGGTGGTTCAATGGCACTTGGTGTGTGCACGAACTGCCTAAGCAGTTTTCCACCCTCTACAGGTCAAAATGGAAAATTTTTGCAAAAAGTTTTTTTGATATTGTGACCACTTACAATGATGAAATATGCGATGTAAAGCATGTTTTAGACCCTCTTTGTCTGTTTTTAACCCCATTTGGGTGTGGGGGGGGGGGGGGGGCTTCCAAGGGGTCTAGGGCATAACCTGCTAATGCAGCTTTACAGCCTCAGCAGCTCAAAAATGGATCTTTCCGAAACTGATTTTTTTGATACTTTGACCATCCAAAATGATCAAATATCCTATGTAAAGCATGTTTTAGCCCCTCTTTACCGTCCAAATTTTGAAGATTTGCGGAAATATTTAATTCTGTCGGCAACGTGTGTTTATACGCAAAAAAACACAAATTCAAAAAATGAATTAATTTTTTAGGGCCAGGCGTTGGAAACGGTAAAAGGGTGCGCAAAAGTGCGCAAAAAGAAATATGTGCCGGTTATTCAACTTCCCTACTTACCCTTTTCAGCAGAAGGTCTGCAAGCAGCTACTTTTTTCGACTTCCCTACTTACCCTTTTCGGCGGATGGTCTGCGGGCAGCTGCTTCTGCACCCCCCTACTTAGGCATCGGTTTTTCCATTTGTGTACTCACCCTTTTCGGCGAAGAAAAAAGTTCCTCAGGACCCAGGTCCAAATACACACACAGCGGCCACAATATACAAAGAAGTTTTGACCCCCCCCGCCCCCCCCCAAAAAGGGGTGCCCAGGTGCGGGGGGGGGGGGGGGACAGGGGTCAAAATCCAAAAAATCATTGGGGGATGATTTCACAAGGGGTTAGACGTCAGAAACCATACATTGGGGTATGCTACGCGAACGACCCCAAAAAAAGGGGGTTATACGACGCTCTCGCCTGCGCTTGATCTAACAACCTCTCTTCGAGGTGATTCTAAAAATTGATTGGGGGACAACTTTGTCTCCCCAATGATAATTTTGCAAGGGGTTAAGCATCCGATATCATGCTTTGGGGTATGCTACGCGAATGACCCCCAAAAGGGGGGTTTATATGGCACCCGTGCCTGTGCTTGATATAACAACCTCTCTTCGAGGTAATTTTGGAAAAACTGAAAACTTTTTGGAAAATTTTCCTGAAAAATTTTCAAAAAAAAAGTGCAAGAAACTGAAGTGCCATGGCAAAGAGAACATTCAAATGCAGCTATTGCCAAAAATCCCCGACTAAACAGTTTTAGCCCCTCTCTGGGTACCAGGGTTTGTGCTGGCAAATGGTCAACTGACGGGACAGAGGCCCTTCTGCTTGTACACAAAAAAAAATCAGTCAACCACAAGCAAGTGACCGTTGGCAGCCGTTGTTAGAGAGTCAGGGGCAATACTTGAATCTGATTCGTCATGGGCGTCCTTCTCATCATTTCAAGAGGGCCCTTTGGGCCGAACGGAATGTATCCACCAAGCAGCACATGTTGAGAGATCACCGGTGTGGAGGAAATTGCTGCCGGCTTTGCCCCACTAGACTTTGCGGCACTTGAGCCACCTGAATACAAAAGGACCATGCAGCGCTGCGGGTGCCAGAGTTCAATGGATTGTGCATGGTAGGCAAGCAGAAGAACTCACGTATCCATACCACTGGTAGTAATCACAGCAAGAGCTGATTTTGGATACAGCTTGGGCTTTGGTCACCAGGAGTGGTGAGAGGGGGGAATGGCCCAAAAAATTCGTCGAGTACCCTCATGCATAGCGTAACCTTCGTGCTACACGCAAAGATGCTCCACCAAGGCCCAAATGGGGGGCACTGCAAATTGCAAACAAACAATGTGGGCTGATTCATACCTAGTTTGAGTGGGCCCTTGGGGCCGAAGGACATGTACCCACCAGACAGCACCATGGGGTTGATTCTGATTTGATCTACTTGCTCTGTACGGTTTGCTGCAGTGGGCTTGCCTCCCTTCGGAGCAGCTGCATAGAAAAGGATTGCAAAGGTAGTACACAGCAGTAGGGGGCCTATTCTAACTTGGGTCTCCACATGTCACATTGGGCAGTGACAGAGCAACAGCAAAGACACATGCACAAAAGACCCCTTTCTGGAAGCGCAAATGAATGCATCTATGCAGGGCAAGGCACATGATGTACCCAAAGAGAAGCATCTACCAAATTTGGATCATGAAACAACCTTCCCTCAATCACCAGACCTCTGCTGCCAGCCTTCACAGTGCTCAGACACTGCACACACCCTGCAGAAATGTTGGTGTCATTGGCGGGAAGGCTGAGGGATAAGCAGGACTTCTTGGTCAAAGCCACAATAGGAAATAGGTAGAATCAGGATAAAATCAATTGGTGACGCTGCCGCTGCTGGCAAGAAAGGACTGGTGATCCCAGGAAGGAAATTGGACCTTGGATCAATGCAAAATATGGTTGATGTGCACATTGGCCAGAGGTCTCATGCTTAATGCAGCTGCTTGCAAGCCAATTTGTGTGAACAATATTCCACACAGCACATGACAGCATGGCAGAATTTGTCATGCTGTGTCCTTGCGCTTGCAGGCGCTTATCAACCCACAAAGCCAAAAGCAGACAGCCACCTTGTTGTCATGTATGGGGTGTGGGCCCGCCCTCACACACTCTTCTTTCGTGAAGATCATGATGAAGATGAAGATGGTGGCCACACCATGGCCTTAAAGGCCTCAAGGCTTGAGCGCATGGGCATGTGCACATATGAGACATGGTGCCAATCCCTCAGTATCATTGTACTGAGCATTGCACACCGCATTTTTCTCAGCGTCCAATCGTTTCCGTGCTCTACCACAAGGCTTTGCTTTACCTTTTTTTCCGGCACCCTCAAGGACCCCCAAGGACCCACTCTGAGTCGACTACCAAATGCAGAGGTTTTTGCACCGGCTGGGACACACCCTCCGTGTGGGACCCTCAGTTGCACTTTATGCGCTACTCTTTGGCCAGGCTGTCGCTCAGAGCACGGTTCAGAACCAAAAAAAAAAAGCAGAGGCTTGTACACCGTCTGCTGTCCAATCTTTGTGCAGTTTTGCTGACGTAGAAGCAAGCGTTGCCCCAGGCAACTGGACCCAAACCTGACCTTTCCACTACAACTAGAGGAAAACTGTCCTTCGGCACTGTGGGCTTTTCCGGGGACTGTGCAGGGGAGGTGGGGGGGGGGGGGGCAGGTGTGCCATAAAGGCTGATGCCGGATGGTACTTCCAGGTGTACGGACGTGTCGCGTTCTGATGAGGGAATCCTCCGCTCAAGGGTGGGTGCAAAAAGGGGGGGGGGGAGAATATCTATTTGGGCATCACAGCGCTGAGTTTGCCTGACTTCTCGTCAATGTTCCTCCCACCAATCCACTGGCCGAAATCAACTGTATGCCTCATGAAGTGCCTGGCCATGCTCCACCCTATCCAAACCCCAAAGAGCAACCTCTGAAAATGCACCGGGAAGAAGCAGACCTTTGGGAGCAACAGAGGATTTTACAGGTTGTCCTTTGATTAGCTCGGCAGCTTTCATTTTGGCACTCTCTGCTGGGGCAGCCGCAGCAACACTGTCAGCCGCCACCTTCTGGGAAGGTGGTAGGGGAGAATACAAGCCATGAAGAGGTTTTCTTGGCAAAGAATTGTACTTCAGTTTCCCAGAATTTGAGAAGGAAGACAATTCGCACTCCAATTCTGCTTCTAAGTCAGACATGATAGAATCGTGAAACATAACATCATCCTCATTCCCAATAACAAGGCCGCTACTCCCTGGTCGCATCTTGATCGACATGGGAGAAGTCAGGTCCCTTGAGTGCAAAAGATCCATTTTGGCAGATAAGAGGCTTGGAGCTGACGAGACAGAAGAATCAAAGGATTACCCTTTTTGCAAGCGTGCAGTTTCGAACAAAACGAATGGACCACTGAACCCTTCTTGTGGCTGTCCCTGAGTCGCTAGGGGACGACCATTTTGTCATCTGCCCTTCCACTTTGAGAACTTGTCCTGTGTGCAGCATCAGGCCCCAACTCACAAACATGCCATCCTACATTCTTGGCATCAAAATGGCAGGAGAAAATGGACGCCCAGCACATAGCATGCGGGGACTCTGAAAAATGGCACCGTTTGGGGGAATACCTGCACCGCGCGCACCGGCCTAGCCAACAATTAATCTATAGTTGCTTGGTTGGCCAGACGGCTAAATCTCCGCACCCCGCGCGCACTGCGTCAGGTGCCCCCCCCTTTGACCATGAAGCACAATGCAACAAAGACCCCAGCCTTATTCAATAGTCCATGGGTGTGGCCTAACTTTCGGTAGATGTTACTCAAATGTTTGCCAGTGCAGCCTAAGTTTTGGTGGACATCTTCTCCCCTGTACCCCTTTCCCTCTCGTTTTTGTGCCAAACAGCAACTTTTCTTTGCTGAAAACTCAAATTTCACCTCATCCTGGCTGTGCCACCTTTCTTGGTGACACGAACGCCAACGGGGGGGCTCTACAACCCCCTAATTTTGCAAGTATGGAATATCTAACATCCGCCTTTAGTGTATTGCGTAAAACGGCAAATTCAGCATCAAACATTTTACAAATGCAATTGTCTGTCATCCAACCCTGCACCTCACTTGTTACACCAACTCTGTCCCTCACCCTCATCCAGTTTCAGAATTTTCTGGGACTTCAATGGGTCATATGGATTATTGCCAGTGTCAAAATGGCAGAAGACATTGTCCCTTGGTTCTTGGTTTCTCTTTTCTATTGCCTGAACTTGGCTGCTTGCTGAATTGAGGGCACAAACAGCTATGCTCTTTGCCTTTTGCTTCGCACACATTTGGTGCACATGCTGTGGAAACCCTTTGCTGCTTCCTTGGCACAGGCACCATGGAGCTGTGTGTGTGGGCATGCACACAGCCAGTCCGAATTAGTGAAGCATCCATAGCAAAACCCTCTGCCGGTCCATCCCCCCACAACCATCATGAAATTATCATCACAGCATATTGCCCTCGGAGTTGTCTCTTGCCCCTGCAACTCCTGATGCAATGACCACCACTGGCCGCACGGCAATCCTGGTCTGTTCACCTGCATGAAATCAACCAAAAAATAACCTTGTGCAACTTCGTGGGCAAGACATTTTGTGACCATGAAGATGGACACAAATTTCCAACCAACAAAGCAGCAAAAGGGTTGTTATCACGAACTCAAAGTTGGGGGCAGGGTTCCACAAATGGGACTCAGGGGGCGTTTCTGCACAGCGCGCGCCCAGCACGCTCACAGCACAGAATAAGAAGTTAGCTTTCCCATGACCACCCTGAAAACCACCTACTACCGGGGAAGCATACGTCCAAAGGGCAAAAACAGCAGATTTAGATAGAAAATTGACAGCAATCTGGCATTTTCAGTGTAACCCATAGTTTGTTTTAACTCATTATCTGAGTTTTTTGACTGAGTAAGAATCTGGTCAGTCCTGTGTGTGGGAGCACAGTGGTTACCATGGTCACGTTGGCCATCAGGGAAAACAGGTGCAAAATAGCCTACTTTTTGCACAGCGCGGGCACAGTGCACAGCGCGGGCACAGTGCACAGTGCGCCCCCTTAAATGGCACGTCCTGCAGGTTTGATGTGTTGTGACACGCTGCCGCCATCATATTCATATTATGGGTTTCTTGCACAACACCAACGCAGTTGCCACATTCATTGAGATGTTGCTGTGTTCACCACTCGCTACGTTTTCCAGACCGTTTCATGCAATATGACATGTCTGCCGTGGTGCTGGTGATGTTCACCACCATGAAACCTATCTGTCTGGTATTCAGAGGTGCCAGCAGAATAGTAAAGCTTTTGCTTATCCTGGTGCATCATGAATTCGCTGCTGGCACAACGAACCAGGCCAGGGTTCGTGACGTGCCATGAAGGTCCCCAGATGGGATGATCAATATAAGCACATCATTGGCATACTTCAAGCACAACAGTTGGCATTGCAGTGCGTCAGTTGTTGTGTGGAACCATGAACTTTTGAGCTTCTGTACCTCTGCATGCAAGTATCTTGGCAGGGGGTTGAAGCTGCAGAGATGATAGCAGCTGAAGCTCCTGGATTTTGCAAACACCAACAAAGGACAGGTCAAGGATTTATGACATCAAACAGAGCTTGAAGCATACTTGTCAAAGGAACCGGCCAAGATTCATACAATTCATACCAAATGGGCTCCGTTTATGTTCTGTCACTTGGCATATCTCGTTGCATCTCGTTCATGCTCTCGTCGTTTTAGGAATGCAGTCTCTAGTACAGAGGCCCGAAAAACTTCAGGACGTGCAAACTCTAGCTGTGTGGACAGCCCACTGTCACCTTAAGCCTGAACGCTGACAGAAATCATCTGCACAGCAACCACAGGGTTGTCATTGGCGTCCACCTTGGTCTTGCCAATCTGCTTCACTACATCCAACCCGTCCACAACCTTACCAAATACAGGGTGCTGAGAGGGTGACAGATCAGGACGGAACCAGTCCAAGAAGTCATTGTGCACCGTGTTGATGAAGAACTGTGAACCACCAGAGTTGGGCTGCCCAGTGTTGGCCATGGACAAAGTGCCAACCTCATTGCTGAGCTTAGCAGTGAACTCGTCAGGGATATTGCCCTCCGGGTCTCGTGTAATGGTCTTGCCAGAACCCTGATCAACAAACTTGCTGCTGCCTGGCGGACCACCAGTCCCTGCTCTGTCTGACTTAGGGTTCTTGGAGTGGGGGCAGCCAAACTGCAGCATGAAGCCATCAATCACACGGTGGAAATGCATGCCATTGTAGAAGCCGGTCTTGGCGAGGTCGATGAAGTTGGAGGCTGTGAGAGGCATTGTGTCCATGAACAGCTCAACTGTGATATTGCCCATGGAGGTCTGCATGATCGCCTTTGGGTTTGGCATTGTGTGTGACTAGGTGGCAGTGAACTGTGCAACAGTGAAATACGACATTGGTGAAATAGCAGAGGATTGCAGCAAAGAAGAGGTGAGGAGGGCGTCAAAATCAGATGTTCAAAAATGCCAAAAAAATCGCATGAGAAGTGCAAAGAAATGGAGCAACAACAGCAACAGCAATCACTGGTACCAAACAATGACAACACTGCAACATATGGTTCTCAGGTGTTTTTCAAAACCCTGTAAAGGCGAAAAAGACTATGCTATGGCAGCTCGCAGCATGGCAGTCAGTTTCCATGCAGGCCAGGGTGCAACTTGTGCACAATCCTGCAAAGTGGAATGATCGTTTTCACTTGTCTTTGTACCACAGTCAAGTCCATGCCATTTATGTATCAGCAAGGGACCTAGCTAAACGAAGCAAAGCAATGAATCTGCAAGGAGGTCCTGCCATACTTTAAGCTCTTTTAAATAAGTGGTTGCGAGGTACTACCATACCAGAGCCCTCATCCATAATGCAAAGCCTGATTTGATGATGGCAGATGCCAGCAGAAAAAATTGTGGCCAGCAAGCAGTGGCAGCTCTTGAATGCTCCACTACATCGTTGGGTCCTTTTCCAGAAACTGCACATTAATGCGAAACTTCAATGTCTTGAATTGGGATCCCCAGGGGCCACTGCATGAGGCTCATTGGATAGAGTTATCCCTTGGTCAAAAACCAGTGCCATAGGTTCCTTTTTGAGCACGTGCCAAAACTGAATCGGGCCAATGAATCGGGGGGCTTGATTTGAGGAAAATTCACTCAATTGAGGGGGCTGGAGGAGGAGCATGAGGTCTTGGGACACTGTGAGCACCCACTTGGGCGAGCTCACATGCGAAGAGTACAACACAATTGCAAAAGCTGCCAAGTAATTTCCAGAAATATTGTCTGTGGCTGCAATGCCCAGGAGGGAATACGCTTGTTCACATCACCATTGCTCATTGCAAACAAATACCCAATCTGTAAATCATGACACATGAAGTGCCGGTCAGGGGTCAACAAGCCTTTCATGATGCGAAATGACCCCTCGGCAACGGTTGTAGGGCACTCAGAGCTACACAGCCCAAATTTGCCAAACCAAGTGGTTGCATGCCCTCTCCCACCATTGCAACACATCAAAATCGGGGTCATCAACAACCCTTTGCTTCCAATACAACTTCCACTCACCAGATGCACACAACAGCTCCATTTCATTTGCCGCGAAAAGACTGGGATAATTCTTAATATCAATTGGCATGCTGTCACGTTGCCTTGGATCAAACACCCTCAATTCATCATAGAACATCATTTGCGTTCTTTTCCTGTTTGCAGATGACTGCCAAACACTTTTGAGCAACCTCTTCCAGTTGTTTTCGGTAATCATTCTTCATATCATCATTTCGCAACAGGCTGAGTATGGGCTACACCTTCTGCAGATGCCTCCAGTTGGGCCTCCAAGGCTTGAAGCCTAGTACACAACCAATGACCAAACGGCCGACGGGCAGATTCTGCACACCCTTTGGGAACAATATCCACATGCAAACCCACCAAAAGATCGTACACAGGTTTGCCAAAACCTGAAAAGAAAATTGCTTGCAAATGCACAATAATACGCTGCCTGTCAATCAAATGTATGGCACGCTGCAAAACTGACTTTTGGTCCGTGGTTGACTCTTTGTCTCTTGCTTTTTCCTCTTTGCAACATTTTTGCAGGCACCAGGCTGTCTTGGTTCCATTGGGTTTGTTCTCTTCGCAAGAGTAACAGCAGTCCTTGATTGCTGGTGTTACAGGCAACGTTGTTCTTGGTGATGTTTTCGCAGACTGAGGTATACTGAGGTATCCTATCTGTCAGCTGAAGAATTCCAGCACATAAAATGTTTTTTCTGATGTTCAATCCTGCAACCCACTGAATCGGGCTAACAAATCGGGGTGAATTGGGGAAATCGGGCCCCAAGTCGGGGGGGGGGGGAGGTTGATACGTGTACTAGCTCTAATGCGTGGATTAGATCTAAGAAGATATCATCCGTCCTGTAGACACTGTGCACAAGTTTGTAGGCACTGTACACATACCTGTTTACCAGTGTGCAGTCTGTCGACACTGTGCACAGTTTGTAGACACTGTGCACAGTTTGTGGACACTGTGCACAGTTTGCAGACACTGTGCACATACTCGTTTACCTGTGTGCGGTCCGGAGACACTGTGCACACTGGTTGTAAGAGATGGAAATATTGTAGACACTGTGCACACATGTTGTACAACATGCACATATTGTACAACATGCACATGTTGTAGACACTGTACACATGCTGTAGACACAAACTCTCCAAATTCTGCCAAGCATGAATGTCCATTTCACATTTCTTTCTGGAAAACTGTGGCCCATGAATGGGAGCATGCAAGCAAGAAGCTCGGTGCCCCCCTAAAGCGCATGTTACTGATAGAGTTTGTGCAAGGGCTTGGCGCCTGACTTTGTAAAGTGTGGGTCTTGAAACTCTTTCCACAAGCTTGGGTATCTTTCGTAGGGTATGTTTGGCCTATGGATGATGGATTCCACACACAGCTCCGTACACTGCCTGAGTATAAATATAATCGCAACACAGATTTGATCCAGTTTGTTACCAGGAGTAACAAGTAGTAACAGACTGAGTTACGTCACATTGCCCGCGCAAGGAACACATGCTTGCCTTTCTTAGGCTTTCCATACTTGCCCTCATTTGCATTCAAAGGCAGAAGTTCCTCCCGCCCCCCCTTGGCCATAGGCATGTGCTGGATGGAGCTGGGCATCAGCCCCATGTTTAGTGAGCCACAAAGCATGTGACGCAGACGTGCCTCTTCCACCTCCCATGTCCACCTAGCTCAGTAGGTGTGTGTGTGTGACACCCAAATTTGCATCCAAATCTATAGTGTTGACACCTCTATACAGCAATACTCGCACCGCAGCAATGTTTGTGTGTGTGTGTGTGTGTGTGTGTGCGCGCGCGTTGTACTATTAACAAGGGTTGAAGGCTGTTTATGTCCTAGCCGCTCTTGCGACGGGACTACTAACTGTACTATTTACGAGGGAGACCCATATGTGGCTATGAGCTGGATGTACACCGGTAACCCGGCACGTGGGCGGGGATGGCTGCTGTGCACACTTCCTACTCTTCCACAAAGTCAGAATCTCTGTGCGTGGGCTTTGTTTATGTTATTTCCTTTGTTGCCCTTCCATGCCCTTGTCCAAACAGGGGGCGAGCCACGTCCATCCCGTCGTCTTCCGACATTCCCTGCGGCAGGGCGGCCGTAGGCGATGGGGGGGGGGGGTCTTGGGTCTCCGTCGCTTGGGGACTGGCGGTGTGAGTGGGATGTGTGGTGAGCGCACCAGAGGGTAATGTGAGGGGCCTGGGGAGCGCAGGCATTGGCGTTTGCGTGGGCCTTCGAGTGGTGCTGCTGGCCTGGTGCGTGTTGGTGCCGGCGTGCACACTTTGTGGTGCCTGCGGGCACAGCAATGCCGTACGCAGCCGTCTCTGCATGAGTGCGCAGCGAGGGCAGGGCGGAAGTCCATGAAGGGCGCATGTTTTCGAAAGCGGGCGCCGGTCTCTGTGCCCCGGGTTGTGGTGTCCTTTGCTGCAGCATAGCGCTGCCGGGATTCTCAGCCTCTTGCATGTGGAGCATGCTGGCAAACAGTGTGCTGGGCATAGTGAGTGTGCTTGCGGCGCGCGTGTGACTGGTGTCTGTGCGCTGGTCGCCGCCCTGCGGCGAATGGTGACTGAATATGGTGCTTGTGGGACACGGCCGGACCTGATGACCGGAAACAGGTCGCTTGCAAAAGTGGTGGACCACCCCCCCTTTGGCGCATAGGGATGAGGACGGCATCAGGCCCATGTTTAGGCTACCTGCCAGAGCACGCTGCAGGCGTGCCTCTTCCACTTCTTCGGCTGTGCGTCGCAAACGATAGACATACGGGCGTTGCGTGTGTGTTCGTGCATGCGTGCGCACGCAGTGTCCATGTGGATTCACAGTAGCGTGCCAGCTACTCCATGTGAGGTATCATGGCTGAGCGGCAGGCGAAATATGGTCTTCTGTTCCATCCTGCCAACGCTGGACCCCCCATTGGGACCAGCGCTGCTGAGCGCGTGATGACCTTGGCGGAGTGTAGTGTGCCTGATTTAACCAACCGTTGCAATGTGCATAGTGCCA
This sequence comes from Eutreptiella sp. 'Long Island Sound 2002', assembly GCA_964036045.1. Lineage (NCBI taxonomy): Eukaryota > Euglenozoa > Euglenophyceae > Eutreptiales > Eutreptiaceae > Eutreptiella > Eutreptiella sp. 'Long Island Sound 2002'. The sequence goes on from OZ038394.1 coordinate 47,395,246, forward strand.
GCCTGAGGACTCGGGCTCTCTCTTGTAGGGGCAGCGTGTGTCCCCTGAATTTTGCTTGTGGGGCGGCCGGCGGTGTCCGATCGGCGAATTCTTCAAAATCTAAAGCCAACTCAATGAAAGTGACAGTGCATGGCTCGTCGGTCCACTGCAAGGCTCTCAGCCAGCGTAGTAGTTCCGTGATGAAGCTCACCTCCCAGGGCCATGTGCGTTTGGCAGGGGGTGCCGCAATAAAAAAAAAAAACTCGGAGTGTCCAATACGCCCTAAGATGGCGGCCGGTGGATAACCGATGGCGGTTGGTGTGCAACCGATGGCGGTTGGTGGGTAACCGATGGCGGTTGGTGTGTGGCCGATGGCGGTTGGTGTGTAACCGATGGCGGTTGGTGGGTAACCGATGGCGGTTGGTGGGTACCCACCAAACATCAGAGAGTGGATGCCACAGTAAAAAAAGGGGGGGGGGCGAGTGTCCTTATGGCACCCCCTGGCGTTTGGTGGGATTGTGCAGCGAGACAATCGGTGCCGCGGGGGTGCGGGGTAGGGGTCCCACCAGCTGCTGGCATGGGTATGCCTTGGCTGAGTGAGTCTACTCGTAATTTCGGAAAAAGCTTTGGTGTGTTCTGATCATGTATTTTTCGTGCTGCCGACACGGAAACAAAAATGGTGTGCAGTGCCAGAATAAATGGCAAATCATGCAGCACCACTTGCCTGTTGATGGGGGCTGGGAGGTCCGGGGCTAAGCCGCTGATTTTGAGGCAGGGGGGGCACACCGAGAAGGGGGGGGAGCTCTGGAATTTTGGCTGCGAGTGCGTGCACTTGTTGTATGTGTGCGTCCCGTGCCTGAGCCCAGGCCGTGCAATGCCATAGTATGTGATCTTCAGTTTCATCCGTGGCTTTGCAATAGGGACAGAGTGGTGACGTAATGAGTCTCCGTTGGTACGCTCGTAATACTGTCCAGAGCGCCCCCAGCGGGAGTATGCATAGGAGTGCGCGCTCTAGCTCCGATGTGAAGGATGCAATGCCGGCATTGATGAGCCGCCTGTTCGTGTGGTAGTGCATGCCTGCGAACTATTTGGGTCTGCGTGCAATGAGCGTTGTGATCAATTGGGAGCACAGTTGTTCCTGTATGTTGTGTTTGACGAGTTTGTAGTCCCCGGTGAGGTGTAGTGTGTCCGTGGAGCCTGGAACTGCCCATTCCCACCAGCCTGCCTACGGCTTCCATCCCCAGGCGTGCAGCGTGTGCAGTGCCCGCCCAAAGGGCCCCGACCGTCTGGCGTCTGGCTTGCGCTCCCAAATGCACTGTGCTGTGATGAGGGAGGGGCCCTGTGTTTTGCATAGCCTGGCAAGCCAGGTGGCCCTGCTGTGGGGAATCAGTCGGGAGGGTGAGATCCTGTGGCCCGCGCAAAGGATGCTAAAGACAATTTCTTTTGCCCTGCCTGGTCTGGAGCTTCCCCAGATTGTGCGCATGATTTTGGTTTCGAAAGGCCGGACACTTTTTAGGTCGATGGGCACTATCTCCAATGCATGCAGTCCTGTTGCATTGACCATGGTTGAAACGACCTTGCACCGGTCCTCAAAATTTCTCTGGGTTCCATGTACTCGCTCGAGAAGCGTGGAGGCCTTGCTGATTCGGTTTAGAATCAGTGGTCTTGAGAAAACTTCGCTGGTGGTCCGGACCCCGGCTCCCAATGAGCGGAACTCCGTTTTTTTAGGGAAGGGCCTCTCATTTGGACTGTCTGTGGGCTGTCTGCTGGAATGACGAAGCTTACCGATTTTTTGGGGTTTACGTCCTGTCTTGTCACCTGTGCGTGCATTCCAGGAGGGGCTGGACAGAGTGCTACCCCGATGCCATTCCATATGTATCATCTGCATACCCCAGAGCTGTGATGATGAACTGCAATGCTTCAGTGCCCCTGCTTTTGCGCATCCAGCACCTTCTTCCAGATGCCGGTGAGAAGGTTTACAAGGATGACGCTGAGCGGGCAGCTTTGTAAAATTCCATTTGTTGCCACGAAAAAGGAGCATAGGCAGCCCATTATTTTAAAACATCTCGTGAGCTATGCATACATGACAGACAGTGCCCGATGGGTTCCCTCATGCATGCCCTGCAGGATGGCTACTTTGAGCACCACCTGTTGGGGTATCAAGTCAAAACACTTGACATAGTCAAGTCCGAAGCCTGTAAAGCATTCTTGGATGATGTTGCGCAATTCAATTAGCAGAGCGATGAGCGCTGCTGCGTCTATTGCCCCGCGTTTCTTCCGGAAGCCAAAAGCATGTGGGTCCGCCCATGATTCCTGCCTTACCATGCATTCTTCGAGTCTTATCCCTGCCCACACTCTATACAGTTGCGACAACACTGAGAGTGGTCTTTGCTGCATGGGCAGCATGCCCTCACCCTTGAAAATCAAGGAGACATAGCCCCTGGCCAGAATGCGTGGCCATTTCCCTGTTGCCTCCACAATTGCCAGCAGATCAGCAAGCATGTTCAGCGGTGTGTCACGCAGGGAAAGCATATCCGCCACGCACCACCCATCTAAGCCCATGGCTGTGTGCACCCCCATTTTCTTCAGTCGTTTCCGGAGTCTCGCTCCTGTGACAGGGCCCGAGGCCATGTCGGCCTTCTTCTCAGTGAAATGGCTGTCCAGTTGCACAAATTTGTCCGGGTCGGGCTCTGGGGCATCTGCGTATTTGCGCATTACTTTGTCCCATGATTCGTGCAAAATTTTGTCCATTCTCTGCACATTAGACGCCGGCTCTCCTGTGCGCTGGTCTTTCAGCATGACCAGGGGGGAGTTGAAATTCATTCTTTATCCATTTGAAAACCTCTTTGGGGCGGTACAGCCATGCCTTGCCCATTTTGATGCGCCATTTGCGCAGTCCTTCCCGTGCCTGCTGCCTGGCATAAAGTCTGCCCAGCTGTTGCAGTGAGTTGTGCAGCGACATAATGTCCACCAGTGTGGGGAGGGGGCGTGGTGCCGATGTTGTGGGGTCAGGGGCCAGATGGACCAAGTCCTGCAGGGTCAGGGGCCAGATGGACCAAAACTTGCAGACACAAAGCCTCGCGCACTGGCCTGCCAATTTTGCGCATTCTCCTGCACCCTGCATCCCAAACCCTGCCGGACCTGGAGGGGAATAACACCCAGCTGGGTCAGTTTCTGTCTGGCTTTGCGTGTGGCAGAGTGCAGGTTCCCTGGACCTATGACCTTTCGGGCCTAGCGAATGACAGGCCTCAGTGTGCCCAGGGCACTTTGTATTTTGGAAAGTAAGCGCGTGCGTGGGGCACCGCGTGTGGTGGTTTTGGAGGGGCCCAATCTTGTTTCTATGAGCATCTCGTCTGTGCCTCGCCCCCTGTCCATCGTGCCAGGGGCATAGGGGAGGGGGGTAGCTGTGTCTGTAGTGAGGGAGTCGCAGCTGAGTGCCAGCCCCGTCTCCTCGGCCATCCAAGTCCAATATTCCCAGAGGACATCCATCTTTGCTCGTGCCTCGAGCAGTGTTTTCCACTTCTTTTCTGCTTCTTGCGGCAGCGTACTGCATATTTTGGATAAGTCCTCATTGTCCCTTGGGGGGGGGGGGGGATGAACACCACCTTCTGCCTGGGCCTGAGAGGTCCAACGTGTACCGAACTGCCATGTGTCCTGGCAGCCCGTGTTCTTTTACCTCCGCTACTCGATGGATCCCGCGTGGCGCGCGTCCAATAACAGCGCATCAATGCGCGATGAAGAGCCGTCTGTATGTATGTACCGACTCACGCACCGTGTGTCATATATCTGGCTGTAGGCCAGGTTTGCATCTACTAACCAGCGCAGTTAGAGGTGCAGGGGGCATTTTTGTCAGTTAGAGGTGCAGGGGACATTTTTGTCAGGGCATCGAAGTCATAGTTGGCATCTGTGAAAAGGATTTGGCTAGCATTGCCCAAGCCGCTGGAGTAGCAGACCACCGCCTCCCACAGTTCCCTGTTGAGGGTGGGTGTGTGTGTGTGTGTGTGACGCCCAAATATTTCAATCGATGCTCAAACTGCGAGGTTCAACATTCCTACTTTCCTACATCCATCAGCGGAACCATGAGTCCATTGTTCTATCCACTAGCACACTGATTCACAGCTTCCTCCTCCCGGCTCCATATGTACACTGCGGTTCACACTGTGTGTGTGTGTGTGTGGAGGTCTCCGGAAAGGACAGTGAGCATCCTTGACAACGCAGACTCGCAGGAGAAGTCCCATGCTCTAAGGCAGAATCTGAACCCTGAATCCTCACCACACCACCAGACTACACAATGGTGTCCCAGACCTTCTGAGGTCAGAAGGTGTGTCAGGGCACAGATTCAGTCTGACGCATGGGACTGCACTGCCCTGCCAAAGCGAAATCGCAACAGTGACATAGATTGAAGAATACGACATTGCTGATGATTGCTGATGTCAGGGATAAGTCAATACAAAAAGGAAAAGAAACGAGAAGAAAAGAGAACATGATCACACCTTTGACACTGGAAGTGCATGAAACTCGTCGAGTGATTTGAGCTGCATTTGCTCGGCCAGCAAGGAAGTGGCAAAAGCGTGACCGCATTGAAAATAGCTGACCCGAAACTCTTGCAACTTTGAATTCAGCACACCAAAATGCACAAATTTATATGCCCCCTTTTTTTGTCATTGGAACGATATGTTGAAGCACCGGTCCGACCACCTTGAAAACCTTGCATGCAGTGTAGACCAAGGTTTACCAGCAGATGCCAAAACGCCCAAGTTCGGCAGCCCGGGGCGGAAAAATATGGTCACCTAACCCCCCCCCCATGACCCATACCTTTCCGAAACGGCCTTTTCTTGGAGAACTAAAAAGATTATAACATACCCCCCCCCCCCCCCCGGAACAATACTTTTGACAAAAAAAGGCGAGAACTGAAAAAACTCCGACTTTGCGTCGGAATCACCCCCCAGCAAAACATCCATATATGTCTACCAATGCTTCCATTTGAGTAATGCTCAGACTGCAAGGTTCAACAATCCGAAAAGCCTACAGAGCTGCAAAACCATGAATTTGTTGTGCATGAGTGGGCGTTGGAGTCGCCCCTAGCACACTGATTCACTTCCTAAACTTAGGAACAATGCGCCATCCCTGCCTCGTGCATACTCTGCCCCGTCAGCCCCAGGAGATCTGCATCAGACCGCTGCAGTGAGCAACGAAACGCTGCCGCTTCTGGAGGCTGGGGGGCTGCCCCCAGCAGCAAACTTTGTAAACCCGGTTGTCTATGGAAACACTGCAACAAACATACCACGCTGCTGGTCAGCCCAGCATACTCAGCATGCATTGGCCACCGACATGCAGTCCCTCTGGCTACCACTGGCTCCTGCCCCCAGGCCACCGCCTGCTGCACCAAAAACTGGCGTCATCTGGGGTGGGACCTACGCCCCTGATTGGCCAGGGCATCTGCCCGTTCATTACCAAGGATACCAATGTGGCTATACACATGGTGCCACAGCGTCCGGGCCGTACGAGAGGTCACCTCCACGTATAACTGCACCCACACGATAAGGTCCAAGTGCAAGTATGATTTCCCTTGCAACCTCCACCTGTGCAAGTGGTGCAGTATACAGTACACTGTCATACACGTACTTACTGTCACTTATGACGCGCGGCGGTTGAGTCCGCAGGACCACCCAGCGAGTCACAATGCAGGCAGACAGCTTCGCTCTATGAACAGTCTGAACGTCACCCTCCTGTGTGGCACTGGCTGTGCCACATTGCGCAGGTCTATTGGACCAAGGCCAGACCCCAGAGCCCACGAAGCCAACCCTGGGGGCCTCAAGAACAAAAGAGTCGTCAGTATACACATTGATTACCACAATCTCTCCCTCTTCCTCTGGAGGGGGGGGAGGGGGGCAAAGCGCCACTTCCCAGAAAAGGTGGAGTAGGCCCAGTTACACGCCTAATATGTGTATTAGATCTGATACGTGTTAGACCTAATTCGCATTCAGTAACATGTATTGGATTGTGTGTCAGGCGCACTCCAGCAGGTCCCTCCTAGGATGGTCAAAATCCCTCCATGTTCCCTACACTGCAAGTGAACCCAACAGAACAAAAGCCTTACGTGCGGAGTGCCTGCCTTGCCACACAGCAGCCACCTCTGCAGTAAATGCGCAGAACCTGATTGAATCTGACCCCTCAACGTCCAGACCCCCGTGGGAATGTGCCAGGCCCCAGGGCATGTTTTGTACAGGCATTACAACTTACACTCCACCAACACCCTTATTCCAGCTGCAGAGAAGCAAACAAGGGGTCAGAAAACTACATTTGAAGTTTGTGGCTAACTGGGGGTGCCTTTGTCGGGGTAGGTGCTGTGGTGGCAGGGGCTGTAGTTGGGGCCGTAGTTGAGGCTGCTGTAGTTGGGGTTGTAGTTGAGGCTGCTGGGGAAGGGGCTTTAGTGGTCCCTGCCGTTGTGGGTGAGCGGCAGGACTCCACACCCTTGGCACAGGTGCAAACAAGCGCGTTGTCTGCCCACTGTGCCCCATCCGCATGCTCCCCACAGCTCCCAGCTTCAGTGGTAATCCTTAGACGCCCCTTTGCACCATTTTTGCTGGACACTGTCACGGTAACCATGCTCCCTGATGGCACCACCACAGACATCGATGTGGTCTGGCCCGTCACTTCCTTCAAGACCGTCCCGTTGGACAACACTTTGGCATCCCCAGACTCCAAATTGACCTGCAAATAGAACAAAAATGGGCAGCACACATCAGACAAAATCATTCCTCACCGAGTACAAAAATCTAGGCAGGGCATGCACACACGGTTGACGTGAGACGAGGAGGCGTGACAAGCAGTACACAGCACTGGTCGCTAACGAATCTCATCACGCCGAAAGAAATCAACAGAAGAAGGAGTAGAACAACATGTCGGCTAGGCGCCTTCCTATAGTATAGCGGGTACATGAAAGGCACCGTGGCGTGCACACACACACACACACAGAGAGAGAGAGAGAGAGAGAGAGGCTCGTTCAAACGCCAGCGCTAAACATGCATGGGGTTGCATCATGCCCCAGGCCCAAGCAAAATATCAATGTTATGAGGGGAGGAACTATGCCATGGGACATGTTCTCCGGGGAGTGGCATCATTCACTCCCCATCATTGTATTGGATGAAGGCAAGGATCAAGCAACCATTTGTCTGGAGTCTGAGCGTATGCAGGACTCCATGAAGGCCGCCATCTGTGGTAGCAATCAACACATTGAATATTAATGCATTGTGGCAACAACTGGTTCACTATAATATGGTTCCTACCCTCAATACAATGGTGTTTTTCCGGGGCTTGGTACATGCCAAGATGCAAACCCCAATTTGTTTGTTTCCGTTCACTGGCAGCATACATATGTTGTTGTGTATCATGAGCAACTGATGTATTAATGAATGCTTGCATCTTGTCATGCACAGCATTGACAACTGCTGAGAATGATGGTAACCATTTCTCTACATATATGGCATGATTCATCCACTCCTTAACAAGGTGGCCACTCATGAATTTACCAAGAAAAGACAGTGAGTTGCAGTCACAGCGCAATGGCGCTTCCTCTTGTCCACCGAACAACCACACGAAAAGAAAGACCTGGTACCCATCTTCACAATGACTGGCATCCCCCTTGCATCTTGGCATGTATGAGGCCCAACAACAGACCATTGTAAGATGCGTCCAGGCACCAGGGAGTGGGGCGTTGCTGGGGGACCACTCTCCCATTGTGCCCCACTGTACCTTTCCATGCGTGATGGACCTGCCCTTCCGCTGGGGTGGCAGGCACTGGGGTCAGTCAATTGGTGATTGATAGTGGTATTACTGGGGACCCTGCTTGGGAGCGCAAAGCGCAACACAATGCATGCATGCCCCCTACCCCACACCTTCGCACCTAGTTTGCCCCCGCCAAATGATACTCCCTGCATCCCCCGGGTCATCACTCTGGGTCTCTTCTTTGTGTCCATCCTTCTCTTCACCAACCACGGTGCTGTCAGATTCAGCGGCTTCGAACTCCCCTCAGACCTTCCCACCATGACTCAGACTGCCCAACATGCTTGGCTGGACCAGTTCTTTTCAACAATTTTGAAATTCCTACAAACGGTGTCGGGACCGACATGGACTTCCAGTATGGCCATTTGTGTAATGGCTTGGCATAATGATGCGCAACTTGTTGCACCCGCGGCTCTCTGCACCGCCGCACTCCCTGCCGTGCTCGCGGTGAGGGAGGGGCCCCGCCGCGCCCGATGGTTGACGGCCACAATTGAATTGTCAGCAAACTGTTCTGTAGGAGAGGAGACTTAGAGCGACGGTGGGGACCAGCGGACCCCACATCGGTGGATGGCAGGCCGAGGCCTACAACGAAGCAGGTTCCCTTTTTGCAAATTGTTGCAAAATTCTAGGATCCAGAAAAAGAATCGCGAAAAATGAATTTTGACGAAATCGGAATCCGACTGCAGATTTGTGAACCGCATTGAAAAACGATCCATATGGCATTTGGAATTTTGCAAAACCGACCCGTTTTGGCCGTTTGGCGAAGGGTTCAAGTTGGGGAAAAACGGCAAGTTTCGAAACGCGGGTGTGAACATTTTGCAATTTTTTGCAGTTGCGCGGTTGCGTGTTTTGGGCGGCATTTGGACATGTCGTTGAGTTAGACTTTGAAACGAAGCTCATAACGATCCTTGAGAGATGTAGAAGAGAATGGCCGGGGGGTACTATTCGCCAGCTTCGAACGTTTGTCGCAAAAATTACGCCAAAAAGTACCTTTCTTGTATTGCAGCTTGACGTTGTTTTGACATAGTTTACAGGGATTGTTTAAATTTTCTATCCTGTGATGATGTAGAGTTTGTCCGTTGAACGAACGTGGCTGCGTACAATGGACTAGCAGACGTGAGAATGCATGGTCAATCCCCTGTTCAAGTGCTATAATCACGTCGGATTGTGACTTGAGAGTTTCGCAGAAGTTGCCATACATGGTGCAAGCTGTGGAGCATAGATCAAGGGCCGAACCACCGTCTGATAACCATGTGGGCCCGTTGGAACCAAAAAAGGACACTGTAGGAAGCAGTAGGCTGTTGCTGTTGGCAAGCATTAAAGGTGCGACAAAAAGAACACTTGCTGCTCTGGGGAAAAAAATCTTTTGTCAATCCGATTTTTGAGGCCTGATTTTGCAAACATCATGGTCACCAAAATGTCGCCCCCCCCTCCAAACCACAGTGTTGATTGATTGCACCTAAACAAAGGCTAAAAAAACTGTGGTATGACTCAACCAGTGGTTGCAGAGGTCTTGCATAAGAGCTTTCGGCATGGGAAGTTCAGCCATTAAAACAAAAGGTTGTACAAATTGCGTAGCCGTATGGACCGATGACATCAATTAAAAAAACATCCCTATGCTTGGGGAGGGGGAGCGTAGCGAGACCTTCCCAAGCCTAGCCGAAGCACTGATGTCAAAGATGGCTGAAAAAATTTTATTCCATTGCATTTCATTTGGCCGGAACCATTTGTGCAAGTGTATGTGGCAAGATAAAGGAACTCCGATCCTGTTGCTGTGTTGATTTTGTTAATGCGCATACAAGTCGGAACAAACATAGAAACAACTAAAAATCTAACGTAACCAGGGTATGGAAAACGACAACTTTGTTTTAGGTGTGTTTGACTCTAACCAATATTGTTTGGTTGGTTGTACGAGGAAGTTGTGGCGAAACAAAACATGGGAAAGGCCTTTTGTTTGAATGCATACATTGATGTTGAACAATATAGGGTTATGGCATTATGGCGATGCAGATATGGATGAAAAGGAAAGCAGGCATGGCAGGATGTTTCTTTGCTTTGGTTTTACAAAGGCATCAAATAAGATGACTTTGATGTCCCATCCTTCTATCGATACATACCACTGTATCACGTGTACGTGTTGTCCCGGGGGGGCGACTACCAACGGTCCTGATGCGACCACCCCCCTAGCTATCTGTCAAAAAACTTGGGGGGGGGCAGGTTTGGGGGGGGGGTCCAGCCAGGGGTCGGGGGGGGGTCAAGCCGGGGGTCGGGGGGGGTCCTGCCGGGGGTCGGGGGGGGGGTCTGGCCGGGGGGGGTTCTGGCCGGGGCCAGGGGGGCGTCCAGCCAGGGGTGAAGGGGGGGGGGGGTCATGGTTAGGGTTAAGGTTAGGGTTAGGGTTAGCCCTAGGGTTAGGGTTAGGGTTAGGGTTAGGGCGAGGGTTGCTGTTAGGGCCTGCAGCCCTCCTTCGGGTCAAAATTTTTTCTTGTTGTTTTAACACAAATATGAATTCTCTACAAAATTTTGAGTATTTTGAGTATAAACACATAGTGTGAAAAAAAAATTTGGCGCCTTCGGCGCCAGACAGTTTTCTCTAGGGACACTTGTTGGTGGCCGACCCGGCACCACTATCTTTCAAAACCCGGGGGGGGGGGGGAGGGGGGGGGGGGCTGGGGGGGGTCGCATACAAGGACCGGGCCCGGCCGCCCCCCCGGGCGTGTTGTGTGTGCACATCTTGCAGCGGGTGGGCGGGCCGGGCGAACCACGGGCCTTGTTGACTTTGCCACCCCTTGCCAATTACAATGTGGTCGCCGAGACTCCTGAACACCACAAATGGGCAGCCCCCAACCTCCTGAGACGATGCCAGCGGAATGTTCTTTGTTGCGTGGGCTCGACCAAATCGATTCAAGCCCTGGCAAACAACCGTAAATGTGGAGCTGATGTTGGGGGGTTCTCCCAAGATCGTTCTCTCCTAATCAATGAACTCCAACCATCCCTTGGCCAACAATCCCCCTTCTTGGCGTTGTAGACCCGGCCTAGATTTCTCACCCACGAACTTCCATGTGCCACCTAGAAGTTGGTGTATTGTGACTACTTGCCGAGATGACTGCCATTCCAGGGCTTCCATATATTTCCAGGACCATGGCAACTTGTGTTTGTAGACACCCCAGAAAACCGTACTTGGTGCCCATTTGACTGGCTCTCTACCCGACCTCCACCAGCCATACTGCCGAGAGCAATTTCTTGATCTCCTTCGAACGCACCCCTCCATATGATGCCCAGCATGGTCTCTTCCAACACCACCTTGGGAGGCAACTCTAGACGCATTCTCCCCACTCTCAGAAATTCATTGAGTGAGGTGACATAACCACCGGGGTTTTGATCCCCGGTTCACCCCGTCACTTGCACCCAAAAGAGTGCCTCTCATGCCACCGGTGTTTTTGGCCGCACTTAGAGCATGGACGTGTTGGGGGGCTACTGCGGTCAACCCAGTGGTTCGCCTGACTGCAGAAGTGCTGCCTTCCATTGATCATTCGGAATTTTGGTCACCCATGAGCCTTCATTGCTCTATGGCTTTTCTCCTAGAACCCCTTCTTGCTGGATGTGTGAATGGAGCTCTCGCTGCTGGATGAATCAGAAGAGGACGTGGAGTTGGACGAATCACGGGAGGAGCTGCTACTGAAACTATCACTGGAGTCATCCACCGCCTGCTTCTTCTTTCCCCCGTTTGCCTTTTTGGCCTCCCGTCGAGCACGACGTTTCTCCTTCCTCATTTTCTTCTTAGCCTTCCACTTCCGACACCGCCGCTCCTCTTTGGCCTTTTGTTTCAGCCACAATTTTTCCGCCTTGTTGACATTCAAAATGATGCGCCAGATTTTTAATACCTAAGGGGGGTTGCATTCGTCTTTAGGATGTGCTTCCCATTCCGCCAACCTAGACAACAATACTTTACAAAGTTCACGCACCCATTTCGGAGCGCCCGGTCTCTTTCGCAGCCCCGTGACATTGCGGGTAGTCAACTCCAGCGGGTCAAACTCTGGCATGGGGGGAGTCAGCGTGCCCGCATCATCCACTGCCATCGCCCACGGGACACCATCACCGACTGCTTGCCTCCTCTTGCCCTCAAGAGTGGTAAGACCTTTTCCCGCATTGGTCGTCTTCTGCAAAGCCTCCTGGTACTCACCCCACAACCTCCACAGGTTGTTCTTCATCCACTCAGGCACGACCAACCCCAATGCACCCCAATGGAACTCCTTGGTCTGCACGTCCAAGACCAAGTCTGAAAACACCTCGACTGAACACCCCAGGAGTCATACTTTGTCTAATGGGCAGCCCGGGCACAAACGTCGTCAGCTCCCGCGCCAGTTTCTGTGCTTGCCCCACTTCTCCACACCTTTTGACCAGTCGATTGACTGCAAAATTGAGGATGTCGTACGGGACCATCTGGATCCAGTTCGCATGATGCATAGCTCGGAAGAGGACAATGCGGGAGAGAGGGAGCTTCTCTGGTCTTTGTGCTGGTTGTGTGCCCCCATCCCCACCGGCCCCATGGGGGTTCTTCTGGCCTGCCTGGCCTGTCATTTAAAGACAACTCTGAGGCAATCAACTTCAATACAAATAATGACCAATCAAGATGGACGTAATCACAGACAACAGAATTGAGACAGCTGGCAACACAATTCACTCACCCGAACTTTAGTTCGCTAGCACAAACCACATGACAAAAGGGGGTGCGAGGACAACGGGGGGTTGCAGGGAGGACTGAGTGCTCAGGACTGCAGAGGGTTGGAAAGGGATTGGGGAACCTTGACCATGTACCGGCCTGCGCTGAGCTTCTGCTCCACTTCTGCCCCTGCCTTCAGGTCGAGGGTACGGTCCACCGATAGCGCACTGGATGACATGGTCGAGATCGATGACCCCTCAAACCCCTTGAACAACTCCTCCTGCGTCCCAAATGAGTCCCCGAAGCCATCAAAAATGTCCCCGAAGCCATCGAAGCCATCGAAGGCAGCCACTGCAGGCCGCACCCCAAACCATGGGTCCCGGTGCTGTGCCCAGTCGCGGGTGGCCTTGGCATACCAGCCCAATTGCCGCGCGATCTTGCGCGCCGACTCCGTCGAGCCATTCACGGCGAAGATGCTGGGCTTGGGCACGACATGAATGACTTTCACTGTGGGGGCACTGTGCAGGCCCCAGGCCCTCAGCAGGTGCTCAAGCGCCACGGCATCTGCCTCACTCCCTTCCAAACGATCTTTGGGGATTTGTGCTACGCACTCCTTCGCGTTGGCTGGGGGCTCAGGGAGCCCCAAGAAGAGCTGTGCGAGGACCCGCATCGCGTCCGCTGCCTTGGTGTCTCTGTCAGCAGTGGGATGCTCCTTGGCATCTTGGACAATGTCTTTGGGCTCCTGCAGATGTGAGTGAGGGCCATAAAGCAACGGATACTCAGCTACCGAGCACCCCCGTGTCACAGGCGAATGGTCAAAGCTCAATATATGTCTTGCTGCACTGCAGCACCTCAGATCAGTGTCTGGAAGCCATCAACGCTGGCCACGGAATGTCTGTCAGTCAGATCGGGTTGAGCTCAAGGGTAGCGTACGCCCAAAACCAGGCTTGACCCCCGCAATCTCAAGCATAACATGAGTCAGGGGAAGGTGGGGGACATCAAGTGGGGGAAACTGCTACTCTATACCAGGTTCTATACCATGTCTCTTCACCGCGACTCAATCCTGCCGCATAATACTGCATACTGCAACTCCAGACCATGACTCTGGACCACAACTCTACACCGCAACTGTGCACTTGTGCACTGCGACTTCATAGCTTCTCGCCGCGCCCCTCCCTTGCCATCCCCCACCTGGCACGTAATGCGCCCCCCTCCCTTGGGTGAACGGTTGCCACATGACGGCCACCCAAGCAGGGCGACTGCACCATTACCGTACACAAACCTTGATGTGCACAGAAATCAGCAACACTTGCTGAAAACCAGCGAGAATTCAGGCATTGCTGTGGAGCACAATGGTGAGAGGAAACGGACAGCTCACTTTGCAATGGCTTTTGCAACATCTTGCTTCAGCCGCCACCTTTTTTGCACAATTTGAATGCGGTCTTTAGGGGGGCAGGGGGGAACATTGCGTACACATGCAAATGTTCTGCATTCCAATATTCTTCATACTGATTGCCTGCCACAGAGAAAGGCTTGAAAGGCACTACAATTAGGTCTACCGTTTTTCTGGTGTCTGAAAAAAGGTAGTTTTTTTTCCGCCTTTCCTTCTGGGTGGGTGTTGGGAAAGGAGAGGTCGCGGCCACCTTTTTAGCCCCCGAGGGAGGGGGGGGGGGATCTGAGTGTGTATTTCGCTTAGCCCACTTGATAAGGGGGTTGGGCATTGCGACTCGGGACGAGGAGCCCCAGGCACCCCCGGTCGTCAGTTTTTTCTTTTTCCCCCTCCCCTCTTTGGATCCTCCGAAAAAGGGTGTAACACCTGCCAAACATGGCTTTAAATGACATCTTAGTTGAGCGCACTAGGGGAACTGCCCCCCTAGGCACTGCCCGTGCTCCTTTGATACCCCATAGGGACTGGCGGGAGTTAAGTCCGGAAAATTCTATTGCCTTCGGCAAGGAACCTCCAAGAGGGGAGAGGGATGACCATTTCTGAGCTGTTGAGGCTAGAAAACTGCATAACAGCAGGTTGTGCCCCAGCCCCCTTGGGAGCCCCCCCCCCAACACCCAAATAGGGTGAAAAACACATAAAGAGGGCATTCGTCGTTTAGCGTCCACTGGAATATGTACAGAGGTCGAGGGGCGGGGAGGTGGGCCGAGTCGAGTTCGGGCGCCGGTGTCCTCCCCTACAAGCCCCCCGCCTGAGTTGCATGGCATCCAAGAGGGACGAGCCAGAGGGGACTAGGTCTCTTCTGTGCTTGCCCTACCGTGCTGTCGCCGTTGTGGTAGTGTGGACTGAGGTGGCAAAGGCGCTGAGGGCGCGTTCGCCACGGGGTTAGAGGAGCCCCGCCTCGTGTTGCCGGCTGTAGAGCGGGGGGGGGGGGGGGGCGGAGCATGTCCGCTATGGATCTGGTGGCCTTCGGCTGCGGCCGCCTGCGTCCCCCGGGCGGGGATCAACGCCGCAGCACGGTGCGGCTACTTAGGGCCGCTGAGATGCGGCTGAAAACATTGGGGAGCGACGCGGAGGCTCAGCCGCCGGCGGGGGGGGGGGGGGGGGCTGCTCTACAGGGGAGGGAGAGGGGGGGGGGGGCGGGGGAGCCCTGCCTGCGGCGCAGGAAGTGCTCTTGGCAAGTCGGCAGCAGTATGGGCGCTCGCCGGCGCGGGCCCGGAGTTGTCTCCGGAGGTTGGCCGGGGGGGGAACGGGTCAGCATCCACCCCTCCCGGTTGTGCCGGCCCCATACTCACGGCCCTCCCCTGGTCAGCCGGGAGGTCAGGTTTGGGGCGCTTCGGGGATCCGGAGTCCCCGGGCCCTAGGGCCCAGGAGGGGCGAGTCCCCAGTGTCTTTGGGGGGGGGCGTGCAGCGGCAAGACGCAGGGGGGCACGAGGCTGGGAGGGCTAGGGGGGCGGGGCGTGCCCGGCCGAGCTAGGAGGATAGCGCCGCCACCCCAGCACGCCGGTCCTGGGGCACTAGCACTTGGTGGCCCGGTGCGACCCGAGGCGGGGCCACCGGGCACCGCGGGCCCGCTGAGGAGCCACCATGCCCCTCGTGTCAGGCACGGCAGCAGCGGCTGATGCACTAGCCCAGGCTTCTGCACCTGGGGCACGTTGGGGCCCCATGCTCCAGGCAAAGCGCGCCCTCAGTGCCGCTACCTACCCCTGGCGGGCGGCTGCGCTGCGGAGCCGCGAGCGGAACACTCTTGGGCGGCGCCCGAGGGGGCCTCCTGGCGTATGGCAGGAGCGGTGGCTGGGGTAGTAGTCCACGAGTAACGGTCGGCCAGCTGCGGCCGTATCCGGGCTGGCGTCCGCAAGCGGCGTACCCACGTGTCCCGGCACTAAGTCGCCAGGCGCATAAGTTGCAGCATCACCTCGTGGCGAGCCGCGAAGAACGGGCGGGCTGACAGGCCAGCGCACACTCGGCCCCCCAGGGGGAGAAGGGAGCGGCACCGCCCCAGGGGGGCTCCGCACAGCAGTGTGCCCGCCACTAGGTAGCGCTCGACCAGCCCCGCTGCTTTGTGTAGGACCCGGGCCCTTTCCCCCAGCGGGAGGCGTGTGCCCCGCAGGCGGTAATCAGGGGAGGCCGGGAGCGCCCTCCCCACAAAGGCCTCGTAGTCTAGGGCCAGCTAGGCCAAGACACTTCCGCCAGCCCCGGCATCCAAGCCAGCGCCCGTGCACACCGGACCAACTCCTGGACAAAATCTTGGGGCCACCGCCAGCCCGGCGGGGCCCCAGGCCGGAGGCGCAGCTAGATGCGGACTGCATCCCCCGGGAGGGGGCCGACAAAGTCGTCCTAGGGGAAGGGGTTGCGGGGCCGCGGTCGCGGCTGGTCCGGGAACAGGGAGTCCCCGTGGCCCGCCTGATCCCCATGGCCTGCAAAGTACATGCCGTACAGGCGGTACAAGAACTCGTCCAGGAGTCCCCGCTCCACCCCCTGCGCCAGCCGGAGGGGCCCGTCCTCCGCAAGCAGGCCGGCCACTGGTCGGGCAGTGGGGGCACGCGGAGTTGGTCCGCATGCCGTGGCCGGACACCCTCGCCGCCGTCCACAAGGCCCCCATCAGGAGGCCGCACAGGAGCGACTTCTCCAGCTCCGTGGAGGCGACGCGCAGTGCCGCGCGGCAGGCCGGGCCGTCAGCCCCGTTGCCAGCCCCCCGAAGGTGACCGGGCGCCACGCAGCCAGCTGGCGCGAGGAGTGGCGGCGGAGGCTGTCCCGCACCTGGTGTTGGATCTGGCGGAGGGGCTCCTGCACAAAGTGCAGTGGGTACTCTTGCCCCGGGACGCCCTAGCACCATCAGCCCCCGCGAGGGCTCTAGCCCAGGGTGGCCGCCGTTTGGAGCGCGCGCCCCACCGGGCCCGTCCCGGGTGGGCGGCCGCCCGATTCCAGATGGCCCGGGTGAAGACCTGGGTGACCCACGGCCGCCGGGCCACCCGGGCCAACCAGAGCAGTCGCTCGTACCGCGTGTGCATCACCGGGGAGACACGGTGACCCTTGGACGGGACCGAGAAGACAATCTCCTTGGCCCGGGACAGGCGCGTAGCTCCCCACAGGGCCCGCATGATAGCGGTCTCCTGCCCCCGCAAGTCGGGGTCCGTCACGGAGGCGGCTGCCACTCCATGGAGCGCCAGCTGGGTGACCAGCGTGCTGAGGGCACGGAAACACTTTTTCGGCTCAAAATCAAAAAAGACCAAAAGATTCACGATTTGCAACCCAAAAAAGGGGGGTTCATTTTTTGACCCCCCGCCACTCCCCAGCTCCACTTTAGCACATTCATCGGCCCCCTTGTTCCTTTCTACCCCACACCAGTGAAAGCACCCATTGCACAGATACGCTGTCACCCAGTATTTACCAGCGTGCCCACGTGCCCACAGTTCTCACATTGACGTGGGCCCAGGGCCCTATGGAGGCTCGCCACCCATGTCTCTGTCATTCATTACATTTCCTGGTGAGTTCCATGAGTCCCATGACTAAGTCACTGTCCATGACTGTATGTAGCCGTATATCTGGCCGCTTCGGTTGCACAGCCCTTGGTGCCGCACGCAGTTGGGTGTGCGTGCTGGCCATAATGCGACGATGGCTGTCACCCTGCAGAATCACTCCGCAGAATCACTCCACGAACTCTCACAGTGCCTTGCCATCAATAAGCCGCCGGAGGCGCCACCACAGATCGTCCAACATTCTCCGCATAGATGTGGCACCAGAGGTGCATCACAGATTGGTCCACATTGTTCTGCGTGCGTGCTGGATGAAACGGGGGGGGGGCCTAACGGCTGAGTGACGGGGAAATCGTTTTTGAGACACCATCAGCATTTTTGCATACCTTACCATACCATCACAAGGGCGTCGTGTTCATTGCCACGTGGGCAGATGTTCAGTTCAGGATGAGGTGGGCCATGAAGCAACAGATACTTAGCTACCGAACGCCCCCGCCCCCGTGTCACAGGCGACCGGTCACTGCTCCAGGCATATGGTCATCGCTACCACTCTCAGTTCATTGTTTTGCCTTGCTGCACTGCAGCGCAAACCACATCAGCTGCGAATGTTGCCTTGAGGTCACCGCACAAGACGGCTATCGAATGTTTCATGGGCCGTCTGGGTCAGCTCTTCCCCCTCCCATGGGTGCCGGTTAGTCATAAACCATGCATACTTGGGTACACTCTCAAACATAAATCACAATCTGACAAAAGCAACGGCTCCGCGGCATGCCGACCAGGGCTCAAACCCGTGACCTGTGGCGTGCGTGTGCAGTGCTTTTCCGGTATGCTACATCGCCGTCACCATGGTAACCAGTGTAACTGTTTTTCAAACAACCCGTTCCCAAAACCATTTTGCCGTACCGTGGGCTCGAACCACCGGCCAGTTGGCATCAAGCGCCGAAGACCGGAGGCCGGGCCGGCCCCGTCGCCTCCACGGCCCGCGGACCTGGCCTCCAACCCGAAGAGCAATGTGACGCGTGTGCTGAGTGCATTTCAGGTATGCTCCCTTCCTATGCAGCACTCGTTTCAGGCGGGGGGATTCGGCACACTCTCATTCCTTCATGGTGACCACCCCAGCAAGGCGCGGACAGTCTCCACTACACAGCCGTGGGGGCAATCGCGGGGTTCAGGGTACCTTAGCACCACACCACCTCCTCCTCATGCGCAGAGCCACCATCCCGCCCCTTCAAAAATGAGACACACCACTACAGTTCCAAAAGACAAGATTTGCCCGAAGGGAACGAGATATCTATGGACCACAATACTAAACCAACCCACTACGAGCCCCTGGGGTTCGAACCTACCCCCCAGGCAACCCAGGGCCGGGTGCCTGTCCACTATGGTACTACACGATGTGGTTATTCCCTGTCCACCCCCTTCCCATCAGACCCTCAGGCAGATGAGTGGGGGGCTGCAATGGGTCAGGTTGCAATGTCCGCATTAGGCTCCGGCCGCGCCTGCTCCCCACGGCCTTCACCGCCTACTGTCCACTGTATGAGCCAATGTCCGCCGATCGTCCGCACAGTGAGATGAGTGGGGGGGCGGGGGGGACTCTGTGGTGTAGGCCTGTGTCCGGCCTCCATGCAGAGGGAATAGGGGGCAGGGTCCCACATCACGACAGTACAATGCAACACACTGCACACCACAGCTGCACAGCACAGCACGGCACCACACTGCACCACACTGCATCGCCACACCCTGCACAGCTCCACAGGGTACTGCACAGCACCACACGGCACCAGCGCAGGGCGTGGGCAGCAGAAGGGGGAGCGTCAGACCTTATAGATGACAGTTGTAAGGACAGGCACTGCGTCCTCCTCAGAGCGCAGGCTCAGGTATGGGAGCAGGCCAAAGGGCACATGGAGGATGGCAGTCCCAGTGGCTTTTGCTGCCTGTGCTGCCGCTGTCCGGAAGGCAGCCAATCGAGCACGAACGCTTGGGTACAGCACCTGGGCTGGAATGCGGTCCCCAGCAACATATTGCTGCTCAACGTCAATGAAGGTTGCGCCAGGGAAAGTCTGTGTCAACCTCTGTGGCAAGTCAGAAATGGTCCCTGTCAACCCTGTTGGGGTGCTCACCAGCAAAATTGCAGGGCTGCGTCTAGCAGCAGCCCTCCGTTGACAACAAGGCATGCTGACAATACAAAGCTGCAGAGAAAGGCAGCAACATGGGCACAAAAACTTGTTTGAACTTCCCCTGTCACTGTGTCCCAAACTATCCCTAATCAAGACTCACAACTAGGACCAAGCTGGGTCCTTATGGTTCTCCTGAACCTGGTTGTGAAACGACTCATTTTCACCTCAGGGTGCACCACCACATGGCACTACGGCGTGAGAGACGCCTCATTGAACACCCATTTGCAATCATTTGATTGCATTGCCGTTGAACAAGAATGGCCCTCATCGGAAACGCCTGCTTGACACACTGGCAATCGTGCTGAATTTTTAGGACGCTCATTTTCACCTCAAAATGGACCACCGCATGGCACCACGACGTATGACGTGAGAGACGCCTGACTGAACACCCATTTGCAATCATTTGATAGCCCAATGGCTGTGGAAGAAGAACTGTGGAAGAAGAACGGCCCTCGTTGGAGACACCTACTTGACGCACTGGTGCTCATCCTGAACGTTTAGGACGATCGTTCTGAAAATAGGCTGAAAATGGCTTGCTGCAACGGTTTGGAGCTGAAGTGGCCATGGCAGGCATTGAGGGGCGACCCCGCCTCACCGGTGTCTTTCGTGACATTCCGTCGGAGCGCCGCATCCCTGATTACGGGGCACATGGCCTGCTTCGGGTGTCCCATTGTGCACTGAACGGGATGGTGAGTGTGTTGCGGGAACACGGGGGTATGCCGCGGCCCTCAGCGGCAAAACTCGTGCAAGATTCCGTGAATGGGGCACGGAGGGTTGCCCGCACTGCACGCCCTGGACGATGGGGTTCTGAAAAGGCCAACAAGAAGGGCTAAATCCACATCGAGTTGGGGGCCGCGGTGCATTTTGTGAGGGTTAGGTTGTGGCTCCCACTGCTCCAAAAACTGGGAACCATCATTGGGGGCCATCAAATGGGGGGCCGCCCTTGGGTGGATGTATGTAGGGATTGGTGGGAGGCCTTCACTGCCATGGCCAACGTTGCATGGAAACGCGACTTTGTCAGTGGCCATGAACAACGGGCCCTGTTGCAACAGCAGTTGACCATGGGGGCAAGGCATCTTGCTCCAGGGTGGAGCAAGACCTGACGCACATGTGGATTGACCACATGTTTGCGTACCTTTGTAGATGGGGGACCTTGGCAAGGTTCAACTGCATTGCCTTGGAAGGGAGCCATGTACGATTGAAGAGGCTCCTTAGGAATAGTGGGGGGGTTAGTCTCCTACACAACAAGTCAGTCCTCCAATGTGTGGTAGACAAGCACACGTTGGATGACCACCTCCGCAAGGAGGGTCGGGAGGTGACTAGTAGGGCAGTGACCAAGCAACGGGGGTACCAACGCCGGTGCATGGCTTGGTCACGTGCCCGGCGGGAGAGAAAGGGAAGGGAAGCCCTGGTGGACAGGATCGTGAAGCGTGCATTGCGACGGCGGATGTAATATTGTGAATGGCAAGTGTTGTTGCTTGTTGCATGTTGAATGAACCTTGAATGAACCCCAAAGCGACCAAATCTGGCTCTCAGTGAAAGCTCAGTTAAAGCTCAGTGAAAGCTCAGTGAAAGCTAAATGAAAGCTAAGTGAACCCCGGACTGAGCGCTCACTTGCGGTTTAGTCGGGGTTCATTGGCTTGGCCCAGTGGAATTAGTTTTTGAAAAAAAAGTGATCTTGTGCGTTAAATACCAATGATATGGGTATGTAAATCACGTTGGGGACATCCAAATTGCTGCACCCACCACTAACAGATAGCATTGTGTGCATATGATTCCATGAAAACAAGGAATTAGCCCTAAATGAACCAACGGTGCGGCTCAATGAGCCCCAATTGCACAAGTGTGGGCGAACCGCAGGTACAATGGAACCCAAACAAATTGGACGACCATACCCAAAACCGCCAACCGCCACACTAGTGCACGCAGCACCCTCATCCGGCGCTTGAGCCACGTTTTAGCCCTAAGGCCCACCGCTTGACAACCAGCGGCCGTACTGTCTGTAAAGACGGTCACGGCGCGCCATCCAAAACGGTAGGCCAAGCGCACCGCCCATGCAATCCCCTGGAGCTCTGCCTCTTGCTGATTGGTGATACGGTCCCGCACTAGCAAGGATCTAACCCCCCGACCCGGTATCACCCCCCCAACCCTAAAGCCAAAGCTGTCCCAAGCTCCATCGACAAAAATGGACGGGCCAAAAAAGTCTAGGAGGGTTACACCCGACATAAATAGATTTCTGGCCACCTAGAACTTACTAGGGGCAAGGGGTCTCCACAGCTCCGCACACCGCACCATAACCGTGACCAAAGAGTGCAAAACCTTCACCGGGGTCGGTAGTCCCGACACGCCCCACTGACCATGGCAGCAAGCTCCCGCCAGCGACGGCCCTGAATCTACACGGGGACAAAAATGCCACTGCAAAAAACCGAGGATCTTGGGCAGCAGCCTGCTCAAAGATGGGGACTTACACGCAAGCCTGACCCACGCATGAAACATCTGCAAAAAAGCCCGGGGGTGCGACCTGATCTCCCTACCTTCCAGGTCCAACCACTTACCCAAAAAGAATATTTTCTGGACCGGCTGCAGCGTGGATTTTTGGCTAACCACAAAAGACGCCCCCTGCAAAGCAGCCACCACCCGATCCGTCACGGGCTGTACCTCCTTAGGATCGCTCCCCACCAACAAGAAATCGTCTAGGTAACGCAATAATTCCATGTGGGGGGGTATCAGAGGTCTCACCAGATCCCCCAAAATGCGCTGGCAAAAAAAGGGGGGAAATTTCCACCCAAAAGGTAGCCTATCCAAAGCAAAAACCTGGCCGCCGGGCCTAGCCCGAAACCGGAAAGCGGTGTGCATTGCAGGGGGGAGGCGGAAGCTCCAATAAGCGTTGGTGAGACCCACATGGGTGCAGTAAGGGGGGCGGGATCGTAGCATGGATGCAAGCAACTGCGCAATACCCTCCCATGAGGGCAACTAAAAAGTAGGCAGGTCTTCTATCCGCTCGTTCATGCCTAAGCAGGACAAGATTAAGCTAACCTTCTTACTACTTTTGGGTATGATGAACGGAAAGCAGGTCGGGGGCAACGGGGTTGCGCTAAGGACTCTGGAATTCAGCAACGTGGACACCATCTCCGCCACCCCCGCCCCCACCGTACCGCAACCGCCCTCTCGGTTAGCCTCGACATCATAACTCAGTGCATCCTCCAAAAATGACTCGGGGACGAGCTGCTGCCAAAGCCGTTGGGGAATAACGTAGGAACCCATCTTACCTAGGCCCTTTGCCGCCAAGCCCGGATCAGAGCGGGCCATCTGGGATCTAGGGGAAGTGGCCAAGTGCGCCAACCCCTCCCACGCATCCTCCTGCAAATCAGCAAAAATCTGCAAAAGGACAAAGCCTCCCCTAACCTGAAATCCTTCGCGGTGCTAAAAATCCTTTCTAAAAACATATGAGACCTCTTAAAAAGGAGCTCCAAAGGGCAGGACAACTTCCGGGCAATCAAGGGAATCCACACTGCCTCGAGCGCCCTTGGAACTTAGCCAAAAAGCCCGTGGCCGGGACTGGATTCTGACCCGGCTTCTCATCTCCAGTGGCACGTCGTTTAGGCGGTGGTCCCGGCCCCAACACAGCTTGCGCGGGGCGGGGCCTAAGAACACAACGCTGGGGTGTGGGGGGGGACCCTTGGACAGAGACTCTCCACTCCCACCGACGGGCCAGCCTTCCCCCCCCCTTTAGGATCACCGGAGGCGCCTAGACCCCGAACTCGACGTCTGTTGTGCGGCGCTCAGAGGGTGGACGGGGGGGCTTGCCGTTTGCGCTTTCGCCGTCCCGCCCCCCCCCCCCCCAGCCTGGTTCCGCCCCACGGGCTGCCCGTCAGTTTCGACCCTGAAGGCTGGGCCTGCAGGAACTCCCGCCCCGACCGGCGGCTCGATGATCCTGACATCCGAGTCGGATGATTCACAGGAGCTAGACCCCTCGGAGCTTGTAGAAGAACTGTCCGATTCATGGCCAGGAGCTCCGCCGTCGCTCCTCCCCACCACCGTCGCAAACAGCTCAACAGCCACAGCGCCAAGATGTTGGGCAAGCAGGACCAAGGACGCCCCCCACGTAACCCAGGGTTTCATCCACCGCATCCGCCCCAAACATAGTAGAACCCCGTACAGATAAGCAGTTGACCAATTGAGGCTCTCCAACTTCCGACCCAGGCCACGGCAAGGCCAATGGCCCCAGGACTCCATAATCAAGGAAAATTGTTGCGTAGCGCATGGCAACCCAGTAGAAGCCCAACCGCCCCACCATTTGAAGTAGGGCAGCCCAGGTTTCTGGTTCCGACAAGAGGCGGTGCCCCCTCTCCTGACGCTGTGCCATGCATAACTGCCCCATTGGGACCCCTGGAGGAGAGTCGCGAGCCAATCTTCCAACACTGCCCCCCCTCCGCAGAAGATAGTCTCGTTGAGGGGGAGTTCCTGTTGTGCACGATAATGGGACAGGTAGCCAGCCAAGGACATGCCAAACTTGAAGAGAGGCCGTCTGTGCCAGCCTTTGGGCCCGCCGGACTTCGTGCGATCGAAGGATACTCCCCCCGCTTCGAGAAGATGGAAGGGGCGGACTGACGCCGCTTTCCCGACTCGCCAGAAGCAGATCCCGGACAGGAAAATAAGGGCCACGAAAGCGCGGCCCCCCTCCGTGTCCACCCGCTGCCATAGATGCCGCAGTTTCTCGGGGGTCGCGTAATCCTGTGCCCCAGGCTTGGCGCTCCTCCTGCAATACGGCCGTGGATGGCACCAACGAGGGGCGGGACAGTGCAGATGTCTTCTAGGGCTCGTACTGTGGAAAAGATCCCCCGCATCCCCGTTGCGGACTGGCCTTCGTCGGCTTTCTCGGCAAGGCACACTGCCAGGACCTCGGCCATTCCCTGATCCGGGCTCTCCCACGCCTCAACAGCCGCTAGCTGATTGATGGCCAACCTATATCGCTGACGGGTACGGGGGCGCCAGTCCTGCACCGCCCGAGCTCGGATGCTGCCCTCCCCATCGGCTTTTGTTGCCTCATCCCACATCTGTCGGGCTTGGGCAAAGGACGCCACCACTCAACCCCACACCATGGTCCCCAACTCGTCTGGGGGCCCCGCTTCGGTTGCTGCCGGGCTTCCCCTTCGTGGAGGAGGTGCCTCGGCTGAGGCACCCCTCTCAAACTTAAAAAGTCACGACCAGTGGGGACACCGGAAGTGCCAGTGCCTGTGTCTACCCTCCTCGACCCTCAAGGACGTGCACTTCCGGCAATCCCCGCTGGGGACCGCGTTGAGGGATGTGGCTGCCCTTAGCCGCCACCCATCGCAGAATTACTTCCTCCGTAAAGAACTTGACGCCCCTGTACACGAGAGTGGTGCCCCCCTTCTGCATAGCCTCTTCCCACGGCACCCTATCCAGGGTCTCACGCGCTGTGGCACTCATCTCCTGGGCGTGGTACCTCTTCTGGTATGCCCCCTGGGATTGGTTCGTGGTAGCCTAGATGCGGTATGCCAGGGTGTCCCCCGGTTGCGGTTGGGCCTGCACCTCTGCCCCTATATCCGCGGGCCGTGTGGGCGACTTCCGGTCGGTAAAGAACTGCTTGGGTGCCGCCGAGAACTCCCTCATCCATTGCAGTATCTTGTCCCTGCCCAGGAACTCCTCGGTGCCAATGAGTGTTAAATCCGGCACCAAGCTCTTGTCTGAGAGCTTTTGGGCTTCAAGTCTTGCCCTCAAACCCTCCAACTCCATCTTTTGCTTGTGCAGCGCCGCTCTGAGTTTGGCCTACGAGGCGTCCCGAGGCACTAAAGAAGAGGCAGCAGGGGGGATAGCAGCCCCGGCAGGAGCCGATTCCCCGTTACCACCCTGGTTAGGTGCCTGCCCTTGGCGGGCAGGGGAAACCGAAGTGTAGGAGACGTGTAGACCAAGAAAGACCAAAAAATTTGAGACAAAAACTCCAGTTTGTCCCCCAAACTGGGTTTACCACCTCTACCCCCCACCGCTGTCTTCCACAGGCTTGTGAAATTTTTTGGCTAGATCATGATGTTTCGTTCTCCCTCTCGACCACGGTGTTTTCCTAAACAACCTGTAGGGACACCCGCAAAGTCGAAACAACTTTTGGAGGTAGAATCAGAACTTTTGTCGCAACATTTTTCCACGGAAAATTGAAGGTAAAATGTTGGACGGAGGACAAACCATCTGCATCCACCTGGACACTTGCTTGATTTTTGCAACCGCAAGAGTCCACGCACGTGGTTCATGGATTTCCATGTGGTACAGCTCTTGGTTCAACCAACACGAGATATCCTTGTCTGTCAACCAATCTCCCACCCCAAAAGGGGTTGTTTCGCTCGGGATGGTTCTTCGAGTACACCTTTTGGAAGTGGGAGGGTCCACAGGCGGTGAACTTGGCAAGGCCTGCTTTCCCTTCTCCTTTTGCCGTGGCCAAGGGGCCGTAGGAGGAGGCACAAATAGGTCCAACTCGTAATCAGATGATTGGACCTCTTTTTTCCTTGCCTCCTGACCCAGGGGAGACGCGAAAAGAGGATTAGAAAAGAGCTTCAACTCCTCATCACTAGACACGGTCCTTTGGGAGGGTGGCGGTCAAAACCTCCTCAACGTCTACCTCCTGACACCACTTTTGAAACACCCACTTGTCCCTTGCATGGCCCACCCTACAATGTGCCCTTAAGGGCAACACAGCACTTGCGTACAAGATTCTTCTATTTCCGCTATACATCGCCGGTTGAACTCGGCATCAGCAGAGATAGGCAGCCAGTTAAGCACGGGTATGAAAACTGAAAATAAAATCCTCTAAAGATCGAAAATAAGGGTCGCGTTTTCAACCCCGAAAGCGCGGCATGCATTTTTTTTTTCGTTCTTTGACCAATGGTTTACCATTTTTTAGATTTCTGTTGCAAGCACATCTGTGAAACGAGGATCAGACAACAACAAATCCGAGTCACAATGAAAGGTGAGGGTGCTATGGAGTTCAATTAGAAGGCAAATTAGAAGGCACCCTGCCGAAACCGGCTCAAATTGAGGTTCCAAATGGATGAGTTTGCCCACAAGGGGCTGCCATGCAAACAACGTCATAATAATAAAACCAACACACAAATGGCTCATACATGGGCCCAAAGGGTCGAATTTGCAATCAGAAACTGGAATGAATGGGGTGTAATCCTGAATGCTGGCAGCAGTAACACATTACATCGCACTTTTCTTTCAAAACCACAACAAAACGGCAGTATGTACCACAACACAAATGCATACTTACTTCTTCTTGCGACTTTTGGCCCGACTGGCCTTGGCCCGCAGAACACAAATGTGGAAGGAACCAAGGGTTTTCTCACCCTTTGCATCCAACTGAGGAGTAGCTTTGCATACACCATCCCATTCAACCACGTACGTTGCATCAAACTCCGGCATGCACTTACCGGCATTAGTCATCCAACAGGCCACACCTACTAGTGGACGCCACAGCCACATTCACCTCAGACTCTACGCAAGTTGCAAGCAGTGGGTGTGCCAACTAAGTAACACAGAGCAGCCAAACCTCATGGTCATCAGCAACAAGTACAATTTTCAGCTCCCGCAGGACCCAACCAACCAAAGACATGGGCATGTTGCTTTTGACTGCCTTTTGCCAATAAGACACATAATTGGGGACCTTACCTGGGAAATGGTCCGGTACAGCAAAAACACAATTGTGCTTGGTAAAGCGATGAATCGGGTGTGCCCCATCAAAATCATACAAATGCATAGTGAAAAATTACCACCCACTGGTGGCCTCCGGGTCCCTGAACTACGTTTGATCAAACTTAACAGACTGCTGCTTACGAGCAAACATCAGGGGGGGGCTTTCTCCTCTAGTGGTGTAACCAGTTGGGGGTGCACATCACAGTCGCCAACATTGTCGGGTACATCAACCAAAATTTGCAGCAACAGGTGAAACACATACAACAAATAGTCAAAATTTCAACCGAAGCACGTTCAGTGTGCTTTACATACCATGCTGCAATTCAAAACTCCCAATTTCTGCGCCACATGCTTCCAAGCCACAACAGACACAATGGATATTTGCTGCTTATCACCCTCACCCAACGTCAATAATCTTTTCTTTGTCCTCAGCAGAAGTGATCATATTTGGGCGCACAATAGGCTTTGCCATGATAGTACAAAAGGATTCCCATTCATCACCGGACCAAATTGGAGCTTTGAGGATTGTATCCCAGCCGGGCCATTAACTGTCTTCAAACCAAAACGCACTTCCCCTAATGCACCTTGTTGGCACCAAGCTTATCCTTTAGCAAACGCTTTTCCTTTTCCAGCTCCTCATGTTTATTCAGTGTTTGATAGTATTTATTGAGTGTTTATTGGTGTTTATTGGTGTTTATTGAGTGTTTTCTGCTGTTTATTGAGTGTTGATTGGTGTTTATTCAGTGTTTATTGGTGTTTATTCAGTGTTTATTGGTGTTTCATGCCCAAAGCAAGACAGTTGATTCATCAAGCATATTACAGTTCCTCCGACAACGGCTCCAGAAGCCATAGAAACACAAACTGTTATATGGGCGGGCGGGTGGGACCCCCCCTTGCCATCATGGGCGGGCGGGTGGGCCCTCAGACAAAGGTTCAAAATAATTCTGAACAGGATAAAACAAGGTATGTGTGGTACAAAACTCCTGTTTAGCTGCAGTAAACAGTGGTTTCATGCACAAAGCAAGACAGTTGATTCATCAGGCATATTACAGTTCCTCGGGTGGTCTTTTTTGCTCACGGTTCACAGGATGAAAAGGCTGTGCAAGACTGGGACCTGTCACAGGGAAAGCAACCATGGGCTGACCCCAAGCTGGCGGCTCAAACGGCCCAATCCTGACAGCCCATCTATGGGAAAAACTCCTGGAAGAGTTGTACAAACCAGGCTGGACAGTACGCTTCTTGGAGGCACCTTCACATGTTCGTTTGTATCGCAAGATCCAAGCTAACTCTTTAGCAAATGTGGGCAGGGCTCACAGTACTCAACCCCTTTTCACCGAAGAAACCCCAAATTCTTCCGACCCCCTTCAACCAAAAAGCTGAAAACGTCCTTGCTGTTGCATCATCAATACATGACACCTGTTTGCCTTCATCAATCCCATTTGGAATTTGATTTTCTCTCGCCCCTCAAAGGGCAACGTGCCCATAATGTCATAAAGGCCTGTGTTCTGGTTCCTATGGATGCAGAGTATTTGTCCGACTCTGACAGGTGCTCAGCTGGCTCAGACGGGTCGGCCTCTACTAAGTTGCCCGCTGCAGTCAGCGGGCTCCGATGATGCTGGACCACTCCTAGTGTTGAATGTAAGAGTAGTAGAGCAGCCACAAACCATGCCCCACAATTCTGGGGCACCAGGTTCGAGTCCCGGCAGCACCTCGCTGGTCTTGGACTCCTCTTGTACTGAGCAACAGGCATGCTTGCTCCAGGGTCCAGTTTCCTGGCACATTTTGCTGGTGTCCACATGCACCTTGCGATACCCGATCACAAGCTCCGGCGCCCCAGAGCCGCCGAGACTTGTGAGCATTGCGTCCCAGGCAGCGCCAGCCGCTTGGGCTACTCCGATGGTGGGCAGGGGGCGTAATGGGCGTGACGGGCGCGGGAGATGAGTCGTCCCTGTCCGATTGTTGGGGTGGCCGGGAAAATCAGAAGGCAGACGACTTGTGTGCATTCTGAAAGAGGCCAGGCATTTTCTTAAGGGACCCTTTGAATTCAAATCCATGCGACAAAGGAAAAATGGTCATGTACCCTCCCCTTTTAATAGTAACCACCTGCGCACGACAGTATCCTCACACCCCCAGGGAGGAATACCCAAAATGACGGTTCCCTCGCCCACCCGAGGGAACCGTCCATAGTGCCCTGGATGCAAGAAATTTGCAGTACGCAGCAATGCACCAACAATACTACCTTGTCCAACCAGCAAACACACAGGAGAAGCTCAATATCCAACCTTCTAAGTAAATTTGGCAAAGTGAAAGTGACAGTTCCAATCCCCCCCCCCCCCCCCGGCCGGTTGCTATTCAAGGCGTTTACTATTCAGGGGGTGGGGGGTTAAGTGACAACATGTGGTCTGAAACCTCAAAAAACAAGCAATGAAACATGTGGCACAATGTGACAAGGGTTAGGATTGGGGGCACCAACTGGAATTCAACACCAGTAATTGGCATCTGGCATCAGGCAGTGGGGTATATGGGGGCGTTTTCGCACAGCGCCAGTTATGACGGTGTTTACCCGGGTAACAGCCCTGAAAACCTGCCACCTCTAGAAGCATGCATGAGCAATTCAAAACTCCGAAATTCAAACGTGTCGTGTTCTCAGAATTATCCAATGTCCAAAACAATGCAATGTAGACAATAAAATTGTCTTGCGGGTGTTACTCCTTGATACCTGTAGCCTCGGAATCCAAGTCCACGTTGATATATGAACGGATGAATTGAACGAAAGGAGTCCGAAAAAAAAATAAACACTCAGAAAGTGGAGTGATGGACTCCTTCCCCAATCACCAAGCGGCGGCGAGGGGTACATACACGCAAGAAGGGGGGGGTTGATGCTACACGGATACACAATGGCAATAGTACCCTGCGGCAATCCTACACCCAAAAAACTGCCTACCGGTGGTGGAGAATGGCCTACTTTTCGCACAGCGCGTGCACAGCGCGCGCACAGCGCACGGTACGCCCCCTATATCAGACTTGGTTTGTCTACCCAACTTTCAGGGCATGACATTAGGCGATATTGCATGTGGTGTTCCCCCACTCACCGCCCTTTTTTTGTTGCCATTCATGTTGTCAAAAGCACACCACCACAAATTGTGGTCGAACAATCAAACTCTTTGTACTGAATGGATGGACTGATTGGTGGGGCAAACGTCTCATTTGCTTTGGGGCTTTTCAGAGGGAGGGCAAATCCGGGATTGAGCTGTGGACATCTGCCAAAAAGGAGCCTGGGTGAATGCTGGGCAGACGCTCCTTCTAAGGAGGCACAGAGCGCAAAGATCATACCACACACTCATGCTGCGCATTGCCACCAAGGCGGGTTGGATGGCGCTGGTCCGGGAAGAATAGGGCTGAAAGATTGTGCGGCACACACTCGGCGAGCAACGTTCCCTTTTAATCAAAACATGGCATGACTGCAGAAACATCAGCTTCACAGACAGGCTTTGCTCATATCTATCATCTGACTCCCCATATCAACGCAACACTCTGAAATGCCTAAGCCAGTGGGTTGCCATCACAATCAACTTGAAAAATCGTGTCATAAACTCCCCCGGCATCAGGCGCGTCCTGTGGCACCTCCAGAGGCACCGCAGCTGGACCAGAAGTCTGGTATGGGGCTGGCAAGATGGCTGTAGCTGCTTCTTCAAAGACAAATGGTGCCACTTTTTTGGTGCCACGGCAAGCCGAACATCGCCAGCCCCCCTGGGGCAGAGTGTTCTGCAGCAGCGACTCCACCTGGAAGCCCAGCCTCAGCTCAGTGTCACAGTCGTGACACTTCAAGTAGAGCAGCCCATCGGCTGTAGCAGTGCATGCAATCCCATAGGCCAGATCAGCATTGGAGACGGTGCAATTCTCATCTGGTGGCGCTGCTTGTGCTTGGCTGTCACCGCTGCACACCGGGCAAAAATCAGGTGGCATTGGCAGCTGGCCACTTTGGACTTCCTCCAGGGAAAAGGTCACCTCAAAATACTCCCGGCACTGCATGCACTTTGCTTTCTGATTGACACTCATACTGAAGAATTGAGATCTAAACAAAAATAGACACAAAGACATCAAAGCACATTCTGATGATCCAGACTGCAAAACAACAACATATTACATCAAGATACTACCAACACTGCAAGCACTTTGCTTTTTGATTTGCGCACGTGCTGACCCGGACCAGAGCGTACTTAGGTTTTGGCCTACTTATCAGCTCGGCGTACTTTCGGCTAGCCGAATCGGCCGGCCGAAAGTACGGTTTAATCCGGTAATGTGTTATGTTTGGCCAAAAAAGCGACCAAAAGTGGAGCCGTACTTTCAGCTGGCCGAAATTACGGCTTATTCCGGTACCCCCCCTTTATTATCAACGCTAACCCCTTGAATAAAATCCCCCCCCCCCCCAAATGGGTATGTGGGGTGCCTCGACTTACCTCGTGTGGCCCTCGAGCCAGAAATGCTCGCTTCCGCTCGCTTCGCTCGACGCAGGGGCCAGGCCCCGCACCCTCCGTAAGTAACAAGACTCCTGCAGTGGCCATAGACCGCCTTGTGTGTGCACCGCCTTATGTATGCACCGCCTTGTGTGTGCACCGCCTCCTGTGTGTATGCCCTAATCAAGACTGAATATTGGGACCGAGCTAGTGGGGGAGGGAACATCAGGTATGACTGGTGAGGGACATCAAGAATGATTCACACATTGATGGCTCTTGACACAGTGAAATCAACTTGCAAGTGAACCCCATCACCACGAGGCCCACTTTCAAGGCTTTTTGGACTTTTGAGGGGCCAAAATGCCCCAAAATGGGCTCAAAATGGGCTCATTTCACCCGTTTGTGCACCCCAAATGGTCTAGGATGAGGTTTGCAAAAATGCGTTTTTGACCCATTTTTGGTCCCAAAACAGCCCATTTTCAAGGCATTTTGGCATTTTCGGAGGACCAAAATGGGCCACCACAAGCTCAAAACGGTCCAAAAACACTTGTTTTAGCGCCGAACATGGTCTAGGATCATTTTTGAGAAAAGTCATCTTTTTGCCCCTACTGGACCCTGTTGACCCATTTGGGCACCCACCTGTTTGGGCTTGAGCTTGCAGCTTGCCGCAGCCTAGTGGGCCTAGGTATTGGGGTCTAGGCGTCCGTTTGGGCAATTCTGAGGGGTGGAAACCACAAAAAGTGGGGGGTTGCGGGTGGAGTAGGTGCCCTCGGAATCGCATTTTGAGCCATGTAGCCAAAGATATGGCCTATTCTTGGTT
Source organism: Eutreptiella sp. 'Long Island Sound 2002' (assembly GCA_964036045.1). Lineage (NCBI taxonomy): Eukaryota > Euglenozoa > Euglenophyceae > Eutreptiales > Eutreptiaceae > Eutreptiella > Eutreptiella sp. 'Long Island Sound 2002'. Next base: position 47,427,748 of record OZ038394.1, read on the forward strand.
TGTGCCTATCGGCATTTGGAGCTTCTGGGGCCTTTTTGGGCCGTTTCCGGGACATGTCATGGAGTTAGAGGGCCGCATGACACAGGGAAGTCAAGCCGCACGTGGAGTGTACCCACCGTTTCCCTTTGTTTGGCCGTTTTGAATGTGTTCCAGGGCTTGTTTGGCCCAAAAATGGCTGTTTTTGGCCCTAAACTGCAGTTTTTTGAAACTGAGGCCCGCCACTTGCGAATCTTGTTTCCGGCCGCCACCGTTGAGTTTCTTGCTCAAACTTTGTGTGATTGTACTTCACACTCATAGGTATTATCCACCAAAATTTTCACTTGAATTTGAAGCACCATGACGGAGGTCTGATTTTTACCCATTTCGCGCGTGATGCTGCCTGCTTGCTTGCTGCTAAACCTGGTAGGTCCACCCTAGACACTAAACAGGGTTATAAAACCAAGACTGGTTCCACCAGCTCGGTGACCCTAACCCTAACCAAGATTGAATATTGGGACTGACCTTGTGGGGGAAGGAACATCGTCTAGGAGACTTCAGCGCCAAATGAGGTACACATTGGAAAAAGGATGAGAGCGGCTCAAAAGGGGCTCAAAATGAGCTGTATTCATCCGTTTGTGCAACACGACTAGACTAGGATCAGTTTTGGAAAACCATGGTTTTGACTGTTTTGAGCCATTTGTCGTCCCAAATTGGCCGAATTTTCAAGGCCCTTTCGGCCTTGAGAGGGGCCAAAATTGCTCAACATGGGCTCAAAATGTGCTCATTCCACTTGTTTGTGCACCCCAAATAATCCAAAAGTATCTTTGGAAAAACACATTTTTGATCCATTTTTGACTGATTGTTGGTCCCAAAACAGCCTATTTTCAAGGCATTTTGTGACTTTGGAGTGGCCAAAATGGCTTGCCATGGGCTCAAAAAGGGCTCATTTCACTTGTTTGTGCATCCCAAATGGTCTACGATCATTTTTGGAAAAACACATTTTTGACCCATTTTTGACCCATTTTTGGTCGCGAAACAGCCCATTTTCAAGGCATCTTGGGATTTTAGGAGGGCCAAAACGGGCCACCACGAGCTCAAAACGCGCCAAAAACACTTGTTTTGGCATTCCATGTGGTCCACGATCATTTTTGAAAAAAGCAATTTTTTTTTTGCAGCCTGTGGACCTTGTTGACCCATTTTGGCACCCACCTCTTTGGGCTACCTCTTGCAGCTTGCCGCAGCCCAGGGGGTGCCGTAATGAAAAAAAAAACAAAAAAACTTGGAGTGTCCAATACGCCCTGCGATGGCGGTTGGTGGGTAACTGATGGCGGTTGGTGGGTAACCGATGGCGGTTGGTGGGTAACCGATGGCGGTTGGTGGGTAACCGATGGCAGTTGGAGGGTAACCGCTGGGGGTAACATGCAGACATAAAACAGACCAAAACCACACTGGGATTTGAACCTGGGACCCTTGGAATTAGAGTTTAATACAACTACCAACTAAGGTACCTTAGGATCTGGTGACTTCCCAACATCAGAGAGTGGATCGGTTAGGGCAATTTTGAGGGTCGGAAACCACCAAAAGTGGGTGGTTGCGGGTGGATTAGGTGCGCTCGAAATCATGTTTTGAGCCACGCAGCCCAAGATATGGTCGGTTTTTGGTTTGGGGCTGTCGGCGGCCAATGTGCACAAATTTTGGGGATTTTGGGTGCCTTTTGGGGGCGTTTAGCGGAACATATTGTGGAGTTAGAGGGCCCTAGAGGGCCCTTCAGCACGGGGAAGTCTAGCTGCATGTGTAGAGTAGCCACTATTTCCCTTCTTTTGGCCGTTTTCAGCAGCTTCTAGGGCGGTTTTGGGCAAAAAAAGGCTGATTTTGGCCCTAAATTGCAGATTTTGAAATGGAGGTCCGGTACTTGCGACGCCCGTTCCCGGCCGCTACCGGCCGCTCATACTTTGTGTGGTTGTCCCTCACACCCATAGGTAGCATCCACCAAAATGTTGGCCGAATCCGAAGCACCACGACAGAGCTGTGATTTTTGCCCATTTTGCGCGTGCTTGCTGCTTGCTGCTTGCTAAACCTGTTAGGTCCACCCTAGACACTAAACAGGCCCATAAAACCAAGACTGGTTCCACCAGCTCGGTGACCCTAACCCTATCCGTATTACACGGTTGAGCGCTCTCGGGAACCACCCCCGAGGCCCTGCCTGTGCTCCCTTTTCAGCCCGTAGGGCCCGGCGGGGAGTTGGGTGGGAGGTAACAGATTAAAGCGTGCTTTCGGCCGGCCGATCCGATAAGTACGCCGAGCCGATAAGTGTGCCGAACCCATGTCCGGATAAATCCGGCGGGCCAAAATCAAGATCTAAATTACAATAGACATACAATAAATAAAACATATCCTGATGATGAGACTGCAAACAATAGCGTGGACCCAAAATTGGCAGCAATAATGTAGAAAACATGAATGATACAGACGGGAACCTTTGATGGGCAATTTGTCAGGGTCTGATGCATGCCAAGTACGATCTCATGTTGTGTTATTTTGTTTGGAAGAGGCGCAATTTGGAGGCTCTTGGGCAAATTATGTTCCAAATGCAGCATGCAGTGGACGCACAGTACAAGGATTTATGCATACTTTATGATAGCGGGGTGTTGTGGTTGTGGTTGTGGTTGTGGTTGTGGTTGTGGTTGTGGTTGTGGTTGTGGTTGTGGTTGTGGTTGTGGTTGTGGTTGTGGTTGTGGTTGTTGTTGTTGTTGTTGTTTGGTATGGACATCTAAAGTGGTCTGACCCAATGGAGTTCAATTTTTAAGTGTTTGCACCCATTTTCACCCTTTATTGTACGTTGCACACATGCTGGGTTCAATTGGTGGCTTGTGGAACCTGGGTAGAATGAGCACCACATGTAACTGCCAAGGTTTCATGGCCATCATCAGGGATGATGATGGCAAATATACTACTTGTTGTGTTACTCCCTGTCATCATCGGACCAATTCCACCAGATGTGATGACAGATCAGGTGTGATGCCAAAAACGAGGTCATTTGTAGCTTGTTGGTTGGTTGCAGCAGTAACAGAGTGCGGGTACCATCAGGAGAGTGGAGTGCTCCATGGAGGGACCAGCAGAAAATCACCCCTCTGAAAGCATGACAAGACATGCACATATGCGCATGACACCATACTTGCTAAACCGTTGTAAACAATAGCTCACGTATGAAGTATAGCATGAAGTGCAGCATCCACAGCGTGCAAAATGTGCAATGCTGAAGGAAATTTTCAGAAAATCTGGGCAGGCATAGAGTCGAATACTCGGCGAGCCAATTAGCCAAGCTCACAGGCATTGGCTGCTATGGACACTTGCGAAGCCTGCAAGGGCACTCTAGAGTTGTGTTTGGAGGAATGGGTTCCCGTTCAGACTCGGAACAAGGCTTGGCACTCATCCTCTGACAAAGCTGAGGAGTCCTCTGACACCACGCATACACTGTGGACCGATGGCAGGACATACGACTTTACCCGAGTCAAATCTTCTCCCTGTCCGTCCCCTATCTGACTGGGTGTACAGCCAATAACTCCCTAACGGCAGTGGCGTGCCAGCCCTGTCATTGTGCTCTGTTGTGCAGTCGCTACTCCCCAACTCGCCCTGCGGCTGTTGTAGACATGGCCGCTTGTCATGGGGGAGCTCATTGTGTTCATGCTTCAAGCGCCCAGTGATCTGCCTGCTGATGCGCCCCCTCATTGCCCTCTACCCCGACATGTGTGATGGCACCAAGAAAAATCGAATATCCAGCTGATGTACCCTCACATCAACCCCAAAATCAATTGCCACAAGTCTGTGTGCACAACCCTCCAGCCCCCCCTTTCCCACCACAGCAGAAATTCTGTCAAACATACTCCGGGTCCATGAATATCCCCACTTTGGCCCCATGGCCCCATATTGGACGCCCCTCATTACGTCTTACACTGCCCGTCAGTGTTGTCAATAAGGGGGGGGGGGGGGGTTGGTCTCCCTCGCCCCCCCCCCTCCCCCCCCTGTCCCGTCCATGGTTGGGTCCATGGGTCTGCAGGTCTATGGGTCTAGACCGGCATGAAGTGTCCCCCATACCTCTTATGCACACATGATGGTGGGGGGAACAATTGTCAGACCATTCTTTTTTCTGGCATGGGGCTGTTAAAAAAACAGGGAACAACAGGAAGCACACAATGAGAAAAACAGGGTACAACAGGGACTACACAACAATAGGAATAACTCATCGATAGCATCCATGTCCACACTGTGACAGCCAACCATGGACATACCATGGACATCAACCCATGGAAATGTCCATGGTTGGCTAACCCCCCCCCCCCCTGCACCTCCCCCCAAATGGCGCGATTCTTATTGACATCCCTGCTGCCCGTGATTCTGCTCGATTATTGGTCTGAGGCTCGGCTGGGGGGGTTCTGCAAAATGGCGCTCACCCCCCGAATCCTCCCTAGCCCGCCTTGGTGCCATCCTCGAACCCCATTGGCAGAACCGTCCGTGAAAACTATTCTCCGACCCTGGGACTGGGATTACAACTCTTCCAATTTCCATAATGTGGCCTCAATGCGTGAGGCATAGAGTGAGTGTTTGCCCGGCGCGCCCAGCATCCAAATAGTGGGACGGTGACCCTTCGCACCAGGGCTAGATCAGAAATCTAATACAAACACGCGCCTCCAAACAGTTGCAGGTGGGAAATCAAAATAGCTACATAACCCTGCCAGACACCCAAATGGTTGCACTGCGCTAAGGCCGCCCCCTTGGGAAACCGGGGAGGGGGGGGGGGGGGCAGGGGGGAAATAGGGGGAAACTTTGCCCGGCGTGCCCGGCGCGCTGGCGTTCCCTCATACTTCTGCTTCTTCAAGGCAGCACGTCGGTCAGCTAACAATGACAGCACTGGACGTGGGCCTTTGGATTATATGCCATAACTTCCCTAATGACCTAATGGTCTTACTTCTTATTACTTACTTCTTATTCGGACAACATCTGATGGACGTGTACGTATCATGGACACTGTTTTGCTGAGCCCCCATAGACAACCCTCAAAACCACAAATGAATGCAATGAGCCACACTGAACAAAGAGGGAGGAAGCAAAACATTGTATAGGTGCCACCATCCAATGGCAGTCAATATGTTGGCCTCTCCTGCTGCCCCTCACCGTTGATTTGCAACTTGTTTTCAGAAACAGAACAGCACAGGGAGTCATGAGAAAAGTGGATGCTGGCTAGCCGTGTGGTTATAACCAACCAACGGCCCATGTTGTGGCATCTCGCAATGCACCAGGCCATACAAGCAAGCACCAGTGTACGTTGAGACTTGCAGAGGCCACCGAAATTGGGGCATTCAAATTGGGCCTGGCACACGTCGTGTGACCAAGGGGATGTACAAACTATTTTACAAATAGGCCAAAATGGGATGGGATGGTTCAATGCACTGCTGGAGCACTCTGCAAAGCAAAGGTGTGAGGGATCACATCTTCTTCGATCATATGCAAATCCTTGAAAAATAGGGTACACAATGGCCACTGTATGAGAACAAAACAAAAAAAACCGTGATTCCGGGGTGACACTGCACACAAACCAAACACAAGATCTCAGAGGGATAATCGTGGGGGGCATACGAAGCCCGGTTACAGCACGTCTTCTCGACCTCCCCCCTCCCAGTTCTCCAGATACTGCGCTGTTGCCAATTTTTATTGATTTTTCAACAGTGAGTGTTCTTTGGGCTACAGAAAGCACCCATTCCAGGTTATTGTTAGCTATTTCTGCGCATTGTTGCGCAAATTGTGGTCTGACCATTTCTGCGTACAAAATGCCTGCCAGCAAGCACAAACTTGTGCCAATGTGCCCTACCTCATCTGCAACACACTGGACAATATACTCAGAGACAGCACACTAGAGCAGCTTGGTCAGTATTTTACTATTGGGATAAATTGTCTGTACATATACATGCCCCCCCCTCAAGACCTTCCAACCACCCCCCAGCTCCAGTGATCGCGCGTCCAGCGCTGTGCCGAACGACACATTTTCCCGATTTGGGCCTACGATAATTTTGAAAAATAGCGACTGCACATGTTGCTGTTCAGCTTAGGGTGTGCTAGAAAAGTGATGCTGTTCTGGTGCTCAATGTTCTAACCTTAGCACTCTGATGGTCAACCCCACCCCCCAACATTTTTGGACTCCTGTTGTGGCTTGGCTAAAGAAGGAGATCTGCACTTCACCACCGCCACTTGTGTATGCCCAAAATACTCGGCATTTTAGGGGAGCTCACAAACACCGCTTTCAGGCCAGGGTTGGGGCAACAGAACAGGCCTTGAGAATGTGCAAAGGCATGCACATTGACTGTGCACAGGAGACCCGACCAGAACAGCATCCATCACATTGCCCAGCTCTTCCGAGGAATTCAGGGCAATTCAGTCAAATTCCGGTGGCCCTCGCTGGCGCTATCAAACAGTGGGTTATAAGGCGTTGAAGGCGAGAGGCGAGGGCGAGGGCGTCGCTGTTGGCGACGCACAAGCGAACTGCGAAAGGCGCACCGCTTTCTGCCGATTGAACTCACACATCTCCTGTTCCAACTGCAAGGAAACACGCGTGTGCGCGCGCACGCGCGAATGACTTATGGGTTGTGGCTTGAGGAATGAAGAATATTCTCTTTTTGTTATCCCTTCTCCGGTCTGCTTTACTCGTGTCACCCTGCTGCTTTGGATGCGCACTATCCGCAATCATGTTTTTTCTGTTTCTTGCCCCAGAGTAGCAGCCAGCTCCTGTGACTCTGCATTGCAACTGGCATCAGGGTTGGATAGTAACCCTGGGGTGTCACAGGCTGCATTGCACTGAGGGTGAGGCATTGCCAGGGAGAACGCAGATGCAGCAAAAAGGCTCACCCAGCCCCCCCGGCTTTGTACAGCAGCTGACTGTGCACAAAACAATCAACTGTTTGGTTCATGGTCGTTCTGATCCCTGTGCATTGCATTGGTCAACTGCATTGGTTTGCCACTCTTTGGGCAACCCCTGACATGGACACTGGGTCACCCATAACCCAAGGGGATGCATTGGGGCACACAGCGGCACAGAGCACAGGCTGTTCCAATCCATCAATTAGCACTTCGCACGTCCATTTGGGCCCTCTGTACCTGCTGCAGCTTCTCATACAATTTGTCCTGCAGCAGAGCTTCGATGCTGTCGTAAGGCAAGGTTGCAGGTGGCTCTGCCGCTGGCGCTTCAATGCCTTCAGCTACATGCAGATGAAGTGTGCCATGTGTATTGGATTAGTGTGCTGCTGCAGCGCCATGCGGGGCGAACAGGGGAATGGTGGAGGAGGGGAGGGCGGAGTCATATGTGGGTGGGGGGGGTCCCCATCCAGCGCAACTCGAATACCATTTCGTAATCTGCTCCACAGCCCTAAAGCACAGCTGTCATTACTCAGCCTGCACGATGCTTGGTCCAAATTTTGAGGTTCAAATTGAAGAATTTGTCAATTCTAAGCCCCATTAGTGGAACTTGACCCCTGTGGACCCAATGCCTCCTGCACAGTGCCCAAGAAGTATTGCAAAAGCGACACAACCCTCACATGGATTGGCTGTGGAGTCAACCACAATGCATTGGTCCAGCACAACCAGCACCAACGATCCCACCCACATCCAAAAAGATCCACGTGAGGGCCTGAGGCCCGCAGATGTGACACCATGAGTCGTTGAGTTGTAATTATGGAACATCTTTTCTTGTGACTGCCTTTGAATTTGCTTTCCTGGACAACAAATGAACGGGCTGTTGGGGGTGGAACGGCACGCTTACGGCACACCATCCATTCCTGGAAACTGCAGGGCCCCAGACAGTCACCCTGTCTCATTCTCGGAATCGTCTCGCTCCCCGCTTCCCTGTTCTGTCCTTGTGCTTGCTGTTGCTGCGTTTGTTTGCTTGGACGGGTCCGGCTCAGAGAGCCCAATAGTTTTTCCCGGCTGTAATTGGGCCATCCCCTTCTCTCACCGGTTTCAGTGCGTGTACTCTCCCAAGGGTGCACTGTGCTCCAATTGCCTCTGGGCCCAAGTCAACCCCACCAGGCGTTGCGGGGCCAGATGACCACAGGCTACCGATTTTTTGGGTCACGCATGACTGCGGTGTGGCCGTGTGCCTTGCGCACTTGTGTCCGTCGGACGCCCCTGCCGGCGAGCAGCGCCTGGGTGCTGCCCCAGATGTCTGATCGTTGTTGCGTGGCTCAAATATTGGCACTCCTCGGGATCAGGCCACACCAAATGTGGCGTTCGCATGGTGACCTGAATGGGGCAGGGAGCGGGGATTCAGGGCCAGTTTGGCACCTCCTGTACTGCCCCTCCACACCACGAATCATTGCACCTGGAGAAGGCAGGGGGTGGGGTTGCATAATGGCTGGCTGGTTCCCCTGTCATACAACCGGTGTCCCATGCCATGCATTTTCTGTGGCCTGCTTGGGGGTGGGTGTCATGTTTTTGGGGCGGGGTTGCCATCAAGGCTGAGGAAGTGTCCTTCCCGGAACTTCAGGGTGAACACACTGGTCTGAGTTTTCAGGAGGGAAATTGTCTGCACTGCTTGTCCCAAGCCACTGGGGAGAATTGTTTTTTGGTAATTGAGAGGAACAGTTGTCCCTCTGCTCACAAATGCTGCTTCTGCCCCTTTTGCGCCCCTTCCATGCCGGCGGCGGCATGCTTCACATTTAGTCATTTCCAAATGACAGTGAAGGTTGAAGTGCGAAATGGAACACAGGGCCAGGGAATTGTGGGCGAAAATGAAGTGAAGTGTCCCGCTGCTCACGATTGCACGGTTCTTTTTCTCGGCCTCCGCTTCCCAGAGCAGCCTGGGGCTGGAAAGCTGTGATCAGTTTGGCACCTCCCATGCTGCGCCCCCCCTCCCCCCTCAGCTCCCCACCCATCCCCCCGGAGGCAAATAGGTTCTGCCCTAGACCCCCAAGGCAGTGCCCCCAGGCAGTGTGGCAGTGTAGAGGACATTGACATTGTGAGGGTGGGATAGTGTAGGGGGAATTGGCCCTGAGCCTGAGTACGGTCCACACCGTCAGCAAGAGAATCCTCCAATCTGGAATGCCCCACGCTATCCGTCTGGGTGCACTGCGTTGCCTCCAAGCCGTTGACACATGGCTCAGACATCATTGACTGATCTGCAGGTCCTGCTGAGCACTGAGCGCCGGTGATTGAACGCTGCCCCTGGGGCTCGCTGGGGTGGTCGACAGAACTCTGCGTGCGTAAGTAGGGTCACGGCAGGGGTAGAGGCAGGGGACCTAATTCTTGAGATATTGATTGAATGAAAGAAAGCCGAACAATAACAAATGCAGGAAAGAATGCAAACTGAGGCAATGCACTCCATAATTTGATTGATATGAGTGCATCTTTATTCTCCAGATCAGACCTGGTTGACCCTCAATGGATGACACTTACGAAACCCTGAAAACAGTCACTTGGACAGAAAAACACAGTGTGTGTGTGTAACAAACATCCAGTGCCATGAAACCTCAAAGGGATATCAGTGAGGCAGCAAGTGGCACACAAAGGTAGGGGGGGGGGGGTGCTCGCCAACGACTATCTGGCGTAGTGTCCAGCGCAACCCTGAGAACGTGCCCTCTCTGAAAAGGCGCTCCACTACTGCATCACATGGGCACCAGAACGTGTCTGCTGCTGCTGCTGCTGCTGCGCATCGCTGCTGCTCTTTGGTCCTCTGAACAAACGGCTCGAGGTGTTGACCAGACCTCAGCCCCCCCACCTGCTCCCCCCTGTGAGGTCTGGAGATAGGCTCTTATCCCCAACCTCCAGTTATCTGGTCGCGCCTGGGACCAGCGCCCTTACGATCGAAGGGAGGAGGGGGCGGGGGGGGGGGGGGGGGTTGCCATGAAGGCTCAGTAAATGTGCCGGTCGGTACTTCTGGGTGTATGCACCATAGTTTTCAGGAGCCAATTCACATTGCGTGTCCCAAACCAATGTGGAAAAAATTTTTTGGTCGGTGAGAGTGGGACAGTTGTCCCTGTGCTCACTTTTGCTGCTTCACGCCGGTACAACCTAATCAGGGTTAGCTAAGGGAAGGTGTATGTGGAATCTTTGGTACTTACCCTGTTGACCACAGCCACCAAGAGCTGCTGGCCGCAGGAGGGGGTGAGGGCGTCTGTGGTAGTGTTGGGCATTGAAGTACGATAGCATGTTCAAGCCCTGCCGTGGCACACAAAGCAAGCAACGCCAAAGCAAAGTGCGCGTAGCAAGCGAAGAGAGTTTCACACAACTAGTCGTTGCACTAAGTATTCGGCGGGTATTCACTGGGGGGCTCGAAAATCCTGGCGGGGAAACCGTCCGTTTTGGGATCAATTGCATACGACGGTAGGAATATGAGCGCCTAAATCTACTCTAACCGCGCCTTACCCCTTGTCCTGGCACGCGCCGGAAACAAGTGGAGGCTGCGTGTAGAGCCTGGAACGCAAATACATGAAACGGGAGGCAGGTCCGTCCGTGGCAATCCCTGCCGATTAAGAACGAAATGGTTCAACACGGGGCATCCATCGCCCCTCGCCCCTCGCCCCACCTCTGTAGACCCTGTGGACCACTTTCCTGTCCTCAACCCCCTCATCTTGCCCCACGCCCTTCCTGGCTCAGTGGACCTGCCGTCCTTCCCAGAGCCCAAATGTGTCACAGCAAAACCATTTTAAAACATAGGCATCAAAAAAATGAAACCAACAATGAAAAACAGACGCTCAGGGTAAGAAGTGTGGGCTTGCGGTTCCCAACGGTGTTGGGAACAGTGTACAAATGGCGTCCTCGCAACTGAGCATTGAAGACATCGGGAGCAGACCCGTGGTTAGAAGCGTGCATGTACGCTTGTGCACGCTTACTTTCCATGGCTATGCACGCTTACGCACGCTTACACCCCAACACTCCGCACGCTTGTGTACGCTTGGGCTCGGGGACACAGAGGTGGACCTCTTGTATAGTCATGCACAGGCTCTCTGCAGAAAAAAAAATTGGTGCTGGTGGAATTTTTGTTTAAGAGCACTGTGTGCCGAAAAGGCACTTAAGGGGCTTTCAGGTCAAAAAAAAAAAGTGCACCCTTGCGCACGCTTGGACGGGGAGATGGCGCACACTTACGCACACTTACCACCCAACACTGCGCACGCTTGCGCACGCTTAACCCTGGTCTGTGCGCACGCTTCTAACCACGGGTCTGATCGGGAGCATAAAACAAGGAAAGAGATTGTGGCACCTGACTGACTGCCTCCTCATCTCCTGCACACCGTTCCTTCAGGTCAAGCACCAGCTGCATGTAAGGCGCTGTTGTGCCCACCTGTGCCATCAAGTCCTTGATGACCGCCCAATTCCACTGCGGACCGTGCTCCTTGGCAAGCCGCTGCAGGTCTATGGGCACTAAGGATGCCGGCGATCGAGGAGGCTGAGGCGATCCAGGCAAGGACACGGATTCAACCACAGATACCAGCTCGCCCACAGCTACGCCCCCGGCCACGGTTGCAGGTTCAGCCACACAACGGTACGAGGAAGGGCCCTGTGGTTTCGAGGAGTGGTGGGTTGGGGAGGAAAACGCTGCACAACAATAAGGCAGAAGCATAGGGATTTGAAACGAAGAGTGACGAATGCGAGACTGTATCGCACTGTCGCTGGCCTGGAGTGGGTTTGATGTGTCGAAAATGCATCCATAGAGAGGGCAGCGGGGGATTCAGGACGGGACGAATCGTGTCTGGACAAACGTAGTACGGGACAATGTGCACCACATTTTGTTCGATGAAGAAAAGAGACATAAATCGGCTCTCACTATTGAAGGGGACCCTTAACCTAAGGTGTGATGAGGGTCCAGTTGGCTTGTACACTCACTTTTCACTTGAGGTCCCGTACCCCCCTCTCTCAGGGGATAGGGGGTATTTCTCCCCTCCAACCTCCAACCCCAAGGACAGCCATACCTCTGACCGGCTTCCTGAGGCTTGCTGCTTCCTGTCGCTGCCCTACAAGCATAAATGTGTGCGGCCATGGCGCAGGAAGAACAGTAGGGAGGGGGAGGTATAGTGCATAAAAAGACTGGAGAAAGGTCAGCTTGAAAACCAGCTTGGAAACCTCGGTCGCTTCACACCAAGAGCGAGGAGCATGCCACGTCGCTTCACCCACAACCCTCAGGTTCAATCATGGGCATGCGCGCTCCGCCAATTCCTGGCGCAAGTATTGAGACCAAAGGGAAAGAAATGTTGGAGGCATGACAAACTCCCAGAATCCTGAACAGATGGTGCCCAATCCATGAACCAAGGCGGACTTGTCGACACTTCTGTTCTAACCCCCCCCCCCGATTAATATCACACGTGTGATATTAGTTTGATGTTTTGTGCGTGATATCATTCTGGTGTGCGTAATACTATTCTGACACGTGTTTGTTACTGCAGACACTGTCATGGCATCCAGTGCGTTTCAGATGGAAGGCCAAGTTACGTGTTCCTTTCCAATTTGTACCCTGTGCTGTGCCAGCTGGTGATGCACTGCCACCAAAACCAAAGCCAAAGGCCCAGCCCAAACCTGTGGCAAGGCAATTGTCTATGGCATCATTCCCTTCCAAAAATTAAACAATGTCTCCAACTCAGCCCACAAATCTGCGCAGTCCATGTTACTCACGTTGGGGGGGCGTGATATCATTTCAGGTATTATTTCATGCATGATATTATTTTGACGCGTGATACTAATAGGGGGGGGGGGGCTTGCGCATCCCAGGCCATCACCGGCAAGACACAAAAACGGCGTTCCCTGCTGGGACGTCAGTTTTTGCCGTGAGGGCCAGAAATCGGGTCCAACCCATAAACTTCCGCTGCCCCTCGGGACAGGTGTTCGTCACTAAGCAGCAGCCTGATAGCAATCCGCATTGAACATGATGAAAAAGGCGACCGAAACCGAAACAAAAGCGCCAGCAAACCAAAACTTAATAACTCCCAAAACAGACATAAAAGCAAGCAATCCCTGGTCACAGCCCAGATCAGGTCTAGTGTGCATACCTTAGATGCACTCACCTCATTCATTTGTTCCTCCATATAGCTCACGTCCAATGTGCTTGCGCTCCCACTGGGGCTGCTGCTGGCACGCTGCCGATTCTCTGAGCAAAATTGAACCAACCATCAATCCCTCGCTGCCCGATGCTGATATCGGCCACTTCCCCAGTGACTCTTTGGGGCAGAAGTCTCTTAAGGACGAGGTCACCTCCACCCCTGATTTAATTTGGAATGGGGGGGGCGGGTCTGCTCCTTGGAAACAGCACTTGCAATGTATGGCAGGGCAGCCACAAGAGAAAGATATGAAAGAAGTGCCATGTCACACACCATGTCATCACTGCCGGCCAGACCCTGAAAGAGAATCTGATGATGACGAGGATGAAAATGAAGATGACCCTGATGGGCTTGAGGATGTATCATCATCTGGAATGACTCCCTCTGCACTGACCACGCCACATGCAACATTGGAACACACAGGCGGGTGGCAGAAGAATTTTTGAGCAGTTCCTATTGTTCAAACCTTTGGCTGCTTTGGAAGGGGAGGAGGTGGTGATGGGTTTGGACCCGGGGGCTCCTCCCTACAAATTTCCCCTTTTAGGGTGTGTTTGCTCCCCTTCGAGAGGCGGTCGTTTCATGAAACAGGAATGCCTCAGAACACAATCATAGACCTGCAGTGGTAGGCACAAGTACCGCCACTCCTACAAGTACCGCTACTGCAAATGCAGGTTGCTGTGCACATGACCCCGCATGGCAACAAAAAGAATGTACACGGAAATGGAGAGTTGGTGTATGCCCTCCCTCCACCCCCCAGTCGAACCCCCACCTTTCCCCCCACCTGCAGGTTAGGTGCACCTGCCTCCCTTGCAAGGCAGCGAAAAGTCGGACTTATAGGATTCGACAATCAAATTTCGGCGCCTTTGGCGCCCAACGGTATGTTCCCATGCTGCAGTGTGGCTGTTGTGGGTTGTCGCTCCTTGTTGTCGTCAAACCTTGCGGTGCTACTGAGGGAACCGATCCCACTTCACGTTCTCACAGTGTAAAGCGGAAAGCCTAATCAAATTGTTCGCAACACTATAGTACGCAAGGGAAAGGGAACTGATAAAAATTCATGTATCCACTGGCCATAATATTGGTATCATATGTGGTATCTGTAGGTCGTCAAAAGAAGGGGAAATCATTGACACTGTTCTCTTGTGCATTTCAAACAGGGGATGCAGGAGTGGTACCATGGCGATATCCCTCTCTGGGGCCATTTCCAAGAAAGAGGACCCCTACTCCCATACCACCCCCTCCCCTCGTTCTAAAGCGTTGCTGCTCCTGCCAACCATCCCCACATACAAAGAGACACCAATGCAGCAATGATGCGCTTCCCCTTAGCAGCGAAGGGTCAGGCGGTGAAGAGAGCGACTTTGGGCTGCAAGAGTGGCGCCACTCGCGGCAGCACTCCAAACGCGGGGGGAGGGGTCATTTTGGGGCTAGATCCGCCGAAGGCGGGTCCCACTGGAGTGGGAGATGGGCGGGTTCAGGCCCGTGGGTGAATAGGTGGGTTGGTCAGGGAGCCGGCCCAGCTGCGTCCGGTTGTGAAGGGCGCTTGTTGTGGGCACCCCAGTTTCAGTGCTGGCAAAGCGAGCGCACGCCGGGCGCAAGACTCTTGGCGAATTGCAGCACAGACATTGGCAGGTCTGACCACTGCCAAATGGCGCCTCGTGGCTGGTGGTGCCTTTGGTTTTGGTTGACTGCCTGCGATGTTTTTGTTATTTTGCAATTGGTCATGGTCCCCACCAATTCTTTGAGGGAGTCCAGCATTTTCGCATTTGCGAATGACAGGGATCAAGCCTCCTCCCCTGAAGCGATCGACGCCACGAATCCCCAGCGGAGGCGCCCTTGGACTGCATTGAGGAATGCTGGGAGGATGTTGTTCTACAGTCCAGAACTTGCCTGAAGAACGGACATGCTGCAGCACCCCCCCCCCTCCCCCTGGGCCACTGTGCACGAAGTTGTTGCACACGGCACATGAGTGGCGTGACCACAGTGCACAATTGCCCCGCACGACACAAGGTACTGCCGCAATGCACCACCACATCGCACAAAGCTGCCCCACAATGCAATTCTACACGTCAGGAACTGCAGGGCCTCACGTAATCCCTCAATCAAGAAAACGAAGCATCGGTGGCACTTCTGGACAATCTGCTGGACCACAACCCTGCATACCCATCGCAACGCCTGTCGGGCTTTCGTCGTACTGAAGGCGTCGGACTGGTGTGACCAGGGCAGGGGCTGCCTTTGAGGCTCTAGTGCGCGTGCGGAACGTACCAGTCACATACTTCGGGGACAGCGTCGTGACCTTCACAATGGGGGACCTGAGATGCCAAAGACTTGGGTCTGCTGGGGTTTGAGCATTGCGAGCCATCCATCCAGAGTCGGGGCAGCATCTGACCGCAACGCCCGTGCCATGACAATCACAATCGCTGCATATAAGCGCTCGAAAAGAAAAGGAAGAAATGAGAGACTTTTGGTACAGCTCCCTGTCCAGCCAGTTTTTGAGCCATCCAACAGACTGTTGGCGCCTGCGCCAAACCTGTTCCCGCAGGCCCACGGGCTCAACTCAGGACATACCCAAATATCAACCTACAAACTGCAGAACTCCGCCTGCGGCAGCTCATACCCCGGCGCTCCGCGGCACTACATACTCCCTCATGCGCCAAACGCGCCAATCCTCCCCCTCATCCACTCCCGAAGCCACGCCATTTTGTCCGGCAACAAGGATCGCCTGGCTCCTCTTTGAATCAGGGTTCATGTGAAGAGATGGTTTCAGAAGAATTGTGGAAGAAGGGGTGGAGAGCAGGACTGGTTTTGTGTTTGTGCCAGCCTGCGGGGATTGGCGCGTTTGGCGTATGCGGGGGTATGCAGTGCCGCGCAGCAGTGGGGTTGGCGACGTGTAAGGCGGTCGCGAAGAGGCTCTGGGGTACCTCTTGAGTTGAGCCCGTGGGGGCGTGCGCCAACAGATTTGGCATGCAAAACGACGAAACACTGAAAAATGCGCAGGTTCGTGGGTGGCAGCGAGAGGCCAATGGCCCAAGGTTACCAAGGCCGAATCTGAGGCAAAAACCCTTTTATTTTGGGCATGTGAGTGCGCACATAATGTCGAACACAAAAGCCTTCCAGCCTTCAAGCGGTGATGGAGCTCGAGAGGCTCGAGCTCGCCGACATAAACAGCGTGCTTGCCCCATCATTGCAATACCAACGAGCGAGACAACAACTTCTTAAAAGCTCGGGTTTGGAACGAGCGCATACTTGCGGGCTGGCTCTATGCTGCGATTGGCGCGCTTGGCTATCTCAGGATCAGGGGTCTGTTTTGGAGTGTGACGACACTTGGCAGAACGTTTGCTGCGTGGTCGGGGGGGCCTGAGCGCACAGGGAAGGCAATTGGCAAAAATTATGTGCTATATTGGTTTTGCTTTGGACGAGTGGCAGATGGCTGCGCAAGGTGTTGCACGCAACACCCATGTGTTACTCATCACCCGTGGTCACCAGCTCCTTCCCCTTGTGCAACGTAGCTCACCAAGAGGCATACACCATGAGGCAACTCGAGCGGAGGATGTCGAGCCACCAAGTCGGAGTTATGTCTAGTTTGCGCCCAAAAGGGGTGGTTCACCCCACCTCACCTTGGGTGACCCAAACTTGAATGCCAATCACCCTGAACATACGTGTACTTGGGGGAGAGCGCTTGTCGGCCCAAGGCTTGTAAGTATTCAGATAGCAAGTCCCATTGCCAAGCCGCAAGCCTTTCATTCTCAGCTATGAACAAACAACACAATTCATCGCCAAGGTACAACACTTTACATGCATAACGGTTTACGCAGCATACTGCAACACAAAAAACACCGAAAATTGCACGTACTCCTCTCGGTGATATTCGCTTTACCAGCTAGGGGACAACGGATATGGAAAGTTGAGCCAAAAAAATGCATTGTCTCCTTGTGCATAGCACACTCTTGACCCTTGCTACATAACCCTTTGGAACTACGACTATCACTATGACTACAAACCGGAGTGGCAGGGCGAGCGGTGGGTAAATGCACGTATGAGCATCCGGACGTATGATTTGACCACCTCACCGGTGGTCAAATAATGTTTTTCAAAAATCTCAAAAAGATGTCACGGCAAAATGGAGTGAGTTGACGAGGAAAAAGCCAAACGAAAGACGTGCCGTGGAACTTGCTCAATGCCCTTTTATGGTGCGCCGCTGGCATGAATGTGTTACTTCTTAACACACCATTATGGCATGTCGTGTGACAAACCTCGTTGTGCAAAAATGATATGTTGACATGGTTCTCCAATGCATCTACTTGTGTAGATACACCGTTCGAATCCCACAGAGGGCAACCTCCAACCTTCAAAGCCCACCGAAAATGACATGGAAAAGGAACTGTATGGAAGAAGTTGCACCTTCTATCGAATCCAACCCCCTACCTGCCGCAACATTCTCGGACACCTTGTGCCATGCACCAGGGATGTGCACAGCTTTCCTCACTTCAAAGGAGTTTAATAGTGGAGGGAGGGAAAGCATGCACACTATACCGGAGCTCAAAAACAAATCTTTCGCCGACTCTTTGGATGCTGAACATGGGGGAGGCCTCCACTCCGTTTTGGAAGGGCTGGACGTTGTGCTCATACCATAATATTCAATCCTCCTCTAAAGCCATGCGAAGAAACAACTACTTCTAGAAACAAAGTCGTGGAAACCATTAGTGCAATAACCCTTGCTGCATCGTCACCACATGCGACCCATGCAATGCAGCATGTCGCACCTAGAGGGGTGAAGAGAACGTAAACGCGTTGCCAGAAATACTTGTCTTGAGGTTGTACGTGAAAAGCAAGTCAGCTTGTGAAATAAGACAAATCATTCGGGTACATGGGTGCGAATCACTGTTCATTACGAAACTATTTCCAACGATTCAAGTTGTTGCGCAATGGTGGATGGTGTAAGCCTCACGCAAGCGTGGACAAGATGACAGTTTGGGGTGCGAGTCCCGCAGTATTGGGTCACTTTGGGGAACAAAACCCGCAAAAGACAAAACAACTAACTGGTCAATTTGTATTGTGCAAGGGGTAGCCAGTCACACATTGTACGGATACATGGCGTCACCTATACGCGGGTCACAACTTCACCATAAAAAGGAAGAAGCAAAAGGGCTTTCCTAAGAGAGGAGGCAGTGCTGTTCTCCCCAGAAATTTGAGCTCGCAAAGTGTTGAACAACCCAAAGCAGCAACAGTGGTTTCGTACATTTTCCACAAAAAGTACGAATGACTATCTGACTTGTGGCACAGACCTACGGGGTGCTTGTGTCGAAAGCCTCAACAGACTCCCGACGTTGCACCCGGGTGCTTGCCTGCAGCACACTAGTTCAGCCGGCACTCCGATACAGAAGCGTTGAGTCAGACAGTGACTCCGATTCGGGACCCGGTCCCTGCGATGGGATCTGTGAGACGAGTTAAATTATTTTTTCCCGACAACCAATAATAACGAAGCAGAGGAACCGATAATTCCGCACAAGAGATTGCAGGGAATGGGGTCGCGCACGCGCTTCGGGTGGGGGGGGGGGGTCACTTTCTGAGGGGGGGAGAATGAGCGACAATCTGAGAACTTTGGGGGGGGGGGGTTCCGGCGATTTCCATTCTCAAGTCCGTCATCGGGACTGCCGGAAAACCAAAAACGACCCTCTGTGGCTGAAACCTTGTTCTTTTCTGCTGTGTGTTTGCTTGTAAGACGACGAATCAATAGATCATAATTGTGATTTAATCGGCCCGTCGGCAGTGTTGTGGTGTCTTGCGTTTCCGACCTGTTTTGGCCCCTTTTGGAAAAAGTCGTTTTTTCGTATTTTTTTTCGTAGCGCCAATATGGCGCCAATTTTCAAACTATGAAGACCAATTCGGAGATTGTAGCCACAATAAAACTGTTGCAATCCGCAAATCTAGTTGGCGGACTCGTTGTAAGGTTCCAAAGTGTGACCTCATTGCGTCACAGGAAATGTATGACACAGCTCGTAAAATTGAGGACAACTTGGAAATGTATTGGTGTTTGAGTAGGAATGACAAGAAGGTTACAGATTTTGGAAAGGAGACGCAGTGTGTTGAGGATGCCGGGATTTAGCTTGTGTTTTCTGCTACAGGGGTACACGGGTGCAGGACGGAGTGTGGGGCCACCGACCTGTGTTGGAGGGAGGGAGGGAGGGCGGGGGGAGGGGGGGGGTCCGGCCATTCCTATTCTCAACCGAAAATTCTCACATTGTCGCATATTCTCTCCCCGAGTACATATCTCTTCTTTTTCGATGCCTGTAGTCTTTTGTACCTGCAATCTCCCGCAACAAGACTTCATGGGTATGCAAGTTTCTTTGGCCGTTGATGGATGGGAAGATGACCAGAAGCTCCCAACCTTGGCGTTCACCGTTTGTCCACCAACGAGTGCGTGCTACTTGTACAAGTTTCAACGAGTAACTAACGGAGAAACTGCCGACATGCTTGAGACGGCCATAAACGAGGTTGTTGACGCCATTCAAACGGAACTTGGTGTGAAGGAGTCATTGCCGACAATGCAGCAAATAGTCAAAGAGGTATCAAGCAAGCCGTCCTCGAGCCCCCCATCTTCCAGCAGAATTGCTTTGCTCACACCCTACAACTACTACTTGAAGATTTTGCATCAATGTACCACACACAATTTGAACCACTCCAACAACTTGAAGCCTTCTTCCGGATCGCGCGCGCGCAGCAGAAAAAAAAAAAAAAACCAAGAAAAAGATGCACAGCCAGGAAAAATAAAGCGAAAAATCGTCTTTTCCGACCTCAGAAACCCCCCCAAAAATTTTACACCGCTGTTTGGCGAGGTCGCAAAATTTAGGACACTCACAAAAAAAGAAGAACAATAGAGTCGCGACGGCGAAGAAGCTGGGCGTTGCTTGCCCCAAAACACCTAGCAAAGTGCCCGCCCTAGGCGCTAGAGACTTGTGCGCGCCCCAAAACAAAACACACACAAACAACAACAACGCCACCGGCCGCCGAAAAACAAGTATGTTATATGCCGCGCAACGCTAAATAACGCCGTAGCAAGCACAACAAGGTAAGATGTAGGCAAGGAGAGAGCAAGTATGTTACAAACCGCGCCACGGTGGGGACGTACCGCAAGTATGAGACCATGCATTGCAAGCCCACTTGCATAGGGAGTACGACGGCGCCGTAACACGCGAAACACGAAAAGATGTGGGTAAAAAGGGAGCCACACAAGTATGTTACATGTCATGCCGCGCACGCGGGAAGGACAACGAACAAAGGTGACCAAAGAGGTGCCGGGTGCAAGAATAACACACACAAGCAACAACAACGCCACCGGCCGCCGAAAAACAAGTATGTTATATGCCACGCAACGCTACATAACGCCGTAACAAACACAATACACAATAAGATGGCAAGGAGGCAAGTGTACGTTACAAACCGCGCCATGGTGGAGGCATACCGCAAGTATGCACACATGCATGCAAAAGCCCCGCCCCAGCACGCCCACTCGCATAGGGGGTACGACGGTGCCAGAACACGCCAAACATGAAAAGAGGTGGGTAAAGAGGGAACCACGCAAGTATGTTACATGTCACGCCGCGCACGCGGGAAGGACAACGAACAAAGGTGGCCAAAGAGGTGTGTGGAGCCGTGTCGAGTGCAAGTAGGATATAAACCTACGCCAAACAACGCACGCTAAAATACGCCGTAACAAGCACAACACGGTAAGAAATAAGAGAGGGGAGAACACGTACGAGGCATAAGTAGGTAACATACCACACCACCGCAAGAGTATGAGACCAACCGAGGATGGCAATGGCAAGATGCCATGGCACGACAAAACCCCCGCCGCCGCACGCCCTTTTGCATAGGGAGCACAACGACGCCGCGACACACGAAACACGCAAAGATGTCGGGGAGATAAGTATGTTACACCCACGCAAGGAGCATAAAGGCGACAAGACACGCATCACACGAAAAGATAAGGAGGGAAAGGAGGGAGCCACGCAAGTATGTTACCATGTCGTGCCACACCGCGCACACGAGAGGAGCAACGAGCGCCCGGTCCGCGCCACCAACCGAGACCAACGAAGGTGTGGGACCAACCAGGGAGCAGGGAGAGGAATAGGAAAGAGGGCCCCCACCCACGCACGTCTCTTTTTGCATAGGAAGTACAACGGCACCACGACAAACAACACACGAAAGGGTGTGGGTACGGGAAGAGAGACATAAGCACACCATGGTATGGCACGAAGGGGGAGGAGGTAGGTAGGTAGGTATCTTCGGGAGCTCGGGATGCCTCCTTTGACATTGCAGGAAGAAGGTCTTACCAAGGGGACGTCCTGTCCCTCCCACTGCCCTATGTCAGGTGCCTCTTGAGCCGCTCCCGCATGTGCTTGGGAAGGCATTGTCGCGGCCACCCGGTCCATGTGTCCCAGGTGGGAGGGTGTCCCCACATGTGTCCATGGGTAGGGCCACATGCCCCCTCCTTTGGGCGGCAGCTCTGGGGGGCTGCCCAGCCGTGTGGAGTATCTCTCACCACAAGGGGTATTGCTCCCGCTTGTCTACGGTACGACCGCCTCACCCTTGTGGCTTGAGTTGCGGGGCCACTCTGCTTGGCAGGTGACCCCCTCCTGGACTGTGTACCGGCTCGCCTGTCACCGGTTGCTTCCATGGCTCCGGGTGGCGTTTGCCATGGTCCCCGATGCAGCCTGGCCGGGCTCGGACCAGTGGCCTTGGAGTACCGCTCTTGCCACTGGCCCGGTGGGTCGGCTGGGTCGCCCCAGTGCGTCCGACCCATGGGGTATTGGTCCTTTCCTGTCCCTCGGCCGCCCTATGTGTGTGCAGTGTCCTGGGCCGCTTGGCTCCTGTTCACCGGAGCGTGCGCACACACGTAGACACAATATACACAAGTGCGAAGGCAGGTATGTTATACGCCGCGACGCCGCAACGAACGTGGTGCCAACGATGCACGACGAAGGCCCACATACCCCCACCCTTCCTTTTGTCTCACAGGGTGCAACGAGAGAGAAAGCCGGCGAAGAGAAAGACAGAGACACACACCAGGGCGGAGGCAGGGAAAAAGTGCATGCCAGGGAGAAGGGCGGGCAGAGGAAAGGGAAAAGAGCGACGAAGCCACGAACGAAACAAGGGGTAGCCAGCAGCCGAGCAAGGGACGCGCGCAGGGAAGGGGGCACGGCAGGCACACGGCACACGGCGGGCACCACACCGCACCGAAGCACCGGAGAGGGGAGCACCAGAGGGACAGGAGAAAAGCGGCACCACGCACCACGACACGCACCGCACAGACACCACGCACACCGCACACACCCACACCCGCGCCCACAGCACGTGGCAAGCGAGCCCCGGCAGCCCGCCCAGTGGGCGGGCAGCCGGGGGAGGGGGAGCGCCTGACCCGAGACGCCCCTCACAACGGCGGACGGCACCCCTCCCGGGGACGCCCTTCCGCCACCCCCACGGCGCGCAACGCCGGCCCGCAAGGGCGCGCGCCGTGGGGCCGGTGCTGGGTCCCCACGCCCGCACCGACCGCACCCGGGACGAACGGGTCGCGGAACCCCGGCTGCCCGCCCCAGAGGACGGGCGGCCGGGGGAGGGACAACGCCTGACACCAGACGCCCCTCACAAAGGTGGCAGGCCCACCCCCCCCGGGGACGGCCCCCCACTACCCGCACCGCACGCAGCCCCCACAGGGCATGCGGGCCAAGGGGACAGTGATGGGCCCCCACACCCACACACCCGCGCCCACAGCACGTGGGTGGCGGACCCCAACAGCCCGCCCAGTGGGCGGGCAGTCGGGGGAGGGGGAGCGCCTGACCTCAGACGCCCCTCACAACGGTGGAAGGCACGCCCCCCGGGGATGCCCTTCCGCCACACCCACAGCGAGCAACGCCGGCCCGCAAGGGCGCACGCTGTGGGGCCGGTGCTGGGTCCCCACGCCCGCACGACCGCACCCGCGACACACGGGTCGCGGAACCCCGGCTGCGCGCCCCAGAGAACGGACGGCCGGGGGAGGGACAGCGCCTGACACCAGACGCCCCTCACAACGGTGGCAGCCTAGCCCCCCCGGGGACGGCCCCCCACCACCCCCACGGCACGCAGCCCCCACAGGGCATGCAGGCCAAGGGGACATTGATGGGCCCCCACACCTACACGCCCGCGCCCGTAGCACGTGGGTGGCGGACCCCAACAGCCCGCCCAGTGGGCGGGCAGTCGGGGGAGGGGGAGCGCCTGACCCCAGACGCCCCTCACAACAGTGGAAGGCACCCCCCCGGGAACGTGACTGGGTGGTGGTCTGACGTTTTGTCGTCGGTTTGGATGGTGGCAAAGGTGTGGGCAAAAAACTCCGAGGCCGCTGGGGAGAGCAAAATATGGTCTAGTCGGCTGCTGCTTGCCCTGTACGGGGTGGGGTATCGGGAGAAAGACCCCTCGGTCGGGTGAAAGTGCCGGAAGGTATCGATGAGGCGTGGCGGGTCGCTCGTGACCTGCCTGCGGAGTTCTTGCGGAGCCATCGCCACTCGTTGTCCGTTTGGAGGTTCGCTCCGTCCAGCTCAGGGCACATTATGCAGTTGGTGTCGCCGCCTAGGACGTGGTTGGGATACCGATGCATGAGTGGCCGCAGGGTGTTTTCAATTTTTGAGCGGTGGACTTCCGCGCTCGGGGCGTATACCGAGACCAACAAGGTGGGCGGGGCCCCCGGGAGGGTGAGAACGGCTGCCGCCAGCAGCCCTTCCGTATCGAGTCGGGGGAGGGGGGTAACCAACCGGGCGAGCCGGGGGGAGCAAACCAAAACGGACCCGTGCTCGCCTCTGGAGTGTTTGTCCTGGCTGATGTTCGAAACAATGGTGGCTTTAGTGCCCGAACCGTAGGCGTATACATGGGGGAGGATGGGGGCGTGATTGATTTCTTGGAGGAAGAGGATGTCGAAGTCGTTCTTGAGGTGTCGGAGAATTTGGCTGCTCACTATAGGTTTCTTCTGCAAGTTGTGGGACAGAAAACGCAGTTCTGAAGGGAGGGGTATGGGGGGGCGGTGAGGCCGTTGGTACCCCTTCCGTAGGCGCGTACCGGACTTCGGGGGGGGGGCGGGATAGGGGGGGGCTGGGGGGGTGCTGAGGGGTCGGGCTGGCTGGGCCGGCTAAGGCACCAGAAATGCTGAATTTGGTCGGCCGGTACTCCGGCCGAGGCGAGCTCTTCGTCTAGCCCCTTGCCCGTGACGGACGAAACCGTGACTGGGCCGGTGTTTCCGTGAATCTTGACCCTTGTGTTTTCAGGCAGAGGGGGCTGGAGAGTGCAGGAGGCGGGTATCCGGCCCTCTGGCTTTCGTGGGTTAGCTTGCCTGTGGGATGTGGCGGAGGATTAGAGCGAGCCGAGGGATGGTACGCGGGACAGTGATGTAAGTGCGGCTAACCCCCATCTGCTCAGATTTTCACTGATTTAACCCAGATTGACTACATTTTGGTCATTTTCTTTGCTTCGACGGAATCGCCGTCTCGCAGCTCAGTCTCAGGATATTTCCTATATATTTCTGATATGCCGGATTTGATTCCGCGGTCCATTCCCCGTAAATCCGCCGCGTTCCGATCATTTAGCTGGAATCGCCATTTGCCGCTGATGCGCGCTCGCGGGCCAGATCGGCCAAACTTTTTTGCATAATCGGATTTATTTAAATCTTTTCAGATAGTTTTGGACACTCAGATGTATTTAGAATAATCCGCGTCAATTTTCTTCATAGACTGGGATTTTCTGCCGGACCACAATCAGCATGGACCTTGCTTCAGTTGTTGCTGCTCTCGCCTCCGTTGGTGTTCGAGTATCCGGTTCTACCCCCAATAACAACGTCCAGGGAGACTCCTCGCGTGCCTGCCCCACTGGTCTTGCCGGCCCCGAGCCCTCCGGCACAAACATCGACCCAGGGCAGCACTTTCATGGTAGCAGAGGCTACCTGAATGTTGTTCCTTTGGTGTCCCAACCACAGTTAGCTCCCCAGTACGGCCCCGTAGACTCCGCCGCCCCTGGAGAAGTAACGATTACGTTGCCCTGGTGCTGTGCGAACGAGGCCTTGAAGGGAATGCCTTGCGCTAGCCCAAGCTGCCCAAGAAGGGCACAAATCAGCAGCTGTGGGGACCCAATTCATCCCAATCCCAGTCGAAATTGGCCATCAAGCAGCTGGAATCTCCCAGCCTACGACGATGGCAACGCTCCGGTAGACCTTACGGAGCTGGCAGGTACCCACATTCCCTACCAATGTCCCACATTCGAGACCATCGAAGCCGACATTGACGACATTGAGATGGGTGGTCCAGGTGAGGTACCTAGCTACAATCGACCAGCCTCTTGGGCACAATTGGACAACCATTTGTCTTCAGAAGTGACCCGTAACCTTCAGAGCCTTGAGGCCCTGTGTCTATTAGCTACGTCTAAGCTGATCGGACAAGAAAGAATCGCCTCTGATTTTTTATTCGAATATTTTTTCCTTCTTCAAGAAGAAATTAATACCAGGATGTGGTGGCGTTCTCAAGAAGATGACTCTTTTGCCATTTTTTTGCAGATCTGGGAGGCAAGTCCCTTCCCGAAGGAGAAGACCAAGGCACCTGTTGCCGGGCCCTCCGCCCCTCATCCCCTGTTTCCATTCGCGACGATCTAGCCGCCGCGGTTGAGGAAGGAATTTTAGAGGCAGCCAGGCAGGCAAGCCTGGAAATTAGGGCTGAAGGAGCTCCCCAAGTGGACTCCTGGCTGCGAACCACTGAGATTAGCGGTCCGACAGCCTGCTCAGGCCCTTCAGGACACGGTATGTACTGTCCTGCCGACTGCTCCTGCAGATCCCAGCGAGATACTGAGCTCCAATTGCTCAAAGATCAAATGCAACTCATCATTCAAACGCTGGGAATTAAAGATCTTTTCAAGACACACATGCGGTCTGAGGGTGCATCATCGGTGGAACAAGCAACAGAACCGTCGGAGGAGTCGACAGAAATTTTTTCAATTGCTCCTTCGGTGGACTCCAAGACCACCGATGCAAGGACCAGCAGGACCAAGCTAAAGGAAAGGGTTACAATCTCTCGATCTCAGAGTAGGACGGCGAAGGCTAGGACTGAGGCTCAGAATGCCAATGCCTCCCGTACTGCCCCTCCTGCTGCTGATTCCAATGCATTAGCCCAGCTGTTGCTCGCCCAGACCCTCGCCGGAGCTGGTGTGGCGAATGACGCCGCCAAGGTGTCTGCCATTACAGCCGGTGTTGGGCTGGATTCACTTCTTAATCCTACTTCATTGCGACTTCGTCAGGTTGCCAAGCAACCGAAGTATAATGGAAACCCCAGACGTTGGCCTCAGTTCCAACGGGAATTTAAACTGTGGGTTAAGACTCAAAAACTCCAAGATGATCAGTTCCTGATGGCCCTCTTGGACTGCCTTGAGGGAGCGCCGGCCAACACTTGGCTCAGGACCTGGAGTGATCGTGAGGATTCAAGTTCCCCTCTTACCTTTGATGAGGTGTGGGAACAGTTGGAGGTACGTGGATCCCGGCTGCCTGAGGACCATTACCACCAGATGTTGAAAAATTTTCCTTCATTCTCTCGATGGATCTTGCACGAAGTGCAAGACAAAAGACAGCGCTTCTGGAATCTAGTGGAAGAATCTGAACAATCAGGGGAAAAATTTTCTAGTGCCGAGCTGAAAAATCTGATTTTTGACAAGATCCCCTCCGAAACTGCCGCCAGCCTTCGGAATAAACAATCCGAAGAAAAGGTCAAGACCTGGTGGGCGGAGGTCGAAGGCTTCGATGCCTCGGCCAACAGGTTTTCCGTCAGGGAATCACTTCAAAAGTGTTCCCCCACGTCGTTTACCAAGGTGAAATTCACTGAAAACACGTGGAAAATCAAGTTTAATGAACACGAGGATCGGGACTTGTTTGTCCAAGTCCTCAACAGGGGAGTAAGTTTCCACGGCCATCGCCTGAAGGCCAGGAAATGGGTGTTTTCGTTCACCCCGCAGGAACTGTGGGAAGAGGTTGAGCGGCTCGCTGACGCCGCCAATCAAAATTTCCATGAGGGTCTTGGGGGAAACAAGAATACCCAGCAAAACACCCAAAATGGGGCCCAAAAGGGCAATAAAAAGGTGAATGACACCCGGAATGTTCAGGATCATTGTAGCATCTGCCTTCTTCTAGGTTCTACGAACCGAGCTAAGACGCATTCTACTGGTAATCACCGATGGTCTCCTTACGATCACAAGGTGATTGGTGAAAATATCAGTAATCCTCAGAATTCAGACAGGAATGACAGACAGGTGCATGGTGGAAAGGGGGGAAAAGGGAATTCGCCCCCCTCCGGTGGAAACAAAAATACCGGAGGCCCTGGCGGGTCCCAAGGCACAGGAAATCGGACTCCATCCGGCTCCGGTGGGCAGCCGAACGGCCAGAAAAGTCCCAATGGTAACGCCGGAGGCGGAAATCGAAATCCAGGCCAAACCCCTCAATCCGGTACAAACAAGGGAAATGCTCCAGGATCACAGGGTAAAGGTAAGGGAAATCCTTCTGGGACCCCTTCCTCTGGTAAGGGCAGAGGGCGTGGCGACGGTGGAGGTCCATCATCCGGCGGCCGTGGCCGTGGACGTGGAAAGGGCAACCATCGTGTGGATCAGGTCTCAGGTGCAGATCAGGTGTCCGATGCGGATCGAGATTACGTTGAAAATGCCTTGAATCCAGCAGATGATCCGTTCCAAGAGGAGTGGGTCGACGAATCAGGGTGTGTTCACAACGTTAACGCAAACACTGGAGGTCAGAACGCCTAGGGGAGCCACGAAAATCGCCCCTCCCCATGCGATTTCAGGCATGATCCCCAGATTCCATCTCGACCATTACTTGATGTAGGGTCGCTTGTCTCCTCTCCCTTGGATCCGGCAGCGGATCCTTCTGTTGTAGTGGACGAGGTTGGTGTACAGTCCAAGCACAGGGCCCGTCAGTTCGTCACAAAGCTGTGGGTCTCTGATTGCAAGGGAAATTTCCATCTCGCCACTTGTTTGTGTGACAATGGATCAGAGGTAAATCTCCAATCCAATTCTTTCTTACCAGACGACTGCGTGTTTGAGTCGCCTCATCCTGTTACCCTCGAGGGAGTTTCTGGACATTCTCTCGCAGGTGGGCAACGCGGTTGTTATATATCAACTCATTTGGTCGCTCAAGACCTTTGGGAAGAGCAAAATGTGGAAGAAGTTGTCCTTAAGGATGACTACTTCTATCGTGCCGACATAAAGTATGACCTTTACTTGGGCCATCCTTGGCTTCGCAAGAACAGGGTAGCGCCCGTAGGTCATCGTCGTTGTTTTTTGCTGGAGTCAGGTCCCTTGGAGCGTCCTGAATTTCGTTTTTTGCACGCAGGGTTTAAAAGTGCAGAAGAATTTTTGAAGCAAAAGGTTACACCAAAATTTGATGAAGATGTCACCATTGCAGAGGTGAATGGGAGTGCCGATTACTCCCGAGAGTTAGAATGTCTTCGTAGGGACTCCCAGCCACGACGCCCTTCGCGCTGGCACTCTTCATCCTACAGAGTTGTCGACAAATGGCGCGATGCAATTTGTGAATATTTTCATGAACACCATTCCTTTTGGCCACAGTATGATGCCTTTGCTAACCGCGAGAACAAGCGCTTTGACAAGCACTTTCGCGACGCTTGGACCCATAAATGGGACAAGAAGTTATGGATTAATCCTCCGTTTCACTTAATCCAGCAGGTCATCCACAAAATCAAGCAAGATAAAACCCAGGTGATTTTAGTTGTGCCCTTGTGGGACGACAAACCTTGGTTTCAGGAATTACAGGACATTTGTGTAGATTACATCGAACTTCCCAGGAAGATTAAGCTGTATGCCAGGGACGACACAGGTCCCCTGCCACAGCGGTCCTGGAGTTCGCTTGCATTCCTGGTGGATGGAAAGCTTTCTGACTCTAATTCTGCTGATTCTGGTACTGATTCTTGTGTTGGGTCTGAATCTGAGGTTGAGCGTGGTACTGATGATGAATCTATTTTTTCTGATTTTTGTCCGTCAGATACCCAAGGTGATCCAACGTCAAATGGATCCGCCTCGCCTCCCTCTTCCCCAATACGATCGACATCGAAAAGAATCTTCAGTGCACGGGCGAAGAAAAATTTCAAATCGCGCCGCAAATTCAGAGTTTTTTATGAAAAACCCCCTGTGGAAGCTTTCATGGATCCTTTCGAGGAGCTGGATCACGAAGAGAATCTCTGGGATTTCGACACACGACCCACCTATCTTCAAGAGGCAGTTGATACGGACCTGTTTAGGGACATCCGTAAGAAGCTTCTTCCTGCCAAAGCCGAAGAAGTCGCCAAAGTTTTTTCGACAGTAATTCCTGGCGATCAGGTGGACACTGAATTGTGTTCCAAGTCAAGAGAAAAGATTTTTGAGGAACGGAAGGACACAACTCTTTCGGGGAAGTTGATCAAAGACCCCCCTGTCCGTGGGCAGTTCGGTGAAGCCTTCATCGAGCTTCGTGAAGGGTACAAGGCGAAGAAACAGCGCCCTTATGAGAACCATGGACATAAACATGAGATCCTCAGAAAAATCATCGAGAGAAATCTCAGGGAATTTGGTTGGCTTGAGGGTTGTATGACCAGCGAATGGTGCTGTGCACCCTTCACAGTCCCGAAGCCGCCGCCTGCAGACCAGAACACCATTGATGGTTGGCGAATGGTTGTTGATTTTCGCAATCTCAACGCAGAAACCAAGGCGGATTCACACCCCCTGCCCCTCATTGAGGAGGAAATCGCCAAGAGGGCAAGAGGTCGTTTGTTTTCTGTGCTGGATGTCCGTCACGGCTTTCACCAAATGCCGTTGAGGAAGGACAGCCGACCTCTCACCTGCATGTGCACGCCATGTGGCCCAGTCCAGTGGACAGTCATGCCCATGGGCCTGAAGAACGCCCCTTCGTTTTTTCAAAGAATGATGGAGGATGTACTTTTTTCAGCTCATCCTGAGCTTCGTGCCTTCGTGAGCGTGTACATAGATGACATAATCATCGCGACGGAAGGGGAGGGACTGACCGAAGCTGAGCTGGTGGCCCTACATGAGAAGCAGCTGAACCAAGTTTTGGACATTCTTGATGCCAATCAGCTGATTTGTGGGCCAAAGAAGGGAAAATTATTTTTAAAATCAGTCGAATTTTGTGGTTCTCTCCTAGAGAATGGCACTCGACGACCCAGTCCAGGGAAGCTCGTCGCTATTCAGAAGTGGAAGCGCCCTGAGACGATCACGGAGTTGAGAGGATTCCTGGGTTGTTGCAATTTTTACCACACTTTTGTGCCGAATTATGCCAAATTTGCTGCCCCCCTCACTGAATTATTGAAGGTAGGGAGAGATGCGGGCAAGGCAGGTTCAAAGGTTCGTGTCAAGTGGACTGACGAGTGCGAGGAGGCCTTCCATCACTTGAAGGCGGCCCTCTGCGAAGTCGCCACGTTGCATGTGCCCCAATTTGACCGACCCTTCTACATTAGAACCGACGCTTCTAGGTACGCGATCGGAGCTGTCCTTGAAGAGGTTGATGAGACCACCGGCGATCATTACCCTCTTGCATTTTGGTCGCGGAAGCTAGCCCCAAGCCAAATGCAATGGTCGCCGCGTGAGCAAGAAACGTACGCCATAATTTGCGCTCTAAAAAGGTACCAATCGTGGGTTGGCACCAATCGAGTCGAGGTCCTGACGGATCATCGATCTCTGGAGTATTGGGCCACCGAACACATTGATACTGTCGCGAGCCCAGCTGGTTGACGGGCCAGATGGCACGAATTTCTCAGTCTGTTTGACCTCCATGTGTCGTATTTGCCTGGTAAACATAACACGGTAGCGGATGCTCTGAGCCGATGGGCTTACCCCGCTTCAGAGGGGCTGCAAAGTACCAACATCCATGGTACGGAGCAGGACCGCCATGTCATCATCGAATGGGATCAGGAAGAAAAAAAGCTCATTCGACGTGCATGCATGCAATGTGCTGTTAAACAGCACGCATTACCGTGCCATGACATCACGGCCATCTCAGATCCGGCGCATACTCATGAGATTTGCACCAAAACACTGAAAGTCGTGGAAAAAGTCACCGATCCCTCCTCAGGGAGTGTGAAACGGTTTGACTACACCCGACGAGTAAGTAGATTTCGGTTGATCCAGGGCATTAAGCGTCGAGATCCGGCCAAAACTCCACCCCTGCCTAAAGATTCCTTGATCATCCGTGACTGGACGTCCGATTATTTGCAGGATCCCATGTTTAAAGAGGTCTTTGGAAATCTCAAATCCAAAGATGCTCACAAGGATGGGATTTTTGCTGAGTATTCGTTGGATGGGGGGAAGCTGTGGATGGAGGGTAAATTGTGCGTACCAGACGCCCTAGCCCCCCGAGTGTTAAACTGGTGGCACAAATGGGAGTCCCCCCACGCACATGGCCGTCGACTGTGGTCGATGATTAAACATAGGTTGTTTGGCTCACGGCTATATACTCACTGCATGAAAGTAGCCGCCGGATGTGCCCAATGTGCTGTCTCGACGCCCCCCAGCACGAAGAAGCACGGCCATCTGAGGCCTCATCCTATTTCGGAGCGCCTCTTTAACAGAGTCACCAGTGATTTCTTCTATCTCGGTGAACTCGATGACGAAGAGTGCCATTGGACTAACAAAAAAGTCAATGGTGTGCTCCTTATTCAGTGCCGTCATTCTGGCTACATGCAGGTGTTGCCTTGCAACATCGAGTCGATGACTGGCAAGGCTGCCGCCAAATGGTGCGCGCAGACCTGGATGGGAGGTTGGGACGTCCCATCCGAGGTGGTAACGGACTCAGGCAAAGAGTACACCTCCGAATGGTGGAGGGAATTATGTGCTCGCCTTGGAATCCACCACCTCCGATGTGAAATCCACTCGCATCGAGCGCTGCCTGGCGAAAGAGCCGGCCGCTCACTTATAAATATGCTCCGTAAGGAGCTCGCGAGTGAAAAGGATTTCCATTGGCTCGAGATTCTTTTCGCCATGCTTCGCCGTTACCACAACACGCCTTTGTATCATGGCCTTTCTCCAAATGAAATTGTCTTTGGACGAAAGAAGTGTTGGTGGAACATGCCGTTGAATAATCCTCGCCCCTGTAAAGATGCTTCGTTGTTTTTGGACGACGTCCAATGAGCAGATAAAACTGTGTCGAAATTAATCGAAAAGCATCAAGCTGACTGGCTTTGGGTTCAGAATCAAGGTCGAAAAAACCCCCACAATTTTGAAGTCGATGATCGAGTTTGGCTTCGAAAATCCGAAACCACCCTGGACGGAGATGATAAGCTTCTTCCCTTGTGGGAGGGGCCATTCGCTGTTACAGCGCGTCTTGGTGAGAACAGGTGGAGGATTCGTGTGGATGTCAGCAGGGAAATTGACGTTTCGGGCGATCGCCTCAAGAGAGAGATCCCCTCCCCCAAGGATCGGGTTAAACCCCTTTTTTGGACTGCGAAACATTTGTCTGATCGGGTCATCGAAGGGGGGAAGTACGAACTCAAGAGGATTGTTGAAGCAAGACGTGACGCCAAGGGCGAATGGGAATTTCTGTGTGAGTGGAGGGGCTTTGATTCCAGTCACAACAACTGGGAACCAGCCCATTCTTTTGTCCATGGGTACACCAAGGGGTTCATCGACTTCCTCAAGAAGCACCCCGAAATTGGCGTACTCCTGACAGATTGTTTGTTGAAACCAGACAGACAAGTGGAGAGCGACGGAAAAAGACCTGTGGTGAATCGAGATCCAGCCTTTTACGGCCCTCATTCGTCACATTCCAGGGCTGATCCGTCGATCCCCCCTCCTGTGGTCAGGCCAGCCCAGGAGCCAAATGAGGACCAAGCTTCAAGTTCGGCCGCTGATTTGCAGCGCCCAAGCCGTACGAGGGCCCGACCAGACAGGTTGGTGGTCACATGTATTCGTGCTTGGCCGAATTCGACTTGAAAGAACCACATTCTGCTCAATCCACTGTTCATTTTTCCTGATTACATCATGATGTGGAGAACTGCAAATGTTTGATAATTTGACGTCAATCAACTTTTCTTTGGTCTCCGTTCGGCAGACAAGGCGTAGATACGCTGTCGAAGGCCACGGAGTGTGCTGCCGTGTTCAGAAAAAACCAAACTCAGGCTTAATTCAGGCAGATTCGGGGTAATCTTGTCTCTGTTGGTCTGTACATCTTTGGAATTTGGCTACTCGTGCAGATGGAAGCAAATGTACATAATCAAAACGCTGGCCAGCGACATTCACCCCTACAGGCACCCCCTGTAGTACTGGCTGCACCAGATGCGACGCCAGGAACTCAGATCTTACCTTCATTTGCTGTGATGCTGAAGCCAAAGTCCAGATTCGGATCCAGATTCCTCAAATCTACCTTGAATTTCTCAGGTTTGTCCATCATTCTGCCACTGTTGTGCAAAACCCAGACGTCAATTGTTCAGACAACCTTCACGTAGGAGCTCTAGGGACTTCTAACAGCAACCTCTGAAGTCCGTAAGCTTCGTTGTATTTTTGGCACACGCCAATGTGAGCTCAACCCGACCAGAAACTGTCGAAAATGGTGAATCCAAGTGTCTTGTGGGACTCATTCGAAAGATTGGTCTTGTCCAAGTCGATTGACACCGCCGCCACTGTAAATAAAGGACTCTTCGGTGTCTCTCAGTTATATACTGTCAGTAAAGCGCCTTCAGCGAACCTTCGGCGCGTTACATGCCAAGGATCCAGGGCCAGCATGTCCCATCATGATGCATCATCACATGATCCACATTTGGATAGAATCTGTTAGATGCTCGCGAACCAACGTGCCGGAAAGCATAACTGAGCTGAATAAACGACAATGTATATTAACTTTAGTCTAAACGAAGGTGTTAGTAGTTTCAGTTCCAGACATTCTGCTTCATTACACCTCCATCTTAGGAAATCAACCTAAATTCAACCTAGCCAACTTGATTTCCTTGTCATCTCCTCTCATTCCTCGAAGATCTGTCGACGGCTTTGCCTAACTTCGTTGACGCTTATGATTTTCTGTCCACTTAGGGCCTGCAGACTTCATTTGTATTTGTTTTCCCACTCTGTGCTTGTTTAATCTCCTTCATCTCTGCCCAAATTCATTCTCAATTTTGCTGAATCTTGTGATCATCCACCAGATGCGCCAAATCTGAAGCACATGCTGCACTTTTCAGAACGAGAAAAGCGGGAATAACACGATGTAGAGTTCGGCGAGGACAGCGTAGCGTGCCCGCGACAGCGAAACTGTGCCAGAGCGCTGAGATGTCACTCCATTTCTTGATTCCCCCGCTCAAACCACCAATAATCTACCTCATTCTCAACCAAAGTATGGTTTGGTATCGATTCTCGATACGTTTACATGCTTTTTAGCCCTTGACCTAATGTTTTACTGCACGGAGGACTGTTCGTCACTCTTCATTCTGTCTCATTTCAGGTTCATCCATCCTGATTCAGTGCCAATTCAGCCCAATTCAGGTCAGATCAAGCAGATTTCGCCCCATTGAGGCTACATTTCTATTTTTTTTCTGGGACTTACCCGCACTACGTTCTTCGTTGACGTAGCGACACACCCCAGTGTGTTTTTGGAGGGGGAGTGTAAGTGCGGCTAACCCCCATCTGCTCAGATTTTCACTGATTTAACCCAGATTGACTACATTTTGGTCATTTTCTTTGCTTCGACGGAATCGCCGTCTCGCAGCTCAGTCTCAGGATATTTCCTATATATTTCTGATATGCCGGATTTGATTCCGCGGTCCATTCCCCGTAAATCCGCCGCGTTCCGATCATTTAGCTGGAATCGCCATTTGCCGCTGACGCGCGCTCGCGGGCCAGATCGGCCAAACTTTTTTGCATAATCGGATTTATTTAAATCTTTTCAGATAGTTTTGGACACTCAGATGTATTTAGAATAATCCGCGTCAATTTTCTTCATAGACTGGGATTTTCTGCCGGACCACAATCAGCATGGACCTTGCTTCAGTTGTTGCTGCTCTCGCCTCCGTTGGTGTTCGAGTATCCGGTTCTACCCCCAATAACAACGTCCAGGGAGACTCCTCGCGTGCCTGCCCCACTGGTCTTGCCGGCCCCGAGCCCTCCGGCACAAACATTGACCCAGGGCAGCACTTTCAAGTGAGCCCAAACACTTCGTCTTCCCTGCGTCGGGGTATCCCGTGGTGCCACTCATGGCGTGCTGCCCCCGTGAGGACCAGGAGAGAGCGGGCAAAGAGGCGGATGCGGAAAGAGTCCCTGTTTGGAGGGGTTTTTGAAGAACATTGTGGTGTCCGATTGGGAACCAAAAATGGACACCGGGTCGCCTAGCAAGGGGTCGTCCCTGTGGTAGCCGATGCCCTCTCCCGGGAGATACATTGTGCCCGTGATTTGGTTGGGGGAGGGGTGCGAGAGGCCTAGTCGCTCCAGCGCGGCATTGTAGGTTTGGATGATAGAGGAAAACTCTTCCGGGATGTGGGACGTGGCGGTGACTTTACTCGGGCCTGGGTATGCGTGGCCGAAGTGTTGGACTGAGCGCGCGTGGTATTTCTCCCACCTGTTGTCGTGGAGAACCTTTTTTACCCTTTCCTCTTGGCTCTCGGAAAATACGTCACGGACGTAATAAAAGCCAGTAGGGAGGCGGGGGTCGATTTGTATCTCCGAGGCGGGGGTGGGGGCATCGTGGTCGGGGGGTAGGAGGGTGGTCGCCTCGCCTCCCAGCGGAGCAAGCAGCGGGGCGCTGGTTTCGGACATCTCTTCGATGTGGTTTGTTCCCGGCAATGGCGTAGCGGCGTCGGCGTCGTCCGGTGCCGCGTTCCACTCGCTGATGCGCTCAGTCAGCCCCGTCGCGGGCCTATCACGAAGGGCGGAGACAAGCTGGGACACGAAGGCCTTGGAACCCAAGG
Organism: Eutreptiella sp. 'Long Island Sound 2002'; assembly: GCA_964036045.1. Classification (NCBI taxonomy): domain Eukaryota; phylum Euglenozoa; class Euglenophyceae; order Eutreptiales; family Eutreptiaceae; genus Eutreptiella; species Eutreptiella sp. 'Long Island Sound 2002'. Next base: position 47,463,746 of record OZ038394.1, read on the forward strand.
CGGCGCCCGCTTGGAGGTGCTGCACGATGGGTTGCTCGTGCTCCGCCACATCCGGGTCTTGGGCGGGGTGTCTCCTCGAGGGCGAGGAGGTTGCGGTGTAGTGGGGCAAATGTTGCAGCGTCTCCATATTTGAAATCATGCGCTAGCAGCGCGGATTCCTCCTTTTCCTCTCAAGTTCCCCCCCACCCCTTCTCCGAAACACGCACCACTAAGAGAAATGTTTTCCGCAAACTGACGGAGCGGGAGCGCTCCAGGCACCACGACTCCCTCGCCCCCCTGGCGCGATGGTGCGAGTCTACCCTCCCCCGCTTTGAATCATTATCCTTGGCAGACATAGAGCTCTTCACAGATGTGGTACTGGAGGAAGTAGCGACCAGCTACCACAATATCACCACACCGTCACACCCCACCTCCTCGGCTCTGGTTAAGAAGATCAAAGCGTCCCTGCAAACCCTGCCCCCCCCCAACCATCCCACCTACCCCGCTTCCATGGACACGCTCGACAAACTCGTCAAGGAGTGGGGAACCAAAGTGAACAAGGCCGGAACCACCAAAATCCATCGATGCCTTGTGAGGAAAACTAGAATCAAGCGCACCATCAACGAGGCGCTCAACCCCGTGGAACGCGGTGAAATAACGCCGAAGCGCCCGGGCACCACACAGCTCGTCTCCACCCCTAAAGAAGTGAGCTCCATTTTTTCTTCCACACTCTGAAGCCGGTTCGGACCCCCGTGGCCATCTTGGGGTCACTTGGGGTGTGTATCAATGTGCCGACAAGCCGCCATTGGCTGATATCATACTCTCCCATCCACCTGACCTAACCCGATGTGATAGTGTGATAGGTTTGGCCATTCCGGCTATGAGCGGCCTTATTCAGTACCGAGGCGCCGCCAGCTGAGATTTATATATCAGAATATCAGGAATCAACAGGGTTTTTTTATCATAATGTTTCCGTAATTTTTCCGCCTTCCGTTCTGATGGTCAATGTATCGGCGACTGTCAGTTGGCTCGCGATTTTGCGGTAACCGATTGGTTAACTGTTATTTCCAGATATTTTGGCGGAAACCCCGATGAAGGGTCAGATTTCATCAGTAAAGGGTTAGTTGCTTCCGCAATTTTCTAAATATGCACTCGAAATTTTAATCTGAATTTTTCGCGATGTCGAAATCGGAATTTCGACTTCGACATCGCCGCACTTGATTTGGTCTTCTTCGAGTGGTCATACTCCTTTCCCTATGCCCGAATCAGGTTTCCCTTGTACTTGCCACCCATTTGACTTGGAGATATAAGGGAAACAAAAGTGAATCGTGGGACCACTTTGAAGGGCCATATCTACGCGCGAGTGTGAGGAAAGAGAATAAGGAAGGTTGCGTTGCAAGCGCCTTAGTCTCAACTTTTTTTTAGTAGGGTCCAACACCTTGGGTCATCACACACACTCGTTGTATCATAAGATCATGGTCAACATGGTAGAAACTTGTTTATAACTTGTTGACCATGTGTCCGGACTTGATATTATGACTTTCGAGTGTAGCGCATGAGTCTTGCGGTGGCATAGCATCTTTCCTTAGGTTCCCACGTCCATTTAACCCAAAGTTATGACCACGGAGGGGCATGGCATACCATGGTGGGAGCCTATTTTAAGGGCTATGTGTGATATTGGTAGTATTGTCTTGATATGCTCACGCCCATGTTACATATCTTCGTGTGGCCGAAGAGATGGGGAGCCACACGTGACAAGGGCTTTGCCCATGTCCCAATAGTGGAATTCAAAGCGCTAGACTAAGTCTACCGCATATGTATTGCTCATGGTATGTTTGGCAAAGAGATCCATGAGTGCACTCCCATTTTCATGGGGCATGTAGATATGAGTGGCGAAGGTATCTCCATGCGCCCGATTGGGGATCCAAGTGGGGGAATTGTTTGCAAATGGTTCGAATCATTTGTGTATTGAACCATGAGCGGATATCATGGGTGAGCATACAGATATACTATCATGACAACTTTGTATTTGGACATATTTTCATGTTTTTGACCTCATTTTATGCTCATTTTTGTGTTTTATGTGCTCAACTGGTCGGCTAACAGTAAAGTGCCTAGAGATCCGTGAACTATGGTATGTTGCTTATATGTTGGCATATGCTTCGGTGTTGTACCTCACCATATGCCGGATCACGTGGTCACTTGGGCTTGGCACACGAGGCCTCACAAAATTAGGTCTCAAAATCATGAGCTGACTTGTGAAGCATGTCATGTACATAACCGGAGGAGTTTCGGAGGCAATGATGGGATATTCTTGGGCATGGACCTTTGGTCTATATCACCCTTGTATACTGCTTTCCGGTTTGACACATGCAGGGAGCATTTGGATATTTGCCGTATGCATTTTCGAGTATATAATTGACTTTTGGGCATAATGGTGTGATTTGCCTTATTTTGCCATGTTGTGAGGTCATCTTCATGGGGCAGTTCTCCAAGCACATTCGACTCCAAGTCCAACCAAGGTTACGTCAGGGTAGGGCATGGTCCTGAGTGCTACTCTAGGCCATGATACGCCACCTCCCCTATTGGGCTAGGATTTAGAGGCTTTGGAGTGAACACATTTTTGGGGTTTGTGTATTGACTTTTGACACATGGCATTTAGCCATCCTATTTGACTGGGTTCAGGGCATCATGTTGGCGAGTCAAGGGAAGGTCTTGAGTCCAGGGAATGAGGGGTCTATGGCTGTGATTGTGTAAGTTTTCATCTTTCCCCAACTTTGCATTATTTGTGTTCATATGCCAATTTCAGGGCTTTCCTCTTTGGTGCAATTCTTGTACATGCCCGCCACCGTGAGACGACCGGTGTGCTGAACGGAAGCCCGCAGTGTGGATTGGATTGTGAATCGGGTTATTGCTGTATTTGTGGGATCTGGTTGCTATTCAGGGTTGAAGGAGGATTTTATTTTCTATATTTTTGGATTTTGGACCCTGGACTTTGAGAAATGCAGTCGTTGATCAGGAGCAAATCGGCAGGGGTTACAGGCGGAAGGGGCACAGCGGGGGCCGGTCCTGGTAGGGACCTTCTTTATGGTAGCAGAGGCGTACCTGCTGCCCCTACCTACCGCCGACCCGGGGACTTGGGCCCCTATGAGCCCTGCCCAAGTACGCCCCGGGTGCGTATTGTGGACTCCATGGAGACCACGCCGGAGATTGGAGCCATAGAAGAGCCGAGACGCTCAAGAGCATGGCGAACTCCGGAAGTTGAAGCCCGAAGAGAAGTACGACATTCGGGAAGAGGAGGACTCGACATGGAGGACCTGGTCTCCATGTGTGAGCGTCGCTGCCGAAAGGCATGCAACCTCCGATCCGCCGCGGAGGACTCTGAGGAGGCCTGCCATTCAGGCAGCAGTGGAGGACAGGCCCGGCGCTACCGGAAGCGCGGGTCACCCAAGCCCGCGACAGGGGACGCCGGGGCTATGGATACGGACCCCAGCTCGGTCAGGCTGTGGGACTCCGAGGGGCACTCCGAGGGCTATCAGACGGCCTATGAGCAACCCTCGGAGTCGGAGGAGATGTCCGCGCCGACCGCCAGGGCGCATACGGCCCCCGAGCCCGCCCTGAAGCACGACGCCGAGGGCTTGGAGAGGCCAGCCCGGGCCAGGACGGCACCTGTGCCCCGGCACACGGGACCAGAGATGGACGCCGTGGGCGATACGCCCATGGGCGATGAGTCCGAGGCGCCGGGAACCGCGGGATGCGCCCGATCAGGTGGAAAGCAAGCTGAGTGCCACTGCGAGCACGTGTCCTTCCTCATGGGCAAGTACCCAAAGATGGGGATGGACGCCATCGTGCACCGCCTTGACAGCCTGGACAACGCGAAGGACGGCCTAGAGGAGGACGTCGCCGGGATCCTGGATGACCAGTCGGCCGCGGAGAAAGACATGGAGGAGCTGCGAGCGGAACGGGACCGGTACCGGGAGAATCTGGAGCTGGCCCTGGAGAAGTAGCAGCGAGTGGTGGACAGCCTCCTCGACCTGGTGGAGGACATGTCAGGACGCCTGAAAAGGCTAGAGGAGCTACAGCCCCTCGCCTCGGGTCCGGAGCTCCCGGCAAAGCCGGCCGCGGCAGAGCTGGTGGAGCGGGTTAAGACCCTCAGGAGCTCCATGGATAAACCCATGGGCGGCCCTGCAGAGGCACCCTACGCGCCTCCGCGTGTTGACCCGGGTGCGCTGCCGTTTGTTCCCATGTTCAGCGAATCCACAATGCTCGGGGAACACACGGCATCGGCTGGGTCCATGCGGGAAGGGCACGTAACCACGGACCCGAGGAGCCTGACGGTACAGATGTCCCACGCCGCCCAGGATCTACCGCCAACTACGACTACCCATGCAGTTTTTGCGGAAGAGGAGATTCAGAGCCAGACCATGCATGGGCGAACCATGGGAAGCGCTGACGGACATGGTCGAGGCCACCCAGGCGGAAATCTGTGGGCGAAGGACCCCACTACGGGGATATGGACAGCCGATGGAGCAAGTCCTTCCCGCATTCCAAACCCCATGGGTTCACGCCCAACTGGACCGCACCCCATGGAGGAGAGGGATGTACGGGGAGTGTACTCACACCCCCCGACCACAGGTGGTATCCGTCTCGGTGGAGTGGTGGCTGGTGACGTCGGAGACGCCATCAGGATTGACGACCTCAGGGGAATCAAAATCCCCTACTATGATGGCAACCCCTCCAACCTGGACGACTTCATCCTGGATTGGGAGGACTTCGCCGAGGAGGTCGTTGGCGAGATGCGGGGAGCGCCGCGGGACAAGTGGGTATGCCGGACATTCCCACATCGGCTGGCGCAGGACCTGAAGGACGAGCTGCGGGATCAGATCCGGGAAGGACTGATCCGTACTGAGCAGGCCTGCCTCCAGTGGTTGGAGGATGAGGAGCGGGTGGACGCTCCAAACCAGAAGCTGGAGGACTTGTGGTCCATCCCGCTGCCGCTGGACCGCGGTGAGTTGCGGGTCCGGGAGTGGAACCGGTACCTGCGAAAGTACCGAAGATGCCTCAAGCTGGTGGAGGACTGGAATGAGGCCAGCGAGATCCGCCACCTGCTGAAGGACGTCCTCCCCGGCAACTGGAAGAGGAGGGTGGAGGACGAGGAAAAGAAGAGAGCGAAGAAGCGCGTGGCGGTGAGGATCATGGCGGCGGAGGATACCCATGCGGGTATCATGGAGTTCTTCAGGAGGAACCTGGGCGAGCCCAACCGGATGTTGGGACTGAAGAACGCCGTGTACGTGGAGGTATTTGGAGACTCCATGGGGCAAAGGTTGCTGCGCCTCAACACCGTGGAGTGGAGGCGCGGGGAGCCGCTGAGGATGCAGGTCATCTTCGCCCGCATGAGCCTGGACGAGATCGTGAAGTACATCACGGTGGAGTTGAAGCTCAATGCGAAGAACGAGGCCCACGTGCAGGATCGACGAGGCCATGGACAACGAGGCCACCGAGAAGACCGCCATCATCGAGAGATCCAGAGGGACACGGCCAACTCTGCGGAGGATGGTAGTGGAAGTGGCCAAGACCATTGGTCCCGGGAGGATCACGAGGAGGCCCATTTCTTCGCGTTTGTGGCGCACAACGTGAGGGACCATGGGCAGGATCGGTCCAGATGGAGCCGGGTGGGACCCAAGAAGGGCAAGGAGCCAAGGAGGATTGGGAACCCACCGCTCTCGTTCCGGGAGTACAGGTCTCAGTACGACGGGTGCTGGGTATGTTATGGCAAGGGAAACAACCATGCACACGACCACCGTCAGTGCAAGGTGTATGAGGCGGACAAGAGGGCCTACTTCGCCGCTCACCCCGAGAAGAAGCCCAAGGAGCAGCGGATTTCCGATTGGAAGGCGAAGGGCGGAGACGGGGGAAAAGGCCAAGGCAAAGGCCAAGGAAAAGGCAGAGGAAGAGGCTATGGTGGTGGACCTGGCCAAGACCGACGAGTGAGGTCGATCGAGGAAGTTGCTGAGGACATGTTGAGGACGTTGGAGGAACTCAAAGCCCAGCAACGTGGTGGACAAAGTCCTGGCGGATCGCAGCCGGAAGGGGCTGCGGGAAGTCAAGTCTAGAGGAGCCCCCACGGGAGTGGGACCTCGGAGGTCTGTCCTCCGAAAATCAGTGGAATCCCTGAGGAATCAGAGGCACATCGGGTGCCGAAGAAGGCTCCGGAAGACCCAAAACCACTGAGTTTCGCCACTCCCGACCCCTGGAGCGCCCTGCCACAAGGGAAGTACATGTGGGTACGGGACATGGCAAGAAGGAAGGAGCGACCACGGAGAGCCCCGTGGACGGGCAGGACCAACCCAAGATCTACACCATCCGTGACCATACCCTTGAAGTCCTGATGCACCCGGACGTGCTAGAGTTGCATGCCGTGAGAGTCGTCCATACACCTCATGGCGACGAGCGGCAGTTGCACTTGAAAGTGCGAGTACGGTGCGGACGAGAGGAGAAGGTGGTGGATGTGTTGGTGGATACGGGTGCCCAGGTGAGCCTGGTCCGGAGAGGGTTGTTCAAGGAGGAGGTCCTGCAGCCCAGCCGGAGACCGGTCCGCCTGAAGGTCGCCAACGGAGATATCATGGGTTGGGGCACCCATGAGGCCACTATCAGTATGGAATTCTGGGAACATGAGCGCTTGAACCGCCCTGATCTGGCGAAGAGAAGCACTCTATCCGGGAACTTCTATGTGGCCGACATTACAGATTGGGATATGATCATGGGGTATGACTTCATGGTGGCAAATGCCATTGGAGCCCTTCCCCATCGTGCAACGCTGGTCCGGGAGGATGATGAATGCCTCACATGGCTGTCCACGGACTATGCATGCGGATCATCCCAATGGAATGCTGAGGAAGAGGATCGGATCGTCCAAGCGGTGCAAGCTGTGGGTGCCAAGTCCAGAGGAGACCGTGGAGTTCACATCACGGAGTATGGAATGGCGCTGCAGGTGTATGCCAGGATGATCCAGACACTGGCAGCCGATGCGCCCGAGACGGACGTCTTCGCTTCCCGGGATGCCCCACCTTTGCGGAAGTGTAGGAGGCATTGGCATCAGGGAGACTCAGCCTGGCACAGGCATTGGGGTTTGAAGGAGTGGGGGCCCATGTATTGGCATGGCTCCCTGGATAACACCAGACGTACGGTGGAGAAGATCATCGCGGATAGGGCGAAGGGGATCCTGGTCATAACCGGCATAGGATCCAACCCATGTCCGCTGGAGGGTCTCAAGTCGACGCTGGACTCCATCACCCTGAACGAGATGTCATTCGGGCCAGAGGAGGAGTTGTTCATCGACGCCAAGGGTGTATCAATGCCCTCCCCGGGTCAAGCGTGGGGTACCAAGGCTTTCCTGGTGGATGGGGCGCAAGCCCAGCCCACAGGTGATGAAGCATTCATCCGTAGGGTGGAGGCGGTGCCCATGAAGGTCATGTATGAGCCCAAGGAGGGGACGGATCAGCCAATTGATGGCATTGACGTCCTGTCCCACGCCGAGATCGACGACGTCGTCAACTACATGCGGATGGGGATGCACGACCGTGTGGCAGCCAAGAAGAGGCGGGCCATGGTCACATCTCCGCATTGGTGGGATGACAAGATGTTGGTCACCGGCAAGTACGAGAAGGATGAGTTCGTGGCGAGGGTCATGGATCACATCGCGAACCAATACGATGGTCCGGTTGGGTCGGACCCGCCGACGTGGGATTTTCCAAGAATGGGGGCCAATAGCGACAGTAACCAGCCCGACGCCGCAAATTTCGAAGATTATCGGTGGGAAGTGCACCCAACGACGATGAAGACGGCATATCGGACGAGAAGAAGTCGGATTCGGACCCGGAAGAGGCCTATACCGCAGTGCGGTCGGTTGTATCGATACCAAAGCAAGCGGCTGAAGAGGCCCAGAAAAGTTTATAGTGGGTTCAGCACTGTGTTTTTGCTTCTCCTGCTGCTTGCTGTTGCTGTAGGGTGTCCTGCTGCTTGTTTTTGGAGTTGAAAAGCTTTTGTTTGTTGAAATACAGTAAATTCAAGTCAATCCAGGATAGCCCAAGCCAGAAGTGTGCAAGGGGAAGAGAATCAGGATCAAAGCATGAAGGGCTGCAGTGTAAACAGTGGAAGATGATTGGATATTCACAGAAACTGCAACTCAGGTCAAATCGGAATGCATATTCACAAAGATAGCTAAAATGTTTTGGAAAAGAGTTGGAAAACTGCCCCATGGTCACTCTCTCTCCATAGTGCCATCTCAGGAGATGTGCACTCTTTGTTTTGGGTCCCATATGTGCTGAGGTGGCAGGGCATGTGGCGATGAGGTCACTGCCATGTCACATGGGATCTTCCTACTTAGCTAGGCTGACCAGGAATTGAACCTAGGACCTCTCAAAAAGAGGTGCCCAGCCCCCTAGGATGCATACCACTAGGATAGCTAAGAATTCATGGAAAAACATAGATAAATTCATAGGCTCTGCCTTGGATATGTCAGTTCTCAGTTAACTCAGGAAAAGATGATTTGCCTCACATTGAAAGGGGATTAAGGGATCCATTCCATGTCCTGATTGGGTGTTTGGTTCCATAGGTCAAAATGTGTTATCACCACTTTTGGTTGGACCAATACTAAGATAAAAATGCATGGATGCTCAGTGCATCTCTAATACAACTAGAGTATGCCTCAAAGCATTGGAAAAGCACTTTTTCTTACTCCCCCCTTGTGCTGTGGTGGCCACCACTGTCGCATTTTAGGAAAAAGGGATTTTTTCTTGGCCTTTCCTTGGTTTCCACATCTACTTTAAAATACCTATAGTTTCCCTCACACAGAAAAATGGGCGCTCACCATGGCTGGCGCTCTTTTGCTGCTCTGTTTATAACATTTCCTACAGAAGACTCAGCGCTCATGGCGCTGCCGGGGCTCCTGTGGCTTGGTTGGGTTAGTTTGGGAGCATGCCAAAACATGTGCATGTGCATCCCTCCCTCCAAGACGCAGCGCGACACAAACCCAACGCAAGACACAATATACACACTCGCATGGGTTCTCATAAACCTGCTGGCGACCTGTGACCTGTCTTAGGGCGAAGGGAGTCGTCAAAAAAATTAAATTGCCCCTTGGTGGGGTCTTGGTTCTGCTCAGTCTCTCCAGGCTGCTGCGTTCCGGCCCGAACACGGCCTACTCAGCGAAGCTGCGCGTGGGTATCTGCAGAGGCAGGAATGGGAGAATTATGGACGAATCCACGCAAAAACGAAGCGACGACACCAAAATCCGTCAAATGACGGCCTAGAATTTTTCTGAAACGACACACCTGAGCAGAATCCAATTGTGCATCAGAAGCACATTTTTATAGAAATTATAGTCATCTCTGGATTTTTTAAATCCAGAAATTCATACGCATAAAAAGGCGGCGCGCAGGAGCGGCTCCTAGCGAAGCGCCGGAAAATGGAGAAATAATGGAATTATAAACGTATGTCTCACGTAGTCTTGAAAATGACGAGACACACATTAATAAATAAACATACAGATTCCACCCACACTAATAGAAGTATCGAAAATTCAAGAATTCGAAAATCAATCGAAAAGACTTCAATGAATCAGGTATAAACTACAGGTATGCTCGTCTCGTATGCCGCATACACATTGCTCGTCTCGTGTCTCCGTGAACGAGTCTTGTAGCAGCGCAAACAACGATAGGACGCGATAGAGGGATTGATTAGAAAGATTGCAGATGATTAGCGGTCAGATCAGGGTGATTAGACATACACACAAGCGCATAGCAACGTTCTTCGCGTGCGCCCCTCACTTGCTCTCTCTCTCCAGCGGTAGGTAAGGTGAGTAAGCCCAGGCGGGGCCACCCCCTGGTGGACTCGTGATTGGTGCTGAGATGGGCAGGTTTGCCCAAAACGCTCGTGCATACTCGCGCATGCACACACGCATTAAAGGGTAGGCCACGCGAAGTGCGCACGGTAAACCTTGTTTAGGCTACCCAGGGGCTCCTCGGTACGTTCTTTAAGAGAACCTGAGGAGTCCCTTAACGCTTGCTTGCTTGACAGGGATAGCTGATTCGTCAGCGTGTTTGCGGACAGTGTATTATAGGTCACACTGAGAACCGTATAATACGGGGAGTGTGGCTTGGTTCCTCCGCCGCAAACGTCCCATCATTTGCCTTTGCTTTACAGGTGGGCAGGTAGGGTGATTGGTGCAGCAGCATACCATTTTTTTCATGCCCTGCTAAACAAGGGCGCAGATCACACAAACAAGTAACTCCCCTCTGCCTGTGGCAGAGCAGGGAGTCCGACTCCATCGACATCTGCGCCGTGCACGCAAGAGCACTCCTTCCCTCCAAGCCCTAGCAGGGGAAACGCGTTGTGGCGTCCCCTGTTAGGCCACAGTTGCTTAGCAGCGCTGTGTTCTCTTGTCATCCCACAGGAGGGTCGCTAGGACCCATGAGACCTTTGCCTTCGCAACGCCCAGTAGAGTGTGCGTGTAGGAGTGGTAGTCCTGAGTGGGGGCTTGAGCCAGTTGCCCCAGTGCTCGCCCACCCGGATGGTGCCACTGTAGGGTGTGTAGGACCTGTAGTGCGTGTGTCACTGTCCCACCCGTTTCCTGCAATTTTAGCAGGGTTGGTGGGCTGTGGCAGTGGTTAGGTCAGTGTTTTGGCCACTTAGCAAAACGGCGTTTTCAAGCGTTCATAACAATACCTGGATTAGTACGCTGGGTATTCCCCAAAGGTTTTGCGCCAGCACAGAAATTGGGCGCTTAGGGGAGGGGAGACCCGGGGCGTACCCCGTGGCATCAATAAGCCAACCCTCCAGGTTTAGCAAGCGTGCAGACTTGGGTATAATTAGGACACCACTTCTGCGGCTTGCTCTCAGGACCTTAGGACTAGCACACTCACACATACGCTTTGGCAGGTAAGGGTAAGGTTCAGTCCCTAGCTTTAGTCTTGGAGGCAAGCGTCTCAGCGAGCCTCAGCAACTCACCAAGGTTGTTCTGGGACAAGTAGTCTACCAGAACTGAGTTTAGGCGTCCCTCAGGTAGAATAAATGCAGAGAAGGGCTCCCAGGTGGCCTCTTCGACTCCAAACCCTTCCCAGAGGGTGAGAAAGCGCCAACCCTGGCGATAGCGGTGGCGTAGGACAGACTTCACCAGGTAGAAGCCCTCCTTAGCCATCTCCTCGGCGTTCATGTCAGGGAGTTCACCTTCAACTTCCATAGGGCTGGCAGCCCCTTGTAGGTCCAGAGCGGCGATTTCCTCGTCGTTCAGCTCCCACTCCTCCCCACAGGGGTCTTCAGGGTCATGGTAGCGCTTCAGGTGTTGAGCAGCGCACACCAGGGTCCCCCCTAGACGGGGAGAACACCGCACGGTGATACGGTGTCCATCCACTGATAGGATCTTGTACGGCCCGAAGTATGGGTCATCGCTGGTAGAGCTTGGCCAGGCGGGTAGTCGACTGTGGTGCACCAGCACCCAGTCCCCCTCTTGGTAGGTGGCCGGTACTCGGTGCTTGTTCTTCTTGTTCCACTGACGCTCCCTCACTCTCTGGAGCATAGCCTTGGCCTTGTCCACCTTCGCTTGTTGCTCTTGGACCCATTCACCCACAGAAGAACGGGTGTCCTCCGGATAGGGGGCATGTAGGAACCATGCCGGGCGCCCGAGGAATAGCTCATGGGGCGAGTAGCCAGTAGCAGAACTCTCTTGGGAGTTCATCATCAAGGATATGACGGGGAGTAGTCTCACCCAGTCTCTGGTGCGTTCAGTTTTGCACCATATCCGTACGTTCTCCTTCAGGACACGGATCTGTCGCTCACATAGGGGGTTGCTCGTGTGAGAGTAGGGAATCCCCGTAGACACCTGGACATTGAGGGATCTCAGGACCCTCTTGTACCAGCCAGTATCTGAGCGTACTTGTACGTCCTCATCGGAGTTGATCTCCTCCGGCGCCCCATAGACACAAAACCACTCCTCCAGGAGTATCTTGATAGTCTCCTCCCCGGTAATGTGCTTGGTACATGGGAACACCCTGGTAAACCTGGTCAACCCACAGGTTACCACGAGGGCGAAGTCATAGCCCCCGAACTTCGGCATCTCCGTGTAGTCCACGTATAGAACACTGTTAGCACAGTGTGGGATGGGCAGGGTCGAGTAGAGACCTCTGTCCCTGATATCCCCTGGCTTACAGGACCTGAACGGGCACTTGTCCACGATAGGCTTGAGGGTCTTCCGCAGTTGGTCGTCAGTCCACGTAGTGTGGAACCACTGCTTGAACAGCCTCAGGGTACGGTCAGCACCCACATGACCACTGGACTCATGGGTCCACTTCAGCAGCGCTGGGACTCGGTCACTAGGCACCACGATGCGGTCCTCGTACCAGAGGTAGCTCTTGTCCCTCTTCCACTGGTCTTGGTTGACCAGGAGGGGCTCAAGGCGTTTCTCCAGGCGCTTGTAGATATCCCCGAACTCCTTCAGGTACTCCGATTGTTGGAGTCCATCCAGGGGGCGTATCATCGTCATGCTGAGGTCCAAGTGGACGTCCATACGGCTGAACGCCTCCTTAGCCAGCGCTTCAGACCGGGCACCAATCAGGGCGTCGAAGTTGTTGCGGCTGATGTAGTCGGCACACTCGTTCTTCACTCCCTGGATATGTTGTACCGTCAGCCGTAGTTGACTGAGGTAGGTCCACCAGCGCCTTAGCTTGGCCTTCTCAGGTGGGGGACCCTTCTGGAAACTGCGGACCGGTTCTTGGTCGCACAGCCAGACCACAGGGTTACTCCCCAACAGTCGTGCTTGTGAGGACAGCACCAGCATACCCGCGAGCAGTTCCTGCTCATAGGTGGAGTAGTTCCCCCTGGCCTGGTTCCACTTCCAGTTCCAGTGGCCCAGAGGTACTAGGACCCACTTGTCGTCAGGGTAGCTGTGCTTGAGGGTTCCATCTCGGTTGAGACCTTCCGTCCCCCATTGGGAAATGGCCGAGTCGAACTCCTCCTTCTCTAGTGCTTGCCATTGGAACAACGTTCCACCACCGCCCACATTGCTGGCGTCGGTCACCAGGATAATCTCCCCTTGTGCCCTAGGCACGCCCAAGCACTTAGCGTTGGCTACCTTGTCTTTGAGCTCGTCAAACGCTTGTTGCTCTTGTGGGCCCCAGCGCCAAGTAGTACTCTTCTTGATCAAGTCCGTCAGAACGGCGCTGGTGTAGGTGAAGTTCTTGATGTGGCGGCGATAGAAGTTGCACGCCCCAATGAAACTGCGTACATCATGAAGTCCTTTCTTGGGGTCTTCGTGTCGTACTTTAGCATCCATCAGGGGTTTGGCCTTAGAGGCCGCTGGGGTCCACCACCCATAGCCAACGTCAAACCCACGTACTGCATGGTCTCCTGCATGAACTCACACTTCTCAAGCTTGAGTCGTGTGTGGTTCTCCTGGCAGACCGCAAAGAACTCACCCAAGAGGATTAGGTGATCCTCCTGGGTATTGGTCCCGAGGCATACATCGTCGATGTGAGCCTCCATCTGGGCACCACGGGATATGAGCTCCTGCACCTTAGGTCTCCTTCGTAGGATGGACAAGATCTTGTTCATCAGCTCTTGCAATAGAGCGGGTGCGTTAGCCACTCCAAACGGCATGACCTTCCACTTGAACACCCTCCCCTGAGGGGTGATGAAGGCCAGTAGTTCCTGTGCGTTGGGCGTCAGGTCCACTTGCCAGAATCTGCTTCGCTTGTCCATCTTGGTCTTGTAGCGGCAGGAGGCTATCTTCTCCAGGGTAGACTCCATATTGGGAATGGACCCTGAGTGGTTCAGCGTCTTCTTGTTCAGCTCTCCGTAGTCCACTACCAGCCGTTTGGCTGTAGACCCAGGTTTAGCCACCAGGAAACAGGGGCTGCACTGTAGGGGGTAGTCCCCGTCCTTGTACTCCAGGACTAGGCCAGCGTCGATACATTCTTGTATCTGTCGCTCGATCGCGTCGGCCTGCTCTTTAGGAGCTGGATAGGGTCTCCTCCGGATCTTGTGACCCACGAACTCGGGTTTCAGCTTGAGGTCCATCTGTACCAGCTTGTCGCATGAGGCTGGGGGGGGTAGTTCCCCGAACACCTCCAGATAGGTCCTTAAAAGCTTCTGCACCCGCGGGTCCAATACCTTGATCTTGTCCTCCATGTCCTCGTCAGAGTGTAAGTTGCTTGCCCCCTGAGTAATAGATGTCGGGAGGTGGTCCTCCACCGACTCTTCGCCCGTGGTAGTGTCCTTCAGCCCTTGGTAGGCATATAGAAGGTCTTGTTCAACCATCTCCGGTGGACGATGGCAACATAGGCACGCTCGAGGGGGTTCACATACACATTCCTCCGAGAGGTCGTCCTCCTCTGGGGTCCTCACATGGGCGCCCCACACGCTCTTCATGAGCTTGAGATCTACCTCCCTTTGCCAGGTGGTGATCTTCTGTTCGAGGTCCTCCTTCAATTGGGATATGTCTCCCATACGTCCTTGCTTCGGTGGCCATGAGCTATGGGTAGGCTTCGCATAGCATAGCTTTTTCGCCACCAACTTCCTCTTGGAATCCACATACTCCCTGAGCCTGGATCTAGGGTCCAGCTCCTCGTCCACGGGGTCTTCCACCCTCATGGAGAGTAGGGGTTTCAGTGGGGCGACGTACTCGGCGTTCTCCACTTCCTCCACACAGGTCTGCACGAAGAAGGCGTCCTGCTCAGTCTCGTCATCTGAGTGGATAGAGCTAGGTAGCTCAGATAGTCCACACTCAGAGACTCCATCAGGAACAGGTACATGACAGGGAGAGTTGGGGGCGTTGGTGTCAGTCACGACGTACTCATCTCCTCCGGGTGTAGTCTCAACAGCATCTTGAGGTCGTAGGCGATCCTTCAAGTCACCCAAGGCGAGTCCGTCGCTTTCTCGTTGTATAGCCTGGACCAGAGTCGGGTCCAGATCCTCCCAGGGGATGGAGGTCAGACCTCCGTCCACCATGCTCAGCATACTCCCCCATCCGGGTTTCCCAATAGGCGTCTTGCGTCCCAGAGGCACGTAGATGGCCTCATCAGGCAAACGAACAGAGCTGATAGTCAGCCTGTCCAGGAGGTTTCGCCAGTATTCGTTGCCCCCATGGGCTCCCCAATCGGGGGAACACAGGACCATGCGTGAACGTTCCAAGGCCACCTTGGTCAGCACCTTCCCCAGTTCACTGAACCTGGGGTTCCCGTAGGCCATCCGAAAGGAGGGCCAGTAAAATTTGTAGCTGCAGTTCTTCCCCTTGCTGCAGTAAAGGTCCAGTATATGCTGCTTGTCGCTGGCGAACAACTCCACACTCAGGTCTTCTCGAGAGTAACCCAACTCCTTCAGACCTTGGTCTAGGACTTCCCCCAGTAGTTGATAGTCCTCAGTTTTGGAGGCCGCCACCATGTTCGAGGGCTCCTCCTTCGATAGTCTCAGGTAACTCGAGGTATGTTCCGACTGCTCCAGTGGCACAGACTCTCTGCCACTGCCGTGGTCCACGTAGAGGAGGTAGGGCGCTTGCAGCGTCAGGGATTGTATCTGGGAGTGCTGTACGAAGAAGTCAGTACCCAGTACAAAGTCGAAGGCCTCAGTGTCCATCACATAGAACCGATGGGCGATAGTCCGGGAGCCCATAGGTACCTCCACTTCACAGTCCCCGCAGCTGTGCACCACATGTCCATCCCCCATGCGTATAGCGGCGGTGGTCATGGTGTTCTTCAGGCTCCCACAAGGTAACATTTTCTTGGCCACTATAGATATGGTGGCGCCAGTGTCCAATACCCCCAGGTATTCGGGTCCCCCTA
Source organism: Eutreptiella sp. 'Long Island Sound 2002' (assembly GCA_964036045.1). Taxonomy (NCBI): domain Eukaryota; phylum Euglenozoa; class Euglenophyceae; order Eutreptiales; family Eutreptiaceae; genus Eutreptiella; species Eutreptiella sp. 'Long Island Sound 2002'. The sequence continues at coordinate 47,479,555 of OZ038394.1, forward strand.
GTCAGATACGTACCCAAAACACCAGGTCTTGGGTGCCACCAGAGCGTCCCCGTCAGAACTCCGCGGGACAGGTCACCTCGAACCCCTTGTTCCTCAATTTGCGGGCCATCCTCATGAAACGGCTCCTCTTCTTAGCGTTGCCGTCATCACCACCTTCATGCTCACGCTTGGCTCCTTGTTCTTGCTGGGCCTGCGTTTGTGAGCGTGTGGTAGGACCAGACTGCCCTCCAGAGGGCTCGGAGTTCCCCCCTGGATTAGGGTTGGGGTTGCCTCCGTTCTTGTCCTTGTTCTTGTTGTCGGGCTGGCGGTTAGCGCCTCCTCCTCGTCCACCTTGACCCTTGTCTTGCCCTTGACCACGTCCTTTCGACTTGCCCTTGCCGGAGTCGTTGCCTTTGCCTTTGCCTCCACCTTTGCTTGAGCCTTTGCCAGGATCTTCCCCTTTAAGCTTCGCCGATAGGCGTTGCTTATGGTAGCACTCATCCTCGTAGTGCTTCCGCTTACCGCAGAATGCACACGTGATGGTGCACCGGTAATGATCCGGCAGCTTCGCTTTAGCGCCGGTGTTCTTCTCCTGCTGCTTCCCCTGGACTACGAAGCAGTCTCGCTGCTCGCAGTCAGGGGCGTGCTGCAGGTGGCCCTGCTCGTCTCTGGCATCACACCAGAATAGCTCCTTCACATTCTCCATGATGCGGGCGTGGGCGTGTTTGGGGGTAGTCCCCTGCCCAGGTCGGGACCCTTGGTACCCTTTGCCATGGCCTCCAGAACCTCCACCACCAGGACGGTAGTTGTTCAAGTGCTGGTCGCTCTCCTTCTCCAGCGCCAGCTCCAGGAGCAGCACGCATAGATCCTCGTAGCGGAGGGATCTAGCCTTGCGCTCAGCCGTCAAACGGCACTCGTCCCATAGCTCTCGAGGGAGCTTGGCCACCAACCAGAACAGCAGGTCGTCGCTGCTGTAGGAACAGGGCGTCAGTCGTCCAGCCCAGTGATCCAGGTCAGCCAACAGCTCAGAGACCCTGCCAGGTTTGGGGTTGTTGGGCAGCACGGGCAGGTTCTGGATCTCGGCCCTGATGGAGAGGTCGGTTTCGTAGGCCGGGTATTGCCTCTCCAGGGCAACCAACACATCGGCAAAGGTGGCGGAGTTAGTCACGATCTGCCTGACCTGCTTCTCCAGGTACTTGGTCTTGCAGCACTGCAGGAGCAGATCGCACTTCACTCGCCCACTAGCGTGGGTTTGGCCGGTCAGTCGTAGGAACCGGCCAAAATTCTCAGCGAACTCGCTGAGGTCCTTGCCTGTGAACTCAGGCAGGTTCACCACGATCTTGGAGGTGGCAATAGCCTTCGCCTCCTGAGACCTGCGTCCTTCAGGGCGTCGGGTCTTCTTCTTCTTCTTCTTCTTCTTCTTCCCCTTTGGGTCCTTGGGGTCCTCCGGGTCCTCGTCATCTGAGGGCGAAGAAGAATCCATCGACGGCGGCTCATCATCGGAGGGGTCTCCGCCTAGATCACTAGAGACATCAGGCTCTACGTCCACCATAGCCCTCAAGGCTGTTAGCCCCAGCCGGTCCAGCTCGGCCCTCGTCGAGTTCGTCACGTGGCTGTAGGGCGGCTGGGCCGTTCTCGGCACGAAAGGACTTCTCGGAATAGCTGCAGGTGTCGGCATCGGTCTGCTCCTCAGGCTCCCCAGGGTATTTGTCAACCCTGCCGCCAGGTGGTTAGCCTGTACTCGGTGGGGTGACATTCCCACCGTGGTAGGCGACGCTTGGGGCGGAATCATCAGGGGCTCCAGTTTCTCACGGATCTCTTGTGTGAGGTCGCCCACGATTTTTGAAGTGGCTCCTCGGAGCACCTCGTTGATCTCCGACCGCGTCAGGGACCTGTTGGAGGATCTCCCCGATCGTCTACTCCTGCCTCCGAGAGACTCAGGTCCTCTCCTCAACCCACTCAAGGGTGCATACCCAGGTGCATACCCAGGAACATCCACATAAGTTCCAGTAGCGGGTAGTGGATGGGGATATTCAGCCGCATACCATCGCGGCGCAGAGCTGGAAGCCACGGGCTCACTGGCAGTAGTTGCCTCAAGGAGCGCAGTGGTAGGTGGGCCCATACCATAGGCGGGGTAGTGAGGCATGCCAGTAAAGCCTGTGCCCTCTGCCATAGGCGGGTTGGTTGTGGAAGTGGATGTTGCAGCGGCTGGGAGTGTGGTGGTCATAGGAGAGGGTGATGCGTGGAGGCCAGAAGCGCTTGGTGCGCCTTCGAAGGTAGGGACATGCGTCAGGTCTTGCCCTTGTTCCTCTCCTTCGTCTGCTTCTTCTCCAGTATCCTTCTCGCTCTCTCTTCTCTTCCTCTTCACAGGCTGAGTGACCACGACCACCTCCTCGACAGACAGGGCCCCGAAGGCCGTCTGGAGTCCATCCAGGGAGTCCCCAGCCGCATCCACTGGCCCATGTAAGGGCTCCGCCGAAGGTACAGCGCCAGGTGCTGGCCTTGCCGGTGCCTCAGGCGCTGGCGCTGTCTTCACGTCGGCGTCCTCCTTCCTTGTGTCCATCTTCAGTCACCCTTCTGCTTATATTTGCCCGTACTCGGCGCACTGGATGTACGGCACGGGGTTGCTGCCGATGCGCAGAGACAGGCTGCCTCTGCTACCAGAAAAGTTTATAGTGGTTTCAGCACTGTGTTTTTGCTTCTCCTGCTGCTTGCTGTTGCTGTAGGGTGTCCTGCTGCTTGTTTTTGGAGTTGAAAAGCTTTTGTTTGTTGAAATACAGTAAATCCAAGTCAACCCAGGATAGCCCAAGCCAGAAGTGTGCAAGGGGAAGAGAATCAGGATCAAAGCATGAAGGGCTGCAGTGTAAACAGTGAAAGATGATTGGACATTCACAGAAACTGCAACTCAGGTCAAATCGGAATGCATATTCACAAAGATAGCTAAAATGTTTTGGAAAAGAGTTGGAAAACTGCCCCATGGTCACTCTCTCTCCATAGTGCCATCTCAGGAGATGTGCACTCTTTGTTTTGGGTCCCATATGTGCTGAGGTGGCAGGGCATGTGGCGATGAGGTCACTGCCATGTCACATGGGATCTTCCTACTTAGCTAGGCTGACCAGGAATTGAACCTAGGACGTCTCAAAAAGAGGTGCCCAGCCCCCTAGGATGCATACCACTAGGATAGCTAAGAATTCATGGAAAAACATAGATAAATTCATAGGCTCTGCCTTGGATATGTCAGTTCTCAGTTAATTCAGGAAAAGATGATTTGCCTCACATTGAAAGGGGATTAAGGGATCCATTCCATGTCCTGATTGGGTGTTTGGTTCCATAGGTCAAAATGTGTTATCACCACTTTTGGTTGGACCAATACTAAGATAAAAATGCATGGATGCTCAGTGCATCTCTAATACAACTAGAGTATGCCTCAAAGCATTGGAAAAGCACTTTTTTATACTGGCCCAGGAGAACCCGAAGGTCGCCGAGCTGAAGGAGAGGCTGATCAATGCCTACCCGCGGCTGTTCAGTGGCGTCGCCAACAAGAACCCTCCAGATCGTGGGAGGTTTGGCACAGCGAAGATCAAGCTGAAGCCGAACCCCAAGATCTATCGTCATCGGGAGTACCAACTTCAGGGCGATCGGGCCGAGGCCATGAAGAAGCTGTTGGCCGAGTTCATTGAGCGGGGATGGATCGAACCCTCCGACAGTGAGTGGGCCAGCCCAGCCTTCATCGTGCCCAAGAAGGAGAAGGGCGAGTGGAGGTTGGTGGTTGATTACAGACGTTTGAACGAGCAGACCGAGCACGACTCGTACTCGCTTCCCCTGATCGACTCCATCCTCCAAAAACAACAGAAAAAGCGGATCTTCACGGTGTTGGACCTGAAACACGGTTATCACCAGATGCCGCTACACCCGGACTCCAGGCCCTGTACAGCGATGTCGACGCCGCTGGGGCCCATGCAGTGGAAAGTGGTGCCCATGGGCGCCAAGAATGGCAACGCCGCTTTCCAGCGCATGATGGAGGACCTACTCGGTCCAGTCCGGGATTGTGCCGACCCCTTTGTGGATGACATCATCATCGGGTCCGGCACGGAAGACATTACTGAGGACGAGCTCATCGAAGCGCATGAGAAGGATCTGCGCCGAATGCTCAGCCAACTGGACAAGCACAACATGGTGTGCAAGCCCACCAAAGCCTCACTCTTCGTGAAGGAAGTGGAGTTCGCGGGTCACGTGGTTGGTCACGGGCAACGCCGTCCCATCCCTGGGAAGCTGGCGTCCCTGCACCACTGGGAGAAGCCCCAGACCATCAGCGAACTCCGGTCCTTCATGGGGTTCTGCAACTACTATTCGGGCTATGTCCGGATGTATGCAGAACTGTCGGGGCCGCTGCACAAGATGCTGCAAGTGGGCAAGTTCGATGGCCGGAAGGGGAGCAAGGAGAAGCTTGCCTGGACCCCTGAGGCTGAGGATGCGTTCAACCGCCTGAAGGAGCGACTCCTGGGGCAGTTGGGGCTATTCTTGGTGGACCCGGACAAGGGATTCGTGCTACGGACGGACGCCTCGGACTATGCTGTAGGGGCAGTCCTCGAGCAGATCCGGGACGACGGGTCACACGTACCCGTGGCGTTTTGGAGCCGGATCCTGGCCGAGGGCCAACGCCGCACCTGGAGGTAGGTAGGTAGGTAGGTATCTTCGGGAGCTCGGGATGCCTCCTTTGACATTGCAGGAAGAAGGTCTTACCAAGGGGACGTCCTGTCCCTCCCACTGCCCTATGTCAGGTGCCTCTTGAGCCGCTCCCGCATGTGCTTGGGAAGGCATTGTCGCGGCCACCCGGTCCATGTGTCCCAGGTGGGAGGGTGTCCCCACATGTGTCCATGGGTAGGGCCACATGCCCCCTCCTTTGGGCGGCAGCTCTGGGGGGCTGCCCAGCCGTGTGGAGTATCTCTCACCACGAGGGGTATTGCTCCCGCTTGTCTACGGTACGACCGCCTCACCCTTGTGGCTTGAGTTGCGGGGCCACTCTGCTTGGCAGGTGACCCCCTCCTGGACTGTGTACCGGCTCGCCTGTCACCGGTTGCTTCCATGGCTCCGGGTGACGTTTGCCATGGTCCTCGATGCAGCCTGGCCGGGCTCGGACCAGTGGCTTTGGAGTACCGCTCCTGCCACTGGCCCGGTGGGTCGGCTGGGTCGCCCCAGTGCGTCCGACCCATGGGGTATTGGTTCTTTCCTGTCCCTCGGCTGCCCTACGTGTGTGCAGCGTCCTGGGCCGTTTGGCTCCTGTTCACCGGTGTGCCCGCGCGGTTTGCTGTGGTGCGTCTGCGGTGTCCTGGGCCAGCTGGCTCCTGTTCACCGGTGTGCCCGCTCGGTGTGTTGTGTCGCATGTGCGGTGTCCTGGGCCCCTGGGCTCCTGTTTACCGGTGTGCGTGCTGTGTGCGGTGCGCGTGTGCCATGGGTGGATGTGTCCCTCTTCCTCCCCCCCTAATGTTCGTTTTTTTTTTGTTTTTGTTTTTTTTTTTTTTTCCTGTTTTTTTTTTTTTGAAAAAGAAAAAGAAAAAACAAAAAAGAGGAAAACAGAGGCGCGCGTACACTGCAGGCACAGGTATGGGCAGCTGGTGCGGCGGTGCTATAGCGTTGTGTCCTCTGGCGTGTGTCGCCGGTGCTGTGGCGGCGGTCGCGCCCCAGGGGTGCGGCTCGCGTGTCCTGATGTACATGGGTATGGGTCAGGGTGGGTTTGGTTAGGTGTCTCTTTGCTTCTGGTGCTGGCTGGTTAGGCGGCTGTGTGGGCTGTGGCTGTGGGCTGTGTCTACGCATTTCCCTCAGCGGGCCTGGTTTGGAGTCAAGGGTTGACGGTTTCGGGATGTGGCTCGGGTTTGATTTGTGTTGGGGCTTCGGCCCGGTTTGGCTTGGGTCAGGGTGGGTTTGGTGGGGTGTCTCTTTGCTTCTGGAGCTGGCTGGTTAGGCGGCTGTGTGGGCTGTGGGTGTGGGCTGTTGTTGCGTTGTTCCCTCGGCGGGTTTGGTTAGGAGTCAAGGGTTAGCGGTTTCGGGGTGTGGCTCGGGTTTGATTTGTGCTTGAGTTCTGGCTCAGTTAGGCGGTTGCGCGGGGCCGGGCGTGTGGGTAGCGGCGTCCACGGAGTCGTGCGCCCGAGGCGGGTGCGGGGTGGTGCGTGCGGGCCGGCCGTTGGCCGGTGGCCACACTGGGAGTCCCACACGGAGGGGTCGACGGGCGTGCCGGGGGCGTACGCAGCGTGCAGGTTGGGCAGCAGCGGGCGCACGTGCAGGGCGTCGGCGTGCCCGATGGGGACCTCACTGAGGAACGAGGGGTTGGCGGCAAGTAGTATGCGATGCCCGGGAGGGGTGGTGGCGGGGAGCGGGAGGATGTCCGCGGCCCGCGACGTGGGGGCGAACACGGCGTGGGTCGGGTGCGGCCCCGGGAGTGGTGCTGGGGGGAGCGGGACCACAGGACGGCGGTCTACTGTGAGGTGCCAAGTGCCGCGATGGTGGAGGAGCCGGACTAGGGCGATGCTGTGGCGCAGTGTGTGGGGCTGGGTGCTGGGCGGCGTGGGGACGTGCGGTGGGAGGGGGGGGGGGCGGGGCGGTGGCGTGGGAGGGGGCACGGCGGAGGAGTGACGTCAGTGACGTGTGTGTCGTGCTGAGGGTGGAGAGGAGCCCACGGTATCGGGCCCGGGTTCGGCGCCTTTGGGCGTAGTGGTGCTCGTTGTCGTGTGCGTTGGCTTCCTTCGGCGTCCGGTTTGTTTGGTGACTTCTGGGCGGGGCCTGGCGTGGCGCCCCGTGGTGGTGCTGTGCTGGATAACGGGGTTAGATGGCGGCGCCGCTGGCCGGGGGGTCAGGCGCGTCGTGTTGTGTGGCGCGCAGGGCTCCTGGGGTGTTGTGTGTGTCGCCGGTGTCGGTGCGCCGACGCTTGTGGGCTGGTGAGGGGGTGTGTGCGTGCGGGGCTGGGCTTTGGGTGATGTCCCACAGGCGGATGCCGTCCCGCCGCGCTTCCTGGAGGGTCTCCCGCAGGCGCCTGAGGACGTACGGGTGGTCCTGGGGCGCGGGGAGGTTGCGGGGGTGGACTCCCAGGGGGTGGAGCGCATCGGCCAGCATGGTTTCCCATGCGGCCTGCGGCATCCAACCCCCCGCCGGCCGGAGGCGGCAGTTCTCCACCGACCCCTTGCGGGGCCGATGGACCAGGCCCTCGAGGGAGGGCTCTCCCCGGGCCCACTTCCGCAGCTCCCAGAGCTGCGTGTGGGTCCAGCGCTGCCACCACTGTTCCTGGGCGGGCCTGCGGTCTTGGGCGGAGGAGTGGGCGTGGGTGGGTGTGATGGGGTCGTGGGGGCCGGCGGCGGTGGCGGGCCTGGGGGATTCCTCGTAGTCCTGTTCCGTGGGGGTGCGTGGGGAGTGGGGGTGCACGCGGATGTGGACCCGCGGGTGTGCGCGTACGGTCTCCGCCTCGGGGTTGGGCGGGGATTCGCGGCGGCGGCGGTAGTGGGGCATGCGTTGCATGTGGGCTGTCATCGGGGGCCGGTAGGGGGGCGGGGGCGCTGCTGGTGGACCCTGGAGCGGTCCGTGGGCCTGGGGTGCGGGCTTTGGGAGGTGGTGGGACGAGGCGCGTCGCGCTTCGGCCGCGGCGCGCTCCGCCATGAAGGTGGTGGCGGTGGCGTCGGTGACGGTGGGGGGGCGCCGCGCTGGGCGCTGCTGCCTTCGGGCCTGGGACGGCTGGGGCCGGATGTCGTAGAGGACATCCTGGGGGGGCCGGGCCCGAGCTGCCGCCGTGGCGCTGGGTTTGGGCTTGGGCTTGGGCTTGGCTGCGGGCCGCCGTTTGGCGGCGGCCTTGGGCTTCGGCTGGGTCGTGGGCATGGGCTTCGCCGGGGCGTGGGCTTTGGCGGCGGTGGGGCTGCTCGCGGTGGGGGCGGGTTTGGAGGCCCGTTTGGGAGGTGTCCCCCGCGGCCTGGGGGGTGGAGTGCTGGATGAGGACGTGGTGGTGGTGGTGGTGGATGAGGTGGTCGTGGTGGTGGAGGTTGTGGAGTCCGAGGCGGAGAAGAGGGCCGCAGGAGACGGCGGAGGGTCCCGGGCCTCGGGGGCGGGCGTATGATGCTGGGTCCTGTAAGTAGCGAGAACGCGGGTGCAGGTTCGGGCATCGGGCGTGTGCGCGCGTTTTCCCTGGTGATCCGTGCGTGCTGGTGCTGGCGTGGCGGTGTTGTCTCGGCTGTGCGGGCATGTGGGTTACCCGGGGGGTGGCCATATCTGCTCCAGGACGCGGGGGTGTGTCTGCTGGAGGTAGTCGAGGGTCTCGAAGAAGCATCGCTGGATGCCGGGCATGTCCTCCTCTGTGAGGTGGGGGTAGTTTTGGGTGGGGGTGTGGGGGCCCGGCCATAGCAGCGCCATGAGGCGGGCTGCCACCATGTACGGGCATAGTTGTGGGGTGGTGGGGCGTGGGGGGGTGGGTCCCCCGCGGTTTGGGGGGGCTTCCATCTGCTGGGGGCGCAGCGTGACCACCCACACCCATCGGTCCGCGGGGATCCCCCAGGTCCGTTGGGTCCACTTGGCGAGGCAATACATCGCCCTACCAAGGCCCTGGTAGCCGCTGCGGATGGAGAGCAGCGCGTCCAGGGATTCGGGTTCCCACGTGCCCCAGATGTGGGGGTCGTCCGGGTCGTCCCCCCTGGCGTACGTGTCGGGGCCTGGGTTGTGTGTGGGGGGGGTGTAGTCGGCGGGGAGGAGGGAGTCGGTGCCGTGTACCACCCAGTGGTCTGTGGGTGCGTCGTAGGTGGTGGTGGAGAGGGTGTAGTGCAGATTGTACATGAGGGTCATGTACGTGGAGGGGGCTGGCTGCTGCTCGTCGGGGGTGGGGATGTCCCCCGGGACGTGGTGCCGGAAGTTGCTTAGGGAGGCCATCCGGGCCACCCATGTTTCCCGCTCCCACTCTTTGGTGCTGTCGGGGGTGGCGTCGGGTGGGGGCTGGGCCATGTTGGGCTCGCGGTAGCGGGTGCGGCCCTGGGTGCTGTCCCGCTCCGGCACGGGGTGTCCGACCAGGTGTCGCCCCCAGTCGATGGGGGGTACCCAGATCCGGCTCCCTGTGGGGGGCGGGCTCTCGCCGTCTGGGGTGGCGCGTGGGGGGCGCTCGTGTGGGGCGACGTGGAGGAAGGCGTCGAAGAGGAAGTCTCTGACGCCTTCCCCCAGGGTGGCGGCCTGGACCAGGGTGGCCGCCCGGATGGGGGTGCTGGTGCCGGAGGTGCGGAGGTACAGCACGACGTCCTGTTCCCCGACCCCCCGGAGGTGCTGCCGTACCGCTGCGGGGTTGTGCAGGGCGTAGGGTTCGGCCGGTGCGGCGACTGGTGGTGCGGGGTGTGATGGGGGGGGTGGTGTGGGTTGGGGGGGGTGGTCATCGTTGTCGCGCGTGGGGTCCGGTGATGGGGTCTCTTGTGGCGGTCGCGGGAGGGGGGATTCGCGGTGGCATGTGTCGGCGGGGGCATCGACATCGATTGGCTGGTGCTGGCTGCCGCGTGTTGTGTCCGTGGCCTGGTCTCGGGGGGGGGCGGGGGGGGGGTGGTGTGGGGGTGGCGCTGTTGGTGGTGGGGGGGGCGGGGGTGGGTGTTGTGCTGGCTGGGGGTCTGGGCGTCCCTGTGGGTCGTGTGGGTGTTGCGTGTGTGCGCCGTGTGGCCCTTGCGGTTCTTGACTGGTTGTGGTGCCGGGGTGTGGGTGGGAGGCGGTCGCATGAGCGTCCGGGTGGGGCTGTGGTCCGTATGTAATGGGTGGCTGCTGGTGGATGGTGCTCGCTGGTATGGGGTGTGGGTGGGGGGGCTGCTGGTGGTGGTGGGGTGGGGGGGGCGGGGGTGGGTGTTGTGCCGGCTGGGGGTCCGGGCGTCCCTGTGGGTCGTGTGGGTGTTGCGTGTGTACGCCGTGTGGCCCTTGCGGTTCTTGACTGGTTGCGGTGCCGGGGTGCGGGTGGGAGGCGACCGCATGAGCCCCCGGGTGGGGCTGTGGTCCGTATGTGATGGGTGGCTGCTGGTGGATGGTGCTCGCTGGTATGGGGTGTGGGTGGGGGGGCTGTTGGTGGTGGTGGGGCGCCCCTACTCGGTCCTGGTGTTGCCGGTGTGCGTGCGCGGCTCCTCGCGGGTCCATGGGGGTGTACCGTGGCTCGTATGTCGTGGGCCCGTGTAGCGGGGGCGGCGGGTGGTGCTGGACCGCGTGGTGGTGGTGTGGAGGGTGTGTCGGTTGTGTGTGGTACCCCGGCGTTGGTGGGTGTGGTGGCAGGGGCTGGTGGTGGTGGTACACGTGATGGTGTGGTGCGGTGATGTGCGCTATGTGGGGTGGGTGGTTCGCGGGGCCTGGTTGTGCTGGGGCGTGGTGGGGATGTAGCTGGTGGGGGCCGCTGTAGCTTGGGGGCATTAGGGGGTAGGGGTTGGGAGGGACGGGGGCGCGGTGGTGGTGTTGGTGGTGCCATGTCCCCTGGCTCTGCGCGTACGGTGGTCCTGGCATGGTGTGGACGTGTGTGGGCGGTGGTGGCTGACTGGGCTGCAGGGTTTGGGTGCTGCGGTACGGTGGTGGTGGTGGGCGTTGGTGGTGGTGGTGTTGTTGGTGTGCCCCGGGGGTCTGGGCGTGGGGCGGTGCGGTGTGGCTGGACCCGGGCCTTGGTCGGGGCGTCGCGCCCTGCTGGCGGGCGCGTTGGCGGGCCCCCTGGTGCCGGTGCCCCTTGGTCTTCTTGGCCTGGTGGGTGTCGGGGGCGGGTGAACCCCCCTGTCCCCGTGGGGGCGACGGGGAGCGGGCGCGCCAGCGGTGTGCCTCTTGGAGGCTCGTCTTGAGGCCTCTGACGTAGGCCTCCTGGTCCGTGAGGCTCATCCGCGTGGCGGTGGCCTCGTGGGGGGCGGCCAGGTGGGCGTCCCGGAAAGACGCCCAGCCCTCCGGGGGCGTCTGTTGTGCGGGGTGGGGGTGGTGTGCCGGGTAGAGGAGTGCGCTGAGGGGGTAAGGTGTTCCCTTCCGTCGGCCGAGGGCGTTTGCGAACCGGCGGCACGTGGCTCGGAGGTAGGCTGCTATCTCCTCTGGTGCCGTGTCGGCCCACGCTTCCGGCGTCAGGGCTGCTGCTTGGGGGGCCGGGGGTTGTGGGTCTGGGAGGTGTAGGTCTCGGTGGTGGAGGTATAGGGCGAGGAGGATGTGCCGGGCCGCCACGGGTAAGCCGCCTCCGCTGTGGCGTAGGGGTGGGCTATGGGGGGGCAGGGGTGTGTTGCCCGCGGCCACGGCTATGGCCCATGCGTGGTCCGCCGCGTCCGCCACGTAGTACCCTCCCAGTTGGTCCCGGAGAGTGTCGGTGAGGTACCCGAAGAAGCTGGGGTGGCTGGCGGGGGGGGGTGCGGCTGGGGCCGCGGGCCGTTCGCGGTGGCGGGGGTTGAGGTCCCCGCAGTGGGGGCAGTGGGTGAGGCGGTGCGCGGCTCCCAGGCAGACCCAGTGGTCTGGGTTGCAGGGCAGGGTTGTCTGTGGTAGCCGCTGGCGAACGCAGAGGGGACATGCGGTGGCTGGTGGTTGGTGGTACCTGTGGACGGACGGCGGCGTGGGGGGATGGGGGCTGGTGGCGCGCGCATGCTGGTGGGAGCGTGTGCGGTGCCTGTGGCGCCCGTGTGTGCTGTGCCAGTGCTGTGCTCGGTGGACGGTGTGTAGACGTGGTGGGGGTTCGGTGTTGGTATGTCACGTGGTAGGTTCTCATGGTTGGTAGAACAGGAGTTTGAGGAGGTGGGCTTGGTCTGTTGGGGGCAGGGTTGCCGCATGCTGCGGGTATTTGTGGGTGCGGTATGTGAGCTGCTCCGCCGTCTTGGCAACGGCCGTCCGCTGCATGTGTGCCGCCGTGGCCTGGGGGTCCTCCGCGTGGGTGCGTAGTAAGGTGTAGACGGCAGTGGGGACGAGTCCCCTGCGGACTGCCTCGAGCACCTCCGTCTGCTTGAGGACGGTGGTGAGTTGCTGGGTCGCCGGGGACTGCGCCAGCCATCCGGCGTGCTGTGCGATGGTGTGGGTTGGGTTCCAGTCTGTGAGGGTGTCCAGTCCCCTGTACAGGGGGCACGCCTTGAAGTGGTCCCATGTTTCTTCTTCCGCGTGGCTGCAGATGCATTTGGTGTGTCCTGCGGGGACGTGGATCGAGCGGCGCGTATACCATCGGTGGTATCGGGTGAGGAGGGGAAGTTGTTCGAGGGCGAGTTGGAGTCGGGGCTTTTGTAGGTGTGCTGGGAGGCTATCCGGGCGCAGGGCGGAGTAGTAGAGGGGGGTGTGGACGGAGTTTTCGAGGCGTCGGAGGAGTTCGGTGTTTGCTGGGTGGCCCAGTGTGGTGGCGAGTTACTGGATGGGTGTGGGGTAGTGGTACTGCTTGTCTCGATCCGTGTACGGCGTGTCCTCGTGCATCCATTGGGGGGGCTGTGCGGCCAGGGGTATCGGGGGCAGGTGCTGCAGGTGGCTGTGGTGTGGGGTGTCCAGTCGCACGCGTTCGAGCCCTGGGGTGTGGTTGGTGTTCTGGTGTTTGGCCTGCGTGTCTGCGCGTCCATTGCCGTATGCGTAGCGGTGCGACTCCTGCTTGACGATGTGTAGGGCGTCCTGGGGGTGCATGCCCTTGAAGGCCATCCATAGTCCCAACGTTTGTGTGGTGAGGCCGGAATCGAGTGCTTTGTGGAGGGGCAGGTCCGCAAGGCGCCTGGTGAGGTGGATGTCGACCGTGGCGTCCACGACTACCCAGATGTTGCGGGGCCGGACCGTCGTGGGTGGCGGTGTGGCGGTGACGGCGTCTGCCATGGTGCGCAGTTCGCCGTGGGAGGACGCCCCAAAGATGGTGGTCCCGGTGTGGTGTTCCACGTGGAGGCCGTCCGCGTGCCGGGTGATGCGCACGGAGGCGCAACCGACCGTGGGGGTGCGTTGCTGGGTGCCGGATGCGTCAGTGAAGTAGATGATGTCGGTGTCGCTGGGTATGGGTAGGCGGGCGATTGCTGTGGGGTGATAGACGTAGATGGGGTTCCCCTGGGTGGTTCTGGCGGTGATTTGCGTGGGTTGCAGTAGTGGCGCTGCATAGACGCCTATTCCCTGGGTGATGATGGCCTGGGCTCGTGGGGTGAGGCGGAGGAGGCCCCTGTCTGGGCGTCCCTGGGTGATATACGCGTATATCAGGTGGAAGAGGTATCCCGTATTGGGGTGGAACTTCTGGCACGTGATGGTCTGTCGCCGCTCCTTGTCGTCTTTGTCGCCGCGGAGGGTGGGGCATTTGTGCTGTAGGGGGCGCATGGGTGCCTCCTGAGGTCCTGCGCGGTGTGGGTCGCAGCGGTCGTACTCCATGGCTACGCTGTCCGGGTCTGCCCGCTCGTTGGTGAACGTCCATGTCGCCGTGGGTGTTCGGGTCCAGGCTACGTGCGCCGGGTGGTCTGGGGGTACCGTGTGAAACCAGGGGGAGAGCCATGCCTGCTGGTCGGCGGTGGCGGCGGCGGTGGGGGTGTGGTAGTGGGTGGAGATGAGGTGCAGCAGGGGCCACGGAGTGTCGAGGGCTGCCGGGCCGCAGTGCCAGCACGTGCGTGGTATGCCCTGGTCACTGTGTCTGACTGGTGGTACATCGGTCTCCGGTGCATTGTGTTTGGGGATGGACCAGGGGGCATGGTGTCGCTGGACGGTGCGGGTAACATGTTTGTGGCCGTTTGGTGCTAGTAGCAGGGTGGTGGGTGGTGTCCAGCCTTCGGCTGACGGGGTGGGCTCCCCCTGCGTCGTGCCGCCGTCGTTGTGGGTCTCGTGTTCGCTCAGGCGGGCCCGGGGGTGCTGGCGCTGGAAGGCTGTGTACGCCGTGTCGATGTCCTTGGGCCCCGGCATGTCGCGCCCTGCCTTCGTAGCACATGCGCGGAGGTACGCTTGGAAGACGTGGCGTGCCGGCCATTGTGGGTCGGAAAGGAATGGGGCGTGGTGGGCGTCGCATTGGGCCATGATCTGCATCTGTGTTGGGGTGATATACACTATGGTGATGGTGGCCCCTACCAGGCGCAGGGTGTCCACCTCGCCTGCCGGGCGCCGGTGGATGTCGGTGTGTGTGGCCACGAGTGGCCCCTGTTGATCGCAGTGGTGGTTTGTCAGGATGGCGTGTGTGTGGTGCGGTAGGAGGAGTTGTAGCTGGGCCCAGATGCCAGTGCCCACGGGGGTGGAGACGCCGTGTTGTGCCAGTATCCACCGGGGGCAGGTGTTGCGGGCCATTTGCGCTTCTTTTATGCGTATGGCCGCCGCCTCGCGAACTTCTGGTTGGTGGTTGTGTGTTACCCTGTGTAGGAGGTGTGCTGCGTGTTTGGCATAGGCCATGTCGACCAGGGCGCCCGTATTGTCTCCGTAGTAGCGCCAGTGGGCCATCATGGCCTCCTTGGGGAAAGACGTGGGCCAGCCTCCGTGTTGCGCCCATGCCTTCGTCACTTGCTGTCGAGCGTGGCGTAGTGCATCTTGGGGGCGCGGGAGGTGCAGGGCTTGGTCCCTGATGGCCGCGTTGAGCACTGCTTCCATGAAGTACGCCAGGCCCTGCGTAGACAGGAGGTTCCCCCTGGCAATTTGGGTTAGCCGGGCGAGGCGCTCTTCTAGCTTGCTTGGGAGTGTGATGTGGTGGTGCTGCGTGGCCTGTGTGACTCCCAGGTGGACTGTGGTGTCTTCCAGGTGTAGGGATTCGCCTTTCCGGATGTGGGGGGTGGGGGTCTTGGCGTCGGCCAGCCCGACCGATTTGCGGGGGTGCACTAGGAGCTGGTGGGCGTCCAGGTAGGTTGTGGTGAGTTGGAGAATGGCGGACGCTTGTTCGGTGGTCGTTGGTAGCCCTGCGTTCTCAGGGTCGCGGTGGCGGGTGGCCGTAGTGAGGAGGTTGTCATCTGCGAAGTTGATGAGGGGGGACCGTAGCGGGTATGGGGCGTACCCCGGGTATACCCGTGCTAGCTCGAATGCCAGTGGCAGGGTGACGAGGAGGTAGAGGAAGGGGCCTTCGGCGCCTCCCTGGGGGACCCCGCTGTCTGTGCCGGTCCAGGGGGTGAGGCCCGCGGCCGTGATGACGGCGTAGAGTCGGGTTTGTATGTACCCGGTCATGAAGGATAGGAATGGGAGGCCCATGGCATCCCATACCTCCGTGAGGAGCCGGTGTGGGGCGTGGGGGAACGCGCCTTGGACATCGAGGGAGGCGATGATCATCTCGTAGGGGTTCATGTCCAGTGCGGTGTCCTGGAGGAAGATGGCCTCGTGGGGGGACCTGCCGGCCATGGCCCCCCACATGCTGGCGGGCACGTGGGCGAAGACCGCTGGCGCGATGCGGCCTAGGATGAGCGTCCACACCAGCTTGACCTCGGTGGTGGCGCATACTATGGGCCGCCAGTTCCCCGGCTGCGCCCAGTCCCCCTTTTTGTAGAGGGGGTGGACCAGGTTGGCCCACTCAGGGGGGATGGGCGTGGCGCCCGTGACGATGTCCCACAGGCGGGCTGCCAGGCGGCGTTTGATGGGCAGGGTGAGACGTTGGTACGCTTCGGCCGGCAAACCGTCGACGCCGGGCACGACCCCCTTCTTCAGGCGGTCTAGGGCGCGCTGCAGTTCCGAGATGCTGAAGGGGTCGTGTTCGATGGCGCGCCGCTGTTCCCGGTTGAAGACCCTGGGCACATGCTCGCGGATGGTGTTTCTGGTGTGGGGGTCGAGCTCGGGGAGGGCGTCCCTGTGTTGTGCCTGGAAGCTGTCCAGGACTGCCTGGAGGACGGCGTCGGGGTCATTGGTGAGGCCTCCTTCGGGGGTGCGGACCGCGTGGATGGTACGGCGCCCCGTGTCTTCCAGGATGCGGCTGACGTACCGTAGGGACTTGTACGGCGTGTCGTTTCTGCCGTATCTTTCGCGTTCCTGGGCTGCTGCCGCTATGCGGTGGGCGTGCCATTCCTGGAGTTGGTGGCGGCGGGTGGTGAGGAGCGCACGGAGGTGGGCGTCCCGGTCTCGTGCCTCCGGTGTGCTGGGGCGTAGCAGGGTGGCGAGTTCCCCTTTCGGGGTCCAGATGTCATGGACGAGTTGCTGGAGGGTGAGGTCTGGTGGTGCTCCCGTGTGGTTGGTGTCACGCTCCATGCCGCATGCTTGTGCCGCCCGGCGCATGGCGGTGGTGAGTGTCGGTGCACCCGGGCGGCGTAGGATGGCGTGTAAAGCCCTGTTATACCTGTGCCAGGCGCCGTGGTTGTCCTCGGCCGGGAACTGCAGTGTGGGTGGGAGGGTGTCGTCTGGCAGGGTGGCCGCGGGTGGGGGTAGGTTGGGGATGATGAGGTCGATGTAGAGGGGCCGGTGGCCCGTGCCTGTGGGCGGGAGGTCCCCGTAGGCTGCTTCGTGGACGCGCACCGTGGTTGGGTCCCCGTAGCACGTGTCGATGCGGGATGGGTGGGTGCCGGCTTGGTGGGGGTAATGGGAGGGTGTGCCGGTGAGCCCTGCCGTGAGGTCGGTGAGGCCCAGTTGGTGCATGGCGTCCCGGACAGCCATGTCGGTGGCTGTGGGTGGGCCGGTGCCGTCGTCGTCGGTGAGAGCGGCGTTTAGGTCGCCTATGATGATGGTGGGTGCCAGGAGGGAGAGTCGGCGGTACGCCAGGCTCAGGGTGTCCAGGAAGTCCTTGGTCTCCTCCCCGAACGGGACGTGCGTGAGCAGCACGTTTAGCTGCCATCCGGGCCCCACGCACTCGTACGCCCCGAGGCGACCATCCACTCCGAGGCCGGGGTGGGCATGTACCGTGACCGATGTCTTGTGGTAGAGGGGTACCCCCCGTTCCCAGTGGGCGTGATATTTGTTCCCCTCTGGGTCCAGGATCGGTGCTGGTTCGGGTTGGTCCGCTTTGCGGAGGGCTTGCTCCAGGAACCCCAGGACGTCTGCGCCTTGGGGGTGCGGCCCGGGCATAGCTTGCAGTGTGGCGGCCTTGGTGGGGTTGTAGGTGACCGCGGGCTCGTTGAGGATGTTGATGCGGGCGTGGGCTTCTGCAGGCGCCGGTTTCTGGGGACCGGTAGTTGGGGGGGCGGGCCGTGTCCGGCCCTGGCCCCGTCAGGCGTTGAGGAGGTCGATGACGCCCTGAGCTGCGGGTGCCCTGCGGTTCCGCTTCTGGGGCTGGGGTAGGGCCCATGCATTGTGGACTTCGCCCGCGTACTCGGTGCCGGTGAGGTGCTCCGTGTCGGGGGTGCACAGCTGCATGGGGACCATCTCACGACCGGCTTGGTCTCGCCAGAGTTCGATGGTGCGCCCCAGCTTCTTGTTGTTGGGGGTGGCCGGGTCCCACTTGACGTGGATCTTGAACCCCTGGTGGTCCCCGGTGACGCGGTACCGGTGCTTGACCTCCCCTGCGGCCCATATCCACTTGGAGGGGCCTGCGGCCGTGGGGTACTCGGAGGGCAGCTGCACCCGGGTGTTGATGGCGTATTCGGGATACAGGGCAGTGGCCTCCTCTTTGGTCCAGCTCTTTGGCTTGGCCCTTGGCTTTGGCGCGGGTTTGGCCTGTGTGGGGGCCTTGCGCTTCTGCGCACCTTGGCGGCGCCGGGCAGCGGGTTGTCCCCGTTGGGGAGGTGCGCCCTGGGGCCGCTGTACGGGTGCGTGGCCCGGTGCAAACACGGGGTGTTCGCGGGCGGCTGGGACGTCGGGCTTGGACGTGGGGACGGGGTCCGCCAGCTGGAACACTTGCTTGGTCATGAGGCCAAGCACTTCCTCGGCCTCCTGCAGGGCGTCGGGCGGGTCCGTGGGCCAGGTGAGGAGCCGGTGCCCGGTGCCTGCCCCGTGGCGGCGCATGTGGGCCGTGTAGCGGGTGGCGTGGCGTGTCCACGCTGGGGTGCGTTCCGGGGGGAGGGGGCCTTCTGGCGCCCCCTGCGCCCAGTAGAGGGCGTAGTGCAGCGCTTCCCAGGCTGCCTCTGGGGCGTGGGGGATGCGTGCGGCGAGTCGCAAGCGGTCTCCTCCGCGTGGTGGGGGCGGGACTTCGCCGTCGGGGGCGTGTGCCGTTGCCCTTCTGACCTTGCCGTGGTCGTCCCATTCCACCGTCCACCAGGTGTCCCGGTGTTTGAGGGTGTGGACCTCCGTGGTGGCCGGGGGGGCGTCCATGGCGTCCCAGCTGACGAGCTGGATTGGGCGGACCGCAGGGTGGGTCTTCGGGGGTGCTCGCATGTTGAGGATTTGGTGGATGTCCTCGGCGGTGGGGCCCGTGTCGGGGGCGTCCTGCGCTGCTTGGGCTAGAGGTGGGGAGGGGCGGTCCTCCCAGAGGCGGGATGCGGACGCCGTGGCGTACATGGCTGCGATCAGGACGTGTTCCGTCAGCCCTTCCACCATGAGGTGGTTTTCCCCCTCCAGGTCTCGGGGGATGGCGGCTTCCGCCTTTAGGGTGAGGAGTGCGATGGCGCGTTTGGGTCCAGGTGTGGCGTGTGTCGGCTCATCTGGCGGGCGTCCGTCGGATGGGGTGTGGGGGGGGCGCTTCTGGAAGGGGGATGGTCCCACCGCCAGGTGCTCGACAAGGTGTAGTGGTATGGCGTGGTGGCGGTCCGCTGCGGGCAGGAGGTAGGGGAGTGGGTCTCCGGGCACCGTGCCGAGGAATATGCCCCCCCTGTAGGTAGGGGTGGGCAGGGGTTGCTGCAGAGCGCCTGCGCATGGTAGCGCGCACCGAGGGTTGCAGTGGGTGCATGGGGCTGTTATGGGGTGCGGTACCGCGTACACGGTGAAGGGCCCTACCGCTCGCTGGATGTGGCGGGGGATGATGTTGCGGAGGTCCGCCACCCGTGCCGTGCGGCCTTCGCCATAGTATATCCAGAGCGTGTCCTCCAGTGCCATTTTGGGGCGTAGCTTGCGAGCCAGTAGGTTCAAGGTGCTTTTGTGGGTGGCCTCGGTGATGGTGCCGGGCCCAGCGTTAATGCCTGGGAGCAGGTGGCTTTGGTGTTGTGCTGCGGCCCGTCTGCGGGCGGTGTGGAGGGTTGTGCTGTCGGCGGGAGGGTGCGCGTGGTGGCTGGGCCTTTTGCGTGGGGTCGGGGCGACGTGTAGGGGGTGCTTCCATGCCGGGCGTGGGTGGTGTTGCGGTGGCTGGAGGCCAGGGTAGGTGGTGAAGGTGTATACGGTGATGGGGGAGCGCTCATGCGTGGCCTGGAGGTAGTAGTGGTCGCGACCCGTGTTGTGGGTGACGATGACGTTGGGCGCTGGTATGTCGTAGTGGAGTGCGGTATTGGGGAGTTGTTTGGTGATGCGTGCCGTCGCGTCCCCTGTTTTGGGGGCGGTGTCGTGGGGCACGAGGATGTGGACTGCCCACGCATCGTGGGCGGGGAGGTCGAGGTCCGGTAGGGTCGGATGAATGGGGCGTCCCCGGAAGTGTGCGAAAGCTGGGTTGTGGCGTGCCGCCGTTTCCTTGATGATGGACGGTGCCCATTGGGGTGGCGCCCCAACTTGCTGGGCCATGGCGGCGACGGCGCGGGCGATCGCCGTGAGGTCTGGGCCGATGCCAGGCTGGTCTGCCGGTGGTTGCAGGCCCCCTTCTGGTGCGGGGTGGTGCCACCATAGGGTGTAGCCCTTTTGTGTGTTATCGTGGGGGGTGTGTACGAGGCCCTGGTGGTTGGAGATGGCGGTCTTGAGGGCTTCCGCTGCCTCGCGGTGGAGGGTGCGCGTGTAGGCCCAGACTCCGGTGGGGGGGGCCGCCCCGGTGTGGGATTCGGCCGTGGTGGGGGCCGGTTCGAGGGTGTGACTGGTGAGGGAGGGTCTGTGCAGCCCTTTGTGCAGGGAGGCGCACACGTGTGCCCACCTGTCCGCCCATCCCTGTTTGGCGCTTCCTGTGTCTGCTCCTGTGGGTAGTCGCACGATGACCACGTGCCAGGGGTGTGACCCCGGTACTACGGTGGGGGGTGTGGTGTGCTCGTGAGCGTGTAGCCATACTGCGGTGTCCGCGTTCGCCGTCACGTAGTCCTCTCCTTCCGCTGTGTGGACGTTTTCGACGGCGGCCTCTCCCTCCAGGGTGAGGAGGAGGTTTGTGCCGGGGGGCTGCGCGTGCGTCTCCGCGTCCCGGAGCCACAGGTACGTGAGCGCCACGGCGCCGGGGAGGATTTCCCCCCACGTGAAGGTGCCTTCGGGTGATGCCCACTGCAGGGGCAGTGTGCGGCGTCCCCGCGAGTCGTTGGTGGCATGGTAGTCGTGGGGGAGGTGACGTTTGGTGAGCCGGTGCGGCATGCGTTCGGTGGTGGCCGTGGGGGGGTCCCAATTACATTCCTCCGGTGGGGGTGCGTCTGCGTCGTCCTCCTGGGGCTGGGCCAGCGGCAGCGCCTGTGCATTGGGTGCGGCGTCGGGTAATCCGCTGTGCGTGAGGGTGTAGAAGCCCTCGGGGGTGAGTTGGAGGACGATGTCCCACTTCGCCGTTTGCTCTGGGGACCACTGGTGGGGCCCGTCCTGCGGTCGGTGGAGGGTGACCTGGTGGCCCCATCTCCAGCTGTGGTAGGCGAGGAGGCTGAGGACGGTGTCTTGCTCCGGGTCCTCCACGCTTTCCATGTATGCCGTCATGTCGGTGACGTCGACGGCGTACTCGTCCTCCCATTCTTGTGTGGGGGTGCCTGGAGGGGGGGGGGCGGTGGTGTACCCGTGGAGTCCCGGCCCCGTGACGTCGGGCAGGTCGCGCTCGAGTGACGCCCGGTACTCGGCGGGCCCGTTGCTGGCTTCGTGGGTGGGGTGGTGGCGCCGCAGGGCGTTGGACAGGTGCGTCCAGGGCGCCCTCTCGCGGGGGGGGGGCCGTGGGGGGGCATTTTGCGGGTTGGGGTCTGCGGGGCTGCTTGCTGTGGGCTCGAGCTCCGGCGGGGTGAGGTCCATATGATGCTCCGTGTCCTCCGTGTGTTGGAGTTCCAGTTCTAGCAGGCTGTCGATGTCCAGGGCCATGGGGTCATCTTGCGTGTTCACGTGCTGGGGTGCTGCTTCCTGGCACGGTGGGCGTGTGATGCTGGTGTTCGGGGCACGTGCGGCGGCCGGTGCGGGGTTGTGCGCCGGGAAAGGCGCGCCGTTTGGCGTGGCTGTGGTGTGTGGCTGCACGCTGGTGGCTGTCCTGGCCGGTGGTGTTGCCCCTGTGTGCGGTTCGGGTTGTGGCCGGTGGTGGGTGTTGAGCTGGCGCGAGGTGTGCGGGGTTTCCAGGGGTGGTGCCGGTGGGGTGGGGTGCGGAGTCGGCGGGGCGTGGCTTCGTTCCTGTGTTGGTGGGCTGTGGTGTCCCGTGCCCCCGGGTGGGGGAGGGGGGTGCGGTGCGGTATGGTGGTGTTGTGCTGTGTGGTGGCCTTCCCGTTGGGGGGGGGGGCACCGTGTCCAGGTCTGGTGGGGTGGGCCGTCGTCTGTGGTTTGTCCTCTGGTGGTGTGGGGCAGCCCGGCGTGGTCTCTTGATCGTTCTCCTGGTGTGTTTCAGTACGTGGCCTGTGCGGGGTCGGTGTGGCGTAGGGCCTGGGGTCCCCTGGGGCGGGGTGTGCGGGACTGGAGTGTCGCAACCAGGGGGGTGTGGTCGTGTGGTGCTTGGGGGTGCCGGCCCGCCGTTGGGTGGGCCCGTTGGTGTGGGGTATTGCGTTTGCGGGGTCCGCGGGTCGGTGGGTCGCGGCTGCTTGGGCGTGTTGTGGCCCCGGTGCGGTGCCCGCGGGTGGTGAGTGGCGGTGTGTGGTTGGGGTGTATCGTTTCCACGGTGGGAGGGGGGCTATGTGCTCGGGTGTGGGGTGGGCCCGTGGTAGGATGCCGGCGGGTAGCGGGTGTCGGGGCCGCACTGTGGGTGGGTATTCCGCGGCGTCCCCTTGGTGCGTCCCGTGGTGGCCTCTGTTCGGCCGGCTGAAGGGGGTTTTTGGGGTGTACCGCATCCATGGGGGCACCATTGTGTGTTGGGGCACCGCAGCGGTGGGTGCGGCGGGTTGTGGGGGTGGGGCTTGTGTCGGTGTCGACCGTGTGTTTGGCGGCGGTGTGTCGTGTGTCGTCCTCGGCGGCTCCTCTTGGTGGTCTGTTGTGGTGGTGCCTGGGGGGTGGTCTTGGGCTTTGCGGTTCCTAGGAGGGTGCGGGACATGCGGGGCTGGGCTGGCTGGGGGGGGGGGGCGCGCGTGTGTGGGCTTGCGTGTTTGCCCTCTGTTCCCCCCGTGGCCCCTTCCTCTGCCTGTCCCTTACTCCTCTCTTTTCGCTGGCTTGTTTGGCTTTGTTTTTTTTTTTTTGGGGGGGGGTTGGCTGGGGTGCTGTGCGTGGGTGTGGGTGTGTGCCGGTGTCGGCTCCCGGTTCCCAGACCGCCAGGGTGGGTGGCTGTGGCTCCTGGTTAGTGTCCGGGTGGCGTGGCCGGGCGTGGGCGTGCGTGTGGGTGTGTTCGTGGCGTGGGCTGATGGGGTGGTGGGCAGTGTGGGCGTGGTTGGTTTGTGTGGGTGTCGGGTATGTGTGCGCCGAAGGCGCAGTGGGTTGGGCTGGGGCACCGTGGGCGATGCAATGGGTGGAGGTGATGCTGGTGACGCCTACGGGGGGGTGCTGTAGGCGTCGGAACGGGTCTGTGTTGTTGACGTGGGTGCTTCGGGTGACGCGCCGGGCGGCGACGGGGTTGGTGACGTTGTTGGTGTCATAGGTGACGGGGCGGGCGCTGGGGGGGGCCTGCGGCTCCGGTGGTCGCTGTAAGTGGTGCAGTGGGTGGTGGCGCGACTGGTGGTGCCGGCGGTGAGGGTGCTGCCGGCGACGTCGATGGTGAGGGCGCTGTGGGTGATGTCATGGGTGGTGGCGATGTTGATGTGGGTGCTGCAGGTGGTGTGCCGGCTGGTGGCGCCGCTGGTACTGTCCCTACGTAGGGTGTTGCCGGGGGTGCTGTGGGCGGTGGTGTCGTCGGTGGTGCCGATGGTGAGGGTGACGTAGGCGATGCACTGGGTGACGGTGAGGCCGGTGTGTGCCGTAGGTGACGCGTTGGGCACGGGTGGTGGGGGGCCGGAGGGGGGTTTGCCGTTGGTGCAACGGGCGATGGTGGCGTTGGTGCTGCAGGTGGTGGCTTGGGCGTTGGTGCTGGTGGTGATGCCGACGGGGTGGTTTGTCTGCCTGTCTGCCCGCGGAGTCGGTGCCGGCGTTGGGCGGTTGCCTGTGCGTGTGGTGGTCGGTGCGCCGGGCGCTTGGTGGGCGTGGCCGGGTGCGGGTGTGCGTGTTGGTGTGTACGTGGTGCGGGCTGCGGGGGGTCTGCGGGCGTCGGGTGCGCTGTTGCCGTGCGTGTGGTGGTTTGTGTTGTCTGGTGGAGCGTGGCCGGTGTGTGCGTTGCGTGGGTGCTGTGGGGTCTGGTCGGCGTGGGTGGTGTCGGTGTGGGTGTTTGGGGTTGGGTGCTGGTTTTGGGCGTGTCGTTCGCGTGGTGCAGTCGGGCGTGATGGTGGTGCCGCTAGCGGCGTCGATGGTGACGGTGCTGCAGGTGGTAAGGGTGGGACGGTGGTGTTGGCGGTTTCCGGTGTGGGTGGTGTGAAGTGTGGGGGTTTGGCAGGTGTGGTGCGGGGCGGATGGTGGTGTGCTTGGCGCCGGCGTCGCGAGTGCTGCCGGGGGGGAGGGTGTTGTTGGTGATGTTGTGGGCGGCCGCTGGCGGGTGGTGGTGGTGGTTGTGGCTGGACTGCTTGGTGGTTGTGGTGTCGGCGGGTGGCTCTGTGTGTGGTGGCGGGTGGGCGTGCTTGGTGGTGGTGATGGTGTGTCCTTGCGGGTGGTGTTGGGTGTGGTACCATTGGGCGTGTGGTTTGCGATAACTGAGCACTCACCCCTCCGGGTGGCGCGGGCCCGGTGGTCCGGTAGCCCGTCCGGCAGGTGGCGCCGGGTGCTCACGCGTCCCTCCGGACGGCGGCTGCTTCGTAGCCGGCAGGGGCTGGGTTCACTGCCGGGCGCACACACGTCCCTCCGGACAGCGGCTGTTTCGTAGCCGGCAGGGGCTGGGTTCACTGCCGGGCGCACACACGTCCGTCCGGACGGCGGCTGTTTCGTAGCCGGCAGGGGGTGGGTTCACTGCCGGGCGCACACACGTCCATCCGGACGGCGGCTGTTTCGTAGCCGGCAGGGGCTGGGTTCACTGCCGGGCGCACACACGTCCATCCGGACGGCGGCTGGTTCGTAGCCGGCAGGGGCTGGGTTCACTGCCGGGCGCACACACGTCCATCCGGACGGCGGCTGTCGCGCTGTGGGGACTGCGGGGCTTGGACTTGTTCTTGGCGGCTCGTTCGTCGTCGGGTGTGGGTGTTTGCCGTGGTGGTGTCGTGTTTTTGTGCCGTGGTGCGTGCTGGCGTGCGGTGCTGTGTGTGTGCCCTGCTTGGCCTGTGTGTGGCGCGCGCTCCTTGCCCGGGCGTGCTGCTGCGCAGGCGCGGGGACACACCCTCTCTCTGGCGGGCCCGTTTGGCTCCATGGCGGGCCCTGTTGGTGCCCGGCTGTGGCCCGGCGCGCGGCAGTGGGGTGTGTGCACGTTGGGGGGGGGGGGTTCGGACCCCTCTTCTCGTTTTCCCCGCCTTGTCCCTCTGTCCCTCTTCGCCGGCCTGCCCTGCCTGCCCACCCTCTTCGTACCCGCTGGGTTGGCCTTGGCCGGTCGGTTGGTCTTGGCGGTCTGACATTGTGTTTCTTTCCTGCAGGGCGGCGTGGGCTGGGTTCGTTTTGGGGGCGGGTTGCTCGTGTGGTGTGCCGCGCCGCTTGGCTCCTGTTCACCGGTGTGCACGCTCTGTGTGTGGTGTCGTGTGTACGGTGTCCTGGGCCTCCCGGCTCTTGTTCACCGGTGTGCACGCCCTGCGTGTGGTGTCGCGTGTACGGCGTCCTGGGCCTCCCGGCTCCTGTTCACCGGTGTGCACGCCCTGCGTGTGGTGTCGCGTGTACGGCGTCCTGGGCCTCCCGGCTCGTGTTCACCGGTGCGCACGCTCTGCGTTTGGCGTTGCGTGTACGGCGTCCTGGGCCTCCCGGCTCCTGTTCACCGGCGTGCACGCTCTGCGTGTGGTGTTGCGTGTACGGCGTCCTGGGCCTCCCGGTTCCTGTTCACCGGTGTGCACGCCCTGCGTGTGGCGTCGCGTGTACGGCGTCCTGGGCCTCCCGGCTCCTGTTCACCGGTGCGCACGCTCTGCGTGTGGCGTTGCGTGTACGGCGTCCTGGGCCTCCCGGCTCCTGTTCACCGGTGTGCACGCCCTGCGTGTGGTGTCGTGTGTACGGTGTCCTGGGCCTCCCGGCTCCTGTTCACCGGTGTGCACGCCTTGCGTGTGGTGTCGCGTGTACGGCGTCCTGGGCCTCCCGGCTCCTGTTCACCGGTGTGCACGCCCTGTGTGTGGTGTCGCGTGTACGGCGTCCTGGGCCTCCCGGCCCCTGTTCACCGGTGCGCACGCTCTGCGTGTGGCGTTGCGTGTACGGCGTCCTGGGCCTCCCGGCTCCTGTTCACCGGCGTGCACGCTCTGCGTGTGGTGTTGCGTGTACGGCGTCCTGGGCCTCCCGGCTCCTGTTCACCGGTGTGCACGCCCTGCGTGTGGTGTCGCGTGTACGGCGTCCTGGGCCTCCCGGCTCCTGTTCACCGGTGCGCACGCTCTGCGTGTGGTGTTGCGTGTACGGCGTCCTGGGCCTCCCGGCTATTGTTCACCTGTGTGCATGCCCTGCGTGTGGTGTCGAGTGTACGGTGTCCTGGGCCTCCAGGCTCCTGTTCACCGGTGTGCACGCCTTGCGTGCGGTGTCGCGTGTACGGCGTCCTGGGCCTCCCGGCTCCTGTTCACCGGTGTGCACGCCCTGTGTGCGGTGTCGCGTGTACGGTGTCCTGGGCCTCCCGGCTCCTGTTCACCGGTGTGCACGCTCTGTGCGTGGTGTTGTGTGTACGGTGTCCTGGGCCTCCCGGCTCCTGTTCACCGGTGTGCACGCTCTGCGTGTGGCGTTGCGTGTACGGCGTCCTGGGCCTCCCGGCTCCTGTTCACCGGTGTGCACGCTCTGTGTGTGGTGTTGCGTGTACGGCGTCCTGGGCCTCCCGGCTCCTGTTCGCCGGTGCGCACGCTCTGCGTGTGGTGTTGCGTGTACGGCGTCCCGGGCCTCCTGGCTCCTGTTTACCGGTGTGCACGCTCTGTGTGTGGTGTCGCGTGTACGGCGTCCTGGGCCTCCCGGCTCCTGTTCACCGGTGTGCACGCCTTGCGTGTGGTGTTGCGTGTACGGTGCCCTGGGCTCCCTGGCTCCTGTTCACCGGTGCGCACGCCCTGCGTGTGGTGTTGTGCGTACGGTGTCCTGGGCCTCCCGGCTCCTGTTCACCGGTGTGTACGCTCTGTGTGGGTGTGTGGTGGCGGGTGGGCGTGCTTGGTGGTGGTGTTGGTGTGTCCTTGCGGGTGGTGTTGGGTGTGGTACCATTGGGCGTGTGGTTTGTGTTTACTGGGCACTCACCCCTCCGGGTGGCGCGGGCCCGGTGGTCCGGTAGCCCGTCCGGCAGGTGGCGCCGGGTGCTCACGCGTCCCTCCGGACGGCGGCGTGGTGTTGCGTGTACGGCGTCCTGGGCCTCCCGGCTCCTGTTCACCGGTGTGCACGCTCTGCGTGTACGGTGTCCTGGGCCTCCCGGCTCCTGTTCACTGGTGCGCACGCCCTGCGTGTGGTGTTGCGTGTACGGTGTCCTGGGCCTCCCGGCTCCTGTTCACCGGTGTGCACGCTCTGTGTGCGTGTGCGGTGTCCTGGGCCTCCCGGCTCCTGTTCACCGGTGTGCACGCTTTGTGTGTGGTGGTGCGTGTACGGCGTCCTGGGCCTCCCGGCTCCCGTTCACCGGTGTCCACGCTCTGTGTGTGGTGTTGTGTGTACGGCGTCCTGGGCCTCCCGGCTCGTGTTCACCGGTGTGCACGCCCTGTGCGTGGTGTTGCGTGTGCCGTTTGGCCCTTTTGCGCCTGTGTGGTGCGTGTTGTGTTGTGCGTGTGGTGTCCTGGGACACTTGGTTCGTGTTCTCCGGTGTCGCGGTGTGTTGCGGTGTGTGTGTGGTGTCCGGTGTGCGGTGCTGCGTGTGCGGTGTTCTGGGCCTCCCGGCCCCTGTTCACCGGTGCGCGTGCTCGGTGTGTTGCGTGGTGTGTGCGGTGTGGGTGTGGGTGCGTGCTCGCGTGTGCCATACCGTGGCCGCGTCGTTGCGGACTCTTTGTTTTTGCGGATACATTTTTCTTTACACTTTCTCCCTATGGCGTCTGATTTATTCTTCCCGTTTTGGACTCTTTGATTTTGGCGACGCCCAAGAGTAAGCGTGTCTTAATGCATGCATGGCGGTGTACGTTATTTACGCGTTGGTTTGCGGACTCGTTGCATTTTGCGACGCCCAAGAGTACGCGTGTGTTTTTAATGCATTCATGCTACGCCACTTATTCTTCATGTCTTGGACTCTTTGTTTTTTGCGTCGCCCAAGAGTAAGCGTGTCTTAATGCTTGCATGGCGGCATATGCTACTTAACCGTTGGTTTGCGGACTCTTTGTATTTTGCGACGCCCAAGAGTAGGCGTGTTCGTTTAATGCATTCATGCTATGCTACTTATTCTTTGTGTCTTGGACTCTTTGTTTTTTGCGACGCCCAAGAGTAAGCGTGTCTTAATGGGCTCAAAGGTGGGTGGGGAGGTGCATGGAGAAGGAAAAAGGATGAGGAAGCGTGCATTTCGGAGGGTGTGGCGTGTTAGTTATCCATTTCTCCGGTGTTTACGCGCCGCTCGTGATGCGGTTGTCTTTACCTATACGGCGTGTTAGGGGGCGGGAGGCACGGTTTGTGGACTCTTTGTTTTTTGCGACGCCAAAGAGTAAGCGTGTCTTAATGTATGCAAGGCGGTACAAGGTACTTACTCGTTGTACCTTGGGACTCCCATGCTACTTATTCCCTTTGTCTTGGACTCTTTGTTTTTGCGACGCCCAAGAGTAAGCGTGTTTTAATGCATGCATGGCGGTATATGCCTCTCACTCTTTGGTTGGTGTTGGGGCGCGCACAAGTCCCCTACTCCTATTGCATGCACTTTGCTAAGTGATCTGGGGCACGCAACGTTTTGGCCTTACTCTCGCCTCTAATCTTCTTCTTTATTGTTGGAGCGCGCACAAGTCCCTAGCACCTAGGGCACGCACTTTGCTAGGTGTTTTGGGGCATGCAACGCTCAACTTCGTCGCCGTCGCGACTCTGTTGTTCTGCTTTTTCTGTGAGTGTCCTAAATTTTTTTTTTTTTTTAAGGGATCCATTCCATGTCCTGATTGGGTGTTTGGTTCCATAGGTCAAAATGTGTTATCACCACTTTTGGTTGGACCAATACTAAGATAAAAATGCATGGATGCTCAGTGCATCTCTAATACAACTAGAGTATGCCTCAAAGCATTGGAAAAGCACTTTTTCTTACTGGCCCAGGAGAACCCGAAGGTCGCCGAGCTGAAGGAGAGGCTGATCAATGCCTATCCGCGGCTGTTCAGTGGCGTCGCCAACAAGAACCCTCCAGATCGTGGGAGGTTTGGCACAGCGAAGATCAAGCTGAAGCCGAACCCCAAGATCTATCGTCATCGGGAGTACCAACTTCAGGGCGATCGGGCCGAGGCCATGAAGAAGCTGTTGGCCGAGTTCATTGAGCGGGGATGGATCGAACCCTCCGACAGTGAGTGGGCCAGCCCAGCCTTCATCGTGCCCAAGAAGGAGAAGGGCGAGTGGAGGTTGGTGGTTGATTACAGACGTTTGAACGAGCAGACCGAGCACGACTCGTACTCGCTTCCCCTGATCGACTCCATCCTCCAAAAACAACAGAAAAAGCGGATCTTCACGGTGTTGGACCTGAAACACGGTTATCACCAGATGCCGCTACACCCGGACTCCAGGCCCTGTACAGCGATGTCGACGCCGCTGGGGCCCATGCAGTGGAAAGTGGTGCCCATGGGCGCCAAGAATGGCAACGCCGCTTTCCAGCGCATGATGGAGGACCTACTCGGTCCAGTCCGGGATTGTGCCGACCCCTTTGTGGATGACATCATCATCGGGTCCGGCACGGAAGACATTACTGAGGACGAGCTCATCGAAGCGCATGAGAAGGATCTGCGCCGAGTGCTCAGCCAACTGGACAAGCACAACATGGTGTGCAAGCCCACCAAAGCCTCACTCTTCGTGAAGGAAGTGGAGTTCGCGGGTCACGTGGTTGGTCACGGGCAACGCCGTCCCATCCCTGGGAAGCTGGCGTCCCTGCACCACTGGGAGAAGCCCCAGACCATCAGCGAACTCCGGTCCTTCATGGGGTTCTGCAACTACTATTCGGGCTATGTCCGGATGTATGCAGAACTGTCGGGGCCGCTGCACAAGATGCTGCAAGTGGGCAAGTTCGATGGCCGGAAGGGGAGCAAGAAGAAGCTTGCCTGGACCCCTGAGGCTGAGGATGCGTTCAACCGCCTGAAGGAGCGACTCCTGGGGCAGTTGGGGCTATTCTTGGTGGACCCGGACAAGGGATTCGTGCTACGGACGGACGCCTCGGACTATGCTGTAGGGGCAGTCCTCGAGCAGATCCGGGACGACGGGTCACACGTACCCGTGGCGTTTTGGAGCCGGATCCTGGCCGAGGGCCAACGCCGCACCTGGACCGCGAGGGAGAAGGAGATGTACGCCATTGTTTGTGCGCTCAGGAAGTGGTCTGGCCACATCGGATTGCAACCGGTGGTGGTTTGCACGGACCATCAGTCCTTGCAGAGCTGGCACAAGGAGCACGTCGACACCCCCTCGGGACCGGCGGCAAGGAGGGCCCGATGGCATGAAACGTTCCCCAAGTTCGACCTCAGCGTCGTATACGTCCCGGGGAAGGACAACACTGTGGCAGATTGCCTCAGTCGATGGGCCTACCCCGCGGGCAAGGCCTGGATGGACATATCCAGCCATGGGGACGCCGAGGAGACCGAGGAGGCCAAGCGCATCATCGGGATGGAGAAGGCCATGGAACAAGAGGGGGTCAAGTGCTTTTTGGTGATGGCAAACCGTACGGACCTGGCCAAGTTCCGGGGCGCCCGCGTCCAAGCTATTCGAGAAGAAACCCTCGAGAAATGGATGGTGGCCCCTGTAGAGCTATTCAGGTCGGTGCTCACAAAGGACTGGTCGGATGACTATGCGGCATCCGAACACTAGAGCAAATACTGGAATGCCGTGAGCGCCCCGTCGGACGACGAGTGGCCTGAGGGCTTGACCGAGGATGGAGACAAATTGTTCCTCAAGGACAAGCTGCTGGTGCCCGAGAACCGAGTGCAGGAGCTCATTGACCATTGGCACAACGCCCAGCTCATGCACCCTGGCCGAGACAAGATGCAGCAGGACCTGGAATGGCGTTTCAAGTTCCCACCGGGGTACTACGCCATCCTGGACATGTACTGCAGCAACTGCGCCGTGTGTCGGGCCAGGAAGAGCCCCAACCACTCCGCAGCGGGCAACCCGGTGTATACGGCTATACCGGAGGCCCCTATGCGGTCCGTGGCCATGGATGTATTTGCCATGCCTGAGGTCACCGTGGAAGGAGAGACCTACGACTGTGTCATCCTGGCGGTGGATAGGCACAGTGGGTATATCGTGGCGGTCCCTGGCAAGAAGTCCAAGAAGAAGGACAAGAAGGACAAGCATGGAGTGGGGCTGCAGGCCAAGACCGTCGCTAATGCCATGATCAGGCATTGGCTGACGATTTTTGATGTCCCGGCTGTCATCTGCAGCGATCGGGGCAATCAATTCGTGGGGACGTGGTTCAAGACGATGTGTAAGCACATGGGGATTAGACACGCCAAGACCGTGGCATACCACAGCCGGTCGAATGGCCGGGCTGAGGTGGCCGGGCGTCAGATGTTCGAGAAGTTCCGCCAGCTGCACATCGACGAACCGGGCCGGAATTGGTACAATTCGCTGTGGAGGGTACTCCAAGCGTATCACGACCTTCCGGGGCCCACTGGACTGTCCTCCTATCGCATCCTGTTCCTACGGGATCGAGTGTCACGCACTCTCCCGTGGTTGAACCATGGCAAAGTGGCCCGGGATGCGAACGCCATGATGGCTGAGGCGGACGACACGGCGGCCAAGGTGTGCAAGGCACTTCAGGACGAGCATGACAAGAGGGCCAAGTACTTCAAGCAGGGAAAGGTCCAGAAGTATGCTCTCCAAGACACCGTGTGGGTGGAGCGGCACCACAAGGATGTCCTGTCCAGGCATCGGCAGGCGTCCTGGTATGTGCCGGGGGTAATCGTGCGGAAGGTCGGGCAGGATGTGTATGCGGTTCGTGTGGGGGATAACAAGATCCTGGACCGCGACCATACCCAGCTTCGTCCCCGAGCACCAGACCCCAGCGGACGTCCCGTCACCTTCGAGTTCACGGCCGGCGATGTGGACTCGGACGACGAGGGTGAGGACGACGACTTCACCGCTGATAGGATCCTGGCGGACAAGCCGGACCCGGGGACGCCTGGGGGGAGGCTTTATAAGGTCCGTTGGAAGGGATTCGCCGCATCCAGGGATTCGTGGGAGCCTCCGAGCAGTTTCGTGCCGAGGTACACCACAGTCTGGATGGACTATCTGAAGAAAAAGAACATTTCTTTGGATGTCAAGGATGTGTTGGTCCATCTGGTGGCTGCAGTAGCACCGTAATGGATCCCCCTTGGCATCTTTGTTTGTTTCTGTGCTTGGGAGACGGGTGAGGGCGTTCATCCGGGTTTTTTTGGGACTTGATTGGCCATATACCGCCTTCACTCGATCTCCACATATATATTTCATCGTGGTATACGTATTTGGATCGATCGACGACGTTTCTCTATCTTTGATCCCCTTGGTCCATGTTGTAGATCAAGAGGAGACCGGATATGGCGTAGGGCACCGATTATGAGTGTCCTCACCCCTCCCTTGGGGCGTGGGGGACGCCTATGACGTGAGTGGGGCCTCCATGTGTCCTTGGAACACGGGGGGGGGGGTTTGGAGCCCATTGGGGTCCTCCCGTCCTCTCTTCAATGACTTCCGAGCGGTAACAACGCTCTGAGAAGGGGGGTGAAGCCGGTTCGGACCCTCGTGGCCATCTTGGGGTCAATTGGGGTGTGTATCTCTGTGCCGGCAAGCCGCCTTTGGCTGATATCATACTCTCCCATCCACCTGACCTAACCCGATGTGATAGTATGATAGGTTTGGCCATTCCGGCTATGAGCGGCAATATGTACCGAGGCACCGCCAGCGGAGATTTATATATCAGAATATCAGGAATCAACAGGGTTTTTGTATCATAATGCTTCCGTAATTTTTCCGCCTTCCGTTCTGATGGTCAATGTATCGGCGACTGTCAGTTGGCTCGCGATTTTGCGGCAACCGATTGGTTAACTGTTATTTCCAGATATTTTGGCGGAAACCCTGATGAAGGGTCATATTTCATCAGTAAAGGGTTAGTTGCTTCCGCAATTTTCTAAATATGCACTCGAAATTTTAATCTGAATTTTTCGCGATGTCGAAATCGGAATTTCGACTTCGACATCGCCGCACTTGATTTGGTTCTCTTCGAGTGGTCATACTCTTTTCCCTATGCCCGAATCAGGTTTCCCTTGTACTTGCCACCCATTTGGATTGGAGATATAAGGGAAACAAAAGTGAATCGTGGGACCACTTTGAAGGGCCATATCTACGCGCGAGTGTGAGGAAAGAGAATAAGGAAGGTTGCGTTGCAAGCGCCTTAGTCTCAACTTATTTTTAGTAGGATCCAACACCTTAAGTCGGCACACTGTAACTGCAGAAACAGGCTTGTAACTGCACTGAGATGTCTATGGGTAGACCTTGACTTTGATTCCTCTTGTTTATGGAATGTTTGAGGACTGATCGGCAAAGCCAAAACTCTAGAACTCCGAACTCAATAGCAAACAAGCATGGCACGGACATGGCAAAGAACTCGAATACCCAGTTGTTGAGAGGTCCGTGTATCCCAGAGTCCAGAACTCCAAAGGGGCAAGAAAGCCCTTGTGGCAAGAGGCCTTGGCAAGAGCCCATGGCAAGAGCCGATTCAGGCTCGTATCATACCCTAAAAGAATAGGAGACATAACGTACATTGCAGAGCTATAATCAAGTATACATAAATCACACAACAGAACAACGAAAGTCGCAAAATTTCTGGTCTATCCTCCTCTAAGCTCCCCTAAGCCGGGTGGTGAGGATCATTGGGGCGGGCGGCGGAATTAAAAACTGTCTGTCCCACATGGTAAAAGGACCCAGTGTACAAGTAAACTCAGTAAGTGCCAGTGAGCTGTACACACACACTGTAGGGCACAAAGTAAAAAGTAGGGAGTGGCGCAGCGACTCTCCCCTAATGCCGGAGAGCTTGCTCGGAGGCATTAGACAATGCAAGATTGAAAAAAAGAATTTGGAATGGAATGGAAAATTGGAATGAAGACAGATAGTGGCTGCAGAACTGAGCGTATCAACCACGCTGCAGAACTGAGCATCAACCACTGGTCGTCGTCAGGCTTGCGCCTCCAATCCGCCAGGGAATTGTGATGTGAACGGCAAATCAAATTGACGACATGAAAATTGGAATGAAGACAGATGGTGGCTGCAGAACTGAGCGTATCAACCACGCTGCAGAACTGAGCATCAACCACTGTTCGTCGTCAGGCTTGCGCCTCCGATCCGCCAGGGAATTCTGATGTGAACAGTAAATCAAATTGACGACATGACCCAACCGTGACTCAGATTTGGCAAAAGAAAATGTTCGTTGGCCTGCTGGCATCATTTGACTGTCCCTCACTGTCAGTGTGGTGTCTGTCTTTGTGCTTGTGCTGTGCCTGATCTAGGTGCGAAACGTTGGTGGCCTGATGGCATCATCCGACTGTCCCTCACTGTCAGTGTGGTGTCTGTCTCTGTGCTTGTGCTGTCCCTGATCTAGGTGCGAAACTCAATGATCTTGTGGCTGGTCTGGTTGTTCCTGGCTTCCCTGGTCCGTGCTCCGTCCTCCCTTTGTGTCTTCTCTGTTGTGGGTCCGTGTGGTGGTGTTGGTGGCTGAGGCGTCACTGAAGCCGTCACTCGTGTGTTGTGTTTTGTTGTTCCTCTCAGTTCCTCCCTGGTCTGCTCTGGTTGTTCACTCATCTGTGGTCTGTGGTCTCTGGTCACTGGTCGCTACACTCTCGGCTCACTCACTCTCACCCTTGTCACATTGCCCCTTACTGTGACTTGACATCTTAGTGGCGCCTGGTTCAGACGCCTGGTTCCCCACAACACTAGGCTCTCCTAAAGGGAAATGTACACATGTGAGCGGTCACCGGTGGTGGCAGGCTGATGATTGACAGGCGAAATACAGAGTTTGCCTAACACACGGTAGAGGAAACTGAAGACCCGTGCGGAAACTGGACTTGCATGACCCACACACAGTAAGGAAAGAAAACCTGTGCGGGACTGACCAACTGAGGCTTAAACTTTGGCACCTGAGATACTCTGTTTGGACACAACTCTGACACTGTAACTGAAGTTCTGAACACCCACTGGAAAACTGATGGAATGATGACTGCAATTCTGGACCAACTGACTGGGTAAACCTATCAACCTTTGCTAACCTTCAACACATTGGACTTTCTGACTTACTAACTGACTTGTGGCGCAAAACTGTTTGACTGCAGGTGTGACTTGTGGCAATTAAGCTCTGTCTGCCTGCTGTGGCTCGTGGCAGTGGCTCGTGGTTTCGGTTCTGGCCGTCGGTCTGACTGCTTCTGCTGGCTGTGTAATTTACATGCAGCGACTGGCTATGGCCGTTGGCACAAGCCATACAACACACAACATATAACTGGCCAATCAGTTTCAGCCACTATAGGCACGTCCAAAATACTCAACTTGAACAAAAACTGCAAACAAATTGCAAACACCACTAACTGTCAACCTGTGTAAACTGTCATGAATCAACACACAGTAAACTTTAAAAATGAACCTTGACCTGAACCAACATGACTGTCTGTAGCTGTGAATAGGGCAAAAGATTGTAACCATTGTAAAAAGGCCGCTCGCTGGCGTCGTCCTCGCCGTCGCCCTGGTTGGCGTTGGTCGCTCTCCTTGGCGTTGTCGTCGCCCGTGTTGTCGTCGTCGCCGTTCGTCAGTGTCCGCTCAAGATTTGATGTGAAACACTGATACCGATCACCAAAATTTGTTGGTGGCGCCGTACTGGCACCTCAGTTCGACCTCTCAACTTTCCTCAAGACTGGGACAATAGGAGAAAAACCTTCATCAATGTCATAGTTGACGAAGGACAGGAAGGGTTGCAAACTCCACAAGAACTTTCGAACCAGGATTGGGATTTTGACCTTGGTGCAGTCGATAACTCGGCTTCAGCCTCAAACGGCGTTCCTCACGCTGACTCTGTAAAGACTCGTCCTCCGTTTCGAGTGCACAGTCATTTGGCGCAGCACTGTCAAACTCACCCACACCACGAGCAGTGACAACAGAGTGGTTGGCAAGTCTTCTTCAGTTGTGCTGAGCCTTTTGTTAGGCGGCGAAGCTGCCTTTAGTTGTGTCTGGACAAACGTCCGTCTGTCTCTGCGGCGGATGCTGCTGAGCTGCCAAGACACTGATTTGAGGCCGGATCAAGAACGCGAATACAGAACTCACTCTCCTCTGACCCCTCCTGCCATCGCACTTGCGAGGTGAGGAGCCTTCACCGAGTGCCTCATAAGCCAAGTGATAATCACTGAATCGGCTTGTAACTGCAGAAACAGGCTTGTAACTGCACTGAGATGTCTATGGGTAGACCTTGACTTTGATTCCTCTTGTTTATGGAATGTTTGAGGACTGATCGGCAAAGCCAAAAGTCTAGAACTCCGAACTCAATAGCAAACAAGCATGGCACGGACATGGCGAAGGACTCGAATACCCAGTTGTTGAGAGGTCCGTGTATCCCAGAGTCCAGAACTCCAAAGGGGCAAGAAAGCCCTTGTGGCAAGAGCCCTTGGCAAGAACCCATGGTAAGAGCCGATTCAGGCTCGTATCATACCCTAATAGAATAAGAGACATAACGTACATTGCAGAGCTTTAATCAAGTATACATAAATCACACAACAGAACAACGAAAGTCGCAAAGTTTCTGGTCTATCCGATCTCCTCTTCTGTGTGCATGCGCTGTGCGCTTCGCGCGTGTGCTCGCTCTGGCTTTCCTCGCTCGCTCTCTCACTCACTCAGGCTCACACTACGTCTCGCCCATCGTTTACTCACTGGCTCGCTCTCTCCGACCTTCGCTCACTGGTTCCCTTACACACACACACTCGTTGTATCATAGAATCATGGTCAACATAATAGAAACTTGTTTATAACTTGTTGACCATGTGTCCGGACTTGATATTATGACTTTCGAGTGTAGCGCATGAGTCTTGCGGTGGCATAGCATCTTTCCTTAGGTTCCCACGTCCATTTAACCCAAAGTTATGACCATGGAGGTGCATGGCATACCATGGTGGGAGCCTATTTTAAGGGCTATGTGTGATATTGGTAGTATTGTCTTGATATGCTCACGCCCATGTTATATATCTTCGTGTGGCCGAAGAGATGGGGAGCCACACGTGACAAGGGCTTTGCCCATGTCTCAATTGTGGAATTCAAAGCGCTAGACTAAGTCTACCGCATATGTATTGCTCATGGTATGTTTGGCAAAGAGATCCATGAGTGCACTCCCATTTTCATGGGGCATGTAGATATGAGTGGCGAAGGTATCTCCATGCGCCCGATTGGGGATCCAAGTGGGGGAATTGTTCGCAAATGGTTCGAATCATTTGTGTATTGAACCATGAGCGGATATCATGGGTGAGCATAGAGATATACTATCATGACAACTTTGTATTTGGACATATTTTCATGTTTTTGACCTCATTTTATGCTCATTTTGTGTTTTATGTGCTCAACTGGTCGGCTAACAGTAAAGTACCTAGAGATCCGTGAACTATGGTATGTTGCTTATATGTTGGCAGATGCTTCGGTGTTGTACCTCACCATATGCCGGATCACGTGGTCACTTGGGCTTGGCACACGAGGCCTCACAAAATTAGGTCTCAAACTCATGAGCTGACTTGTGAAGCATGTCATGTACATAACCGGAGGAGTTTCGGAGGCAATGATGGGATATTCTTGGGCATGGACCTTTGGTCTATATCACTCTTTTATACTGCTTTCCGGTTTGACACATGCAGGGAGCATTTGGATATTTGCCGTATGCATTTTTGAGTATATAATTGACTTTTGGGCATAATGGTGTGATTTGCCTTATTTTGCCATGTTGTGAGGTCATCTTCATGGGGCAGTTCTCCAAGCACATTCGACTCCAAGTCCAACCAAGGTTACGTCAGGGTAGGGCATGGTCCTGAGTGCTACTCTAGGCCATGATACGCCACCTCCCCTATTGGGCTAGGATTTAGAGGCTTGGGAGTGAACACATTTTTGGGGTTTGTGTATTGACTTTTGACACATGGCATTTAGCCAGCCTATTTGACTGGGTTCAGGGCATCATGTTGGCGAGTCAAGGGAAGGTCTTGAGTCCAGGGAATGAGGGGTCTATGGCTGTGATTGTGTAAGTTTCCATCTTTCCCCAACTTTGCATTATTTGTGTTCATATGCCAATTTCAGGGCTTTCCTCTTTGGTGCAATTCTTGTACATGCCCGCCACCGTGAGACGACCGGTGTGCTGAACGGAAGCCCGCAGTGTGGATTGGATTGTGAATCGGGTTATTGCTGTATTTGTGGGATCTGGCTGCTATTCAGGGTTGAAGGAGGATTTTATTTTCTATATTTTTGCATTTTGGACCCTGGACTTTGAGAAATGCAATCGTTGATCAGGAGCAAATCGGCAGGGGTTACAGGCGGAAGGGGCACAGCAGGGGCCGGTCCTGGTAGGGACCTTCTTTAACTCTTCACCCTGGGAGGCAGCCTCGAGTACACACCGCCGAGCACACTCGTGGATCGCCTGCTCACACACTCCCCCACCTGCCCTGCACCCACAAAACACAGCCCTCTCCCTGACATTACCTGGGAATCATTCCGCAACACGCTCAAGAGGTCAAAGCCCAACAAGGCGGGTGGGCGGGACTTCACAAACAACTACACTTTGCACATCTCCCCCCCCCCTATCCAACAATTCATTTGGAGGGTATGTAACCACTACCTCCACCAGCCGTTGCCCGAGAAATGGCTCGAAGCCAACATTATCTTGCTTTTTAAGAAAGGGGACGTGACGAACCCTGTAAATTACAGGCCTATAGGCTTGCTGAACAGCGTTTACAAAATAATTGCAACACACGCCAACCGTGAGCTACTGACAGCGGTCATCGAACAGTCCATCATACACCCCACCCAGTTCGGCGGGCTTCCCAACCGCATGTGCCAAGACCACATTTTCAACCTCCTATCCACGCTTCCGGAATCAGTCGCCAGCTACAGCCTCTACATTGATTTCAATAAGGCTTTCAACTCCGTCCCCCACACCACCCTCTTCACAGTGCTGTCCCGCCTGAACTTTCCCACGCCCCTAGTAAACCTCATTCAATCCTTGTACCGTGCCCCCCGTGACTTCCCGGTGGTGTCAGGGCACACCCACTCCTCCCACCTGCAAACCAGAGGTGTTCGGCAGGGATGCCCCATGTCACCCATCCTTTTCTGCCTTTACCTGAATGTTCTCCTCTTCGCCCTGCCCTCTCACGTCAAGGCACCCCCCTCCCCACACGAGTCGGGGCACGCCTTCGTTGATGACCTCCTCTATCGATCAGAGGATGCGGACCGCATACAACAAATTTTGAATTTCTTCGACACGGTCGCCAGGGAGTGGGGTCTAGACTTAAACCTCAGCAAAACCGAGATCCATGCTATGGGAACAGCCCCCCCCAGAACTTTCACCTCCCCCTCGGGCACCCCCCTGTCAACAACCAACCAGAAGACGGGGCAACCGCACAACTGCTACAAATACCTAGGGGTGTACATCTTCACCGCCAACCACGACGCACAAACACTGGCCTTGGCCAAGTCGGAAATACGCTCCTTTTTCACAACCCTCCAACCCCTCCGGCTCACCCTTTCGGAGTACATTCTCTTAGTAAACATCCAACTAATCCCTATTCTTTCCTACCGCCTCATGGCACACCCCCTAGCCCTGAACGAGTTGGGCGCCCTCCAGGCCATGATCTGGCTTAATATTGCACATGACCCCTCCCCGGACAAGGCCAACAGGACTTCCCGCCTCGTCTCTCCTAAGGCCCGCTACACCCCCCGCCACCAGGGAGGCTTAGGACTCTGCCACTTCACTTTTTCGATTTGCATGGCCCTGGTGAACACCGCAATCAGATACCTCAACGGAGACGGCCCAGCCTCAACAAACAAATCCTTTTCCGAAGCGATGCTCTCCACCACACGCAACCCAATCCAAGACACCGTCATGGACGCGTGCCACACCATAGGCCTCCGATACCACAGCACCGGCCTACGGGCCTCCTGCCCCCCCTCCCTCTTCCTCCCGAAAGAGAAAGTCCAAGTCCGGTTCCTAGCCACCAAACCAGCACCACAATACAGCAAGGTCGGCAACAGGTTGAAGCGAACACCCCAAGACCTAGGGTTCCACCTATGAACAGTCACGGGAGTGCACACAGAATCGGCCAGGCTCCAGTTTTTGGACGGCACCACCCACACCATCAAAGACCTCGGTCTCCGCCGCAACGAAAAAGAATACACCTTTCAAAAACCTGCCATTTCTGTCCGCCCCCAACTAGCGGGGCACCACGAACTGCTTACCCCCCCCCCTTCTCCACCCCCAAGAGTACATCCTCAACCCCCCCCCCCCGGGCCACACGGCGTTGTCCTGCTTGATTCGTCACTGCATGGCGAGCTGTACCGGCTCCCAGATGAACCTCACTCCCTTGACCCCGATGACCTCAAAGAATGGGGTCCTGAAGCAGCCCTTGCCCTCCTCCTCACATCGTCCCCCGGCACGACATGGGTGTACTTGGATGGCTCAGCGGGCGCCTTGGGCTACGGGTCTGCAGCCACCCTGTTTTTCCCAAATGGCTGCAGATGGGTGCTGTGCCAAACGTCCCCATACCAGTCCTCAGAGGGATCGGAGTTCTGGGCGGCTATTATGTTCCTACGGTGGGCCCTTGCATCTCACCCGCACCTCACCTTTGCCGTGCTAGGGGACAACCTCCACGTTATCACTGTTCTCTCTCCGAACATCCCCCCAGACCTCCCGTCACGCTCGCCAGCCGGCACGTGAGAATCCTCTCTTCAGTCCATCCAGGCCTCCCTACGCCCAGGGATGATCCAGGGTTGGGGGTGGATCTAGGGGCACGCCGGGTCTGTGGGGAATGAAATCTCGGATGCTTACTCAAAGTGGGCCGCCCACGTGATGATCTGGGACCCCTCCCTCCTTCCCCCTCCCCCGATAGGGTGCATATCCAGAGGCCCCCTCCCCGTCATACACAAACTGACTACCACATCAATCAAGCGCCTCCTCCCTTGCCACAAACACGAAAACATCCACGTACCGTCCAGCTTCCATTTTTACAAGCACACTTCATGGTTCCAAGGCCTCCCTTTCAAATGGTCCTCCGCAAATTTCAACATGGCGCCGTTTGCTTTCCACGACGACTTGCGCCCTCGCCATTGCCACGCTTGCCCCGACCCGCACCCGATGGATGTTATCTCTTTCGTCTCACACTGCCCAACGTGCGAACACCTGGTGCAAACCTACATTCAGTGCTGGCGCCCCCCCTTCACCACGGTGGTGTCCCAATGGTGGTCCGCGACCACACACGTCGGGGAGAGACGCAATTTCGTCTGGGGGCTTGTCCCCATGTCCCTGTACACCGAACTCACAACCCCCCCCTCCGGCCGAAGAAAACCAGCACACTGTCATGACTTAAAACTAACCCTGAAGGCCCGTGTTCCCCTGCTCCTCAATACCCTATACCGCACGCTGGAATGGCTAAACGACAACCCCCCCCCGGCCCTGCTCACCCCCCCCACGGGCCCCAACTCATGGGGACGCCCCTGGTCGCCTTACAGCACGTCACACACCGCCCTACAGCGCCCCCCCCCCCCGCCTACCACCCTCCCCCCCCCTCCCGGACAAAGTGGCACACAAGCCTCCAAAGCGCCCCCGTCCCCCATCCCCTGCGGCACACGCCAAAGCTCGGAAACACGCCCGCCAGCCCCCAAGACCTGTCCGGCCTCCATCGCTGAAACGCAATACCGCGAGCCAACCTCAGCCAGAGCCCCCGCCCCCCGAACGGCCGCTCACAATCCGGGACATGTTCAACCTCCCCCCCCCCCTCGACCAGCAACCCCCCTCGCCGCCTCCGCCCCTGTTTCCGCCCCTTCTCCCCGCATAACAAGGTACTTCGCACCAGCCCCCCCCTCTGCCGCGAGCACAAACTCACATCCGTCCTCATCTTCGTTCAACGTGTCATCTCTTTGAAAAAGCCACACTTACACGTTTCTCTCATGCCAGCCCTCAACAGCCCTAACACGGCGCAACCAATCAGTACTACCACACTGGCACTCACCAGTCACTTCTGCAAATGAATCCCTCCCCCAAGCCACCCCCCCTGCTCAAGCCGTCATGCTCTAACCCCCAAACCGCAACCGTACAGCCTTCGGGAATCAGGCAGAGACCCCGGCTCTGCTGTTGTCTATAACGGGGCTGCCAGGTCTCATCGAGATATGGCAGAGGAGGACAGCCACGTGCAGCGGTACTCAGCCCGCGATTGAATTTGGTTTCGGGCCCCTCCCTGAAAAAGCTTGGCGCGCAAGAGCCTTTCTCCCCGGCCTGGCCAGCCACAAAAGGCGCCGTTCAGTGCAAAAAGGCACCCCCCCGGGGACGCCCTTCCGCCACCCCGACAGTGAGCAACGCCGGCCCGCAAGGGCGCACGCTGTGGGGCCGGTGCTGGGTCCCACGCCCGCACTGACCGCACGCGGGACACACGGGCCGCGGAACCCTGGCTGCCCGCCCCAGAGGACGGGCGGCCGGGGGAGGGACAGCGCCTGACACCAGACGCCCCTCACAACGGTGGCAGGCCACCCCCCCCGGGGACGGCCCCCCACCACCCCCACGGCACCCAGCCCCCACAGGGCCTGCAGGCCAAGGGGACAGTGTTGGGCCCCCACACCCACACACCCGCGCCCACAGCACGTGGGTGGCGGACCCCAACAGCCCGCCCAGTGGGCGGGCAGGCGGGGGAGGGGCAGCGCCTGACCTCAGACGCCCCTCAAAACGGTGGAAGGCAGCCCAGCCGGGGATGCCCTTCCGCCAATCCCACAGCGAGCAACGCCGGCCCGCAAGGGCGCACGCTGTGGGGCCGGTGCTGGGTCCCCACGCCCGCACTGACCGCACCCGGGACACACGGGTCGCGGAACCCCGGCTGCCCGCCCCAGAGTACGGGCGGCCGGGGGAGGGACAGCGCCTGACACCAGACGCCCCTCATAACGCTGGCAGGCCACCCCCCCTGGGGATGGCCCCCCACCACCCCCGCGGCACGCAGCCCTCACAGGGCATGCAGACCAAGGGGACAGTGATGGGCCCCCACACCCACACGCCCGCGCCCGCAGCACGTGGGTAGCGGACCCCAATAACCCGCCCAGTGGGCGGGCAGTCGGGGGAGGGGGAGCGCCTGACCTCAGACGCCCCTGATGACGGTGGAAGGCACCCCCTGCGGGGACGCCCTTCGCCACTCCCACAGCAAGCAACGCCGGCCCGCAAGGGCGCACGCTGTGGGGCCGGTGCTGGGTCCCCACACCCGCACCGACCGCACCCGGGACACCCGGGTCGCGGAACCCCGGCTACCCACCCCAGAGGATGGACGGCCGGGGGAGGGACAGCGCCTGACACCAGACGCCCCTCACAACGGTGGCAGGCCAACCCCCCCGGGGACGGCCCCCCACCACCCCCACGGCACGCAGCCCCCACAGGGCATGCAGGCCAAGGGGACAGTGTTGGGCCCCCACACCCACACGCCCGCGCCCGCAGCACGTGGGTGGCGGAGCCCAACAGCCCGCCCATTGGGCGGGCAGTCGGGGGAGCGCCTGACCTCAGACGCCCCTCACAACGGTGGAAGGCACCCCCCCCGGGGACGCCCTTCCGCCACCCCCACTGCGAGCAACGCCGGCCCGCAAGGGCGCACGCTGTGGGGCCGGTGCTGGGTCCCCACGCCCGCACCGACCGCACCCAGGACACACGGGTCGCGGAACCCCGGCCGCCCGCCCCAGAGGACGGCCGGCCGGGGAAGGGACAGCGCCTGACACCAGACGCCCCTCACAACGGTGGCAGGCCACCCCCCCCGGGGACGGCCCCCCACCAACCCCGCGGCACGCAGCCTCCACAGGGCATGCAGGCCAAGGGGACAGTGTTGGGCCCCCACACCCACACACCCGCGCCCACAGCACGCGGGTGGCGTACCCCATCAGGCCGCCCAGTGGGCGGGCAGTCGGGAGAGGGGGAGCGCCTGACCTCAGACGCCCCTCACAACGGTGGAAGGCACGCCCCCCGGGGACGCCGTTCCGACACCCCCAAGGCGAGCAACGCCGGCCCGCAAGGGTGCACGCTTTGGGGCCGTTGCTGGGTCCCCACGCCCGCACCGACCGCACCCGGAACACACTGGTCGCGGTAGCCCGGCTGCCCGCCCCAGAGGACGGGCGGTTGGGGGAGGGACAGCGCCTGAAACCAGACGCCCCTCACAACAGTGGCAGGCCACCCCCCCCCCGGGGACGGCCCCCCACCACCCCCGCGGCATGCAGCCCCCACAGGGCGTGCAGGCCAAGGCGACAGTGTTGGGCCCCCATACCCACACGCCCGCGCCCACAGCACGTGGGTAGCGGACCCCAACAGCCCGCCCAGTGGGCGGGCAGTCGGGAAAGGGGGAGCGCCTGACCTCAGACGCCCCTCGCAACAGTGGAAGGCACCCCCCCCCGGGGACGCCCTTCCGCCACCACCACTGCGAGCAACGCCGGCCCGCAAGGGCGCACGCTGTGGGGCCGGTGCTGGGTCCCCACGCCCGCACCGACCGCACCCGGGACACACGGGTCGCGGGACCCCGGCCGCCCGCCCCAGAGGACGGACGGCCGGGGGAGGGACGGCGCCTGACACCAGACGCCCCTCGCAACGGCGGCAGGCCGGCCCCCCCAGGGACTGCCGCCCGCCACCCCCGCGGCACGCAGCCCCCACAGGGCATGCAGGCCAAGGGGACAGTGATGGGCCCCCACAGCCCAACGCCCGCGGCCACAGCAAGTGGGTGACGGACCCCAACAGCCCGCCCAGTGGGCGGGCAGTCGGGGGAGGGGGAGCGCCCGAGCTCAGACGCCCCTCACAACGGTGGAAGGCACCCCCCCCGGGGACGCCCTTCTGCCACCCCCACAGCGAGCAACGCCGGCCCGCAAGGGCGCAGGCTGTAGAACCGGTGCTTGGTCCCCACGCCCGCACCGACCGCACCCGGAACACACGGGTCGCGGAACCTCGGCCCCCCGCCCCAGAGGACGGGCGGCCGGGGGAGGGACAGCGCCTGACACCAGACGCCCCTCACGACAGCGGCAGGCCACCCCCCCCCGGGGACGCACCGCCACCCCCGCGGCACGCAGCCCCCACAGGGCATGCAGGCCAAGGGGACAGCGTTGGGCCCCCACACCCACCCGCCCGCGCCCACAGCACGTGGGTAGTGGACCCCAACAGCCTACCCATTGGGCGGGCAGTCAGGGGAGGGGGAGTGCCTGACATCAGACGCCCCTCGCAACAGTGGAAGGCACCCCCCCGGGGACGCCGTTCCGCCACCCCCACGGCGAGCAACGCCGGCCCGCAAGGGCGCACGCTGTGGGGCTGGTGCTGGGTCCCCACGCCCGCAGCGACCGCACCTGGGACACACGGGTTGCTGAACCCCGGCTACCCGCCCCAGAGGGCGGGCGGCTGGGGGAGAAACAGCGTCTGACACCAGACGCCCCTCACAACGGTGGCAGGCCACCCCCCCCGGAGGCG
This sequence comes from Eutreptiella sp. 'Long Island Sound 2002', assembly GCA_964036045.1. NCBI lineage: Eukaryota > Euglenozoa > Euglenophyceae > Eutreptiales > Eutreptiaceae > Eutreptiella > Eutreptiella sp. 'Long Island Sound 2002'. The sequence goes on from OZ038394.1 coordinate 47,524,388, forward strand.
GCCCCCCACGGGCCCCGCGGCACGCAGCTCCCACAGGGCATGCAGGCCGAGGGGAAAGTGCCGGGCCCCCACACCCGCACACCCGCGCCCGCAGCATGTGGGTGGCGGACCCCGACGGCCCGCCCAGAGGGCGGGCGACCGGGGGAGGGACAGCGCCTGACACCAGACGCCCCTCGCAACGGTGGCGGGCCACCCGCCCGGGGACGGCCCCCACCACCCCTGCGGAGCGCGGCCCCCACAGGGCATGCAAGCCGAGGGGGCAGCGCCGGGCCCCCACACCCGCACACCCGCGCCCACAGCAAGAGTGGATGACGAACCCCGACAGCCCGCCCAGAGGGCGGACAGTCGGGGGAGGGGGAGCGCCTGACCGCAGACGCCCCTCACAACGGACACGCGGGCCGCGAAACCCCGGCTGCCCGCCCCTGAGGAACACAGGGAATACGGGCCACGGGGACAGCGCTGGACCCCGTACCCGCACACCCGTGCCCACAGCACGTGGGTAGCGGTCCCCGACAGCCCCCAGGAGGAGGGCAGCCGGAGGGGGGAGAGCGCCCGGCCTCGGACGCCCCTCGCAACGAGGCCGCCACGGACCGCGGGGGGGGAGCACCTAGTGCCCACACGCACACACGAATGGCGGCCCGCGGAACCGGCGTACGAGCTCCCCCACCCACGCCCCGCCGCGCCCACAGCACGTGCACCAGCCACAGGAAATCGGCACCCCACCCCCTGCTCTTAGGCACAGCGACACAACAATGGCGGAACCCGCGGCCCCACGCAAAACACGCCCCCGATCTCCGACGCTGGACGCAGCACACGAGGTCATCAGGGCGCCCGGACTCAGAGGCGGCGAAGGAGACCCCCCACAAGAGGACGCGGGCACGGACTCCGACCTGGAGGAAATACCGGAGCCCTCCACAGGCTGCACGCCCGCGGAACCTGCGCCGCCGGCGGGCAGCGTGCCCACCCTCTGCCCTGCGTGGAAACGGGGCCACTGCAGCGGCGAAGGCTCGTGCCCCAAACAGCACCCCCAGCCCGGCCCCGATGACGGAGCGCCCTACGCTACGGGGTGGCGCAGGGCTGGATCCTGGATGAGACCGCCCGCGGCAGCGTGAACATCCAGGAGGCCGTCGACCGAGTCGCCCACGCGGGACAAGCGGCAGTGGCCTTGCACACCCGGGGCCGCCACGGCGGACCCGCAGAGGGGATCATTGTGGAGCCCTTGGGAATGGTGTTCGTGCTGGCGGCAGACATGGTCCGAGGGGTGCTCGACGCATCCCGCGTGCGGTGGGGGTGCCCACAGTGGACCATCCAGGTGTACAGCCCCCCACGGGCGTGGCCCTTCTGCACGTGGGCGGTGCTCGCCGTCATCTGGCACCTGGCACCGGAGGACGCCCCCAAAGGAACCGCGGAGGAAATCGCTTGGGACCTCCACACCTGGCCGGCCGGCCAGGATTACCCCTGGCGCAGGCCCCGGGGCGGCCTCCCAGTGGCACCCGCGGCAGAGGGGCTCGGCCTCGCGGCAACCCTCCAACGGCACCCCAACAACAGGGCACGCCACTTCCTGCAGACGGGCACGGTCCCGGCCGCCCCGCCAGACTCCGAGTGGCGATGGGATGCAGGGGAGGCGCAACCGCTGCCGGGCCCCTGGGTCCTCCCGTTGTGGTATTTGCCCATGGGCACCCTAGCCCATGCCACTCAAGAAGTCAAGGGGGCTTTCCCGCAGCCGCTCCTCCCCGGCGTGGCCCTGCCCCGCAGCCTGCAGGCAGGGGAGGCCTGGGTACGGTGGAGGGAAGAGGGCGGGCGCCCGAGCCCCTATTTCCACCTGGTCCAGGGCCAGGCGCTACTCCACGCCGAGGGCATGGGGACCGTGGAATGGGGGGCGATCGTGCCCGGCACGGCGTGCAGGTGGATCACTGCGGCCGCCCCACAGCCCATGCAATTGCCGCCGGCGTGTCACCGCCTCCTACGGGCGGTCCTTGACCCTTGGCCCCCCAACACGCCCTTACGAGGGACGTATGGAGGGCCATGCTGAGCCACACCAGGGAGTGGCTAACGAACCCGGGCGCACGGTACCCGCCAGGGCCGGTGCTCGAACAGCTCACGGCCCCCACAGCCGGGGTCCGCCGCGCCCTGCACAGGGCGTCAGCTCTCACGGAGCAGCTCAACGACGAGGTGTTAGACCGGGCGCTGGAGCCGCTGCGGGTGCTTTACCCGCAGACCCACATCCCACCCGCGGGCACGTCAGACCGCCTGGGCCGCCTGGCTTTGCAGCGCCGCGTCGAGGCTGCGCACCCCGGGGGCGTGGTGGAACAGTGGCTAACGCTCCGAGTAAGAAAAAGTCACTGCCATGTCTTTCTTGGAGGGCTTGATCCAGGCCAAGCCCCCCTTAAAACCCTTTTGTTGATGCTAAGACTAACTTAAGTATTTTTATCTCTCTTTTGAGGCCTTGAGTACACTTTCTCAAAGTAACTAGGGTTGTAACCCTAGCCCCCCCATGAACTTCACCCCTACCACTCAACTGAGCGGAGGTACCTTCCTTCATGGAGGATATACCGAAATAAAAAAGGTATTTCATGCTTTTGGCCTTGGAGGTTAAGCCTAGTGGTCTCCCACCCCAAGACCCCTATACTCAATTGTTTCTACCACTTATTGTGGTTCTACTTTTTAACTGTTTCTGAATTCAGTTGCTTGGCCAAGTCATTTTCTGTGTTGGCCTGACATCTATGCCCCACATTCCTAACCAGCACCATTTCACCCAAAAGAGTGCACATGAAGTGCCTAATGCTATCTTGGAGGAAAGAGTCAGACCAATTTTCATATAAAATCTTTTGTATTATCCTTTTGTGATTGAATCTTTGTGTTTATACCTGCATTGTCTATCTGCAGCCCTTCTGTGTTACACTGGATTTCAAAACTATTCATTCATTCGATCCACATCCTGTTGTTGCTCTACTCGCTGCTTTGGTTTGGGTTTTCAACTTCAAAGCCTGCAGGACTTCATCAAAATATCTAGGGCATTAATCAAGGACATCTTTCCGGTAGCAGAGACAGTCCCTTGTGACCTTTGGAACCGACCCTGAGAAGAAGTGCAGCACACAAAGCTCAACAACAAGTTCATCATGTCCACGCCAAGCGTCAGGACCTGGCCCATAAGAACTGTCCAAGTACAAATGGGCAGCATGGCCCACCCTATGAGTGACCCACCTTACCGAGCTCCACATCTCAGTGTCGCATCTGGGTCCCAAGGAGATCCAGATCGCAGAAGGGCGGAAGAAAACACAATCCTTACCACCGAGGCCTTAGCGGCCCACGGGGGAGACAGCCTGCATCATCTCCACAGGCGTGTAGCAGCCTCAGTCTCCCGATCCGCCTGTCCGGCATCATCCTCAACAGCGATTGGGGGCCCTGAGGAGTACGAGGAACTGAGGAAGAAAATGGATGAATACATCCTCCATGAGGAGTACTACAAATCCATTCGCCGAGAAGATGGGGAGGAGCCATTGGCAGTACATGGATCCAGACCACGTACAGACCTAGGGTCCTACACGCACTCTGGCCCGCCATCCGACAGAACTGAGACAGCATCCCTGCCAAGACGACCGAGACCCGAGTATCCAAGAGCATGTTGTCCAACCCCAAGGGCTCCCGAAGTGGGCCCGACTCGAGTTGAGGAACAACATCATCCAAGGCCAACCTACGGTGCCCTGGATCATACGGCCAAACTGCTGGCCAAACTTCTGTCTGGATCAGAAGATCCAGATGTGACGGCCCTATCGGAGGCCATTAAGGCGAAACTGGGTATTGCAGAACCCTTACCCAAGCCAGAGTTGTCCTCCCCCTCTCCCGGACTGAGTATCGTTGCCAAAGATCTTAAGAGATCAAGGGTCTCAAGGCTGTTACCTAAGGTCACCTGCCCCAGCCCCTTTCACCCCCGTGCCAGGACAGTGCCCATGGCTGGACTACAGGATGTGCCTGTGACAGAGAGGGAGAAAAGAGGGCTGTCAGCCCTGGCACCTCTTGTCGGCGTATCACCTTCTGGCCTAACTCCGGGGGGTGGGAAGACGGGCAGACCTATTGCCCAGGCAAACATCCAGCTGGAACTGCCGGAGTTCGACCCCAAAAATCTGCCCGAATGGGCAGAAGCATTTGCTGAGTTTCTTTTGCTGACTGGCCAATCCCATGTGGATGTGGCCACCAAATGCTCACTGCTGAAACGCTCATGCAAAAATTTTTTTTTTGCAAACAAAGGTGAAGCAGATTGTGAAAACCTGTTCCACCTGGGCAGAGGTACTCCAGAGGTTGGAGAAAACGTTCCCAGTCTATGAGACTGACATGAGTGTGCGCACACAGATAGAGGAGCTACCTATGCTCCCTGAGTTTCCATCCGCTGCGCGAATCTCTGAATACGTGTGCGACTTGGAGTATCTGTTTTCGCGGATGAACGTGGGCTCCTACGGAGCCACTGAACCACACCTGTGGCTCATGAGTAAGATTCCCCAACGTACGTGGGATGATTGCCGCTCTACCTCTGAGAGGAAGAGTCGGACCCACTCGTACGATGAACTAGTGGACCTCCTGATGGAGCTAGCTCTTGAGAGAGAGAATGACTCCCACATGGAGAAATTCCTCAAGAAGCACTTGGGTCCAGGTGGTACCCCTACCCCCGAACGTGGCGAAGGGAAAGGGCCTAAAAATCCCACTAACACCAACCAGGGGGGTGGTAAGGGGAGGGGTAACCTACTTGCCATGAATGAGGTTAAACCTGATGCAGGTATACCCCCTCTGTTCTACTGCAAACCTGTCAATGACAAGGGGGGGCCTTGTCATGCCTCTGACTGCGATCACCGGAGTAGCTGTATGCTGCAGATGAATCGACAGAAGCATACCAATGATGGGAAACCTGTGACCCATCAGGATCATTTCAGGTGTACCATCACCTGTGGGTATTGTGGCAAACGTCGTCACTACGAAGACGAATGTCACATAAAGAGACGCGAGAGTGATAAACACAAGCGTCAGGAGGCAGAACGCCAGAAGGCCCAAACACCCACCAAAAACCCCCAGAATGGGGATAAAGGTGGTAAAGGAGGTGGCAAGGGGGGTGGCAAAAATGTACCCCCTAACCCCCAGAGGCGCTCATCAGCGCCCGTTGCTACACCCTAGGACTACATGGCCACCTCTTCCAAGGTGCTGGGTGGCTTAATGTGACCCCTCTATGCAAAAAAGAAGGCCAAAAAGGCTCAAAAAGGGCTTATTTTCGTCAAAAATCCACTGGGAGGTTGGATTCGTGGGAATGTGAATACTCAGATCTATAGATGCGCTACGATCAATACTATTCAGCAATTCACTGCTGCTCTCCCAGTGGCAGATTTTGCGAAAATGGCATTTCTTTGACTTTCATTTTGCGGCGATCGGTGCCGCGGCAGTTGCATGCGGGTACAGTCCGGCTCTGGCGATGGAACTCAAACCACAGTGATTTAGGAAATAAGAAATTGACGATTCGTTTCCCGATTTTCTCGACAATCACGTCAGGACTGATAACTTGAAAACGAAAATGCTACATTTCTGAATTTATAGACAAATTGGAAATCAAAAACCTATGTGTCTCCTGCTGCTACACCCCCTCCTGCCGCAGGTGATCCCAAGAAGCGCCCTCAGGGGGATAACACTACCCCTGAGGGGAATAACTCCAAGAAGAGGCGATTGGCCTGGATGGCCAGGTCCCTCATAGCTGCAGGGGTGGATGTCAAGTTCCCTGATGAAGAGTAGGGGGGCGGCTCCGAAGAGGAGGACTTGGTTTTCTGGATCCTCGTGAAAATCGGGGATCAAGTTTTTCGAGCGGTGCTTGACACCGGTGCAACACTTTCCATAGTGGCCCGGCGCCTGCTAAAGACTTTCAAGAAAACTAAGACCGTGGCCATAAGAGTAGGGGATGGGCGTACCATCCATTCCTTGGGGGGGGTCGATGTGACTATATGCCTGGGCGACAAAACCGTGACCCAACACTGCAGAGTGCTGGACACGGACGCCTTTGACATCGTCATTGGTACAGACTTCCTACGAAGAAACCCCCAGGTAAAAATGCTGTCTCTCCAGCGCCCCTATTCTTTGCACTGCGACTTTGGCAGTGGGCTGTTCTCCGTATCCTTGGAGCTGTCAGGAGGAAAAGAGTCTGGGCTGCCATACGCATCCACGACTAACTATCGTACTGAAAACTACCCATTGGCCCGTCACGTTCTTGAAAATGGACTGGCGACCCTTCAGGTAAACCTAGATGAGATCCAGTTGGAATTGTTTGCGAGCCAACAACAGCACATCATGCAGTTGTACTGCTCGAAACAATTGAACAATGCTTTCCTTTTCTTCTGGAAAGCAATGGGACTAGCGTATGCTAACCCTCCCTTCTCCCTGCTCGCGAAGGTTCTAACCAAAATCGCTTATGAGGGAGGAAGGGTTGTCATGTGCACCCCTGACTGGGGCTGCTCTGGTGAACATGCTTACTGGCGCCGTATGCTAGATCGAATGACCGTGGGAAGAGTGCAACTCCCCGACGGCCCCATCTATGTGCCTGAGGACTCAGACACAGCTATGCAGGCCCCTGAGTGGGCCAGTTTCCTGTCCATCGTCGATGGATCTCTCAATCCTGTACCCCTGTGTGACCTAGACCAGGTGCTACTGAAAGAGGTCATGGCCGAAAATCGTGGCCTGACCCTTTCTGATCTCAAAAATCGATCTCCTGAGCACCTATCTGCCACACTTATAGGGTGTTGATCTCCCGATGATTATCTGGAACCTGCAGCTGTAAAGGAGGATGCTGACGACCAGCTGTCTGAGATCGCCAGCACTATCCCTCCTGTTGATCCCAGCTGTGTTGACCTAAAACACAGTGCCTTTCTCGCCCAGCTGTTGCTAGAGGAGGTAGATCTAAAGTCAACCCCTGAACCTGCTTCCCCTGTTGGGAAGCCAGGGCTACACATGCAGCCTATGCACACAGGTGAACCCGTGGCCCGGAGTGCTGATGCTCTGGCAGTCTGGCGCGGCCTGCTGCTAATAACATGCCATTGTCTGAGCATGACACTCAGGAACTCCGGCGGCTGTTGTACCTGAAGGCCGAAGGTATTGAGCGCCAAGAGCGGCTGCAATACCTCAGACAGACCTGGAAATCCTCCATCTGGTCTGAGGAGGACGATGATTCTTATACGCTGCCTGATCCTGAGATACCGCTAGTGTATTCTCTGCACTATGGGCAGCAATGTCCCCCTGAGTTGGACGATGGTTCTGTGCCTGCCGAAACTGCTGATCGGCAGAAAAAGAAAGAACATGGAAAGAGCAACCTCCATGCTGAGGAGGATTTCCTTCAGAAACTCGAGAGTCTTAACCTTGACCCCCGCCTGAAGAAACTGCTGATAACCTATGAGGAGGTGTTCGGAGCCTTGCCGCCCCCCCTCTCTTGTAAAAAACTGGTCCAGATGGACCTGAAACTGAAACCTGAATTTGAAAAGACACGAGTGAGGCGTCGTCCCTGTCCCGCTCCACAGGAACAGGTTGTAGAAATCGAGCGCCAGATCCAGGAATGTATTGATGCTGGCCTCGTTGAAGAATATAAGCAGGGGGACTACCCCCATCACTGCAGTCCCTGTTTCCTGGTTGCCAAACCAGGGTCGACTGCCCTACGACTGGTTGTAGACTATGGTGAGGTCAACAAGAAAACCCAGAACCACTCAGGGAGTGTTCCCTACATGGAAAATACCCTGGAGTGTATTGCCAAATGCAGGTACAAGACCAAAATGGACAAACACTCTGGTTTCTGGCAGGTGGACCTAACCGCCGCAGCTCAGGAGCTGCTGGCTTTTATAACCCCTAAGGGCCGTGTCTTTAAGTGGAAGGTTATGCCTTTCGGGGTGGCTAATGCCCCAGCGCTCTTCCAGGAGCTAATGAACAAAATTTTGTACATACTGAGGTGCAGGCCTCTAGTACAGGAGTTGATTTCCCGGGGTGCAGAAATGGATGCTCACATCGACGACGTGAGGTTGGGTACTAATACCAAAGAGGACCATATCCTTCTCCTCCGTGAATTTTTCATTGTCTGTCAAGAAAACCATCTTGGAATCAAACTCAAAAAATGTGAGTTTATGAAAGAGGAGATGGAATATTTGGGTTTCGACGTGGGGTATGGTTGGTGGAAACCAGCCGCGTCTAAGATGCAGCCCCTACAGGACATGCAGATTCGCGATGACCCTAAGAAGGGTCTACACAACGTGAGGAGTTTTGTGGGCGCCTGTAATTTCTATCGGCGTCACATCCACAATTTTACTTACTCCTCTGCCCCCCTCACTGACCTAATCAAGAAAACTACTCCCTGGAGGTGGACCGCCAGAGAGGAAGAGTGTTTCCAGGAGTTGAAGAAGAAGATTACCTCCTCCAACTGCCTGGGAGTACCCCGCCCTGAGGGCGAGATAGTCCTGAGCACTGATGCCAGTGATGTAGGGGGGGTGGTACGATCTACCAACGGCAGGAGCTTAACCCCGCTGAACTAACCCACTGCCATTATCGTACTAGTGGACTGAACCGTGATGGTTCGTTGAAACATGACTATCCTACCAGTGAGTGGCGACTGGTGCCACTGGGACACTGGAATTGGAAATGGAACCAAGCGCGTTCCAATTACAGCACCTATGACCAGGAACTCCTGGCCGGTATGTTGGTGCTTTCGTCACAATCCCGACTCCTGGGATCTAACCCTATTGTCTGGCTGTGTGACCAGGAGCCTGTGAAGTCTTTTCAGAAGGGCCCACCACCAGAGAAAGCAAAGCTAAAACGCTGGTGGACTTACCTGAGCCAGTTCAGGCTGACAGTGCATCATATCCCCGGAATAAAGAATGAACTGTCTGACTATATATCGCGCAACAACTTCGATGCGCTTATAGGTGAGAGCTCTGAGGCGCTCGCCAGAGAGGCTTTCCAGCGCATGGATGTCCAGCTTGACCTGTCCATGCGCACTGCTGGAATCCTGGAGGGTTGGAGTCTAACCGACTATCAGTCAGAGTATAACTAAATTCTCCAAACCCTCAGCACTGGTCTCGAACCCCGTGTCATTGACGGGCACCAGTGGTATAAAAACAATCAGTACCTCTTCTACGAGGACCAAATTGTGGTGCCTGAGGCACGACTGGATGGGTGCCTACAGTGGTCCCATCTCAGTTCCGGTCACATTGGCGCTAATCGCTCAGTGGACTTCTTCCGTGAGTGTTTCTACTCTAGTCTAACCCTGACTGAACTGAGGTTGCGTATGCAGACCATTGTGGATGCTTGTGGCTGTCATGCCAGCAAGCAGAGCGACAGTAGGGATAGGGGCCTGATCTCCAGCTTACCCATACCCTATTGTGCTAACTCTCTTCTCTACGTGGATTTCATCCACGGCCTACCATGCTTCGGCGGCTATGATAGTTGCCTAGTGGTCACCTGTGGCCTATCTCGCTTCACCTGTGTGTTCCCTTGCCATAAGAAAATCACAGGTGAGCAGACTCTGAAAATGTTGGTCGAACAATGGTTCGATCCCTATGGAGCACCTAAGCAGGTGCACTCAGATGAGGATGTACGCATCCGCAGTGACACTGGGTGGTACAAACGAGTGCTAAATGCCCTCAACGTGGAGGTAACCACAGGTGTGCCCTATACCCACACGTCTAACCCTCTCTGTGAGAGACAGAACCGTGTGGTGGAGCAAAACTTAAGAGTCCTGATGAAACAGGAGTGTACCAAGGACTGGGTACGCCTAGTGCCCTGGGCAGTGCTGACCATGAACTCACAGCGGAACTCCTCTATGGGTTTTACCCCCCACGAACTGTTCCATGGAGGACGACCTGCTTGGTTCTTCAAAACCCCCTTTCCTGAGGACTTCAAGAGCCCTGTGGGGGATTGGCTGGAACACAAGCAGTCTCTGGCTAACCAGGCTGGGACTAACCTGAGACACATTCGTGACCGTGAACTGAGCCGACGGAACCGCCTACGGCGACCTGCCAGCTTCAAGGTTGGTGACCTTGTTTTGGTACACCATTCACGCCTACCCTCCTGGCCACGTAACTGCCTACAGGACCCTTATTTTGGACCCTATCGTATCATCAGGATAGATGGATCCAGGATCCATGTCAGGTGCAGTCCACGTCTAGGTGGTGAACTGCTGTGTGCACCCAAACAGTTGAGGCACTATCACTCCCCTGACAATTTGTCTTGGGATGAGTGGCGCCTCAGCGACAGTGAGGTCAAGCGTATAGACCTAGAGAACGCTGCCAGTCCAGAGAAGGCAGACGAACTCGAAGAGATGACTGCCGATGAGATGGCAGTCGATGGTTACTACGTGGTTGCAGGTATTGCTCGCCAGGAGTATAAACAGGGCTGGAAATTCCTAACCCTGTGGGATGGCTATGGGTTATCTGAGGCGACCTGGGAACCTATGTCAGCCTTCATACAACCAGACGGGAGTATCAACCCCATCTTCCGCACCTACCTCGTTGAGAACAACGAGGGGCAGCTCCTAACCCGTGCTGAGACTATGTCCCAGCGTAAAAAGCGAAACTAATTTCCCTGTGTCAGTCTACTGACAGGTGCAGTGAGCACTCTTCTGCAGACGTGCCTGTGTATGGGTGTAAGAGCAGTTGTCACAGTCGCCCCGCATCGCATCGCAGGACAGGACCGTTAGCCCCCCGTGACAACCACTCCCTGGCCGAAGGCCATTGGTTTTTCACAGACTACTGCTTACTGAGCACTGCACTGACCCTGTCTGTGCCCTGCAGACCCATGCCTATGGTTTCCAGCGTGGGCCAGGTGGCTGCTTATCAGGATTGCAGCCACCCAGCGAGTGTATGCCTTGTTGACCATTTGTTGCATGGGGACTGCCCTGATGTAATGACCTTGGGGAGCCAACGAAGAACGGTGGCTTACTACACCAGGGGGGAATGACAAGCAAGGTGTTACGAGGCAAGGTGTGTCTTCCCTCCTTGGGGACAAGCGAGCCCACAGTTCGGACCCCTGACTGGTCCAGACCCATGGGGTTCTACCCTTCCTTACAGGGTTTACCATACCCCTATGTGTGCTACCTATGTCTGTGTATGTCTCACTTCTCTCCCCTGCGTGGCTCCCGGAGACCGGGCTTCGCTGACGTCGGACCGAAGGTCCTAATCAGGTACTATTACCACTCCCATGGCGTCGAATTTCTGTGCTGGCGCCTATCCTTGGGGGGAACGGCAAAAGCCCTACCTACTAGAGGGGGGGTCGGCCAAGTGTGCTAAGGGCATACAAAACGCCCATTTTTGCTAAGGGCCAAAAGCTAACACACTCCCCTGCCCACGAGGAAAAGCACGCGGGACAGGAGACACCACTACACTACACTCACTAACGCCGGCACCGGCCTTCGAAGGCAGGGTGAGCACTCATCACCTGCACTCAACTCCTGCCAGGCCTGCTGACCCTAACCCCTACACACGCTACTTGGTGTTGCTGTCGATGAAGTCTCGGGTCCTAATGACCCTCCTGTGAAGAAGACAAGAGAACACAGCGCTGCTAAGCAACTGTGGCCTAACAGGGACGTCACAACACGTTTCCCTGCTAGGGCTTGGAGGGAAGGGGTGCTCTGGTTGCGTGCACAGCGCAGATGTCGATGGAGTTGAACTGCCCACGCCACTCCTGGCTGAGGCGCAGTCAATTGATTGTGTGATCAGCGCCCCTGTTTAGCTCGGGCAGAAAAATGGGATAGCCGCCGAAGGCAGCTGCTGCGTGCACCAATCACCCTGAACCTCTCCCACCTGTACAACAGAGGCCAATGAAGGGGTGTTTGCGGCTGAGGAACCAAGCCACACTCCACGTATTATACGCTTCTCAGTGTGACCTATAATACGCTGTCCTCAAACAACCCCTGTCAAGCAAGCAAGCGTTAAGAGACTCCTCAGGTTCTCTTAAAGAACGTACCGAGGAGCCCCTGGGTAACCTAAACAAGGTTTACCGTGCGCATTTCGCGTGGCCTACCCTTTAATGCATCGTGTGCACGCATGCGGGGAAAGGAGGCGGAACCATAACCACTGACTCGACCAGGAGGTGGGCTCCTCCTGGGCTAACCTACCTTACTCACCATGCATCGTGTGAATGCCGAAGTGAAGCGAACGCAAAACAACCCTATTGCGAGTTATAAACAAGCCTAAGCGTTTTAAGCAACCCTACTTTAACGCTACGGCTACACACGAGCAAACACTTTCTTTTCTTACCTGTGAAGAGAGAACAAGGGTGAATTGGGGTATAGGGAAAGCGTCACAGCGTGTGAATGCCTCAATTAGGCACATGCATCGCGAGCACAGCGCATATTCTAACCCTACGTGCGCGCTGCACGCTCCATTCGCATCGCATACCTTTCATTCCTGTTTTGACCTGTGCAGAGCAAAGGAGATGAGCGCCCGAACCCCCAACGAACACAGCGTTGGCAACCCTAACGTTTTAACGAAGCAACCACCACGAACACAATGCGTGCGTGTGAGATGACACTGGCATACCTGAGAGGTGGGTTGTCCACCTGCTCTGTGGTGTGGGTTCAGTTTGAATACTTTCCCCTAACGTGTATTGAAATTTTGATGCAACTGTGCAAAAATTTCCTTTAGAACTTTAAAAACTACGGCTCATACCTTCTTTTTCAAAAGCCGTTTACGCTTGCGCAACCTTGTTTTTGAAGTCCGCTTCCTTTGCGCTTGTCTGCGACTTTGAGTTTGGTGTAAATATGACGATTTCTCGCGTGATTTCGTCAATTTTTAGCGATTTGACTTGTTAAATCGCTACCCCTTTCGATAAACCGCGGGATTCACTCCCTGTTGGTTACATTTTCTATTTTTTTCAGCTCCTGGAGATTTGTGTCCTCCATTGGGAGTATTGCTCCGCCCTGGCCCTTGGTCAGGACGCTTAGTAAAACGCTGTTTATACAGCGATCGCTGTCCGCATCAGAGCGGTCGCCTGTACCCTAGTGGGCAAGCACATGTGCTCTAGGGAGGGAGCGCTGGGTTCAAACCCCACTACCCCCAAATTTTTACCAAACGTTTTCGTCGCACGCCGGCGACTTTTGAGGAATGCCCCATCAAAGGGACATCATTCACCGTACATTACACTCTTTTTCAAGGGTACCTACAGTGTGATAGGCCTCTATGAACTGATGAGGATGTTTTTGGTAAGTTTAATGCATTTTCTGAGGTAATTTTGGGAATATTTGAGCCTTTTTCCTTGGTCCTACTAGCTTAGCTTACTAGTACACCAGGGGGGAGTAAGAAAAGGTCACTGCCATGTCTTTCTTGGAGGGCTGCATCCAGGCCAAGCCCCCCTTAAAACCCTTTTGTTGATGCTAAGACTAACTTAAGTATTTTTATCTCTCTTTTGAGGCCTTAAGTACCCTTTCTCAAAGTAACTAGGGTTGTAACCCTAGCCCCCCCATGAAGTTCACCCCTACCACTCAACTGAGCGGAGGTACCTTCCTTCATGGAGGATATACCGAAAGAAAATAGGCATTTCATGCTTTTGGCCTTGGAAGTTAAGCCTAGTGGTCTCCCACCCCAAGACCCCTATACTCAATTGTTTCTACCACTTATTGTGGTTCTACTTTTTAACTGTTTCTGAATTCAGTTGCTTGGCCAAGTCATTTTCTGTGTTGGCCTGACATCTATGCCCCACATTCCTAACCAGCACCATTTCACCCAAAGGATTGCACATGAAGTGCCTAATGCTATCTTGGAGGCAAGAGTCAGACCAATTTTCATATAAAATCTTTTGTATTATCCTTTTGTGATTGAATCTTTGTGTTTATACCTGTATTGTCTATCTGCAGCCCTTCTGTGTTACACTGGATTTCAAAACTATTCATTCATTCGATCCACATCCCTTTCTTGCTCTACTTGCTGCTTTTGTTTGGGTTTTTAACTTCAAAACCTGCAGGATTTCATCAAAATATCTAGGGCATTAATCAAGGACATCTTTGTCTCCGCAACCCGTCCGCCGCGCAAGGCCACTGGTACCTACACCAACTCCTCTTCCTACCACGGGCGGCCCCGGAGCACCGCCGGCAAAACCCGTAGCACACGCACCCGGAGCGCCGAGGCGCGCAGAGCTTCCCGCAGTCAGTCCCACCCGCCCTCTCGCCGGGGCAGGTCCTGGAGGCGCTGCAGCAGGGCCCCCCGCTCGGCACAGCCACCACGGTACAGCAAAGGGGAAGCAATGGCGCGGATGGTGGCGAACCGGACTGCACAAACTGCGGAGCGGTGGCCTGGACGGCGGCTTTCAGGCACCTCGGCCCAGATACCACGGGGCTCAGGCAGTACAGGCCAGCGGACCCCACGGCGCTGGCGTCCGCGGTCGCGGCCGTCACCACGGGTTCCGTGGTGGCGTGGCCGGCGCAACTGCTGCCCCACGTCCCCTGCCGCGACACGCAGCCCCGCCAGCCGGCCGCAACGCACGCGCCGACGGCACCCCTCACGGCGGAGCAGCTATACGTCGTCGCGGCGGCGCTGCTGGCAGACGGCAGGGAGAGCTTCGTCCACCACCACGGCCCCGCGCAGATTGCGGGAGGCATACAAGGTCCGCAGCGCGATGCACCCCACCTGTGGCACGCCACACTCCGCGGGCGCACCCGCGTCTGGGATGCGGGCGGCGGCACACCCCCTCCCGGGCCTCAGCAGGGGGAGGCACTGGTGCTGCAGACGGCAGGCTACCAGGCCATCCTGCACGGCCACGCCGGAGGGTACCGGTTGCACGTCCTGGCCGGGGGCCGCTGGACTGTCTGGCACAGCACCGCCAGGCAAGGGGCATTCCCGCCCCTGCCCCATGTCAACTGGCAGCAGGGGCCCACCCAGGCCTACTATATGTCGGCGGACCCCTGGCCGCTAGCAGTCCTGCTAGAAACCGTCAGCGCCCCCAGCAAGAGGCAGGAACCGGGATGGGTCAACCCCGCCGCACTGGTGTGGAGCCCCGACCAGGAGGAGCATCTACGGGCCGCGTGGCAGGGAGACGCCATCAGGGCCACGGACGTCCCGGACCTCCACGCGGGGCCAATCACGCACGCCCGCCCGGCGGCTACCCTAGCGGTGGCCCAACGGGGACAGCAGAACCCACAGTGGGTGGTCTGCATGTTCAGCCCGGCGGACGCGCACATCGTCGTCTGCGACCCCGAGCGCCTGCCGGGGCCCAAAGCCGTGGTCCGCGTGGCGGACTGTACCCGCATGATCGTCAAGGCGCTACGGGAGGGCGAACACCACGCCCTCCTGCTCCAGGTCCGGCTGGAGGACAACGCCCGGGCGGCGAGGCTGGGGCTGTGGCCGGCAGCGGCGCACCTCGCCGACCTAGAGCTTCAGCTGGCGGTCCCGACCACAGTGTACCACTGGCTACAAGCCTTCCACGACCTGCGATGGAGGGGCAAACCCGACCGCCAAATCAGCTTCACGC
Source organism: Eutreptiella sp. 'Long Island Sound 2002' (assembly GCA_964036045.1). Classification (NCBI taxonomy): domain Eukaryota; phylum Euglenozoa; class Euglenophyceae; order Eutreptiales; family Eutreptiaceae; genus Eutreptiella; species Eutreptiella sp. 'Long Island Sound 2002'. Next base: position 47,539,850 of record OZ038394.1, read on the forward strand.
ACTGGCAAGCGTGGCTGCAGGCAGACGCGCAGCGCGATGCTGTCCGGGGTCTCGGGCCCGCGCCCGCGACACGAGCCCTCGATGCGGCGGCCCCGGGCCGCGCGTTGGCGCCACACACGGTTCCACTGGCCAACCTGCCCTGCAAACCAGCGACGGAGGGCGCCATGTGGATGTCGGTGCCGCTCCCCCCGGCGCGAGGGGCCACGGAACCAACGAAATGCCCCCTGTGTGCAGACAAGTACTACACAAGCGGGGCAATGCTGGAACACCTGGCGTGATACGCAGTGCACGCTGCAGCCCCGGTGGACGACAAGGAGGCGGCCTCCAACATCCTGCAAGGGAAGGCACGGAGGTCCCCATGGCACGCCCCGTACGCCCGGCGCCCCCCGCCCCAGGCGGCCGACCACGCAGACGGCGATGAGGAGGCCCCCGGAGCGGCCCCGGGGACCGGCAGTGCGGCCCAACAAGGGTCCATCCCCGCGGGGCTGGCCCCCCTGGCCCCCCCGTGGGCCCCACTGGGAACGGGCTCTCCGCACCCCATGGCCCCGGCGCACCCGGGAGCCCTGGCTGCCCGAGCGGACCCAGCGGCGATGCCGATGCGGGACGGCTGACTCCAGGAGGACACGGCGGGCGACCCCCTATGGGTCCTCTCGTGGAACCTGCACCACGGCCTCGTCCCGCCAGACCGGTCCCTCCGGGACACGCTCCGGCGGCGCCGGGGGCCGGCAGCCTGTACCGACAAGGAGCACCTCATCACCGGCATGCTATCCCAGGAGGGGGGCTTTGCGATCATGCTCCAGGAAACAGGGATTGCCAACCGGGCGCAGGAGATGCACGTGGCCGCGGCGCTCCGGGACAAGGGGTACACCCCCTTCTTCAGCAGCCGGCTGGCGGAGACGGGTGCCACTTCCACCTCGAGAGGGGGTGGCCTCCTCACCGCGGTCAGCAGCAAGTACGTGGCGGAGCACGAGGTGCTCAGTTTCACGGAAATTGTCCCCGGGAAGGCCGCGGCCCTGGAGATCCGCATGGACGGGGGAGGCCTCACCCTCATCAACGTCCACAGGCCGCAAGCAGGCTGCTCCCCGTGGGCGGGACGGGCAGCGTTCTGGGCCGACATACAAATGTATGCCATGGCACGCAGCCTCGGTGGGAGACACCCGGTGGTCATCGCGGGTGACACCGACGTCTACATGGATGCCACCTCTAACCCGGCCACGGAGCACTTCCGCACGGGCTGGGAGGCCTGCGGTTTGCAGAGGGCCACGGCAGGCGGCGAGGAGGACATGACCCCCACGCTCCACCCGTCCCGGCACAGGGTGGACACCTTCCTGGTCAACGAACCCCTCCTGCCGTGGTCCCCGCGAGAAAAGCGTCTGGGCTCACGGCATGGCACACCCCCAGGTGATCGGCTCGGACCACCCTCCGGGTCCGCCTGGCCTTGCCGGGCCTCCTCAACGCAGCGGGGCGCGTGGCGATGCCCACCCCCTACAGCCACACGGAGGGCCGCCTCCTCCCGTACGACGCCGAGGCCGCGCCCGTCCAACACTGCCTGTGGGCGGCGGTCACCGCCGCGCAGGATGAACCCTCCTTGGCGCCCTGGATGGGTCCCGCAGAGCAGGACGCCTACCGGTCCATGCCCGCGGCCGCAGTGGACAAGGTGTTCGAACACCTCCACGCGGCGCATGACGCCCTAGCGCGTGTGGTGGGACGCCGGCAGCCATCCCCGGCGGGGACGGACCCGGCGGAGGGGGACCCCCCGGAGAGCGGAAAGCGGCTCCAGGCGGCGGTCCTCCGCTATGACACCCTGGCAGCGTGCGCGCCGGCGGCGTACCAGGCGGACGCAGCACGGCATGGCATCCGGTCCAAGGTGGCGCTCCGGCTCGCGGAGGAGCTGCGGGGTGCATCGCCCGGGTGCCGCCCGACCACACACTTAGGCGGCTCAAGTTGCATGGTATAAAACGACAGAAAGTGCCCAAAATACAGGGCCTCAAAAAACATCAAAAGAACCATTCTTTGGCTTGCAAAAAAACAAGCCGTTTTTGAAACACCAAAAGAACTCTTATGTAAGGAGCTTTGCCCTTTTCTTGGTCCTGATGGGTCCAAAAAATGCTTTTTTGGTGGCAATGGACTGTTCCTTGCGCGAGGCCTCGCGCAAGGAGCAGTCCATTGCCCCTCCAAAGTCAGGTAATGATGGTAGAATTGAGGAATCAAGCACGCGCCTACACTGCAGTGACATTACAGGCACCCTTGACTTTATCACATTGTACAATATGTTTACGCGGGCGGACATTCAGCGCTCTAAACAAGCCTTGCAAATCTAATTGATGACTCAGGAAATCATTTCTAATGTTGTTGCATTCCTAACAAAAGGAGCACATATGTTGGAGGTTTTGCACAGGGTGCATCCTTCAGCATTGCTCATGATGCACACCTGCCACAAGTTATGGGGAGTGTCAAGCAAAAAGAAGAGTATCACTGGTAACACATGAAGCATGTCCACTCAACAGATGACGCTGAGCTGGACAGGGACCCCCCTTGTAGCTTTGGCTGAAGAAAGACTTGATCCTTCCGTTGTTGACTATAGATGAAAGTAAAATGTGCAAAGAAAATATGAATTTGTCATGCGTGGCATTTTTTTGAGCGTTTGTTTGGGCCAAAAAAACTGATTTTTTGGAGAGTAAAATGCAATGTAGTGCAAACGACACGAATTATCAAGATGATGTTCGATACCTCGAGAAAGAAGGTGCCCTGGGGGAAGCAGTCTGCCAAGCGCAGGGGCTGACCAAGCCCAAAAAGAGATTTTCTGCCTCCGGGGGGGGCAAGCTTCTGGTAAATTTCAATGACTCAACGACAATTTAGGTACTCGTTGCTTCAGTGAAGGTTGTGCACAAGCGCTATCAGATGGAAACCCATCACAATGGTACAAATAATATAATAATAATAATAATTTCTGGGCCTTTTTTTGCGCGAGGCCTCGCGCAATGAGGACTGCAATGCAGTCGCAGAACTTGAAAATCACAACCTATACAGGGGGTGGTAATAGTTCATATATGCAGCGGTTGGTAAAAGGTGATTTTAGACATGTTTTTCATGCAGCGGTTGGTAAAAGGCTGGTGTTTTTCCATGTAAAGGTTGGTACCGACATCCTCTTCTTTTGATTACCTTAATGTTTCTTTGTATTTGTACAACACTGGTACTATTTCTCTCTCCTCGTTTTTTCAAAACATTACACTTTTGTTTTCTACACCTTGCAGTCTTGCTATTTGTGTAAAATGTTTTATCTCTTTTTTTTCCTTCAAAACCTGCTCTCCTTTTTGTGCTGAAAAACCTACACTGTTTCTTTTTGTCACTCACTTCTGCATTCAAAATGCCGTTTTTTTTTACCTACTGAAATATTGTTTGTTTTTTTTTGTCACTGACTTCTATGTTGAAAATCCTGTTTTTTTTTATATTGTTTTTCTTCTCTGAAGTGGTCAGAGTTCCTGCTTTTTTATGAACCACCATTGCCGTGCGCAACTCGCGTGAATTAGGAAAAATGCCCACAAGTCAGACACTGTAGAAGGCAGCCGCTCAGTCGTGATCTTCTTGAGACAACCCATCTTGTGCCTGCGACGAAAGTTTGCAGCCCATTGGCGGTCCAAAACAGGAGCAAGACCAGGCCCACGAGACCTCTCAGCGACTGTTCTTCCAAGCGCCGCAATGGTGTCCAGGTCAATCACGGCAGCCTCATACTTCAACTCTTTGATGAACTTCAGAATGGTCTCCTTCTCTGTGCGGCTGAGAACTGAATGGTGCCGTACCCTTCAAGTGGCTCACCCTCCTGCACCTTGCCAGCCCAGGTGCGGAGCGTGTTAAGGGGCGGCGCTTGACACCCGTAACGCAGCACAACGTCGTTGTAGTTACCTTCCAGGAACATTTGCACACAAAGGGACTTTTGAGACGGCGTCCACTCTAGCCAAATCCTCGGCGCTGAGCTCTTGTATTGACAGGCCTTAGAACTGGGGGAGACCTTCTTGCTCTGGGACTGTGACACCACTGCAGCCAGAGCGTCGTTCATGGACTGGCCTCCCTTTGTGAGGAAGCGCTGCATGACTGAAGACAGAAAAATTATGAATGTTATTGATCATTATTGTTACTATCATCATTATTACTACTATTATTACCACAGAAGCTCAACAGAGCGCGATACAAAAGCCTCTGTTCTCCTTTCCCAGATTTGACCAATCCCGGAACACGTCTGTGCGGTTTTAGTTTGTTGCTGCAGCGGTTCGTAACAGCGGGCGGTTTCTACATGCAGCAATTCGGAACACCACCCATACGAACTGCTACAAAACGAACCTTTACACTTACGAACTATTACCACCCCCTGTACCTCTTTTTTCAGGCAGTGCAAATCAAAAATCAAACCGTGGGGTGGGTAGTAAGACCACTCGACCCTGACGCCGTCTTTCCAAAGGAAAATGAATCGGGTGAGGTTTTTGGTTTAGTAAGTTATGCGAGAGGCCTCGCGCATGGGGCAGCCCTTGAAACCCATGTTGCATATGCTTTGCATGGATATTTAATCCGCCATGCTTCTGTTGTAATGATCCTTGTTCTTGATTGCGCGAGGCCTCGCGCATAGAATTCGATCACTAAATCATTTTTTCAGGTATGCAATGAACATGCAGAACAGAAAATGATGTTGCAATCATGTTTTCTCGAGAACATGTTCATCCAAAAAACAAGGGGAACCCAAAATGTATTTATTGGCCAATTTCCGCTAAAAGCACATCATTTCCCACTGAAATCATAAGATTTATTTACTTTTTTATAGTTTTTTTTTTGTTTTCGGCTGTCCGAAAAAAGGCACAAAATGGCACAAATGGTAAGAAAGATTATTTCTTTGGACTAATATTCTGTTTTCAAAAAACAGAGCCTGAAAAAAACTATTTTTTTGCATGGTCCAAATTCAGTGCATTTGGTGTGATTTTGACCATGCAACTTGAGCCGCCTAAGACACAGGGCCAACTACAGGAGGAGCTGGAGAGGCAAGCAGCCGCCCTCGAAGAGGACATCCGCCAACTCCGAGCACTCCTGGCGGCAGACCGCAAGCGCGCCATCAAGGACTCCCGGCGCCGCCACGCCCCCGACATCGCCCAGCGGTGGAAAGCCGTGCGGGGAGCCATAGAGGTCAGGCCTCTGGAACGTGCGGGTCCCCAACACCCAAACGCTCCTCACGGAGGCCCACGACGTGATGTTCGCAGTTCGCGCCTTCTCGCGGGAACTGTATGACAAACGCCCGGTGGACCTCCCAGGCTTCCAGGCGGTCCTCGGCCGCCATGTCCCCCGGGTCCCTGACGGGGCCTGGACACAGGTCAACCAGTACTCCATGCAGGACCTGCAGTCCGCCCTGGACAAGGCCGATGGCAAGGCCCCAGGTCCCAACCACGTGGAGGCCCGTTTCATCAAGGCCCTCCCGGCACCCGTCCAGTGGCTCCTGGTCTACTCCTACCGGGCCATCCTCCGCGGCGCCCCGCCACAGATGCACTGGAGGGACGCGCACATCTGGCTCAGCCCGACGGTACCGGGCTCCGCCAGACTGGATGACTACAGGCCCATAGCCCTGGACCAGCTGGACATGAAGCTGCTCACGGGCCCCCTCACCCAGCGCATCACGGAAGTGCTCACACGGCACGGAGTGGTCAGCGACTGGCAGCAAGGGGCCCTCCCTGGCTCCAACACAGGCCCCCCACTGTTCATGGCGCAGCGGCAGCTCCAACGGGGAAGGCCCAACTACGTTTTCTCCTTCGACGCCCGCAAGGCCTTCGACACCGCCCCGCACGGCGCCCTCCACCTCATCCTGCGCCACCTCTCCCTGCCGCCGGAGGTCATCGACCTTCTGCTCTTCCTCCACACGTGCGCCAGGCTGCGCATCGTCACCGCACACGGGCTAACGCAGCCCGTCCACATGCTGCGCGGCGTCCGGCAGGGCAACCCCGAGAGCCCCCTGCTGTACGCGCTCCTCCTGGAGCCCCTGCTCAGGGCGCAGGGGCAAACCCTGCGCCCGCCGGGAGGGGCCGAGCAGGGCCTCATCCAGGCCTACATCGACGACCTGCTGGTAGTGGCCCACAGGCTGCAGCATTTCGTCGAGGGCGTGGAGACGGTGGCCGCGTACCTGGGGATGATGGGCATGGAGCTCGACCCCCGCAAATGCGCCATGGCCACCACGGAGGGGGTCCTGGGCCTGCAGCTGCGCCTCTGTCCCCACCTGGAAAACCCATGGCACTGGGTACCAGCGGCGGACTCAGTCCCCTACCTGGGACTCCAGCTGCAGCCGGACGGGGAGTTCTCCCTGCAGCGCAAGCACCGGCTGCGCCTGGCGGCGGTGCACAACTGGTGCCTCAACACCCTCGCGCCGCTGAAAGTGGTGCAGGACGTCATCCTGGCGATCCTCCGGGGGGTGACACAGTACGTCGCCCCTTTCATCGCCGACGACTCCGACACCGCGCGCCACCTGGACCACATCACATTCCAGGTCGCGAAGGACAGGGCGCGGTACGCCTTCGACGCCTTGCGGGACAGCCTGCAAGATGACCGGACCCTGGGGCTCACACGGGTACCAACGCGGTGCCAGCAATCAGCGGTGGCCCTCGTGGGTACACTCGTCCACCACCGCTCAACCTCCGTGCGCGCCGAGGTCACCAAGATGTTCTGGGAAATAGCCGGCGCGCACGGAATATGCCCCGAGGTGCACTACCCCGTCTCGGAGTTCGCAACTCTAGCGAGAGGTGACTGGGTCCACCGCATACCCCGGGCCCTGGCTGCCCTTGGAGTGGGGCTGTACAACCCCATCGCATGCCCCAGGGCGGCCCACGTCCAACTACAGTCCCCACCAGGCAACATCGTCACGCTGCGCACCGTCAAGCTGCGACACCGCGACACGTGCCGCCTGAGGGTGTTGCACACGACGCCGTGGCATGGGGACCACGGGCCACACCACCCCTTTCCTGACTACGACGACCCGTGGCCGACGGCAGTGCGGGAATACCTCAACCAATGCGCCGATGAACACCTCCACTATTGCCGCCTCGAGCAGGAGCCCGCCAACCACCCCGAGTGGCGCGACGCCTTGGTCCACCTCTTCCAGACTACCGGCACGCGGGACCCCCGCCTGAGACTCGTCCACCCCACAAGGGCTAAGCAGGACACCCACACCGGCCCACGGGTGACCCCGGACAGCCTGCACCTCCACGCTGGGGGCTACTGCCGCCGGGGCGGCCTATCACCCCCCACGCGGGGGGCGGCGTACCACCCGCCGGCGGCCCTCATGTACATCCTCCACGACGTACTCGCGGAAAGCTAGCACCGAGAGCCTAACGCGGATGTGGCGTGGCCCGAGCCCCTGCGCTTCCGGCCCCACGCGCCGACGCCGGTGTGGTTGGTGACCACGGACGACCAATGCATCCGAGCGGCGGGGCATGTGCAGCTCCAGGCCGAGTGGGTAATAGTGCAGGTGGGGGCAGGCCAGCCCAGACCCCGTGGACTCCCCCGTGGCACCGCCCTGCTGGTAGCTACGGAGGTGCCGCACGACCCACACATGGCAGTGCGCGCGCTGGAGGACCAGCCGGAGGACACGGGACACCTGGTGATGCACCAGCACGGAGGCCCGGCGTGGCTCAAGGAACATGTGACGGCACTCCGGTCATGGGCAAGCACGATCGCCGGAGCGGAAATCCGGCTGCACGACCGCCCGGCGATCAGCCCCGGCGACACCAGGGCGCTGAGCGTGGACCAACTGACCCCCAGCCACCCCTACGTCCGGTGGCACTCCGCCGACCTCAACGCGGGGTGGCTCAGCCCCACCGGATACTACTGGATCCCGGAGGCCCGGGGCCACACCTCTTCCGACGCGTCGGGAGGCGGACCCTGCAAACACGTAAAGAAGGTCCCTACCAGGACCGGCCCCCGCTGTGCCCCTTCCGCCTGTTACCCCTGCTGACTCGCTCCTGATCAACGATTGCATCCCTCAAAGTCCAGCGTCCAAAATCCAAAAATATAGAAAATAAAATCCTCCTTCAACCCTGAATAGCAACCAGATCCCACAAATACAGCAATAACCCGATTCACAATCCAATCCACACTGCGGGCTTCCGTTCAGCACACCGGTTGTCTCACGGTGGCGGGCATGTACAAGAATTGCACCAAAGAGGAAAGCCCTGAAATTGGCATATGAACACAAATAAAGCAAAGTTGGGGAAAGAGGTAAACATACACAGTCACAGCCATTGACCCCTCATTCCCTGGACTCAGGACCTTCCCTTGACTCACCAACATGATGCCCTGAACCCAATCAAATAAGATGGCTAAATGCCATGTGTCAAAAGTCACTACACAAACCCCAAAAATGTGTTCACTCCCAAGCCTCTAAATCCTAGGCCAATAGGGGAGGTGGCGTGTCATGGCCTAGAGTGGCACTCAGGACCATGCCCTACCCTGACATATACTTGGTTGGACTTGGGGTCGAATGGGCTTAGAGATATGCCCCATGAGTTTGAACTCATGACATGCCAAAAACTGCCAATTCACACCATATTGGCCATATATCAAATATATGCTCAGAATTGAAGTTACCACTTATCCGAAGGCTCAAAGCATGCATGGAATCGAAGTCCAGTATTCATGGAGGATAGAGACCAAAGATCAATGCCCATGTACATCCCCACTTTACCCTCGAAACCCCTTCGGATATGGGCGCCACGCACTGCTCAAATCAGCCCGTGATCTTGAGACCAATTCTTGTAATCCTTCGTGCGCCAAGCCAAATGCAGTACGCGATCCGGCATATGGTGGTGTTCAACACCAAAGCATATGCCAACATATGAACAACATACCATGGTTCGACTCCCCATAGGCTTCTTGCTGTTTGCCGACCAAGGAGGTACACAAAACGCAAAAATGAGCAACAATTGAGGTCAAAAACATGAAAATATGTCCAAATACAAAGTTGTCATGATAGTATATCTCTATGCTCACCCATGATATCCGCGCATGGTTCAATATGCAAACGATTTTTGAATGTTCTTAACCGCATCAACTTGTTCTGGGGCTGACGTCCCCCAATGAAAGTATTTACAACAACATATAAAGATATGTACACGGCTGCTCTGATGGTTAGGTTAGATGAACGCTGATTTACCCTGTGGGGAAGGGGGGGGGTTCCGGAAGGGACGGAGGGCTAAAGGGGTCGAGAGGAGGAGACAGAAGATCGCTGGATGGGCGGAAAAAATTCCGGATGTCCCGGGAGGCGTTGAAGTGGGGGGGGGCAGGGGCAGACGGGCCTGGCCTAGTAAGGGTGGGCCTAGAGGGGAGAGGTAGGCGTGTTTGACGGTAGCGTGCCTTGGAGCGTGGGGGTGGGAGGGGGAGAGCGGTCTTGGCGCGCTTTGGGGGCGCCCAAACGATTGTGGCCTGATGGCTTTGTGGTGATCGATGGCGTTTTTGTGGTGGCCGTGGGCGTGAGTGCTGAGGGGGGCGGGGAATGGCCGAGTGGGGGGGGGGGGCGTGGTGCGGATGCGCGGCTGGACGGGCGTTTGGAGTTTTTTGGCGCGCGGCGAGTGGTTGGTTGTGCTTTGGCTGACGCTGGCTTGGACGGTTTTTTTAAGGCGTTTTTGGGGAGAGGTGGGGGGTGCTGGTATACGGGGCGCGTCCGAGGGGGCATGTGGACGGAGGTCCTGAACGCACCATGCGAAACCGAGAAGGGGTTGAGAGGGTCGGAGGGGTGCGCCCAAAGTATTGGGTCCCAAGGGAGAGGATTCGAACACAGCCAATCATGTGCTTGGTGGACAGCCTTGTCCGGGTGCTTTAGGCGTTCCTCCAGGGCTAGGCCAAGCATGGCTCTGTGCTCGGCGCAAGTGGAGCCCGGGATCGGCTTGGAGAGGCAGGACCATAGGGACTTAGGTACCAGAGTTCTCATGAAGTTCCTGCGGTCAGCCTTTGAGGGTCCAGATAGCCACCAGTGCAGGACAATAGGGCTGAAAAGGGGTCCCCAGGAAGAGACGTATGCCTGGACGTGCTGGTCCAACGCTTTGCAGAAGGCCAGGCATGATAAAGGGTCGAAAGGATGGTGCTGTCCGCACCTGGAACAGTGGTAGTCGTGGAGCATATTGCTCCACTGGTACCCGTGCACATTGTAGCACCCGGACGCCAGTTTGAAAAACAGGGACGAAAACCAGGAAGCTTTGTTGTACAGGCTGAAGCTGGGGCCGACCGCTATGTTGCTATGGGAATGCTGCGGCAATAGGTGGCGGAATTGCTGTACCTTAAACTTGTGGAGGACAGGCAGGTGGTGTATCGCCACTGAGCCCAGTGGGGGGGGGGGGAGGAGGTCCGGGGTAAAAATCAGGCTGTGAGCTGCCCATTTAGAGAAATGGTCGCAGATTTCGTTGCCAATAAAATTGGCGTGACCTTTAATCCACATGATGTGGAGGGGGTTGGTGATGAGAAGTAGGGCGCTGTGTACGGCGACGGTCCATGTGTCGTCTTGGAACGGGCTGGGCCTCTGGACTTGGCATTTCTGGAGGGTGGACACCACCTGTTCGTTGTCAATCAACAAACATACTTCGTATTGGGAAAGTTCCCTGTGGATCCAGCGAATGGCTGCTACCGCCCCCCAGAACTCCGAACCCAGAGAAGAGGGATGCGGTGAGGATAGGCACAGGACTCTGGTTGTACCGTCGGGTAGAAAGGCCGTGACGGCGGCCGCATGGCCGGATTCACCGGAGGAGCCATCGGAATATAGCCCCACCCGCTGTAGGCCGGGGGTCGGCGGCCTGGTTAGTGCCTCTGCGGCATCGTGGCATCCCCACTCGTCGAGAGACTTCTTCTCTAGGTAGTGTTGTGCCTGCAGAGCGAAGAGATGGCCGTGTTGGCTGATTCCCAGTGCGTGTGCGTTGTGCGGTGGCGCTGGGGGTTCGGGGATGGTCTCTTGAGGGCGCAAAAATTCAGGGACTAGCTGGAAGTGAGAGGGGCGGGAGTAATCCATGACGGCGTGGCATGGCATGTGCATGGTGTAGGACGTGTGGGTATCCACCGAGTAGACCCCGTCGTGGAACGAGACGTTGGCCCATTTGGAGGTGGCCTCGGTCACTCTTCCTCTGGCCTGTCCTGATTTGAACCTAACGGTTAGCTGGGTACCAGGCGTTAGATCACGATTAGCAGTGGGTCTCCACGGGCCTATGCTGTGGAAAGATATGCCAGGGGCATGGATGGAGTCCATAAAAGAGTTTTGCACCGGGTCCGAGGCCCTCTGGTTCGAGCTAAGTAAAGACTGGACGTACAGGGGGCCAACTGACTTTGGGGCAAGGCCGCAAAGGGCCCGTAGCCCATAGTTCACGGTGGCAACGTGGACGCTGTGCGGTAGGAACTTCATTCCCAACCCTCCCTTTGGGCGAGCCGCGAAACGGTCTTTGGGGGAGACTAGACGTGTGATGCTGCGAGACGCAACTCCCGCCCAGATGAGTGCCTGAAGCTTTTCGAGCTGGTTGGGGGAAAGAGAGTGGGTGATTAAGCGGTAGGCGAGTGCTGGGACCAGCTGAGAGTTCGTCAGCCGGACCTTCTCACTAAGTGTAAGAGGCAAGGGAGAGAGCCGGGCAAAATAACTCTGGATCTCCGCCTTGAGCATGTGAAACAGGCCCTTTGCCTGGTGGCAAGTAAAAAGATAAACCCCCAGGTATTTATAGCATCTGTGCGGGCGACCCGTTTTTTTGTTGTACGTGTGGAACTCCGAGCCCCTGGGTGTCAGAAACTCTTTTTGGGGGGCTGTGCCATTGGCGTGGACTTCGGTCTTAGACACATTCATGTCCAGACCCCAGTCCCTGGCTGGCCCATCGAAGTAGTTGAGACTGTTTTGGACGTAGATGACGTCCTCACTTCTGATCAGGATGTCCTCGATGTAGGCGTGGTGGCTAGTGCGGGCATTTGCCCGGGGGGGGGGCACAGTGGCAAAAAAATGGTGGAAGAGGGAGTTGAGATAGAGAATGAAGAGTAGGGGGGAGAGGGGACATCCTTGTCGGAGGCCCCTGGTTTGGAGGTATGCGTGGGGAGTGTGGCCATTGATGATGGGGCTGTCTTGAGGGAAGGAGTATAATTGCTTTATGAGAGAAATTGTGGAAGAAGAAAAATTGGCCCGCTCGAGGACGGTCCAGAGTGTGCCATGAGGCACTGAATTAAAGGCTTTATTGAAATCGATGAACAGCGAGTAGCTCTTCTTCGATTTTGCATAAAGGGCTTTGAGGTGATACAGATGGTCAGCGCATTGGTGGCCGGGAAGGCCACCGTGCTGGATTTCTGAAAGGATGTCGTGTGCAAAAGCCTGAGCGCACAGGTGTTTGCAGGCAAAAGTGGCCAAGAGTTTGTAAATACAGTTTAAGAGGGCAATAGGACGGTAGTTTGAGGGGGAGAAAGGGTCGCCCTGTTTATAAAGCAAACATATTTTCGCGCATAGCCAGTGCGGCGGCAGCGGCGAGTGGAGGAAGCGGTTTAAAAATGAGTGGAAAAAACGTTGAATGGGTTCCGGACAGAGGGCCAGGATGTAGTTGTTTGTTTTGTCCGGTCCCCCGGCTTTTGATGGCTTACTGTGTTTTAAGTGGTTCTGGAACTCCTGCCAGGTCACAGGAGGTATGTGGTTGTTCTTGGCAGAAACGGAGCATGTGGGCGAGTGGGACAGGACCTCGTCGACGAAGTCCTGGGGGGGGGCGTAGTCTGGATGCCCTCCAAGATGAAGCAGGGTGTCCCCAAAAACTTTAGCTACATCCGCCGGGTCACTCAGGAGCTCTTTGGTGGCTGGATCTCTGACTACGAGAGGCTCTAGGTCTTTAGGGCAGAGGGTGCGAGCAACAGTGGTTTTCATCTGGACCCCTCGGACCAGACTACTGTGAAGCTTTCTCTTCGCTATGGTTTCGTCCGAGGACCGTAAGGTGTTTACCACGGACTGAACTTCCGCAATGTGCTCGGGAAATGCTGGGGCAGAAGGAGGCGGGGGTGAGCGTAATAATTTCCTGAGCTTGCCATAGCCCTCTTGGTCCTTGCGCTGCGGTTTCGGACGCGTGATTTTGTGGTACGCAGACCCAACCTGCATAAGGAGAGAATCAGTGGCGGCGATGATCTCTTCCAATGGGGCCCTGGCAGGGGCGTCCTGGAGTTCCCGGCACCAGTCGGAGATGAGCCGTATGCTGTTGGAGAATTGTTGCTTTTCGTCACTAGAAAGCTTCCGAAAAATGCAAGGGGGGAGTGGGGGCTGAGACAGAATGATCGGGGAGGGGCACTGGAAGACCGCAACCACTGGGTGGTGGTCAGAGATGGTGTAGTGCGTGAGGATCGACGCATCCAGAAGGGGAAAGTGCGACACTAGGCGAGGGGACGCAAAGATGTAATCCAGCCTTGCTTCGCTGTCCCAGCGGTCGCTTGCGTAGCGGGTGTACTGCCTGAGGGAGGGGTGCTCTGACCTGAAAGTGTCCACCAACCTAGATGGGAGGTATTCCACCTCCCCCGTGAGCCAGTGCCACTCATGTAGATCGACCAAGCTGTGCTGGTCAAGTTCGGGATCCAGAACGCAGTTAAAATCACCCCCCAGGATGTGATTGGGATGATCGTTGAAATAAGAAGCAAGAACTCGCTGTATGGTGTCACGGTACGGAGCTGGGGCCCCCGTGCGCACCGGGGGGGAGTAAACTGAGAAGACGTGTAGGGGAGTTGCTTCCGGAAGGGATATTTTGGCACCACAGATAAGGCCGTCGCTGTCTCTGGGCGGGACACAGCTGGTATATCTCGCGATGCGCGGGCCTGCAATGACTGACACCCCGTGTTTGTGGCCGCAGACATTTGAGAAGACTTTAGCGCGGTCATTGCCGAAGGCGTACCGCTGTGGGAGGAGAGGGGGAGAGTTTAGCTCCTGAAGGAGTATAATGTCATATCCCTCGTTTAGGGAATGCAAGATTGCCGCGGGTGTGTTCTGGCTCTTTGCCGTGTTGAAGGACACGACACGGATGGCCGGGACGGAGGAAAGAGAAGGGGGGGGGGCGGCGCAAGCGTTTAGGTTTGAAGGGCTTGTGCACTTGGGGGGGAGGGGGGAAGGAGGGTGTCCGAATGGAGGAATAGCGGGCACCCAGTGGGGAGTCCGGTGTCAGAAGCGTTGGTATGTGGGCAGGGTCCTCATTCTGTATTGAGGGGTCGGGTTCGCACTGTTCTAGTGCAGAAATCCGAGAGTGAAGTGCTTGTGTGTATGCTTTGGGCGAGTGGCGTAAGGCCGTGTCACAGGCACTGCGAAGAGAGGGGTGTATAGCCAGGTCTGTAGAGACACTTGTGTCTGGGACCAATATTCTCGGATTGATGTGTGCTTGCTCCACAGGGAGAATCTCCGCGATGCGAGAGACGGTGGCGGTGAGGGAGGCACCGTGCACGCCCACGCGGGCGAGGACCTCTTGACACCGTCTCATGTTACTTCTCCTGCGGTGGCACTGACGGGCGGGAGGGGGGCAGAAAGAATATGGGGACGGGTAGCATTCGGTAGACTCATCAGAGCTTCCCACAAGGGGAACCACAGGATTTTGTGGTCTGGTACACAGTGAGCACAGATCAGCCCGGTCAGGGCATACCTGGCGGTCACAGGGGTTAAGGAAATCATGTTACGTACAGGGGGAGTGGTAGAGCAATGGCCTTGCCATGCCTGAGAACATGCAATAATGGTGATGGAGGGTATCTGGGGTCTTAAAGCGAAGACCACGTCTCGTGTGCACAGAAGGGTGACGCCGAGTGTAGGTTCCTGAATTCGTCTCATGTTGCCCTGGGTCAGGGGGCCCTGAGGAGGTCGGATGGAGGCCCGTTCCTACACCAGTGTGACGGAAGACAAGGGATACCCTGGAGTCTCGGGGAATGCGCCGCTTCTCCACTGTGTCATAGTCGCGAGCTGGGATTTGGTGCTTCCATTTGTCGCGGGCTTCCCCAGAAATTAGCAGGAGGCTGCGGCGCTGTAGGAAGACTTTTTGCCTTTTCTCAAAGAGGCTGGATCCGGGGAGGGGACGCGGTTCGAAAACCATTTCCGCTCCTGACCCAAAGGAGCCATCCAGGACATAAGGGCCTAGCTGAGGGACGTCTACGTGGCTCCTCAGGCCACTGCCAGGCTCGTATCGAGCCACTGACCACATATTGGGGCATAAGAGAGAGGAAGGCAGGACCTGGGCGCAGGCAGAGAATGCCCGTAGCCCAATCGCTTGAATAAACTCAGGAGGGGTCGGTTCAAAAGGTTCAACTTCTTTTGATTCTGGATTGTACCTGAATCCGAAATGAAGCATTGTGCGGTGCCCCTCGGACAGCCACTGGTGATCTTCATCTGCACTGCAGGACATCACCAGGGCTTCTTCTTCTTCTGAGAAAAATTCATTGGATATGAAGGCTCCTGTTATTTCCGGGATGGGGTCGAAAATTTTCCCCGTTTGGAGGTGGAGCTGTGCGATCTTTTCTGTGAGGGAGAGGGGCTTGCTTGTGGACAATTAATGGTCCCTCGCGAGACTTAGTTGTTCCGCGCTGCCGTAGGCAGTCGCCGCCTCGATGACTCGTGATAGGAAATCCTGGGCTTCCGAGACTAGGGGGTTGTCGGGAGCCAAAAGGTTGTCACGCGTGGCCGTGTCGGGGCATTCGGGGTGAAAGACGAGCTGGGACACAGTGAAGCCTTCTGCAAGGAGCGCGGATTCGTAATGAGCATATTTCACTCGGTAGACTCGCACCTTAGCCATGGGGGCGCTGAACAAGGAAATGTGCCGAATTTTCCCAAGCAGGGAGACCCCGAACATTACATCAACGTCCGGCGTGGATGACGGGGCGTGTACTTCTACCAGTTCTGGATCAGGAGGTTCGGGGAGGGGGTTGAAGCAAGCCTTCACCGGGGAGGGTGGGGGAGGGGCATCCCTGTGCACATTTCGGGGAGAGGCGGAGAGGTCCATTTTGTGTCCCGGGTGTTTGGAGCGCCAAGAGGAGTATCCTCCCGAAGAGATCATGGCTCCCGTAGTGCCCCGATACGTGACCAGGTTATTCTCTTGGATTAGCATGTAACTCATGGAAGTGAGGGAGTCTCGTTGGGGGAGCAAGGGGGTGTTGTGATAGTTCATGCACACGTAAAACTCGTGTTGTGTTCTGGGAATGGCCCCTAGGATACCGCACCGTCGCGCGGCTTCGCTAGTAAGGAGGGATTTCCACACGTCAATTTGTTTGAAGTCCGGCGTGGCCTGTTTGTATGCTTTTGAAGGTACAACTTTGAAAGTTTTGTCCTTCCCTAGATCGGAACCACGGATGCAAAAGACCTTGCCGAGCGTCCACAAAGGGTGTTGTAAGATGGTGGAGAGAAGCTTCTCGGCGAGGGGGGTTCGAATGGTGTAATCGAAGCGGAACATATGTTCGGATGATGATTGTAGAGGCTGTATGCGTTCCTCCGGAAAGAAAGCATTTTTGGAGTTGACCGAGATGTGGTCGTTTTCGAAATGGAAAAGGCGGTTGATGAGGACAAAAAAGTCCCGGGCGTTGCCACGGCGCCGCCTATACTCTCCTCGTTCCCGCTTGGATTTTTTGGAAAGCTCTTTTGGAGAAGAGACGGTGAAGTTCGGGAGCAAATGCCGCGCAACTTCGAATCGTAGCGGTGTGCGCACCGCGGCCACTTGGACGGTGCCGTCTACCTTATTTATGGCCCATTGTAGGGAGGTGTGAGGGTGCATGATGTCGCCGTAGCGGATGTGTGCGTGGTGCTTGTGACGGGTGGAGAGGTGAAGGTGAAAATATGGGTATTGAGGAGAGTCAAGCAAGTTGAGCCGCACGGAGCCATCGGGATTAGGTGATGGGTTGTACGTATTGGCATCCGAAAGCCGGTCTACTCCACATACCCAAGGGGCAAGGGAGATCATGCCGGGGTTCAAGGGGTTCATGTAGAGGGTCTCCGCCGAAAGGTTGTCTTCCAGTCCCGGGAGAATGAAGGAGCCTTCGTACACAACACCGGAATCAAAGGCTTCTTGCAAGGCTTCGTTGATGGCATGGGCCCACTCGGTCCATGTGTTGCCGTATTTGTACTTGGAGTTGTAGTAATCTTGTGGGTGTGGAAAAATGTAGAATTTTGGGTGGTGATGAAGGATGTCTTTGAGGTACCTAAAATTATCATGTCCAATTGTGGAGTAGGCATTGTTGCCGGAGCAATCAATGTCATGGAAAAAGGTGCACCCGTCGCTCGCGCAAAGGTCTATTGTTGGGTGTACTTGATCATAGATCACTTGCTTGTGGTGTTTCTCTAACACGAGTTGATTTGTATCAACTCCTAAGGTGTCATGGACATGCGTTTCTCCCTATAGCGCTTGTTGATCGTGTGTGTTGATCTCACCTTTATGTTTAACCAAGAATTTTGCAAAGACACCATCCGGGGCAAGGGAAGGGTTGAAGAAGGGTTTTCCGGAATTACCATCCGTTTCATCGGCAGTAGGGTCTTCCCCGTCTTCGGCCTTTTCGTGTGTTCCTTCGGGAGACGGAATAGCGCTTGGCGTAGATTGCTCCTCACGTGGCGTTAAGAGGGAGTTGTCGGGCTCAACCTCATTGGTTCTCCTTGCGTTGTCGTTGAGAGCGGCGCTGTTGTTCATTGCCGAATCTCCACACGGGTCTTCGCGACTTTCTTCTTGTTGTTTCAACTTTTCGGCGTCACAAGGATGGCTTCCTTCGGTGTTCTCGTGCGTGCCTTTGGGCACGGAGTCTTGCACCTTCTCGGAGTTGGTTGGCGGAGCGGGCGCTTGGACTTGATGTTGTGGTTCTTGGGCTCCTTTTCTTTTGACGGTGTGAGCTGTTGTCTCGGCGAGTGGGAAGAGTTCTTTTGCGACATCTTCGGGTTGTTCATCGTCTGAAATGACATTGGATGACGTGCCTTCCTCATGTGACGGGGAAAGGTCGAGTGAAGGGTGAAATGGGTCGTTCTCGCGCTTGGCGGGCGAAAGCGTAGGGAGAAGCCGACTTTGAGTCAGTTTGGCGTCCACTTTAGCCTGAGTTCGAGCAATGAAACTTTTCACGGACTTTAGCTGTTTGCTTTCGGTCTTGTCCTTTGCGGACTGTTCCTTGAGCCCAACTTGCGACATTGCCAAGAAAACGGCGTTGCGAAGCTAGGCAAAGGACGGCGCTCACGATTGCGGCTTTGCGCTAGGCAAATAAAATTGACGGCAAGGTTGTTGCGCTTGCCTCGGCTCCAAATTGCGGCTATGGGACTTTTGATGGTAATCCACGGCTTCACGGGATCAGCTCAGAACTTAAACAGCCCAGGATTTTCGTTAATCACCGAGCAGCCTGGACTGCTGGTGGATCCACCAATAAATTTCTGAGGGTCAATCGAAAAAAAATAGACACTCAGAAAGTGATCAATATACAAATGATTGGAACCATTTGCGAACAATTCCCCCACTTGGATCCCCAATCGGGCGCATGGAGATACCTTCGCCACTCATATCTACATGCCCCATGAAAATGGGAGTGCACTCATGGATCTCTTTGCCAAACATACCAGGAGCAATACATACGCGGTAGACTTGATCTAGCGCTTTGAATTCCACAATTGAGACATGGGCAAAGCCCTTGTCACGTATGGCTCCCCATCTCTTCGGCCACAAGAAGATATATAACATGGGCGTGAGCATATCAAGACATATACTACCAATATCACACATAGCCCTTAAAATAGGCTCCCACCATGGTATGCCATGCCCCTCCATGTTCATAACTTTCGGTAAAATGGACGTGGGAACCGAAAGAAAGATGCTATGCCACCGCAAGACTCATGCGCTACACTCGAAAGTCATAATATCAAGTCCGGACACATGGTCAGCAAGTTATAAACAAGTTTCTACTATGTTGACCATTATCCTATAATACAACGAGTATGTGTGACGACTTAAGGTGTTGGACCCTACTAAAAATAAGTTGAGACTAAGGCGCTTGCAACGCAACCTTCCTTATTCTCTTTCCTCACACTCGCGCGTAGATATGGCCCTTCAAAGTGGTCCCACGATTCACTTTTGTTTCCCGTATATCTCCAAGTCAAATGGGTGGCAAGTATAAGGGAAACCTAATTTGGGCATAGGGAAAGGAGTATGACCACTCGAAGAAGACCAAATCAAGTGCGGCGATGTCGAAGTCGAAAATCCGATTTCGACATCGCGAAAAATTCAGATTGAAATTTCGAGTGCATATTTAGAAAATTGCGGAAGCAACGAACCCTTTACTGATGAAATCTGACCCTTCATCGGGGTTTCCGCCAAAATATCTGGAAATAACAGTTAACCAATCTGTTACCGCAAAATCGCGAGCCAACTGACAGTCGCCGATACATTGACCATCAGAACGAAAGGCTCAAAAATTACGGAAACATTATGATAAAAAAAAACCCTGTTGATTCCTGATATTCCGATATATAAATCTCTGCTGGCGGCGCCTCGGTACTGAATATTGCCGCTCATAGCCGAAATGGCCAAACCTATCACACTATCACATCGGGTTAGGCCAGGTGGATGGGAGAGGATGATATCAGCCAATGGCGGCTTGCCGGCACATAGATACACACCCCAAGTGACCCCAAGATGGCCGAGGGGGGTCCGAACCGGCTTCACCCCCCTTCTCAGAGCGTTGTTACCGCTCAGAAGTCATTGAAGAGAGGACGGGGGGGCCCCAATGGGCTCCAACCCCCCCCTCCATGTCCCAAGGACACATGGAGGCCCCACACACGTCGTAGGCGTCTTCCATGCCCCAAGGGAGGGGTGAGGACACTGAAAATCGGTGCCCTACGCCATATCCGGTCTCCTCTTGATCTACAACATGGACCAAGGGGATCAAAGATAGAGAAACGTCGTCGGTCGACCTAAATAAGTATACCACAATGAAATACATATGTGGAGATCGAGTGAAGGGGGTAGATGGCCAATCAAGGCCCAAAAAAACCCGGACGAACGCCCTCACCCATCTCCCAAGCACAGAAACAACCAAAAATGCCAAGGGGGATCCATTACGGTGCTACAGCAGCCACCAAATGGACCAACACGTCCTTGACATCCAAAGAAATATTCTTTTTCCTCAGATAGTCCATCCAGACCGTGGTATACCTCGGCACGAAACTGCTCGGAGGCTCCCACGAATCCCTGGATGCGGCGAATCCCTTCCAACGGACTTTATAAAGCCTCCCCCCAGGCGTCCCCGGGTCCGGCTTGTCCGCCAGGATCTGCTCAGCGGTGAAATTGTCGTCCTCACCCTCGTCGTCCGAGTCCACATCGCCGGCCGTGAACTCGAAGGTGACGGGACGTCCGCTGGGGTCTGGCGCTCGGGGACAAAGCTGGGTATGGTCGCGGTCCAGGATCTTGTTATCCCCCACACGAACCGCATACACATCCTGCCCGACCTTCCGCAGGATTACCCCCGGCACATACCAGGACGCCTGCCGATGCCTGGACAGGACATCCTTGTGGTGCCGCTCCACCCACACGGTGTCTTGGAGAGCATATTTCTGGACTTTTCCCTGCTTGAAGTACTTGGCCCTCTTCTCATGCTCGTCCTGAAGTGCCTTGCACACCTTGGCCGCCGTGTCGTCCGCCTCAGCCATCATAGCGTTTTGCATCCCGGGCCAGTTTGCCATGGTTCAACCACGGGAGAGTGCGTGACACTCGATCCCGTAGGAACAGGATGCGATGGGGCGACAGTCCAGTGGGTCCCGAAAGGTCATGGTACGCTTGGAGCACTCTCCACAGCGAATTGTACCAGTTCCGGCCCGGTTCGTCAATGTGCAGCTGGCGGAACTTCTCGAACATCTGCCGCCCGGCAACCTCAGCCCGGCCATTCGACCGGCTGTGGTACGCAACGGTCTTGGCGTGTCGAATGCCCATGTGCTTGCACATCGTCTTGAACCACGTCCCCACAAATTGACTGCCCCGATCGCTGCAGATGACAGCGTGGTCATCAAAAAGCGTCAGCCAATGCCTGATCATGGCATTAGCGACGGTCTTGGCCTGCAGCCCCACTCCATGCTTGTCCTTCTTGTCCTTCTTCTTGGACTTCTTGCCAGGGACCGCCACGAAATACCAACTGTGCCTATCCACCGCCAGGATGACACAGTCGTAGGTCTCTCCTTCCACGGTGACCTCCGGCATGGCGAATACATCCATGGCCACGGACCGCATAGGGGCCTCCGGTATAGCCGTATACACCGGGTTGCCCGCTGTGGAGTGGTTGGGGCTCTTCGTGGCCCGACACACGGCACAGTCGCTGCAGTACCTATCCAGGATGGCGTAGTACCCCGGAGGGAACTTGAAACGCCACTCCAGGTCCTGCTGCATCTTGTCTCGGCCAGGGTGCATGAGCTGGGCGTTGTGCCAATGGTCAATGAGCTCCTCCACCCGGTTCTCCGGCACCAGCAGCTTGCCCTTGAGGAACAACTTGTCCCCATCCTCGGTCAAGCCCTCAGGCCATTCGTCGTCCGACGGGCCGCTCACGGCATTCCAGTACCTGCTCCAATGGTCGCATGCCGCATAGTCATCCGACCAGTCCTCTGTGAGCACCGACCTGACTAGCTCTACAGGGGCCACCATCCATTGCTCGAGGGTTTCCTCTCGAATAGAGTGGACTCGGGCGCCCTGGAACTTGGCCAGGTCTGTACAGTTTGCCATCACCACAAAACACTTGACCCCCTCTTGCTCCATGGCCTTCTGCATCTCGATGATGCGCTTGGGCTCCTCGGTCTCCTCGGCGTCGCCATGGCTGGATATGTCCATCCACGCCTTGCCCGCGGGGTAGGCCCAGCGACTGAGGCAATCTGCCACAGTGTTGTCCTTCCCCGGGACGTACACGATGCTGAGGCCGAACTTGGCGAACGTCTCGTGCCATCGGGCCCTCCTAGCCGCTGGTCCTGAGGGGGTGTTGACATGCTCCTTGTGCAAGCTCTGTAGGGACTGGTGGTCCGTGCAAACCACCACCGGCTGCAGTCCGATGTGGCCAGACCACTTCATGAGCGCACATACAATGGCGTATGTCTCCTTCTCCCTCTTGGTCCATGTTCGGCGTTGGCCCTCGGCCAGGATCCTGCTCCAAAACGCCACGGGAACATGGGTCCCGTCGTCCCGGACTTGCTCGAGGACTGCCCCTACGGCATAGTCCGAGGCGTCTGTCCGTAGCACGAATCCCTTGTCCGGGTCCACCAGGAACAGCCCCAACTGCCCCAGGAGTCGCTCCTTCAGGCGGTTGAACGCATCCTCAGCCTCAGGGGTCCAGGCAAGCTTCTTCTTGCTCCCCTTCCGGCCCTCAAACTTCCCCACCTGCAGCATCTTGTGCAGCGGCCCCGAGAGTTCTGCATACATCCGGACATAGCCCCAATAGTAATTGCAGAACCCCATGAAGGACCGGAGTTCGCTGATGGTCTGGGGCTTTTCCCAGTGGTGCAGGGACGACAGCTTCCCAGGCATGGGACGGCGTTGCCCGTGACCGACCACGTGACCCGCGAACTCCACCTCCTTCACGAAGAGTGAGGCTTTGGTGGGCTTACACACCATGTTGTGCTTGTCCAGCTCGCTGAGCACTCGGTGCAGATCCTTTTCATGCGCTTCGATGAGCTCATCCTCAGTCATGTTCTCCGTGCCGGACCCGATGATGATGTCATCCACGAAGGGGTCGGCACAGTCCCGGACAGGACCGAGTAGGTCCTCCATCATGCGCTGGAAAGCGGCGTTGCCATTCTTGGCACCCATAGGCACCACTTTCCACTGCATGGGCCCCAGCGGCGTCGACATCGCTGTGCAGGGCCTGGAGTCCGGGTGTAGTGGCAGCTGGTGATAGCCGTGTTTCAGGTCTAACATCGTGAAAATCCGCTTTCTCTGTTGTTTTTGGAGGATGGAGTCGATCAGGGGAAGCGAGTACGAGTCGTGCTCGGTCTGTTCGTTCAAACCTCTGTAATCAACCACCAACCTCCACTCGCCCTTTTCCTTCTTGGGCACGATGAAGGCTGGGCTGGCCCACTCACTGTCGGAGGGTTCGATCCATCCCCGCTCAATGAACTCGGCCAACAGCTTCTTCATGGCCTCCGCCCGATCGCCCTGAAGTTGGTACTCCCGATGACGATAGATCTTGGGGTTCGGTTTCAGCTTGATCCTAGCTGTGCCAAACCTCCCACGATCTGGAGGGTTCTTGTTGGCGACGCCACTGAATAGCCGCGGATAGGCATTGATCAGCCTCTCCTTCAGCTCGGCGACCTTCGGGTTCTCCTGGGCCTCTTCAGCCGCTTGCTTCGGTATCAATACAACCGACCGCAC
Source organism: Eutreptiella sp. 'Long Island Sound 2002' (assembly GCA_964036045.1). NCBI lineage: Eukaryota > Euglenozoa > Euglenophyceae > Eutreptiales > Eutreptiaceae > Eutreptiella > Eutreptiella sp. 'Long Island Sound 2002'. The sequence continues at coordinate 47,563,177 of OZ038394.1, forward strand.
TGCGGTATAGGCCTCCTCTGGGTCCGACTCCGACTTCTCCTCGTCCGATATGCCGTCTTCATCGTTGTGGGGCGCGCTTCCCACCGACAATCTGCGCAAATTTGCGGCATCGGGCTGGTTCTTGTCGCTTTCGGGCCACATTCTTGGAAAGTCCCACGTCGGCGGGTCCGACCCAACCGAACCATCATATTGGTCCGCGATGTGATCCATGACCCTCGCCACGAACTCATCCTTCTCGTACTTGCCGGTGACCAACATCTTGTCATCCCACCAATGCGGAGATGTGACCATTGCCCGCCTCTTTTTGGCTGCCACACGATCATGTATCCCCATCCGCATGTAGTTGACGACGTCGTCGATCTCGGCGTGGGACAGGACGTCAATGCCACCAATAGGCTGATCCGTCCCCTCCTTGGGCTCAAACATGACCTTCATGGGCACCGCCGCCACCCTATGGATGAATGCTTCATCACCCGTGGGCTGGGCTTGCGCCCCATCCACCAGGAAAGCCTTAGTACCCCACGCTTGACCCGGGGAGGGCATTGATACACGCTTGGCGTCGATGAACAACTCCTCCTCTGGCCCGAATGACATCTCGTTCAGGGTGATGGAGTCCAGCGTCGACTTGAGACCTTCCAGCGGACATGGGTGTTATGGCTTCGAACAGCAGCAGCGCAGCAGCGCGCAAATCGCAAGTCGCAGTCGCAATCGCGCTGACAGTCTGTGAATAATAAAGAAGCATCGAATGCCAACTGTGAATGAGCGCTGTAAGATACTTCGATCTTTGAACAGGGTTTATGTCTTCGAGATTGTGTTATTATTGGTGCCCCGTCTAAGGATCCTGCGAGGTTTGTCGATTGGGATTTTGGATTCCGGATTTTGAGAAACAAAGAGGCACAGGAGTGCAGTCGAGTTCCCAAGAAACAAACCGCAACAAGTGGTAGCCAGCTAGGTGGCGGGGAGGATCAATCTTCGAGATCAATCTTCGACGCCGCAACGCCGTCAACTTGATTTGGACTTCGATCTACAATGGAGCGGCCCTTCCACGACGCAGCTATGCTGCATTTCATCAGAGACAGTTTGTTTCGAAGTGATTCACCCTTGCATCACGAATTTTCGACCTCGTTAGAGAAGTTCATCGCAGAGCGCATCGCTAGTCGAGAAAGCGAGTGGTTTCCATGTCTCTCTCGTGATCTTCACAGCTGTTCGCAGAAGATTGCAGATACTCAAGCCAAAGTTATCGAATTGGAACAACGCATCGATGTATTGCAGGCAACAGCAGCAAGTGCTACAGCAGCAACTGGCCAGCGCATCGATACCTTGCAGTCCTCGACGGAAAATGCAACTCAAGCTGCTGCAAATGAACTTCGACGCGTAGAACATGAATTGTTGCAATGTTACGCTCTTCTCAACGAATTTGTACGAACTTCGAGTCCACCACCTCCGAACAACATCCAGTTTCCGCAACCACAACAACAACAGTTTCCGCAACCACCGTCTTCTTCGAATTCGAACCAACCTCACCCTCCACAACAACCACTCCCACAGCGGCCTACCTTCGAACCACTACCCCAGTTCGTAGTTCAACGTGCTCCTTCGCAGGAGATTTTGGGACGCCGCGTCGAGCGCCTGAACAAACTGGTCAAGAGGTTCACGGGTAAACCCTGGATGTGGAGAATTTTGAACATGGAAAGAAGATTTACTACGAGCCTTCACTTTGTCGGACATCACCTCACCCATCGATCAGGCAGCGACGATGTCATTCCTCCTCGATGGTGATGCCGCTGAGTACTATCATAGCCTGACGAAAGTTGTACAGGACGACTGGTTCGCGCTCATGCGTGTGTTAGGCCAGCGTTTCGACTGCATAGCCCATGAGCCAGTGTATTTGTCGAGAATGTTGAGCTTGAAAGAGAGCGAGTTTCCCCGACATGCAGATTACGTTCGAGAATTTCGTACATGCGTTATCAAGTCGAAGGTCGACAGGAGTGAACTCCAGATGGGTTTCCTCGTCAGCTCTCGATTTGTTGAAGGTTTGTCGAATGACGCTGTGCGTCGGCAGTACATCGTTGAAGTCCGTTCGAGATGGCGTTCTAATAATCCATTTGGATTCGATACCTTGGTAGAGACCATCGCGGAAGCCTACATTGCGGCTGGGTATCAACTGGAAGAGGTACAGAACGCATCGACAACGACATCAGATCCCACCCTGGGTCCTGCAGTGTCGAGACCCCTGCCTATGATGGTCCCACCTACTTCGACTTCCACGTTTCCATCCAACCCTATGCCAACGCCACACGTCACCCCGATGCCGACCCCACCTGCGGCGCCCACGGCTTCGACCGTGGCAGAGCCGATGAATCTCGATGCAATTGCCAAGCTCCGAGAAGAGTTACATGCCTACATTGGTGAACGGTTCGGACGTCAACATGGCGGACGCCAAGATTGTCGAGAAAGCAGATGTTGCTACAATTGTGGCGAACAAGGACACTTGGCCCGTGACTGTCCAAAAGGTCGACCGCCATCCCGAGGACGAGAACGTCGGGAATCACGGTCGAACACCCCGAAACGTGATCAAAGTCGAGACAGCAAGGGGCGGTTTCGATCCCGCTGCAAGAGCAGAGAAAGGCCTACAACGGCCTAGAAAACAATTCCGAAGACCTGGTGGCGGACGTCCTCGAGAAGAGCTGAACACCACCACCAGCACCAATAAACCCGAAAAGAATTCGACGCTTGGAAGTGTCACTGTCGAAGGAACCGAACGTGAGCATGCGTCTCTGTTCACGGTTCGAGGGCGCATTTGCGCATGTCGTGAAGACTCCTTTGACTCCAGCCTGGAACTGTTGGTCGACTGTGGAGCGACCAGTGACTTTATGTCGATGCAAACAGCAAAGAGGGCGCGACTTCCCCTCTATAAACTGAGAAGCCCTGGACATGTCTTGACAGCCGGAGGTGTGCAAGTCGAAGTACGGTACTACACGCCTGCTTATGTTCGAGTTGGAGAGCTTGTATTTCGTCATCACTTCAAGGTCTTGGAGATTTTGCCGCATGTAGTGCTTGGACTACCATGGCTTCAAAGCTACAATCCAACTGTCAACTGGAAGGAGCGATACGCCGACATCCAACATGGTTCGATTTCGTACCGGTTATCTTTTGGCGAATCAAGACATTCCACCCAGCTGCAGTTTCAAGCAGCTTCGAAGCTCGACCTTCTTTCGATACTTTCATCCAGTTCCTCGAAAGCGAGTCCGGTTGGGAATCCTACCCCACATGCCAACGAACACCCTGACCTACACTCGTCGACACACGTTCAGCGCGGTACTGACATGTACGATGAGTCCGAAACGGAAGATGGTATCACCGATGAGGAGTGCAGCGATATGGAGATTGAGTACATTTCGTTGCCGAAACTCAAAAGAGAGATCCGTCGATCTGATCTGACGGGAGATCAAGTATTTCTGTGTTGCATGCCTCGACCAGCAGTGCCGGTCGATGAAATGTATAAGATGCAAGCCAGTGATGGCAATGATGACGGGCTTGACCCTGTTCGACGCAAACTGCCGAATCGATTACACAAGTGGGCGGACCTCTACGACCGGGAGAAAGCGGAGTATGGAGACCTACCTCCGCATCGACCTGGAAGAGATCATCGAATACGCCTCGATTCGGAAGACAATCCACCGTGGGTACACCCTTACAAAATGGATCCGAGCCAACTAGATGAACTTCGACGACAATTGGACAAGTTGCATCGATCTGGTCGCATCAGACCATCCTCGAGTCCATACGGAGCGGGTTGCCTACTGGTGAAGAAAGCGAATGGTAAATGGCGTATGTGCGTCGACTACCGAGCGTTGAATACACGAACTGTACGAGATCGATATCCTTTGCCATTGATCCAATCCATCTTGAGTACACTGGGGGGTTCCACCGTATTCTCAGAGATTGACCTTGTTGGTGGGTTCCACCAGATCCGAATTCAAGACGAAGATATCGAGAAAACCGCCTTCAACACACAATTTGGCGCCTTCGAGTGGGTTGTTATGCCCTTTGGCCTCTGTAATGCGCCATCGACGTTCCAACGCGTCGTGAACGATGTCCTTCGAGACCACTTGGGGATCTTTGTATGGGTGTACATTGACGACATCCTCGTCTTCTCGAAGGATGCGGACGAACACCAACGACACCTCGACCTGGTACATGAACTACTCCGTAAGCACCAGCTTCTCCCCTGCATCGATAAATCCACATTCTTTCAGAGTCGAGTGCCCTTCTGCGGATACATCATCGACCAAGATGGAGTACACATGGACCCCGAAAAGATCAAGGTCATTCGAGGTTGGCCTCCACCAACTACAGTTCATGAAGTTCGACAGTTCGTTGGATTGTGTGGATTTCACCAGCAGTTTGTCGAAGGGTTCCAAGCTGTCGCAGCCCCTCTGACTGCAATGTTTAAGGCAGACTTCGAGTGGGAATGGACAGCCGTCCACCAGGCTTCCTTCGACAAGCTGAAGCAGGCGATGATCAGTGCGACACATCTCAGTGCTATCGACCCCCGACAGCCGTATCACCTGTACACAGACGCTTCGAAAGACTGCGTGGGTGCTACGCTGGCGCAACGATGTGCGCATGGGAAGTACAAGGGACATCTTCGACCTATTGCCTTCATGTCGCGGAAAATGCAGCCTGCCGAAACTCGATACCCGATTCGAGAACAGGAGTTGTTGGCCATCGTATTAGCCTTGGAACAATGGTTTCACCTACTTCGAGGACCGCAGCAGGTGCACGTGCACACTGACCACGAAAGTCTTCGATATCTCAAGACCTGTCCTCGACCGCTGACACCACGGCAAGCGCGGTGGTCCCAATTCCTCGAAGAATACAACCTGACGTTGTGGTACGTGCCGGGCCTCGAGAACCCTGCGGCAGACACCTGCTCCCGTCTAACTTCGCGGCAGTTGATGGATATCAAAAATGCCACACGTACACGGGCTTTCGCAATTCCCCTGGTGAAAGATTGGGCTTCACCGGAAGGAGAACCTGTCGATGAGTTCCTACATGTACTCGAAGACTCATTCTCTCATGACGAGGTGTGGCCCCAGCCGTACGACCACCTGTACGTTTCACTACGAAGCGGACGCTCCGTGGGGAAGGAACTTGACGCAGATGAGCTTGCGGAACCAGCCCTCCAATTCGACACCGAACCCGCCGTCGAGCCGGAGGACCTGGAGCCGCTACCGTCGAGCGCGACAACTGCTGAGCCGGAGGACCTGAGACTGGATCCAGCACCATCGGACGAGATCATGGCTGAGAATTCACACGAACCAGACATGCATCTCGATGAGGCTGGCAATGAGCCAGACACGTCTACCGACACCGACGACCTCCCCGATGTAAGCATTGATCGCCCCCTTCGAGTCACCTTTGGCAATGAACTTCGATACGCTCCGACCATGGCGGAACTGATCCGCTGTCGACGTCACCGTGACGGCACGTTGCAATCAGTTCCCTTGCCGAAGGTTGGGTCGAACACGCCGTACCCTTCGAGTCTTGAGGGTACACACCGCCGAGTACATCGCCATTATCAGTGCAAAGACTTGACTTCGACAGCTGTGTGGGCGGCAGCCTATCGGGAGGACCCCCGGACGAAACACATCTACGAAGTCGCGATTCGAAGCCCTGCGGCACACCAGCTTCGAGATGCCAAGTTGTCCTTCGATGATGGCAAATTCTTCCATTTGTCGACGATGGGCAAACGTGTGCTTGTCCCCCGAACGCTGGTTACGTCGATTGTGGCTATGTATCACGAGTCGGAGTTCTATGGCCACTCAGGAGTCCTTCGAACCATGGCCCTGATTAAGCGCGACTACGTATGTTCACACCTTCGACACTATGTCGAGCGATACATACTAAGTTGCAATGTCTGTCAAGCGGCGAAATCAAGACGAGTCGACACCGCCAGAGTGCCAAGACCATTGCCGTTGCCCGACACCAAATGGCACAGTGTGTCCATCGATTGGGTTTCGGGATTGCCGCCGACCACAAGGGGCCATGACGCCATCATGACTGTAGTCGACCGATTCTCCAAGCGTGGAATGTTCATCCCTTGTCGCAAGGATATGACAGCCGACGACCTTATCTATGGGTTCCTACGTGAGGTTATTCGATTGAAAGGATGCCCTCGACAAATTGTTTCTGACCGAGACAAGCTGTTCGAGTCTCAGGCGTGGAAGGAGTCGGCTCAGCGCTTCAAGATTGAGATGCATCAAACAGTGGCCAACCGCCCTCGAGGCAATGGCCTGGCGGAGCGCAGCAATCAGTCCATCCTCCAGCGCCTGCGTACACACGGCATCTTCGGCAACAACGAGTGGGATGTCGACCTCCTGTTCGCCGAAATCCAGTTCAACAACCTGACATCCAATAGTCTTCGACTATCCCCGTTCGAGATAGATGAAGGACGAACACCCCATTTTCCATTGGATCTCCCCCGAATGACTTCTCATGCACATGAACCATCGACCGTGAATGATTACATGCAACGAGCGGAACGTACCTTCGATTCTGTGCGTGCAATGCTTGCCGAGGAACGTCGACGCCAGATGCATGTGGTCCTGCAAATGGACCGACACGTTCGAGTGCCTGAAGTTGGTGAACGATGGTGGGTGTTGGTGCCGGAATATCGGCATAAAGGGAAACTCGATGTTGTCTGGTGCGGCCCTTACAAAATACTCGAGGTACTGAACAAGGGCGAGAATGTCAAACTGGACATCCCTGCCCCCTTCGATGGGTTGCGAGTTTTCAATCGAGACAGCATAAAACCCTACGTCCATCGAGAGGGACAGCCGGTGTGGGAGTTTCCGATGCCCCCTGTCAAAACTGGAGAATCCCTTCGACTTGTCAAGATTGTGGCTAGACGTCGAGTGGGATCTAAAAAGCGCCGCACATTCCTGTACCGTTGTGAATGCAATGACGACGCATGGTCTTGGGAGTCGAGCAAGGCTCTAGAGGAGGATCCTGTGTACCTTGAGTTTCTTCAACTCCACCCTGAGTAACTGAGTAACACCCTTACTTTTCTCTGCAGCGTGGTTTTTCGAAAAACTCATGCGAGGTTCCGGGTCGATCACCGGAGCCTCTGTCTATGGTACTACATCCCGGATGCCCCGAACTTCCTCTCGACCTCCGCCTTCTCGAGCGACACCGTCGAACGTCATCGATGTTGACGCAATTGAACCCCCAGCGAGGACGACTTCAACTGGCCGCTGCTTGTCGGTAGCATCAGCGCCAACTCGTCCGAGTCAACCTCTCGATCCATTCGAACCGCCGAACTACAGCCAGTCGGCATATGCTGGAAGCTCGAAAGGAAAAGGAGGCCCGTCGAAAGGAGGCAAGGGAGGTGTGTTCCCTCGCGGGAAATTTGCAGGAATAGCGCCGACTGGACAGCCCATCATATCAGGAGGCGCCGAAGGCTTGGAAGTGTTTGAGAAAGCCCTGGCCAACTTGCCTGTTCTGGAACCGACGAAGGGAGGGACCCCACCCGACATGCCGCCAGAACTCTGTAAGCTGTACGGGCCCCCTCCCCCGGTCGATGCAGAATACTTTCTAGAGCGGTGCTCAAGCCCTGACTGGTTCGATTCTGATGAAGATCTTGCTTGCTACACGGGGTACGACGACTGATCTTCCTTCCTCTGTTCAGCGCCCGGATGGGTCGACAGTTCTTGGACATCGAGGCCGAACACCTGGACATCAAGGTCATCCAGGGACGAACCGGGTACCGGAGAGCCAAAAGTCGAAGACGACTGGGTCGACCAATCCTGGCATTTGAATGCCCCGAAAACACAAGCTTCTACTCGAACGCACCAGTCCGACTCCTATTACCACGACGATGACCACAACTACGACGCTGAACCCTGGCCACTCGAGTCCGACGACGAAGAAGAATATTCTTACGAGCCCGCGTGGTCGACAGCACCACCCAGCTACGATTCCGTGCCGGTGCCGGAGTCGAAGTGGCAGCCCTATAACATGCCGCAGTACAATCATGAAATCGAGACCATCGACGAACTTCGACACTTGGGCACGTTCGGATTGAAGCCACCCTATCGATTTGGGACACATGAGGATGATCCGCTGAAGACGGAATACACTAAGCTCGAACCATCGGTACTCACTATTGCGTCGAGTACCATGGCTGGTCTCTGAAAACCGCACACGTTCCTGAACGAGAAACATTATGAAGTCGTGTCGAAGGCAAATGCCGCCATTTCCGAGTTAGGCAAGACCATCTGCATCGACAGTTGGGGACGAACCGCACCATTCCCTTACGAATTGGCTCGAAGCGCCCCTGACACGTCTTTCGATGAGCGTGGAAATCTTGGTGGTAAGCCGGGATACCAGTGGTATACAAGAATCGAAGTGGCTTGTCAGAACTTTCGAGCGGCCCTGGTCGCATGGCGACATTATGACGATAAGCTCGATTGGGGATTCCGACAAGGCCTCACTGAACATACCCTGCCGAGTCAAATTGCTCGACCCAACCGCATGCATCCAGAGATCTCAGGAATCGACGACCTGATAAACGTCGCCGATGGAATCGACCTGATCTTCAAATATCGACGCTTCTGGACCCACGAAAAGGTTGAGACGAGAAGCTCCCGTTGCCGTTTCCATCATGGGAGTTATCCGTGATCTTCAAAAGGTTTGCCAGGCGGACGACTGGCTCTTCGAAGATCGAGCCCCCTTTCTTGCGTACAAAGTCGATTTGCTTCTTCGCCGACACCAACTGCGCGGCCTTCATGGCACCTCTCGCCTTGGGTATAAGCGGTATGGGTGCGCTCCACATCGAACACAGGACCTTGCGGTCCAGCTCCAGGAGTACTTTCGACTCGGAGAACAGATGGAACCCTATGCGTACAACGCCGTCGCACCAGGCGCCCCCATCGACCTTGTCCAGTTGGCGACGATCTACCAGACTGGACCCAGACGGCTCGGGTACCACGACTTCGATAAGGCGATCCGACGAGTTGCTGCCCTTCACTCATCGAATGAAGAGTATGCCAATCTTTTCCCTTTCGTGGATGCCCCCGAATTGGTTCGACGCCTTGGTACCTCGACATACCTCATGTCCCCCTTCGAGGCCAGATACGAAGATGGACAACATTGGCGTCGAGCGGTCAAGTTTCGAAGGGACGTCTATACTGACGAACGGGAGGAGATCGAGAAAACCGACGCGCCTGCGAGCGACCCGTTCCACCCGGACCCCCTCGATCACCGGTTTTTGTCGATGGAGTCGAACGCCTATCAGCACCACTTCGACATCCCGTTCTTCAAGTACCTCACACCGATCCACGATGACTTTAAGGCTGCACATCGACGCAAGGTCAGCTGCCGAGACCAAGTCCTGGAAGCGGTCATTGTTGACACAGCTTCGAGCCTTGTGACTGCAGAAGCGGTTCGATTCGCTCTGCAGAGTTCCCTCGCTGATGGTCAGTATGCACATCAACACCTCGGTCGACTCCAAGAAGAAGGTTCTCGAACCGACATGCTTGAAATCGTCGACCGATATGCCCTCGGCCCTGAAGTGGACGACATCAGCGCCGTCATTGTCGTACGACGACTTTCGATTGCCGACACGCCGTGGTGGCGAGTCGATACGCGAACTGGTCAGTCCTACCACAGCATGGCCGCTGGTACTGGATCGAAGGAAACCTATCGATGGACTACTGGTCGACATGACGGATGCTCCTTCGAGGCCACCAATCGGGCCGATCTGTGGCGTGAGGACGTTTGGAAACCGTCGAGCCTCTGGGACTTCTATTCGACCAGGGCACAGACACTGGGACCTGGACAATTTCGAGCGCTTGCCCATGAACATGTCTTCGTATTCCAGTACAAGTGCCCCGTCGACGGCCGGCCTGGTGATCCCAACCTTCGATTGCTGAACCATCGATCTGGTATCTTGATTCAGAAGCGTGCCCTCGACAGTGATATCCGTCGACACTATACGGGTCATGACACCTTCAAGTTCATGGCTGGCGTCGAGACACTGAAGGAAGTGCATGAAGTATGTCGACCCCCGGTGGATCGTTCATACACGTTCACGTGGGGCACTGACTGCTGATTCGACATGTCTGTGCTGATTTGACATGTCTGGATGCCAAGTAATGGCTTATTCGACAGTCTGGATGCCAAGTAATGGCTTTTTCGACAGTCTGGATGCCGTTAATGGTATCGACCGCCTTCATATGTCCTGTCGAGCTGACAGATGTGTAGGCCTGTTGGTCTGCTGAGCATCCAGCTTCGATACCTGTGCCCAATGTTATGGTATGTTATGGTTCGATGTGCCCACAGCCTTGCTGCGGGTACAGCGCCCGTGCAGTGTGCCTGGCAAGGTTGTCTTCTGCAGCTTCCGCCGAGAGCCACAGCCGTGGCAGAGTCGAACACGGCGTGTGAATGAGGCGCTGACGACGGGTGTACCAGGACTGCACCTCGGTGTGTGAGTTTCGACCAGGATTGGTCCACTGTTTCGACCAGGATTGGTCCACTGTTATGCTTCTGTAGTCAACACATGTCGAGGCCCAAAAATGTTTTTTCTCTGGGCCTGCTCTGTATTCGACATTGTGACGCCCGCCCAGGTGAGTGAGACCTCTTCGAAGTCTCAACGGGGGGGTATGTTTGTGGCTTCGGACAGCAGCAGCGCAGCAGCGCGCAAATCGCAAGTCGCAGTCGCAATCGCGCTGACAGTCTGTGAGTAATAAAGAAGCATCGAATGCCAACTGTGAATGAGCGCTGTAAGATACTTCGATCTTTGAACAGGGTTTATGTCTTCGAGATTGTGTTATTATTGGTGCCCCGTCTAAAGATCCTGCGAGGTTTGTCGATTGGGATTTTGGATTCCGGATTTTGAGAAACAAAGAGGCACAGGAGTGCAGTCGAGTTCCCAAGAAACAAACCACAACATGGGGTGCATCCTATGCCGGTGATGACCAGGATCCCCTTCGCCCTATCCGCGACGATCATCTGCACCGTACGTCTGGTATTGTCCAGGGAGCCATGCCAATACATGGGCCCCCACTCCTTCAAACCCCAATGCCTGTGCCAGGCTGAGTCTCCTCGATGCCAATGCCTCCTACACTTCCGCAAAAGTGGGGCATCCCGGGAAGCGAAGACGTCCGTCTCGGGCGCTTCGGCTCCCAGCGTCTGGATCATCCTGGCATACACCTGCGGCGCCATTCCATACTCCGTGAGCTGAACTCCACGGTCTCCTCTGGACTTGGCACCCACAGCTTGCACCGCTTGGACGATCCGATCCTCTTCCTCAGCATTCCATTGGGATGATCCGCATGCATAGTCCGTGGACAGCCATGTGAGGCATTCATCATCCCCCCGCACCAGCGTTGCACGATGGGGAAGGGCTCCAATGGCGTTTGCCACCATGAAGTCATACCCCATGATCATATCCCAATCTGTAATGTCGGCCACATAGAAGTTCCCGGATAGTGTGCTTCTCTTCGCCAGATCAGGGCGGTTCAAGCGCTCATGTTCCCAGAATTCCATACTGATAGTGGCCTCATGGGTGCCCCCACCCATGATCTCTCTGTTGGCGACCTTCAGGCGGACCGGTCTCCGGCTGGGCTGCAGGAGTTCCTCCTTCAACAACCCTCTCCGGACCAGGCTCACCTGGGCACCCGTATCCACCAACACATCCACCACCTTCTCCTCTCGTCCGCACCGTACTCGCACTTTCAAGTGCAACTGCCGCTCGTCACCATGAGGCGTATGGACGACTCTCACGGCATGCAACTCTAGCACGTCCGGGTGCATCAGGACTTCAAGGGTATGGTCACGGATGGTGTAGATCTTGGGCTGGTGCTGCCCATCCGCGGGGCTCTCCGTGGTCGCTCCTTCCTTCTTGCCATGTCCCGTACCCACATGTACTTCCCTTGGCAGGGCGCTCCAGGGGTTGGGAGTGGCAAAACTCAGTGGTTTTGGCTCTTCTGGAGCCTTCTTCGGCACCCGAAGTGCCTTCGCTTTCTCTGGGATTCCACTGATTTCCAGAGGAGAGACCTCCGAGGTCCCACTCCCGTGGGGGCTCCTCTAGACTTGACTTCCCGCAGCCCCTTCCGGCTGCGATCTGCCAGCACTTTGTCCACCACGTTGCTGGGCTTTGAGTTCCTCCAACGTCCTCAACATGTCCTCAGCAACCTCCTCGATCGACCTCACTCGTCGGTCTTGGCCAGGTTTACCACCATAGCCTCTTCCTCCGCCTTTCCCTTGGCCTTTGCCTTGGCCTTTTCCCCCGTCTCCGCCCTTCGCCTTCCAATCGGCAATCCGCTGCTCCTTGGGCTTCTTCTAGGGGTGGGCGGCGAAGTAGGCCTTCTTGTCCGCCTCATGCACCTTGCACTGACGGTGGTCGTGTGCATGGTTGTTTCCCTTGCCATAACAGACCCAGCACCCGTCGTACTGAGACCTGTACTCCCGGAACGAGAGCGGTGGGTTCCCGATCCTCCTTGGCTCATTGCGCTTCTTGGGCCCGTCCCGGGTCCATCTGGACCGATCCTGCCCATGGTCCCTCACGTTGTGTGCCACAAACGCGGAGAGGTGGGCCTCCTCGTGATCTTCCCGGGACCAGGTCCAGTGGTCTTGGCCACTTCCACTACCATTCTCCGCGGAGTTGGATCTCCCGATGATGGCGGTCTTCTCGGTGGCCTCGTTGTCCGTGACCATGTCGATCCTGCACGTGGGCCTCGATCTTCGCATTGAGCTTCAACTCTACCGTGATGTACTTCACGATCTCGTCCAGGCTCATGCGGGCGAAGATGACCTGCATCCTCAGCGGCTCCCCGCGCCTCCACTCCACGTTGTTGAGGCGCAGCAACCTTTGCCCCATGGTCTGTCCAAATACCTCCACGTACACGGCGTTCTTCAGTCCCAACATCCGGTTGGGCTCGCCCAGGTTGCTCCTGAAGAACTCCATGATACCCGCATGGGTATCCTCCGCCGCCATGATCCTCACCGCCACCCGCTTCTTGGCTCGCTTCTTTTCCTCGTCCTCCACTCTCCTCTTCCGGTGGCCGGGGAGGACGTCCTTCAGCAAGTGGCGGATCTCGCTGGACTCGTTCCAGTCCTCAACCAGCTTGAGGCTCCGTCGGTACTTCCGCAGGTACCAGTTCCACTCCCGGACCCGCAACTCACCGCGGTCCAGCTGCAGCGGGATGGACCACAAGTCCTCCAGCTTCTGGTTCGGAGCGTCCACCCGCTCCTCATCCTCCAACCACTGGAGGCAGGCCTGCTCCGTACGGATCAGTCCTTCCCGGATCTGATCCCGCAGCTCCTCCTTCAGGTCCTGCGCCAGCCGGTGTGGGAATGTCCGGCATACCCACTTGTCCCGCGGCGCTCCCCGCATCTCACCGACGACCTCCTCGGCAAAGTCCTCCCAATCCAGGATAAAGTCGTCCAGGTTGGAGGGGTTGCCATCGTAGTAGGGGATTTTGATTCCCCTGAGGTCGTCAATCCTGATGGCGTCTCCGACATCCCCAGCCACCACTCCACCGAGACGGATACCACCTGTGGCCGGGGGGTGTGAGTACACTCCCCGTACATCCCTCTCCTCCATGGAGTGCGGTCCAGTTGGGCCTGAACCCATGGGGTTTGGAATGCGGGAAGGACTTGCTCCATCGGCCGTCCATATCCCCGTATTGGGGTCCTTCGCCCACAGGTTTCCGCCTGGATGACCTCGACCATGTCCGTCGGCGCTTCCCATGGTTCGCCCCTGCATGGTCTGGCTCTGGATCTCCTCTTCCGCATAAACTGCATGGGCAGTCGTAGTGATCGGTAGATCCTGGGCGGCATGGGACATCTGTACCGTCAGGCTCCTCGGGTCCATGGTTACGTGCCCTTCCCGCATGGACCCAGCCGGTGCCGTTTGTTCCCCGAGCATTGTGGATTCGCTGAACATGGGAACAAACGGCAGCGCACCCGGGTCAACACGCAGAGGCGCGTATGGTGCCTCTGCAGGGCCGCCCATGGGTTTCTCCATGGCGCTCCTGAGGGTCTTAACCCGCTCCACCAGCTCTACCGCGGCCGGCTTTGCCGGGAGCTCCGGACCCGAGGCGAGGGGCTGTACCTCCTCTAGCCTTTTCAGGCGTCCCGACATGTCCTCCACCAGGTGGAGGAGGCTGTCCACCACTCGCTGCTGCTTCTGCAGGGCCAGCTCCAGATTCTCCCGGTACCGGGCCTGATCCGCTCGCAGCTCCGCCATGTCTCTCTCCGCGACCGACTGGTCATCCAGGATCCCGGCGACGTCCTCCCCCAGGCCGTCCTTCGCGTTGTCCAGGCTGTCGAGGCGATGCACGATGGCGTCCATCCCCATCTTTGGGTACTTGCCCATGAGGAAGGGCACGTGCTCGCAGTGGCACTCAGCGTGCTTTCCACCTGATCCAGCGCATCCCGCGGTTCCCGGCGCCTCGGACTCATCGCCCATGGGCGTATCGCCTATGGCGTCCATCTCTGGTCCCAAGTGCCGGGGCACAGGTGCCGTCCTGGCCCTGGCTGGCCTCTCCAAGCCCTCGGCGTCGTGCTTCAGGGCGGGCTCGGGGGCCGTATGCGCCCTGGCGGTCGGCGCGGGAATCTCCTCCGAATCCGAGGGGAAGCAAGTCCGATAGCCATCGGAGTGCTCCTCGGATTCCCAGAGCCTGACCCGGCGTCTCCTGCCGCAAGCTTGGGTGACCCGCGCTTCCGGTAGCGCCGGGCCCGTCCTCCACTGCTGCCTGAATGGCAGGCCTCCTCAGAGTCCTCCGCGGCGGAGCGGAGTTTGCATGCCTTTCGGCAGCGACGCTCACACATGGAGACCAAGTCCTCCATGTCCAGTCCTCCTCTTCCCGAACGTCGTACTTCTCTTCGGGCTTCAACTTCCGGCGTGGTCTCCACCGAGTCCACAATACGCACCCGGGGCGTACTTGGGCAGGGCTCATAGGGGCCCAAGTCCCCGGGTCGGCGGTAGGTAGGGGCAGCAGGTACGCCTCTGCTACCATAAAGAAGGTCCCTACCAGGACCGGCCCCCGCTGTGCCCCTTCCGCCTGTTACCCCTGCTGACTTGCTCCTGATCAACGATTGCATCCCTCAAAGTCCAGGGTCCAAAATCCAAAAATATAGAAAATAAAATCCTCCTTCAACCCTGAATAGCAACCAGATCCCACAAATACAGCAATAACCCGATTCACAATCCAATCCACACTGCGGGCTTCCGTTCAGCACACCGGTTGTCTCACGGTGGCGGGCATGTACAAGAATTGCACCAAGGAAGAAAGCCCTGAAATTGGCATATGAACACAAATAAAGCAAAGTTGGGGAAAGAGGTAAACATACACAGTAACAGCCATAGACCCCTCATTCCCTGGACCTTCCCTTGACTCACCAACATGATGCCCTGAACCCAATCAAATAAGATGGCTAAATGCAATGTGTCAAAAGTCACTACACAAACCGCAAAAGTGTGTTCACTCCCAAGCCTCTAAATCCTAGCCCAATAGAGGAGGTGGCGTGTCATGGCCTAGAGTGGCACTCAGGACCATGCCCTACCCTGACATATACTTGGTTGCACTTGGAGTCGAATGGGCTTAGAGATATGCCCCATGAGTTTGAACTCATGACATGCCAAAAACTGCCAATTCACACCATATTGGCCATAAATGAAATATATCCTCAAAATTGAAGTTACCACTTATCCGAAGGCTCAAAGCATGCATGGACTCGAAGTCTAGTATTCATGGAGGATAGAGACCAAAGATCAATGCCCATGTACATCCCCACTTTACCCTCGAAACCCCTTCGGATATGGGCGCCACGCACTGCTCAAGTCAGCCCATGATCTTGAGACCAATTCTTGTAATCCTTCGTGCGCCAAGCCAAATGGAGTACGCGATCCGGCATATGGTGGTGTTCAACTTCAAAGCATATGCCAACATATGAACAACATACCATGGTTCGACTCCCCATAGGCTTCTTGCTGTTAGCCGACCAAGTAAGTACACAAAACGCAAAAATGAGCAACAATTGAGGTCAAAAACATGAAAATATGTCCAAATACAAAGTTGTCATGATAGTATATCTCTATGCTCACCCATGATATCCGCGCATGGTTCAATATACAAATGATTGGAATCATTTGCGAACAATTCCCCCACTTGGATCCCCAATCGGGCGCATGGAGATACCTTCGCCACTCATATCTACATGCCCCATGAAAATGGGAGTGCACTCATGGATCTCTTTGCCAAACATACCATGAGCAATACATACGCGGTAGACTTGGTCTAGCGCTTTGAATTCCACAATTGAGATATGGGCAAAGCCCTTGTCACGTATGGCTCCCCATCTCTTCGGCCACACGAAGATATATAACATGGGCGTGAGCATATCAAGACATATACTACCAATATCACACATAGCCCTTAAAATAGGCTCCCACCATGGTATGCCATGCCCCTCCATGGTCATAACTTTGGGTAAAATGGACGTGGGAACCGAAGGAAAGATGCTATGCAACCGCAAGACTCATGCGCTACACTCGAATATCATAATATCAAGTCCGGACACATGGTCAACAAGTTATAAACAAGTTTCTACCATGTTGTCCATGATCCTATTATACAACGAGTATGTGTGACGACTTAAGGTGTTGGACCCTACTAAAAGTAAGTTGAGACTAAGGCGCTTGCAACGCAACCTTCTTTATTCTCTTTCCTCACACTCGCGCGTAGATATGGCCCTTCAAAGTGGTCCCACGATTCACTTTTGTTTCCCTTATATCTCCAAGTCAAATGGGTGGCAAGTATAAGGGTTCGGGCATAGGGAAAGGAGTATGACCACTCGAAGAAGACCAAATCAAGTGCGGCGATGTCGAAGTCGAAAATCCAATTCTGACATCGCGAAAAATTCAGATTAAAATTTCGAGTGCATATTTAGAAAATTGCGGAAGCAACGAACCCTTTACTGATGAAATCTGACCCTTCGTCGGGGTTTCCGCCAAAATATCTGGAAATAACAGTTAACCAATCGGTTACCACAAAATCGCGAGCCAACTGACAGTCGCCGATACATTGACCATCAGAACGAAAGGCTCAAAGATTACGGAAACATTATGATACAAAAACCCTGTTGATTCCTGATATTCCGATATATAAATCTCCGCTGGCGGTGCCTCGGTACATATTGCCGCTCATAGCCGGAATGGCCAAACCTATCACACTATCACATCGGGTGGGGCCAGGTGAACGGTAGAGGATGATATCAGCCAATGGCGGCTTGCCGGCACATAGATACACACCCCAAGTGACCCCAAGATGGCCACGGGGGTCCGAACCGGCCTCACACGCCACCAACGTCGCTCTCGCCTCCGACCTCACCCGCACGTGGGCGGTGGCCATCTCGGGCACGGTGCCCGACGGGGAGGGGGTGGCCGCCTCCCTCCCCCTGCAAAAACGGCGCCCACCGACCGTGGGTCCACACGGTGGACGCCGAAGTCATCCTCCACCTTCTGCGACACGCGGATCGCGAGCGGACTACGGGGATCCCTGCGGGCGCGCCGAAGGTGTTCAACCAGATGCCCCTACGGTGGCTCCGGGATGGCCTGTGCGCGGGAGGGCGACACGCCGGGCACCCGTTCTGGTATGTCCGAGCCACCTCGCACCACAGTGACGCCCTACTGCACAAGGCGGAGTGGGCGGCGTCCCAGGACACCGTCCTGCAGAACACGCCCCCGAACCCTAGCCACGCCCAACTCATTGTCGCCGGTCATGACAACCACCTCGATCCACTGCCCCCCAAGATGCGGACGCTCGGCGATGTCGCGCAGGGGGCGCAGACCGACCATGCGCTGACGCACCGAGGACACACACCTCTGGGCGCGGCCCACGCCACAGCCTATGTCAACGCCCGGGACCTCACCGCGACAGCCACCAACCGCCGGGCGCTGCGGGCCAGAGACGGCCACACGCCGGTGCAGCGCAGGCTCCGCGTCCGTAAGGAGCGGCTCTCCGGCGTCGCCGTCCTCCAACAACCGTGCCTCCTATGCGGCGGCCCGGAGGAGACCTGTAACCGCTGCATAGTGGTTGATCTTTGTTGTGATTGCGAAGCCTGCAGCCTTGATGCCCCAGGGGTCGTAACGCCCGACACTGCCCCTGATATCTCTGAACCCAACTGACCCTCTTCAGACCCATATCCAGCCTCTTGGAGCGACATATGCGAAGCACTTGTAAGTCCTTTGAACTCCATGGTGAGATATGAAGAGTACGAAAACCCGGTCTACAAAAATGGAGCAGATATAGAATCTCAATGCGCATTCATCGCACATAATGACACGACGTGAAATCATTCGAAATAATTTAAATAAATCCGATTGGGAAATCACGAAAGACAAATGCGACTCGACGCGCGCTCACAGGCGACATCTGGCGGCGAACGGAAAACATGAAATGAAGCGGAAAATTTACTGCACTAATGTACAACTGAGAATCATTGGAATTCTGATCACATCAGTGTATAATTGAGTGCTGTCACTGCTGCCGTTACACTCCCCCTCTGAAAACATACGCCAGTATGTCAGGCTGGGTCAAGTGAAGTGAACGAAACGGCGAAAGTGACCAAAAACTGCCTAATCCAAGGCAAAATGTGTGAAATTGAGCTGAATTGAGCAAAATTGTGCTGAGATCTGTGCTTCGCGATGGCCATCGACTTGAATGAAACGCATAGGTACCTTAGGGCACACAGAAAAAGCTTCGTTCAAGCTCGAAAATTCGAAAATTGAAAGTCTGAGTGAAGAATGTACATGATGATCCATGATCCATGATTCATGATGAAGTCAGGATCTGACATCCCACTGCCAGAAAACAGAAAATGAGCGTCGCCATGTCGTCGAGCGTCAAAAAAATAGGGTATCCCTTCATGGAGTCCAAGATATGTGAAACTGGCTGGTGTCATTTGCAGTCATGAGACCAGATGCCAGATTATGGTACAAAATGTGCCTGAATTGAGACCAAAATCAGTGAATCGCACACGGATTCAGGGTGGCGAAACTCACCGCAAGCCAAAATAGGTCCAATTCATTGTCGATAGACTCTGTGTGTTGTGTTGAACGGAAATCCAGTTCTCATTCATAGCCAATCCAGGTCAAATCCTCAGAATGATGATGATCCCCATGATGGAAATCCAATCATTTAAAGTAATGATAGCCAAGAAAACCCAGTAGGATATCTCCACACTGTCAGTATTGTCGTCAGGGCTTCATGTTTAATCCAGTATGAGCCAGAAGGGGTAATTGACTCGTTATAGTCCCAAAATGTATAAGCATCCAACGCTTGGTACTGGGAATTTGCCAAAATTGAGCTGATTCTGAGGGGGATTCCAACACAATCCACAGATGAACAGCGAGTCGACACAAGTAAGAACACCATCGTTGTCACTTGGTCTATATAAGCCCTTTGACAGTGGTCGTTTGGAAGAGAAACCAACTGTCTCAATGTAAGAGCTGATGGTAATCACATTCTGAGCAGATCCGTCAAACACATGAAATGGATCAGACTCAGTCATGTGCCAGAATCTCTGTAATGAGCACGAACTCGAACGAGTCCTTCCCAAGTCGAGTAGAGGGGTCCAGCCGACAGCAAAGGGTGATAGTGTCGTCGTGGTTGAGGATAATGGCCTTTCGGATCTTCGGATTGGAATCATCTGAGATGAAGCACATGATTCACATGATGACCATGATGGGAATGATGGATGGAATGACCAGGATGACCCCAGAATGTCCCATCATCTGTTCATCGAACCACATAGACGATGCGTCAGGACTGTATTGTCCCCATGCCAAGGGTATATGTCGACCATAAACCTCTTGAAAAGTTTCGGCGACCCAAATTCTGATCAGATCTTGTCAGGGATGGATGATGCCACAATCGGATCTTCTTCTTGTGCTTGTAAGTCTTCCTTGGTGACACAATCCTTGATCAGCGAGAGCTTCTTGTCAATCTCAGGGTGTTTCTTCGGGAACTTGATGAAAGTGTCCGTATACCCATGGATAAAACTTGAAGCTGGCTCCCATTTGTCTTCTTCTGGACCGAATCCTTTCCATCTGCACAGAAAGTACCACTTGCCTCGAGCATTCTTCTTGTACTCAAGAATCTTGTCCAACTCGAAACTGCTTGTGACCATCTTCCTGTCGCTCAGGTACTTCGAAGTCCAGTAGAGAGGCTTGAACCTTCCTTTGGGGCAGGGTACTTCGGCCTTCAAACGATCTCGATGTACTTCTTGATGCCTGCCTGGCTCAATCTCAATGTTGAATGTAGTCTCACTTAGTTGATTTTTGACTTGGAATTGGCCATCCCACAAAGGTAACAATTTGTTGTCGTCCTCCAGGGTGTCGTCTGACTTACGAAGCCAAACTTGCTGGCCTTTCTCGAAGGGTTTTCCTTGCGTTCTTGACTTATTTTTGCAATTCAACCAATCTGCTTGACTTTCCACTTTGGCTCTGATCCACTTGGACTCTAGATCCTTGATCTTCTCAAACCATTGTGATGCGTCGTAGCACTGCCTTGGATGATACATCATTGGTCCTGGACCCATCTTCTCACGACCAAAAACCAGCTCATTCGGACTTAATCCAGTGTAATTCTTGGTACGATGGTATCTTCTCAAGACACAGTAAATTGTCTCCAACCAATTGTAGTCTTTTTCAGTCGCCAGGAATTTTCTCAGAATGGAGATAAGAATCCTTCCAGCGCGTTCAGCAGGGAGAGCTCGATGGTCGTAGACTCGGGCACGAAGGTGATGAACTCCCAATAGGGCACACATGTTCTCCCACCAAGTCCCAATGAACTCTTTCCCACTGTCCGTCAGAATTTCACTGGGAACATCCCAGTTACTCATCCACTGACTTGCAGTCTACTTGGCAGCCATTTCAGAGGTGAGATGCTTCGTGTTGCAAGGGAGGACTTGGATGTAGCCACTGTGGCGGTCTTGAATTAACAAAACCCCATCGATAGGCTTCCTCGTGTAGAGACATTCCTCTTGGATTTGTCCCAACTCGAAGACATCCGCCGTCACCTTGTCGAACAGCCTCTCAGGAATTGGTAATCCCTTCAGTAATCCTTCTGCCTTTTGATTCTTAGGGATGGTCGCCTGACATTGCTTGCATCCTTTGGCAACTCGTTCACAGGCACCCTTGAGGTCCCTTGTGTAAACTCTGTGGCGTAGCTCCTGCTCCAGCACACGAGAATGTGTGTGGGCTGTCTCATTCCGATGCCAGTGTTTGACATATTGGTCAATCAGACAATCAGGAACACAAATCCGTCCTTGCCAAAATAACTTGTCGCCTTGGATTTTGAAATCAGACGTCTCTTCAGAGTCGTAAGGCTTGTCCCCTTTCAACTTGTGGTATACAGACCCAAAGAACCTGTCCTCCTTGTACATCTTCGTCCAATCCACATAGAGGAAGGAAGTTTCCTTATCTTTTTGTTGTGGAGGGAGCGTGGATTTCGACTTGGATCTCGTCAGAGGAAACACATTCAGGAGTGGCAGCGACGACTCAGAGTCAGAGTTAACTCCTGCAGTCTGATCTGCCTTGGTAATCTCCTTGCATCTGACCAAATCCACCTTCATCCGATTTTTAATCGAACATTGGAGACAATGTTTCTTGATCAGTGCTTGTTCCTCCTTGTCGAACTCGATCACTTCAGCTTTATCCGTCGCTGTCCCATGAAAACTCACTTCAGAGTAAGCCTCTGAGGCTGGGTAGGCCCAGCGACTCAGGGCGTCCGCCACTGTATTGTAGCGACCCGGAATGTAAGTCACATGGAGGTCAAATCTGCTGAGAGTTTCATGCCAACGGCCTCTCCTCCCAGCTGGTCCACCAGGGGTATCCACATGTTCTGTCCTCCAGCTCTCCAGTGACTTGTGGTCAGTCAAAACCTCAACGCGATGGCCCAAGATCCAACCTTCATAGCGCCGTAAGGTACAAAGGATTGCGTAGGCTTCTTGTTCCCTTGGACTCCAATTTCGCTGCCTTGTTGTAAGCTTGCGAGACCAGAAAGCCAGAGGATGATGGTGACCTTCGTCGTCGACTTGTTCGATTGTAGCACCAATGGCGTAACGACTGGCGTCTGTACGAATATAAAAAGGTCTTCCATCTAACCACGGAGTCTTTAATGTAACCACATTTGCCAGTGCTTCCTTGAGACCAGTAAAGGCTTCTTCACATTCTGGCGTCCACTTGAGCTTGACTTGAGATCCCTTCTTTCCTTCTATTTTGCCAACCTTCAGTAACTCTGTCAATGGACCAGAGAACTTGGCGTAGAGAGGAAGGAACCCGTGGTAGTAATTGCAGCAGCCTAGAAAGGCACGAAGCTGCGTGATGGTTTTAGGCCTTTCCCAGAGCTGCAGGGCAGCCATTTTTCCTGGGGCTGGTCTTCTTGTCCCATCTTCCAAGACAGAGCCACAAAATTCCACACTCTGGAGGAACATCTTGCCCTTCTTGGGTCCACACACGAGCTTCTCTTGTCGAGGGACTTCGAGAACTTTTCGAACTTGTTCTTCGTGCAACTTCAGGCACTCATCAAAGTTTTTTCCCAACGGCGTGGCAATCAGAAGGTCGTCAATGTAGATGCTGCAGAATTCTTGTAAATCCAGAGACTTGTGCTTCTGAAAAAAAATAGTCTCCATCATCTTCTGGAACATCGACGGCGCATTCTTCAGACCCATCGGCAGTACAGTCCACTGGACAGTGCCACAGGGCGTGCACATTGCCATCAAATGCCTATCCTCCTTTCGAAGGGGCATCTGATGAAAGCCATGGCGCAAATCCAACACAGTAAAGAGCTTGCCTTTGGCTCTCGCGGCGATCTCTTTCTCGATTAAAGGAGGAGGATGCGCGTCTGGTACTGTGGCGGCGTTCAGGGCTCTGTAATCCACCATTAGACGCCAAGCATCTATGCTGGATTGGTCAGCAGGTTGGGGTTTTGGCACAGTAAATGGTACTGAACACCACTCAGAACTCATGCAGCCCTCCAACCAACCGAACTCATAGAGATTGCGCTCAATAATCTTTCGCAGGGCATCTGCTTTGGTGCCGTGGAGATAGAATGGACGTTGTTTGTGCACCTTTGAGCCTTCGATTATGTCAATCTTGGCTTCCCCATTTTCACATCGAATTGGGGGGTTTTTCCACAACTTCCCACTCAGCACGTCATCTTGATAATCTTCGAACACTGCGTCCCTTCTTGCAGATATCTTGTCTCCGTCGACCTGATTCCCACATTTAATCACCGACATTATGTCCACCAATTTGCGAATTGTTGGTCGTGGTCTCATGTTCTTGGCCACTTCATTCCAAACTTCTTCGTCGCATTGCTGGCGGATGAAGCTTACCTGAGCTCGCTCCTCCGTGGGATCCCACCAATGAAAGGGGTCCACGAATGTCTTGAAGGGATGGTCGGACGAATTCAGCTTCATTCCTGTCAATTCAGGCGAAATTCTTGGAGATTTGTCATCATTCTTGCTTGAAACCTTGACTTTTTTGGCTTGATTCTTGTCTGATGGGGACGAATTGTAATGGATGGAGGCGCTCTCTTGAGGGACGCCGATTGTCCTTCCCTCCTTCCGCGACAATACGTCGGGATTCCGCTCTCGATCGTCTTCATCCACTCCAATTTCGTCGATTCTTGAGGAATTTGAGATAACCTCTTCTGTTCCCATTTCACTGCCATCTTGCCAATAATCTCCCAGATTCCCGTCAACTAAGCACGCCAACGTGCTCCACGAACGCTGTGGCAAAGGCTTACCATTGTCTTCGCAATACAGCTTCACTCCCTTGTGAGGTAGCTCGACAATGTCGATAGAAATGTCCATAATGTCCTTGAACCACTCTTGTCTTGGCCAATTGGGGACAATTAAAATCGCCTTCGCGCCGGATTGCTTCAGCTTCTGCACTACACGAGGGAAAACGTCGAAGGGCGGATTGATCCAAAGAGGTTCAGACCAGTCCTCACTCCAGGCATCGTCGTAGAACTTCGGAAATCTTTTATTATTTTTGTTTGCAAAAGCATCAACTTCAGGACGAAAATTGTGGTTCTTTTCGAAATAATCCACCAGAATGTCCCGCCATTTGTCGACTACACGATAGCAAACTGACTTCCACTTCTTGCTGTTCAACGAATCCACCTTTCCTTCGTCGAAATCTTCTTGATTCCTTGTCCATTCCTGCCCATCTTGCTGAAAATGCAGCTTATTTCTCTCCTTGAATTGGTGGATACTCTTGGTATATGGGTGCAGATAATACAGTTCGGACGGGTCGGTGGTCGACGGATCTTGGAGGAAGCATGTCCTGTGTCCCATGGGCGACACACGGTGGGCGTGAAGCCAGGGTTGACCCAGGAATAAATCATACTTTATGCTGGCTTCATAGAATTTTCCAGCAAACCACTCCTCAGTGACCGTCTCTTCCACACTCCAGACTGATTGTTTCACCAATCTGACCGCCAACTCTGCCTCTCTGTCGCCACCGTCAAGGCGATGTCCGCTGACTCCCTCCAGCTGCACAGGGGTGGAGGACATCTTCGTCTCATCCTCCTGCAGAAAGCCTTTCCTCACCAGGTTCACCTCTGAACCATTGTCGATCAGACATCTGGCAAGTTTAACCTTACCATCCGTCGATCTGACCTGGATCCAGCAGACAAACTGGCGCTGCTTGCCTCGCCGGACAGCGCTGTGGACCCAGGCAGGGTACAGGAGGCCGGAGGACCGCGCCAGTCCATCCCAGCAGCGTCCATCCACCGCCCCAACTACCCTGATGGGTTTTTCCTCCTGCCACTCAACCCCAGTGTTGGGATTTGGGTAAAGTTGGCTTCCCTATTGCCATTCTTCATCTTCGTTCGGCTGTACGTCCTGTACTTGTCCTTCGTCAACCCATTCTTCTCCTGCTTCGACAGCATTCACTCCTTTTCCACGTCCACGACCACCAAATGATTTTCCACCACCACCTTTCTTACCACCTTGACCTTTGTTGTTCGAGGTGTTGGAATTGGGGTTGGATTCGTTGGATCCGCCCTTGCCTCGACCTCCAGTATCCTTGTTGTTGCCGAAGGTCTTGTTCGCTGGCGTCTCCGCGTACAGGGGGTTGCCATTCACCTTGGAATCATCTTGATTCTCGGACTTTCCCTTGCCATTTCCACCTTTTTGGCCATTTTTTCCACCATTTTTTCCACCAGCATCGGTCCATCTTGAGTCGCTTGGATCTCCGCCTTGCTGCGAGTAATCTTTTGGTGTCCAGTCTCTGTTCTTTCCTTTGGACTGCCCTTTACCCTTTCCCCTTCCATGCTGGTCAGCATCTCGTGCTCCATCCTGCTGGGGATTTTTGGGAGAATTTCCCTTTCCATCCATTTTGGACTGAATTGTTTTGAGATCTGAGGGCGACCATCTGTGATCTGCGGTTGTGTGAGTCGCCGCTCGACCTTCCTTTCCAAGGGCAATGCACACAGAGCATCCCTTCTCACCAACGGCGTTGACCTTGCCTCCGAAGCCATGTGCATCTTGGGACTTCTGACGTTCTAAGTTTGCATACTTTTCAAGTTGGTCCCAGATCTGCTCGACTCCATAACTGAAGATCCACGGTCGTACCTTCAAAACTGTTCCCTTATACTTCACTTTTCCATCCACCATGCTGCAGAAAAACTCCGACTGTTCAGAATCGTGGAAACCAACTCTCCATCTGCCCTCACGAATAGTGATGTCCTTCAATCCAGTAGCACTGATAGAGTGTAGCAACTCACGAACAGCCATTTTTCCCATAGTTTCTGGCAATCCTCGGACTTCAACCCAGTTGCCCAGGACTTTTTGGTCCGCCTGAGAGTCCCTGATCCTCTGCTTGGTCTCCGGCGTGAGCTTGCTCAGGAGGATCTTCTTCATTTCGCCTTCAGAAAGTCCTTCTCCAGAGTTCTCCGCCTCTTGCACCAAAAACTCCCAATCTTGCCTTGCAATTTGAATCTCTTCCAGAAATAATTTCTTGATTGCCCTGAAGTTCTCCAGACGGTTCCTGTAATGATCTTCAGGTAGTCGAGAGCCTTTCTTCTTCAGACTGCGGTACAGCTCCTCATACGTCAGGGGATCTCCCTGATTTTGTCTCTCCACATACAGATTGTGTGTGCTTTCTCGGAGCTTGCCAGTCAGACAATCCATCAACCCAAGGATCCAGAGTTCCTTGTCCAGCTTCTCCGTCTGCAGCCACACCACGAACTGCCTCTCGAAGGACGCCCAGTAATTTGGGTGCCCTGAGAACTTTGGCTGCTTCATCACGGAGCCCCGGAGCCTCATGTGCAACGGGTTGAGCAGGTGGTTGAGGTTGAAATTTGAGGCTGTGCCAACCGGATTGACGAACACAGGGTTGACTGCGGCGCCTCCCATTGCCTGTGCTTGCGCAATTGCGGCCGCCAGCAACGCCTGGTCCACAGTAGGCTGCACGAACGTCGTCTGCGGTGCTTGATGCAGCCTCATCTCCTTCAATTTCTTCTGCTTTTCTTTGAGCTTGGCCTCGTTTTCTTTCGCCTGCCGGTCCTTCTTCTTCAAGGCCATTGATCGCTCCTTCACGGTGGTCCTTGCTTCTCCATCAATATCTCCGACAGTACCCACGGACAGTACAGACTTCCCTGACGAAGATTCTCCTCCTTCGGTACCCAGATTGAACCCAATAGGACTTGTAATTCCAGTAGGGGGGATACCAGAAATTCCAGTAAAAGCTGGATGGTGGCCAGTAAAAGCTGGGGGTGCTGGAGAATGTGGAACGCCGTAAGGCGTGGATGTGGGTGCAGCTGAGGAGGTAGGTGCTGGGTGGCTTGCCATGGTAGGCGCTGGTCAAGAGAGCCCAGTAGTGCTCAAATTTTGTACCAGATTCGTAAGCTTTTCCAGCTTCTGCTCCATCTCCTTCCACTTGCTGTCATCATCCCTCTTCTTCTCCTTGGCGGCCTTCTTCAGCTCCTTCACCCTTGATTCCAGCGACAAAATCTGCTGTCGACAGGAGCAGTCCTTGGCGCACTCGCCACAGGAAGGGCATCTCGTCCCCTTTCCTTTGCTTCTCACCTCGTCCACCCAAGTGTCAACACTGGAGGTGGAGCTGGGGAGTTTGAAAAGCTGCTCCCTGGAGAGGTGAGAATGCGTCGAATCACACCTCATCTCGTCGACCTCGTCGTCCTTCGGACCCCAGGCGCCAGACGGACCAGCGTGCAGATGCACATTCTGGCGTCTCTCCTCGGCAATGATGGCCATCTGCACCATCACGGCTGCCTGGTGGTCGAACTGGTCCATCAGTTCTTCCCAATCCTCTTGCTCCTGCAGCTGGGCATCGAATCTCGACCGGGCGCTGTCCCTGAGGAACTGGCACGACGCCCTGAACCAGTCCCTCAGGCGGCCACGATAGCCCGCCTCCGCCAGCAGCCAATTCTGCCTGTGCAGGAATTCCTCATTCCAGATCTGCTGGAAGTAGTTTTCCCAGTAATCACCACTAATTCCAGTACCAGACTGCTCTCCTTCGCTGCTGCTGTCTTCCAGATCAGGCAAAGCGTGAGAGGAGGAACCAGATTCACTCGAGGAGGGAGATTCTCGACCAGGTTTAAGGTTGGGTGGGGCGTTCATGCAACACTCAGCACAAGTGTGAACACCAGGCCAATGTTTATGGCCACAGTAAGGGCACTCTGATGGTTGATCTTCAGTTCGCTGGGGAGATGCTACGAATGTAACCTCAGGGGGAACACGCAGTGACTCTCTACGAGTGATAGCCCCGCTAAAGTTCGAAGATCTCAGAGTATCCGTGGAGATTCCAGAAGCAGAGTCATGATTTCCTCTGCTACCATGTATCCGCTGCATAGTGGTTGATCTTTGTTGTGATTGCGAAGCCTGCAGCCTTGATGCCCCAGGGGTCGTAACGCCCGACACTGCCCCTGATATCTCCGAACCCAACTGACCCTCTTCGGACCCATATCCAGCCTCTTGGAGCGACATATGCGAAGCACGTGTAAGTCCTTTGAACTCCATGGTGAGATATGAAGAGTACGAAAACCCGGTCTACAAAAATGGAGCAGACATAGAATCTCAATGCGCATTCATCGCACATAATGACACGACGTGAAATCATTCGAAATAATTTAAATAAATCCGATCGGGAAATCACGAAAGACAAATGCGACTCGACGCGCGCTCACAGGCGACATCTGGTGGCGAACGGAAAACATGAAATGAAGCGGAAAATTTACTGCACTAATGTACATCTGAGAATCATTGGAATTCTGATCACATCAGTGTATAATTGAGTGCTGTCACTGCTGCCGTTACAAGACCCCGGTGCACATGCACGTGGGGTGCGCCCACTCACGGCTCCTCTGGCCCCACTACCGCCAGGCATTGCACGAGGCGGCCCGCCACCTCCCACCCGGGGACAAAGCCCTGTTGGTGGCCTCGTGGCGCTCCGCAGGCGCCACATGGACGGAAGTCTTCTGCTCTGGGCTGGTGCCTGAGGAAGCAGAGGCGCAGCTCCGCGCCATAGCCCGCTACAACCCGCCGGGAGGGACCTCTGTGGACGATTTCCTCCACCACATGCTCCGGCTAGGGGACTTCGCATGGGAGCTTCGCAACCACGGGCTGGAGCAACTCGTCAGCGAGCCCCTAAGCGCGGCGGCCCGGGTGCCCCGATGGCTCACCGCGGCAGAGGACGACTACCCCCCCCCTCCCCCGCGCCCTGACAAGGACTTCGTAGCCTCCCTCCGTGTCGTTAATGGCACTCTGGAGTGCCCGCCACAAGAAGGCCCCCACCCGTACCGGGACCTGCCGGGAGGTTTCTCGAGGCACCTGCAAGACGCCCTCTTCCCACCGTGGATCATCGGGCGCGGCTCCATGACCGCGTGGGAGGCACGCATAGTGGCTGAGGAGTGGGCGCGCGAGTGGGGCCGGTGGTGCGCCGCCACGCAGGCCCCGGAGACCCCTGCGCAATGATACGCCGCCATCCCGCTCGAGGGGTGGGGGCCGGACACCCGTCCGGACCCACCATGATCTGCGGGGCGGGACCTGACCACCCGTGGGACGCGGCGACGGAGGAATGGCTGCAAGCGGCCCTGGGGCCACAAACAGGATGGACTGGGGACGTGTCCTCACTCGTCAGGACGCCCGTCCCCCCCCGCATCGTCCTTCACGCCGCCAACGTACTCCGGGCTACCGAGATACGCAAATGGGGACACGACACGGCAACCGTCCGATGGCACCCCCCAGAGGACGGGGCCGCCCGGCTTGCCGTGGCGCACTTCAAAACTGCGGGGCCGGTATACGACGACGCCCTGTCCCGGCTGGGCGACACCCAGGGGCCCTTGCTCCTCATGCTCCCCACCGACCTTGCAGCCGCGCTGCGCCAGGAGCTGGAAGGCTGCGACGGGGTGCGAGTGGGATGGGAGGCAGTCGCTGACGGCACCCTACTGGCCCTCCTCCACCGGGACGCCGCAGACGGGTGCCAATGGGATACGCTGGCGCCCCACCTCACCGGGCGCCACGTGTATATGGCAACCCCCCCCCAGGGGCACCCCCGCCCTGCCTGGGACGACCTCATCGCTGCCTTCCACGACCACGGGATTCTCCCCGACGACACGTGGCGGGAGGTCCAGCAGAAGACGCTCGGCAGGGACTACCGGCGCCGCGTCCGCGCCTGCCTGCTCGAGATCCGGGACCCCCTCCGACAGAGCTGGGACGACCTCCGGCTCCGCCATCTCGACCCTTGGTCGCCGCCCTCCCACCTCCCACACACCTGCCTGCTCTGCGGGGAATGTGACACGGTGTCCTCAGCAGCGTCGACAGGCGCCAACAGGTGCGCGCGGTGCGCCCAGGTGGCCGCGTGCCCCTGGCCCGAGCCTCCCGCAGGCCCGCGCAGGCGCACGGAGGAGGAGACCTTGCACCGGCGCATCGAGGGGGCACACGCCCCCTAACACCAACGCGCGGGCCCCGCGGGCGCTGCCCTCCTGTGGATCCACCTGCACCACCGGGACCCCACATCCGTTGCGCACCTGTCGAGCGTGTTCGCGCCCCGACCCCCGCCCGCCGCCACCCTTTGCAGAGCCCGCAGTACCATGCCACAGCGACGGGGGGATGCACCGGGACACGCCGGGGCCCGCCGCCAAGCGCAGGAGGCGACTGTCAGGGGCCTGGTAGCGGACGCGGTGGCGGAGGCGCATGAGGCGCACGCTGCCGCACAACGTGACCCAACGGGCAGTGCGAGGGCTTTCCTCAACGAGACCGCCCTCCCGGCCGTCCGCGCCCTGAACGGAGCAGGGGCCCCTACGCTACTCCTGGCGATGCACCGGATTGTGAACGCCATCCAGCCGGGGCTCATTGGCCCGCAGGCGGCCCTCTACCGGCACTGGATGGAGTGGCGCGAGTCCAACCGGTCGGGCCGGCCCCTGTCCATGGGGGACACCCTGCGGCTGACGGGAGCGGGGTCTGCCATGTCCCTCCGCAGCAGCGCCCCAGCCCTGCTGCACGCCCTCAGGACGCGCTACCCCGGGGACACGGCCCCGTACCTGAACCAGGCGCGGGCCACATACCCGGGGGGGGTGTCCGAGCTGGATGTGGCGCTCCACCTTCTACACCCACCGGACGAGGACCTGGAGGTTGGCGAAATCACGATGTTCGTTGAAGGCGCGGACGAGGCGCCCGCCCGCCCCCGGCCGACCAACCTGGTATACGACGGCACCAGGCCAACACCCCCGTACGCCATCGTGTGCGAGGCGGTCTGCAGGGAGCCCACCTGGTGCCCCGCCCTCCCGCCGGCGACGCACGCGCCCCGCGGCTGGGCCAACTCAGACCTGTCACCCCCCCTCTCCGGAACCAGGGGTGCCCACCACAGGGGGCAGGTCCTCTGGCAAGAGCGCCCTGGCACCCCCCTGCTCCTACTCGTCGTCGCGACCCGCGGGGACCCGGAACGGGTCCTGGGGATCACCCCCACCCACCTCTATGGGGCATCACCCGTACCCCGCCCCCCCCTCCCGGCGCCCGCGGCTCGGGACGGGGTACACACCTTCCTGCGAACACAGGAGGTCACCGCCGTTACGGGGGTCCAGCTAGTGCGGCTCCTGCCGGCACCGGCCAACGACCCCCGGGGGCCCAGGGCCCTGAGCCCCGCCCCACACTGGGAGCTGTGGCGCGACGCGTGGGCCGCGTGGCTCCCCCGCCTCCCCCCCCAATGGCGATGGATGGCCACCAGCCTCGGCCGTACGGGGCTGACGCCACAGCCGGCCCCCCACCCCCTCCCCCCCTCCCCCCCGCAGAGCACTGCACAGCACTGCCCACTGCACGACACTGATGCACCGGGGGGTAGTGGGAAGGGCGCACCTGCCACCACGCATGCCTACCAGGATAACAGCGATGTCAGACTCCAATGGCTCCCCCCAGCGGGACGACCGCCACCACCGCCGGTCCCGCTCCCGCTCCCCCGTCTCCCCGGAATGGGCGGGGGAGACCCCCGCGGAGCGCGAGGAGCGGAGGCTAGCTGAGGCGGCGGTGCCGGTCAGGCCGCCGGCTGGACAGCCCCGGGCGGCCTCCGCTGACACCGGGCTGTCGACTCAGGAGCCTGAGCCGGCCGAGGTGACCGCCCCCGCCGCCCGAAAAGCAAGCCCTGCCGCCCCGCCCCGGGAGGGGGCCCCAGACGCGCGGGGAGCGGAGACCGCAGCCCCAGCGAGCCACGCCGCGGCCCCGACCGCGGCCCCCTGCACGCCGCCGACACGGGGGGTAGCCCCTGCGCAGGAACCGGGTGCATCGCCGAGGGCTGCCGGAGCCGCAGAGGGGAGCGGGGAGGGTGCGCGAGGGATTGCGACCGCGGCCCCGGCGAGCTGCGCCACCGCCTCGGCCGGCCACGCCGCGGCCCCCAGCACGCCACAAAAGCGGGGGACGGACCCCGCACGGGCCACGGGCGCCTCGCTGGCGGCCGCCGCAGCAGCAGCAGTGGGCAGGGAGGGCGCAAAGTACCGCGCCCAAGCCAACCCCACCCACACCCACACCAGCCCCCCCAAACCGCTCCCCCCCAAGCCCTTCCCCCCGGGGCGGATGCGGCACGTCCGCCCCCCGGCGCCCGAGCGCTCGCCGCTGGGCGTCACGCTGCCGCAGCTGCAAAGGCAACGGAACGCCCGGCGCGTGATCCAGGAAGGTGGGGACGGCGCGCAGGCAGAGCTGCGTGCCAGCCACGGGAGCGCGGAGCGGGGGACAGGAGGCGACAGGGGAAGTGCCCAGGGGCACGCACAGGGAGCGGGCCAGGGCACACGCGGCAAGGAGCAAGGCCGCAAACACGGACGGGGCACCGAGGCCAGCAGCAGCGGAGGGGGACAGAGCGCAGGCAGCGGACGGCGCGACACAGGGCAGGGAGCCGGGAAGGGGCCAGGGCACGGGAAGGGCGCGCAGGGGCGCCGGCAGGGCGCCCAGGTGCATGGAGCGGAGCGAGGGACGGTGGGCGAGTGCGGGCGCAGCCAAGGGCAAGGGCACGGGCACGGGACGGGCACGGGCGCCGGCAGTGCAGGCCACGGCGTGGGTGACAGGGGGCGGGACCCACGGCACGGGCAGGGGGACAGAGGCGTGGGGGCCGGAAGGGGGCCCAAGGGCAAGGGCAAGGGCACCACGGGCCCCCAGGGACAGGCAGGACGGCACATGGGAGCCCGGGGGGGAGGGCGGGTCAAAGGGAGGGGGGCGGGGGGCGGGGCGCCCCCGCAGCCGGACGTGCAGCCGGTGAGGTTCATCCCCCCCGGCATTCAACAGATGCTGGCGCACCACACCCACCACCACCACCCCCACCACGCCCACGTCTACAACATCGACCCCGACGCCGGAGAACTCATCCCCCTCCAACCCCGACGACCCCAGCACCAGCCAGACCCCCCCGCACCGAGAGCGGAGCCGGCGCGGATGGCCTCGGCGGGGGGGGGGGGGGGCGGGGCGCGGCGCCGGCGCCGCAGGCAGAGGGGCCGCATGGGGAGCCGGCGCGAGGGGCAGGGGGGGCCCGGCCCTGGGACCAGGACTGGGGCACCGTCCCGGACCCTCTGGGGGATGAGGCCCTCCCCCTGGTGGTGGAGGTGTACGGGTGGTTGAGCGGGGCCTGCTCCGGGACCACCAGGGGGATGAGGCACCGGCCTTTCGATGCCGTGCTCCTACGGAGGGACGGAGGAAACCGGGAGGTACCCCCGGGGGGGTGGGCAGCCCCAGAGGACCACGAGAGGGTCCTCAGCTCAGTGATCAGGGCGCCGTGGCCCGACAGGGGGCCGACGTGGCCGGCCTTCCTGGAAGGGGGGGCGGTGCTCCGCATCACGGATGCGGACGCCAACAACTGGCTCCCCCGGGCCTTGCGCAACGCCCTCACCCACTGGCGCCACCGCCGGCGCGGCCCGCCACCACCACAGCCCCAGCCCCCACACAAGCGGCGGCGCAGGTGACGGCCCAGACGGCGGACGCGAGAGAGTGGGGGGGGGGAGCTGGGCCCCCCGACCCACGCCCCCCCCACGATACGGCGTGACGGAGGAGCGCACGCCACCTCCCGCGGGAGGGAGGGCTGAGACAACGAGCGCGGGGGGGAACCTACTGCCCCGCAGCCCGCTAACCGCTGACCGCTAACCCTCACGGCCGCCCCCGGCCGGCCAGCGCCGCGCGGCGACGGCGGGGGGGACAAGGGACCCCAGCGAGGGCCTGCACGAGGGTCCGGCTCTAGGTAGAGGGGGGCGGGGGAAGAGTGCGACCCCCCAGCCGACGGCTGGCCCCCGGGGCCGGGACCGCCAGCCCGCCCCCCCTCGGCCGTCAGGGAGCGGCGCCAAGGGACCAGAGGGCCCCCCCCACTCCCCCCCCCCCTCCCCCTCAGGCCCAAGAGCGCACGGAGGCAGACCGAAGAGACGGCGGCCCCGCACCCCCCCCGAAGAGGCCGCTGCACCCGGGGTGAGGGGGCACCGCGGCTGCGGCAAGCGCCCCTGGTGAACCGCCCGCACGCTCCCGCCCTGCCCGCTGCCGACCGACGGCGGACCTGCGGCGCCCAGGACGGCGCAAACGGAGCGGCCCCTTCAGAGGCCGGCCTGGGGAAGGCGGGGGCGCGAACCAGGGCCAGGGGGTTCCCCCCCCCTCCCTCCCCCCCCCGCCGCACTGACCCGTTGGCGGCCGACCGGGCCGCGCCCGACGCCCACGGCCGCCCGGCAACCCCCACGGCACGAGTATACCCCGGGGGGGCGCGCCGGAGACAACGGATGGCAAGCCGACGCCCGACGGGGCGGGGGGGAGGGGGGCGGCGGAGCGGCCCCCCCACCCCCCCCCCCGCTCCCCCCCCCAAGCTTGAGGGCGAAGGAGCGACCCTCCGCCCCCCCGGAGCCGAGGGGACGCCCCCCCTCCCCCAGAAGGGACCGCGACGCGGGGGCGGGGGATGCGGCTGGACCTGCACACCGCGCGCCCCAGCGCCCCCAGCTGCCTGCTCCCGCGGGGGTCGCGGCCGACGGGCGAGCCCGCACCAGCGCGCCGGAGCGGCGCCTGGACCAAGCCTGGGGGCGGCACACGGCGGCGCACCAGAACAGTATGGGGGCCGCGCCCCCCATGACCCCCCCAATGACCATTGCCCACTCGGGGAGGGCAGAGGGAGGGTTCAGGTCTGAAGGGGCCCCCGGGGGAGCGGTCCACGGGCCGCCCCTCATCCCCCCCCCCCCAGGGGCGGCCACGCAACCCCGACCGAGCGCGCACACCGGGGAGGAGTGCGCCGACGACAAGAGGGCGGCCAGGGTAGGGAACCACGGGACGCCCCCCAGAGGGGGAGCAGGGAGGCCGCGGCGCGACCCCACCCCCCCCACCCCCCCCACCGGCCCGCAAGCCGCGGGGGCGCCGGCCCCCACCCCCCCGAGGCAGAGGGTATGGTCCCCCCTCCCCCTGCCCGAGAGAGGAGCCGGAGCATGGCCCGCCCCCCCGCCCCAGCCGCCGGCTCCCACAGGAACCGCGGGGAACAAGCGAGCCCGCACCAATGCGCCAGGACGCCGCACAGATCGCGCCCAGAGAAGGCGGGTGAGCACGAACCGGAGCGGTATGGGGGCCACGCCACCCATGACCAGAACGACGCCAGTGACACCCGCTTTGTTGCCTGCCCAGGGAAGGCAGAGGGACGGAACGAGGCAGAGCGACCCCCCGCCCTACTGGCCCCCCCGGCCGCACAAACGGGGGGCACGGCGCACGGGCCGCCCCCCCCCCCCCCTCCCGACCCGCCCCCCGGCACACGAACGCCACGGACCCGCCCCACGTGGGGCGCACAGCCCCAAGCCGGGTAGGGGGGAACCAGGACCGGACCGCCCCCCCCCAAGCAAGCAAAACGGAGCAAGGGACCGGGGCAGGACACGCGGAGGGGCACGGACCACGTGGAACGGCCCTACCAGCGCCCAGTGCCGGGACCGCGCGAGGTGCACACGCCACACCACCCAGGGGGGGAGGGAGCGGACGCCGCGGGGGCGCGAGCGCACACACACACAAAGGGCACGCGGGGACTACCAGAAGGGCAACCGGACCGAGCTCGCGGAACGCACAGACCGCGTGGAATGGCGTACCAGCGAGCGAGGGTAAGGGACACCCGGACGGGACGGCCCGCCACACGCAGCGCGGGACACGCGGGGCGGGAAGGAGGAAACGGGAGAGACACATCAAGTACCGGCCCGAGCCCCCCGAACCGGCCGCGAGCTCCGCGCACACACGGACGGGGCACTGCACCCGCCAAGGCAGTGGTGGCGCACAGCGCCACGCCCCAACCCCTAGGCTAGGCAGCCTCCGCGCCAGCCCAAGGGGGTCCCACTGGCGACAAGCCAGTAGCACGGGCCCGGCGGCGCCGGCGCCCCGGGCGACCACGCATTAGGGGGGCGACGCAGTGGGTAAGCGCCCGCAGCCACGGCTGCGAATTGATGCACTGACCGGGGAGTGGCGAAACGGGGAAGCCGGGGAGGGACGGGGCTCCGAGCCCTGTGAACCCGGGGGACTCCGCCACCCAGCAGGAGGTGCGTCTTGGAGGGCCCCCCACTAGGACCCGGTGGGGAGGATATCACCTGGCCCGACCAGGTGGCCCCCCGGGGCCAAAAGGCGTCTAGTACCCGCAAAATCAAACCTCAAACCTCAAACCTTCTTCCGGAACCGTCATCAACCACGAACGGAATACATTGAGGTATTGAATCAATTTCCTGGGACAATGTTTGTAGAGCCGGCTGTACCACACTCTCGGCATTGGAGAATAGGCAAGTCATCGAGAATGCGTTACTAAAGTTGCATGCCATGGGCTTTGCTTTTAAAGGCTCCGAGTGGATGTTTGTTTGGAATCCAACTTGATGGTGCACGCTTCGACATTTGCGTGAGAGGTTGTCTCCTCTGAAGTGGATGATTCACCACGTTGAATGTGATAGTATCACCTTGGGAAATACTGTGGAAGTAACCATCCCCGTCTTGAATGAGCTGTCGCTCGAACTTAGGACAATCGGTATGGGCGATGCGAACAAAGCGACTCCAATGGTTGAAAAATGTCGCAGCATGTTGCAATCTATTCCTGCATTGCGGGCCAATCTAATGGACCATAGGTATGGTGGATCTGCCCTCACTGATGCTAAGCGGGCCACTGCCCTTAAGTCCGTCAAGGAATCTTGTGAGGATGTAGGGATGGATGTGGCCCCCCTTGATGAGGTTCTAACATTTGTTGTGTGAACCGGTCCGTTTGTTGATATTGAACAGTATTTGTGCAAGCCGTACCATTTTTGGAATGCATTGCATCTTTCCTCTTCGGCCGCTTCACTTGGTAAGGTGCTTGCTTCCCTTGGTGCTAGCCAAGCTCCTACGGAGCGCGTATTTAGCTCCGCAGATTGGAAAATCGACAACCGAGAGTGTTTGAGTTTCGAGATGTTGAGCCGCGAAGTCTTTATCCGAGTCAACTCTATTGAGATGTCTCATGGGGAGTAGCTTTGCTCCACCAATTAGCTCAGCGTTATGCATCACATTGTCTGTAGACTTCACCATTGCAACTGGGATGCACTCATTACATTGTGTTGGGGACTCCGTGAACCTTGGCAATTGTCGAGGCTGTTTGTGGCTCGCCCATGGAGGCAACACGTTAGACAAGGACAAGCGCCTTCCCCTCAAAATGATAATTTCACATTTTTCATAAATTTCATAAATTTCGAAAGTTTCACTGGAATTTCATCTATTTTTCAACCCCGAAAAGTACACTCCTAAATTTCATGAATTTTTTGAATTCCACTTGTTGGAGCTTGACAACAGTTTTGTGTCAATATTGGGTCATTGGTTGTCATTGTTTTGAGGTGATTTGTTGGGTAGCCCCCACTCCACCAAGGCACACATCTTGCGCTTGTTTGCGCTCCGTGGTGTTTGTTTGTGCTCGCCGTATTTTTATTCGGGGGCGCTGCAAGGCAGCGACGACCGACCACCCTTTCTTTTGGGACGCGGGGGGCTGGGGAACCCTCCTCACAACAACACACACCATGAGTTGCACTAGAGCAACCATTGTCACAATGACCCCTCAGATAAAATAAGAGAAGCCTTCAGCCTACGGTTGAGGCTACTAACCTAAAAAGGATAGCCGTATGCCAAGCGCTGAGGCTCCTGTTTGGACTCCTCCCAGGGAGCAAACAGATTATTGCTTTTCCTTTCATCTGCAGGCTCGACAATGGACGAGAACCGAGACAACCAATGAATATTACCAATTCCAAGCGTAGCCTCGAGCTCATCTACAGCCCTACTAAGCACAGAGGCTTGCAAATGCAGTATTCTGACACCTCCAACAACACCAAATCAACTTTGTGTGTGGGATGTTGACGACTCGCTGCTTTTAGCCCCGACGCCGGTAGAAGCCGCCGACGAAACCAACCAATCACCCACCTCCCGCACCGCCTCAGAATCCACCTCAACCAATTCACACCAATGCAAACCCACCTAGCACAGCACCTCAATTTAACAACACCACATGCGCAACCACTACCGAACAAACTCTCCAACACGCGAAGCCGGTTTGGATCCCGTGTGGTTTAGTATTGGCCCTCCCTTTGTGCTGCCGGTTGGTGGTCGTGTATGATTTCGGCTGTCTTTTCTAGTGAATTCTGAATTTTTACTCATTTTAATCGACGGGATCGATGCTAAAATACCGCTAGATTAGCACAGGCCTGTTCGCGTGCGCATGTCTTTTGTCGCTTTGGGCTTTAATGTGGACCGGCCGGTCGAAGAACCCGCAACCCCCCACTTTTTGTGTTTTCCGCTGTTTGGGATGCTATGATCATTCTATTTGAATTCACACCCGGCAAAAAGTCCCTACCACGCAAAAAATGCATTCGCTGGAAACGGGGTTGCATATTTTGTCAGCTTGCATTCCAGATTGCAACAGAACCTTCAAAAACTCGTAAAACTGTTTTTCTTGTACAATTCGGTGACATGCCTGAGCTGAATATGAACGAAAATATTTGACAAAAAGATCCTCGCGGGCAGCTGCAGCACTACCCCTATAAAATGGCACAGCACAAAACTCCACAAATGCACTGCACTGCATTCTCGCCCTACGACCACGAATTTCGCCAATTGAAAAACAATTCTCCAATCACAGAGAACTCAACGAGCTATCCTCTAATGGAAACCAGCCAGCACCACACCTGCATGCGAAAGCACTTCAACGCAAAAGACTAAACATACTGAAAATATCCACTCTACGAAACCTGTATGATGCCTGAGACATCAACCAGAAATTGGCAATTAGCATGCAACTTTCAAAGCTTGCTCGGATCCCAGCATTCTATCTAACTCCTCTTCGAAGGCCCGTTTTTTTTCCATTTTCTTCTTCTGCCCATGTGTGACAAAAGACAATATGGAAAGAGTATGATGCAAAGGATGCATGAATGTGTGTTGCTATTCGTTGAAGACTGGCTCTTGAGGTTGAAAGAGCTCTTTCGGTATTATAAATATGGAACGGCAGATTGCCCCCCCATCCACCCGTGACTGCACCGTGCTAAGCAGGGGATGCCGATGCCGAGCCAAGCCAAAGCAATTGGGTGCTTTCTTTCGGACTCATGTCGCTGAACGTCACTAAGAAGGGGCGGAGGGGGGTGCATGCAAGCATACAGAAACACGAGCGATGCATGCACATCGTGGAAAGGGGTGTGTTGATGAAGGGGTAATAAATAAGAACTCTGACCCGCCTGGTCTGGGCCTGGGGGCAGGGACAAGCAAAGAGCAGGAGGAGTCTAGATGATACCGAAGGGGCGCCGAAACCCCTTGAAAAGCGAGAGGGTCTAAAGGAGCTCGAAAGCGAGCACGTCAGAACAGACCATCCAAATGGATGGATGGCATCTAATGTATGCGAAAAATGCAATCCACGTCCCATGCCGCGTCTGGGGGAGCAATGGCCTGGCCAGCCCAGACCGACTGCCTTCCCTTGAGGCTCGCTGCACAACCATCCACCTTTGCAGAGTGGCAGCTTGTGCTTGCTCATCCACACCAGAGCAACCAACAGGACAGGAGCAAACTCCGCACCTCCCAGTATCATTGATAGGGGTGGGACGGGAAAAAACGCCTGGAACCGGTGCAAGATCGGCTGGCGTCTTGTGCCTTACCTGGCAACCTCTTCCTGACCAATAGCGTGGCCGCACAAAACGCGCTACGTCACCTAAACAGTCAGCAGGAAAGGTCAGGCAGCGGCCAGCTGTAGAGCAGCGGGCTGCAAAATGGCTGCAGCGCCAGCTGCGGTGTGCAGTCGGCCGGGAATGGTCCACGGCGTCTGCCGTCGGTTTTCGCTAACTGCCACACTGCACCGTGGGAGTCCAACAGCGCAGCCCTCAGTGTGCGACACGCAGGCCCTCTCCGGTGCCTCGATTTTGCCTATGCGCAACGCCTCTCGTTCCTGGACACACACACACTCACTTTGCCGTTCAAGCCATGGCACGTTCGACTGCTTCAAACGCTACTCAACCAGCTCCTGCTTGGCCCCACCCCCGCCGGGCCTGCTACGGGGCCATAGCTCAGAGCTTTGGATCCTATGAATGGGGTCGGCAACACTTGCGACGCACGACGGTGGCGCGTGACAAGGGACACAGAGGATCTCGTCAGACACAACGCATTGTGACCGCCCCAACACAATGGGGCAATCATAGGCTGTCGTGCCTCTGCGCGTCACAACGCTGTCCAATCGCAGCACATTACGATAAATGCTCGGAACCGAACAGCGACTGGCACACGCACGCGCATGTGCATATTCCGGAGGGCGCGTGTGGGGAGGGGAGGTGCCTCAACAGTATTCAAGTGTGTGGGAGAAGGGAGGTCCCAAGAATCCTCAAGTATGTGCAGGCTATTCCTTTGCACTGCAACAGGCATAAATTGGGCCTGTACTCTCTAGCAGGATGAACACAACACAGGGAGATCAAGGATGTGCGATGCAGAGGGGCGGGCAGCGAGCAGCATTCTATACGCGCTGTTGATACTGATTGCCCGAGGTCTGGGTACGGCTTCCAATCCTGGCATGCTCCATGCATCAGCCTCGGTGAAGCTCTGGAAAACTCTTTGCTTCGGCCTGACAACACGACCTCCCAGAAAGAATTTGCCGCGTGTTACGACAAGTCCAAAAATGCAGGAGGCCAATCGTCTGTGTCAGAGAGGGTGATGGCTGGCAACGTGCCGAAAGCGACCGACAGACGTGCACAGGCTTCGACGCACTCGGGGGTTACGATTGCACGCACTATCCACCTGCCTTCCGTCACGACTCACACTGGACACCGAAAAATCTGGTAGAACACATCAAATTTTTGTTTTTGGTAGGGTTGCATGCGTTGCAAGCAAAACTGAATTGACCAGATGATGCTCTCTTCAACTGTGCTCTGCTTCGTCTGATTTGCGTGAAGCTGTGGGAATGGAATAAGTAGCCCCAATTGTAAATAAACGTTGGGTGTGGTCACGAAAGCACTTCGTTGATTCATGCAGGGGTGGCCGACCATAGGATGCCAGCAACGGCGGCCTCCATTAGATTCCAGGTGGCGATACGAGTAGGGGGGGGGGGGGGGTAAGACCTAGTCGCAAGGAATGTCCGCGCAGTGCGCGTGCAGTGCAGCCCCCCCCCCCCCCCCTCCCCGCACAGCCTGGATATGAGCCTCGGCCCATCAGGCAATAATTTGGGTCGACCAGCGATGAGCTAGTAGGCTGAGAAAGTTTTGGCTTTGGTCTGGGGTCCGGGGGGAAGGAACGGCTTAGATAAATACTTTTTTGCTTTGGTTGAAGGGTCCAAACAGCTGATGTCTGTGTAAGTGAGTCAGGAACTTGCTCCCTCGCGCTGCTGAGCCATGGATCTGAGTATCTGTCCGAAGTCGTCCAAGCATGCCACCAGAATGGATCATGATCCGGATCCGAACCGGCACAGGCCGGGGAGGGCAGGATCCCAAATGGCACGGTTGGTGCAACTAGTGCGCCTCAGACCAGGCTTACCTTCGGTCCAAACGCAAGCAGCGACAGCGACGCCATTAGATATGAGGGCTGTGCGGAGCGTTTAGCGCGGCGCAACAAGCCGGGGATAAAATGTGCTGCACTTTAGGACAACTCTTCGCCATCATCCAAACAAAAAGCTAGCGATCCCTCAAAGAGGACTTGCGAGGGAGGAAGGGATTTGGATGGGTTGGAATGTATTGGGGACAGGGGCGCCACAGTGTACGAGTGATGAAATGCAACCTCCATTTCCATGATCCAGCAGAAGCTTGCTCGTGACTCTCTGACACTGAGTGGGGAAGATCATTGACGCCCAAAAACATCATGTGGCATTCACCCGTTTGGTCTGAGTCCACTGATATGGTTGCCTGAGCCACTTCATGGATCCGTCTTGGCGATGCCGTCGCGGGCCGCATTATGATGAAACGCCACTTAGCGTCGTTTGTGTGTGTATGTGCGTACACGTGTGCGCGACTTCGTGGAATGTTGTTTGGCGGGCACGTGCACCGGAGGGCATTTTTTACCCTTGCTGGGCCCCCTTCTGCTCGACCTCAGATTTCGGCTTCCAAAACCTCTGTGAAGCTGCTGCCGACCGTATCCCCAGTCTCTTTCTCCTTCCTTTCTTCCTGGGTCTTCTTGTGGAGCCTTCTCAAAAACACAGCCACAAGAGGGATGTTACGTGACTGAAATGACCCTGGGAATGGACTCTGTTGTGTTGCGTTCAGGCTGCCTCTGTAGACGCATATGCACCCACACCGACATATGTCCCCTGACCCCAACGCTGCGCCTGCTGCGACCGGTAGTACGCAAGCGCACACCATATGCACCACACACCAAAGCACATGCAACACAACCAAAAGCCACAAGTTCTGGGTCTAGTCAACCGCCTGGGTCGTCTCGTTTTAAATATCAGTTCGGACGGACAGGCTACAGAGTCACAAATGAAACGCAGAGAGTGGTGGTACTTGAGAGACGTCACAACCACAGACCGCCTAGATCGTTCAGAGTGTACGTACTCAGACGCACCTGGGTTTGTGGTCAGTGCTTGCAGTTTGTGAGCCACGCTTTCAAAAGGGACCCTTGAACAGACGAACCAGATAACAAATTTCAAGTAACTGACACTCACCTCCCAAGTGGGACCAAAGACCAAAAACGGGAGCTATGGTGTCATATGAATGAAATGGTGGGACTGTTTCGGGAAAAGGCAAGCGACTACAGTGTGTTGGACCGGAACATGCAGAGAGCACCAGGGCTGTCTGTGTGTGTGTGTGTGTGGGTGGGTGTGTGGGTGTGTGTGTGTGTGTGTGTGTGTGTGTGTGTGTGTGTGTGTGTATGTGTGTGTGTGTGTGTGTGTGTGTGTGTGTGTGTGTGTGTGTGTCTGCGGGTGTGTCTGTGTGCGTGTGTATGCACGCGCCTCTTGAATTGTGACCGGACAACAGACAGGGAGCAATGCGAAAGAGCGGATGCCGCTTGGGGCGAGGAAGGAGGAACGTTTAGTTTGCTGGCGAGAGCGATCAGTATTAACCTGCACACTGAGAGTGGCACACCTCCGGCAGCAGCACGCCGGAATCTGCAGGGAGAGGGCCCTGGGGCATAAGCATCAAAATGAAGATAAACTGGCTGGAATACGCGCTCAGGAGTGGAAGTGGACCACAGAAGAGAAATGGAAGTCGTACCCGACAGGTCAGATTTTGTTCATATCAGAGATGCACCGATCCAGTGGAATCTCCATCAAGAGGAGCGGAAGTGGGTGCAACACGTGCTGAAGTATGCCGCCAATGCGGGGTGTATACTGGTGCAGATAGCATGTAATCTTATGGAGGCCCTGGGGTGTAGAAATCTGTCGTTCAGGGTGATCCCCAATGATGTGATCGGCTCTGAAGTGGGGGGAGAGAGCAGAGAAAAAGAGTAAAGTGAGAGAAAGACACGGCGGGAAAAGAGAGAGGGAGGAAGGGTAGAAGCGAGAGAGGTAGTGAGGGAGAGAGGGAGGGAGGGTGGGAGGGAAAGAGGGAATGGTACCCCACACCCAAGTCGGCGGACAGGACAGGGCAAGAGAGGAGGAGGTCTGGAAGGACTCAAAGAAATCTTCGGAGACAGAGGAACTCCCTCTTACTCTTTGGGTCAGAGGGGTTAAATGGTGGGACGCTCCTGGAGCTCGCATCCAAATCCCGCAAAAGGCAGGCCTTGGATATGGCTCACCGAAGCATGAAGACGCTCAACGTGTCCCCACTAGCATTCTTCAAGGTTTCCAAACGCAAATGCAACGATGTAGAGAGGTATTCGGGTACACTTAGTTTACTGTCGACTAAACCATCAAGAACTCTTGTGATGACCGCCATTGTATGGTCCGAAGAATTCTCGCGGATGTAGTCGGAAACAATGATGCTGTTCAAGGGATTCCTAAACGTGGTGAGGCAAGGAGACGACAAAGGGGGGGTTACAGTCTGATGAAGGTGAGGATAAAGGGTTGGGCGTGAGACCTGACTGAGTGGATTGATTAAGATA
The DNA here is from genome assembly GCA_964036045.1 of Eutreptiella sp. 'Long Island Sound 2002'. Classification (NCBI taxonomy): domain Eukaryota; phylum Euglenozoa; class Euglenophyceae; order Eutreptiales; family Eutreptiaceae; genus Eutreptiella; species Eutreptiella sp. 'Long Island Sound 2002'. The sequence continues at coordinate 47,607,187 of OZ038394.1, forward strand.
TCTGAAATGACAAACAATGATGTAACAGCAAAACAAGCCGCAGTGCACTCTCAATGAGAGAAAAACAAACAGTTACCATACCCAGACAGAACACACACAAAACACATGCACAAAGTGCAAGCATCAATCCAATGAAGCCTCGGGGATAATGAGGGCTGGTGGCAAAAAGATGAGGGGGGGGGGGGCACCAAACTCGGTGTTACCAGTACCATCATCAAATACCATCACTATCACGTTCATCAGTACCGTGCAAATATTGACCATTCAAATTTTGCGTTGGATATTTTGAATTTTATTTTCGCAAATTTTTGCGAAATGACCCAGAAATGGAAACAAATATTTCATTTTTGCATTTTATTAGCTTGCCAAAAAAAACTCCTTTTTGCGCAGCTGTTTTTTGGTTGGCTGAGGCAATTGTTTTTAATTTTTTTCGTTTTTTTTTTTGCATTTGACGTTTTGTTTTTGGTATGGATTGCAATCCCAGAGTCCAAATACCCAAGGTCCTTTTCAGGGGCACCAAAATGAATGAAACGAAAACCTACGCAGGCACACAAATGAGCCTTGAAAACCCTTGCACCTCAAAAAGCCCTGGGTTCGCCCAGGTTCAGGGCTGGCAACAGAATTTATTGTACCCATGACGATGCCTTTGCAGAAATCAGACACAGTGCTGCTGCAGCAAAGCCCACCACAGCCGATTTATGGGGAATCACAGAAAAATAAGTGCGAAGGTTGAACATGCACTTAGGAAAAATCGGACACAGTACTGTCAAATGCCTGTGGGGCACATATTGTTGGGACCACCACACAACACAAGCAATGCACCAATCAACGCAAGTACAAAAGGGGGCGGGGTTCCGAGTAAAAAAGGGGGCGGGGTTCCGAGTAATCATTTTATTTTTGCTTCTTCTTGGAAATGTTGTTGTCGCGCAGGGCATGCAGCAGGAGAGAGCCGACAAAAAACTGTTTTTTTTTATTTCATTTTTTTTTTCACACCTTGCGCTGGGAACTAATTAGTTTCGCAAACAATTAATATTTGCACGGTGCATCACCCTCACCATGTTCGTCACCATCACCATCACCCTCATCAGTAACCATCACCTTCACCATGACCATGACCAATGACCAGCACCATCCAGACCATGCTGATACCTGGGCAGATGTGTCAGCAGCTGGGGCGCCAGAGGAAACAGGACAAAGAAAAATGATGTGCAAACATTAGGTACAAATGATCTCCAAACATCAGGTACAAAAAGGATGTCTCAACATTGGGTGTAAAAATGATGTCCAAGCATTAGGTACAAAAATGATGTCCAAGCATTAGGTACAAAAATGATGACCAAGCATTAGGTACAAAAATGATGTCCAAGCACTGGGAACAAAAATGACGGTTGGACAAAAATGATGTCCAAACAGCAGGCAGGGGTCACCTTGCGAGTCACATCCTCGGAATTGTAGGCACCAGCGTCTTCCAATCCTTGCCCCCGACCCCTAGCAGGGACGGGGAAAGGGAGGGTAGCAGGGTAAGCATGGTTAATTGCTGACCAAGCTCATGCCTCCAAGTTATCCTGGAATCCTGAATCATTGCCTCGCCCTCGGAGTGTTTGCCTTAGCACAATGCCATCAACAGAATGGGTCTGCTGGTGCATTAACTGGATCACCCACACACCTACACACACTCCTCTGGATGATTTTCTGGAACCTGAAAAAATTTGGAAAAACCTAAACGACATCGCGTCTGCTGTGTTGTTTGCATGGTGGTTTGGCGCCACTCACCGGCAGCCCTGGTTGTCCAACCTTGACCAGTTCCCTGGGCATGTCGTGCAACGTGAGTGAGACGGCATGTTTCTGGTTCATGGTGGTTGTGGTGCAACACATTGCAGAAGCGAGCAAGCACGTGGGAGCGGGGGATTGAAAAGCGGGTTGTGAGGCGAATAGCGAAACGCACAGGGGTCAGGATTCAAACGCTGCTGTTTCAGAACCTACGGCATCCCTTACAAAGAGCGCGGACGTCCTGCTTCACCGCAAGGAGAGCCTAAGACCACATACTTCACAACGCAGTCTGGCGTGTTCTCAATAATTATAGTTCGTCGCAGGTCCCGCCCCAAGGCCGTTAAATCCTTCACGTAGCTGTGACCACCAGGAGCTTGGAACCAGGCGTCGTGGCGGCAAATACAGTGTTGGATAACACGATCAGTGTCAAGGGCAGTGACCACCCGATGTGCGTAGGATTTCACTCCCGCAGTCCAGATGAGCACCTCACAACGGTCTTGAAGCACCTGGTGGCCACGTCCACAACAGTGCAAGAGGCTAGCAGCATGGGTATCCTTTCGTGATACGGCATGTTTGGTGGGCAGGGTAAAACATACTTTAAGCATTTCACCAACGTGTGGCCTGATTCGGATAGTTCCATCCCGTGCATAGGCAAGAGTCTCGTCCAAGTCAAAAACCTATGAAATTAAGTGCCCACCCGTGCACGTTAAACCGCACACCACGCAAGCAGTAGGCAAGAGTTTCGTCCAAATCAAAAACCTATGAAAACAGGTGCCCACCAGCGCACGTTGAGCCACAGCACCAAGCAAGTATTGGACACTCTTCTCAACACATACCACCGTAAGCTTGCCCTGGAATTCTGCTCGTTGAGGAGGGACATTATCAATGTGGCACATATGTAGCTCAGCCAAACCAGGTGACTCACAGGAATCTTCAATGATGTCCATCTCATCTGACGAAGGAAGAAGAAATGCCCAAGGATATGTCGATCTTCATAAAATTTGAGCAAGCTCGGGGACCTCATACCTCAGGGATTACCATAACGACTGACGAGTTATGAACTCAAACTAGCGTGCGTGACGAAACGTTACTGCAGTGCGCTGACCTCGCATTTCGCAGTGCAGTCATACCAACTTCGCTGGGTTCGGCCAAGGCCGCCAGCGTCTCGATGCCATCAGTTGGCACAGTCCCTGGGGACAGCGCCAAAAGGCTGTCCAAGTCGTCATCCTCACAGACGATATCATCGGTCAGCTGCTCATCAAGAGGGCCTGGGGCGGCGAATAGGGGAAGTAGCCGGGGTGGTGGAGAAGAAGAAATTATCGCTCAGTTGGGGGAAAATACCTGTGAAGTTTGGCTTGACACATTGGTCATGTTCCATTTTGACTGCATGGGTTTCAAGAGGGCATGCAGCCACATCGCGTCCTACGACTTCAACAACCTGTTGGAAAACGTGTTACAAAAATATTTTATTTACTCTTGTCACCTTCAATACCCGACAGGGGGGAAATACCTCAGCAATTGTCATTGTTGGGACAAGAATCAGGTCGGTATCTTTGGAAGACGCGATAGGAAAGAACCAACGCGGCTCCGGGCACGCGACTGCTGAGAAATTTTCTGAGTCCCTACTCTAGTGTATCAAATAGAAGTCCCCGGTCTCTTCTTTATTTTTGGAGTTTTTATCCGGTCCTGGTCTCTTATTAGGATCCGGCTGGCTCAAAACCTTGACATGCTCCGCTCACGTGCTTCAACGACCCCCCTCAGGGTCCGAAAACACGTAACCAAAGGGCATTTTTTTTTTGAGGAACAAGGGCCCCAAAACAGCTCCCCCGGGACCATTCAGGTCTCTATGGGTCTAAAATGGTTGTACGGGATAGGTGGAGGGCTATTTGCGGACCAAACTTTGGGGCACCGAGGGGGTCAAGTGGGGGTGTCTCGGGTACTAAAACAGTGGTGAAACAGGGCCGAGAAGGGGTCTCACGGTGTGCGTAGCCACATGGAAGCTGTCTTTCATTGTCCATATAGTTCCTCGAATTGCCTGATTAGGGCCTCCTTGGTCCCATTGCGGCGCAGAAGGTCAAAAATGTGAGAGTTGGATTGTTGCCATGTCACCACCGCCTCCTTGAGAACCTCCACACTCAACTTTTGGACTGAAGAAACCAAGTCATCACTTCGCAAAAAAGCAGGGTATTTACCCTCACATAGGCCTCCGCGTAAAGAAAAAGAGTTTGATGTTCTTTCTTGCCTCCTTGGTTTCTTTGCCACTGCCTTGGTCCAAGTTTTTAAGAAATATGAACAGGCAGACAATGCAGGAGCACCAAGATGGATCCGTACAAACACAAAGGGCTGCAAATGGATAGTGTGGAAAGCTTTTTACACTATAGACATGGAAACGAATCACAGTGCATAGTTTAATTGCAGAATTGGAGAGATAGTCAACTTTTGGGCAACTGTTGAGATAAAAACATCGAAATAATCTCCAACATCACCCCCTTTCGGTTTGAGGCTCACCTTCAGATGTGAACCTTTTGGTTTAAGGCCATATTTGATGAGATGGCATGGCAGTGTGGCCCTAAGGTCACTACAATGTCACCTATGTCACATGTGGCCGGTTCATATTTAGTTAAGGTTCCTGGGAATTGAACCCATGACCTTGAAAAAGGGGCGCGTATCCTTACGCGCATAACACTAGGATAGATAGAGAGTCCATGAAAAAAACAGATAAAACTGAAAGGGCCTTGCCTCTATGTCAGTGTGTCAAAACTTAGCACACTTTGCACGCAAGGGCTAAAATACAGGATATTGGATCTTATTATGAGTCTGTAGTCTCCATTGCAAATGCAAGATAGATGAAATGGTTTTTGGGACAGAAATCCATTGAAAGCCAAGGGTGAGTTTTACCAATGCAAAAACATTCAAAGATATTGCACAAAAATTCGGAGAATAACTAGATAAAGGAAATAGTTGCTAATTTGGATGACTTATACGAAAAACTTTTGGTCAGTTTCTACTAGGCTGGTAGGTTAAAATGAGATGGTCTTAAGGCCATGACATGTCAAGTTTAGTTGCACTACAGCAAAGATTCATGTCCAAGAAACCACTTCGGAAGAAAAAAAACATTTGCTGTGGCCATGAGTCTAAGAAAATGTGCAGGCTGGGATTGCCCGTGTGTGAAGAAAATACAGTTTCTTAAGGCTGTGAAAAAGGGTTGGACCAAAGAAAATTTGGCCTCTGGGATGGCCCGTGTGTGAAAAAATACACTTTCTTAAGCCTGTGAAAAGGGTTGGACCAAAAAAGACAAAAAAGCTACAATGGGGCTGCTTTTTTGGAGTATGGCATCTCATTACTTTTGTAGTGATTGGTTCTTTGTTTAGAAAATTTTGAATTTTTTGTATCGCAACCTTTTTAGAGATGCGTGTCCGACATTTAAATTGTTGACTTAGATGTCGTTCTTTACTACTTTCCATCAATGGATACAACATGCTTCCTATGTTTTTCCGAAATTGCTTTTAAAAGATTCCTACTTTTGTGTTGTCCATCCCATTTCAACCCACATCAATCTTATGTGTTTTCTACTCCTCTGGAACCCTTCAAAACAAAATGTTGTACAAAAAATTATGTCATGTGATTGGAGCCCTACAATTTGTTTTTTACAACTCATTTACTGTGCGCCCAACATGTTGTTTATTTTTGTTTGTTACACGTTTGAAACATTTTTTCCAAAAATGTTTGGAACCTTTTGGGTTTCGAGTCCGGTGCAGGTTCAGGGATTTGAATCCCACCCCCGCCTATGCTGTATGCCCAACAAGTGGTCAAGTTCTTTCAGAAACACCTGTGACTTGTTTTATCCACTCACCCTCCATGCAGGACACATGGCCTTAGATTCGTTTTTGAAATTTTTCGAAACACTGTACACTTTTTCAAAACACTGCACTTTTCCACATGTTTCTTCTGGTTTTTGTGCCCTAAAACTTTCAAAATTTTAGGAAAATGTTTTATGTCTATATGTCTACCCCAGCAATGCGTGGTGCTTGTGTATGGGCTCACCCTCTGGAGATCCCCTGTTCATGGAGAGTCCAGGGCGGTGGGTCACGCTGCAGATTGCCGGCCACAGACACAGAACGTGTTCCCAAACTCTCCATTTTGTGCCCTAAAGTATTTTTGCTTTTGTTTTTCTGTTTTGTTTTTTTGCTATTTTTTGGACCCCTGCAGTGAAACATTTTCGTGCCCTAAAGTACTTTTTTCCTGTTATTTTGTGTTGTGTTTTTGTTGTTGTTTCTTTTTTTTTTACCCCTGCAGAGAAGATGAAGAAAGAGAAACCCCTGCAGAGAAAACAATTGTACTTGTGCCTCTACCCCCTTGCACACCCGCACAAGGTCAAATTCATTGGAAAAGTTGCAGCATACAACAGGTGATGTGATTGTCCAACATATGATTCGGTTGTATGACGATGTTGGGCTGCGGGTTTGCAGGCAAGCAACAGCACAAAACCCAAAAGCCGAAACAATGTGCCCTGCCCGGGACTCAGACCACACATTGTAGCCTGAGTCCTTCGCGTGTCCCCCCACTGCATAATGATTGCAGACTTGGGCAGGACCAAATGGTCCGATGGGCTGATTGCTGAGGTGCAATGGCTGGCAATGGCTAGCCAATAAAAAAGTCAATGCAGACGGTGCAGCATGCAACAAGTGATTGAGTTGTCTGTGACCTCTGGATTCCTGTAATGGGCACATGCATGCACGGGGCAGGTGCACACACGCGCGCATGACAGTGGCCGTGGTAAGATAGAATGCATTTACGTTTGTGTGAAGCGTCGTTCATTTGAATTATCATTGTTAATATTCCAATCTTTACATACATTGCTTTGCATTGTAGACCATCATGCCAAAGAGATTACTTTGTGTCTGAAATTGGATTCTCCTCTTCATCTTCTTGCTGCGCATTGGTAATGATATTGAGATCGTCTGCTCGTTGATTTTGGTCGGAAACAACATTTCAGAAGGTGAAAAGCAGCTTGGGTTTTGAAGGAAGAAACAAGTCCTTACGAGACACAAAGTCTATGGAGTCTGATCAACGAGTGGCAGCGGATCCGGCCAACAGTGTGCTTGCCGTGAGGCCGTGGGGATCAGCCTAGGAATGGGCGCTCATCAGTTTCCGTTGGGGCTCTTAAGCTGATCCGGTGGCGTTTCGCTGTGGTACCGTGCTCTTTTCATCTCCTCGTTCCTTGCCGTTGGTCGCCACATGTCTCTGTTCGTCAAACCGCTCAGGTCTCACGCTATCATGCCCTGTGTGTCCTCATCTGCGGGTTGTGACCTTTTCAGTGCATACACCTGTGTCGTACCTTCCTTTGGCAAAGCGCCGGTGAAGACTGACGTGGCGATCTCTATTCCTGAAGGCACGTACGCGCGCGTGGCTCCACGCACTGGTGTTGCTTGGCGGCACTCTATACAGGTGGGCGCTGGGGTTGTCGATCGGGACTATTTTGGTCAAGTTGCAGTGCTCCTCTTCAACCATGCGGCCAAGGACTTTGAAATCTGTCGTGGGGATCGTGTGGCCCTGCACATCTTGGAGAGAATCGTGCTGCCTAAGGTGGTCGCAGTTATCTCCTTGCCTGGTTCTCCGTACAGTTAAGCGCGACATGCGCCTGGGTCGCCGCCGGTAGGGAGTTCGCTGGCGCCGGCAGCCTCATCAGGGCTATTGGGGCACCAGGCTGATCTCGTGAGCCTGGACTCGGCCCTTCTGGAGCCTTCGTCCACCCCATCAGCTGCAGCGCCGTCTTCGTCAGCGCCATCAGGGTCTTTGCCGGCAGGGAGTTCGTGGTCGTCATCAGCCCCGCGTAATTCTTCGTCGTGTACGACAGCCAAGACTCGTGGTGGCAAGCGCGGTAGGCGCCATCAGCGCGCGCTGCGGCGTTTGCAGCAAGTTGCCGCTGTTAATCTCTGATTTCTGGGTTGCTTGTGCTGCGATCACCCGTGGCGGTTTGAGGGGTGGTTCGTTTGAGCAGTTTGTCCTGTGACCTGTTTTGCAAAAAGCTGGCGCTAGGCCTGAGGCCTCGCCTACAATCAGTGCGTTCATGCCTGTACAGGCATTCACATTCAGGTCAGATCTTTGGTGTGCCCACTCAGTGATGTATTGTACTACCGCTATGCTGCATAGCAGCCATCTGTCATCATCTCCCCATTTGTTTGTCTTGGGAGGCCTCGGTTTTTACCAATGCTCTCAGCCTTCTGTCACATCCGTCCCAAGCCTGGATCTCAGCACCTGTGTGCCTTGTGGCGCCAGGGCAGTGCTGTGTGCCTTGTGGCGCCAGCATGAGATCATCTGTGTGCCTTGTGACGCCAGAGCAGTGCTGTGTGCCTTGTGGCGCCAGCGTGGGAGCACTTGTGTGCCTTGTGGCGCCAAGGCGGTGCTGCGTGCCTTGTGGCATCAGCGGCCTGTATGTGTGTGATGCGGTTGTTGGGTTGGGGATGCAGAGGTTGACTGACTTCAGTGCCTTTAGTGATAGCCACTCCATTTGTTTGTTTTCCCACGTCCCTCATCCCTGTTTTTTCGGGGAGTGCCCTGTCTGTGCACGCAGACCCTGCACGTGCCCGTCCAAGGCCAGGATGCCTTACCATTTTTTTTCCTTCAGCATATCGATGATCTTGAGTGCCCCCCCCCCACACAAGGTTAACTGCTGGTTGAAGGGAGAGAGAGCAGCCACTACAGCTGTGTGTCTTTGGATAGGGTGTTAAGTAGGGTAGAGGCGATGTGCCCCCCAAATGAGAACCCCGAAGCCAGGTGTAATGCCTGGGTGGCATCCCCCCATAGGAGTCCCCCTGGTGGATATAAGGTGGCCCAGCAGAGCAGCCGCACACAGACCGAGAGACATACAGGGGTATAGGGCAGCCATGGGTACTGTAATGAAAATGGGCATCGGGGCATCAATTGGCCACTATTGGACCAGAAATTTCATTAAAAAGCATCACAAATCTTCAAATCCCCATTAACAATTGAGGATCGGCATGCCGCTCCCGACACTAGGAGCGGCCCCATGACGAATGCCGAGACGTGGACAGAAATTCCCAAATTCTGTTGATTTTTGTACAAGACGGAATTCAAATTGTTTTTTGCATTGAAATGTCGAGAATTCCGTCCTTGATCGCATCGGTCCCAGCCGGTTTCGTCGACACCGCCTTGGACCACAATGATGATTCTCAAGTCGGTTTCAAGAAGCCGCCTTGAGTCCAACATGGCCAATGACACACCCCTTGGTTCTCACAACCACGTCGTGTTTTTGTCACATTGATTTCCACTTTGCATATGCCATGTTTTGATGAGTTGTTGTGTCTCTCATGTGTTTGCATTATTCGTAATTGAATCTCAATCAAATTTGAGACACTCCAATACCATACAACACCAAAGGTCAATACATGAAGTGTTGTCAAGCACAAGGGTGGAACAACAATTCCATTTGAGTATGATCACATGTGAGTCCCCATTCCTCAATTCTCCAACATGCATGATCGCACATGTATGCATTTCTATGCACATGCATAATTCATGTTTCATGAATTCATGCATGATCATGCTCATTGACTACACGTGTCAAAGCACATACATGGCATGCGTTCCGCACTCCCCTCAACTTTGGGTCACACCTCCCCATGGGCTTGGTGTAGCAGGCCACTGGCGAAGTAAACGGGCACTACAAAGCGAATCACACTGATTTCGCTGTAGGACCCTTCATAGTGCCTACAGACAAAATGAAATGTATTTTGAAGCATGAAACATACAAAACATTCATGGATCAATCAACAATCTGAGTATCTCTACATTCAGATCTACATGCACGCGCTAAGCGCCTTGAGCGCGCATGTGACTGCTTCACTCCCCTCCCAAGACACTACGTGGGGAGTGGCTGAGACCTGAAATTCTGTAGCAGTCACATAGGCTACATACACCAAAACAAATATGTTTTTCGGGCACCGATAAACTGCTTGGCCTTTTGTAATTGATGCCTGGAAGGAAAAAAAATTTATGTTTGTTGGGATGCCACTTGTTCCATTGTTGTGCCTTCTATATGGGGATCCGATGCTAAAAAATCTCAGAAGTCTATTTTACAAAATTCAGTGGGGCCACAAGCAAACAATATCACAGTGCAATGAAATAACAGTGCACCATCAGAATAATGTACACCATCTTGCACAAAGAAAACCCATTAATGCTAATGTACAAAGCCCATTCACTGAAGTCATACATAACTTAAGTTACTTCATTCACCTTGCAAGGATCCTCGAAATTGAACTCCTGAAAAACAGAAGTCCATGATTGCATTTGCATACGAAGGCTTGGAACTTGTCAAGAAAATGGTGGCATACCATATCAATGTCATTTTGACTCGGATTCTCACTAACTCTGTTTTTTCTGACCTTCTTGCGCTTCGACTGCACCTGAAACAGCAGCAAACAGGGAGGAAGGAAAGTTGGTGTAACCTTTATTAGGACCCTGCCCATTCCTTGGGTGGCCCACCCTCTTTATTTGGTCACCGATACATCACATAATGCAGTGCGGGCGTGTCTGCACATATATATCGGCACACCGCCGTACAGAGCACAAACACACACCCTGACGCAACCCTTGCGCTGTGTGTGTCGTTCAATATTGTTTAAGTGAGACCCACGCACCTGATCTAAAGGATCAGTCACAACTCCACTTCCAAGATTCCCAATACACTGGTACACACACACACAGCAGAGCGCACGCACTCAAACACCGTGGATGTGCATACACACGCGTGAGCGCAAGCACTCGAACGCTAGGAGCGCAAGCACTCCAGTACACCTATGCCATAAATTCAAATGTTCAGTCAGACTCATCAAAAGCACCAAAAACAAGGCAAAGGTGCATATTCTAGCAACCATTGAAGCACAAAACAGTGCTTTTTGGACCAAAACTGGTCGCTGACACAAAAGTGATTTTGACATTCAGCTCATTTCAGTGAGATCCAGGCCCAAAACTGGCCAAAGTTGAAAAAGAAGCGCGCACCAACACACGCAAACGCCCACGCGTAACCTTTAGAAAACTTTCAACTTCATCATTGACGCGTCCGGGGCCTCTGCTATCCCGAATGCAGCACGCTCGGCGCCTTCTGGTCTCCTCTCAACCTTGTTCTCGTCGGCTCATTCGTCGCCTTTCTTCTTATTGCGGCCCCTGATACGTTCGCCGCGTTGCCGGCGGTGCTGAGGTTCATCCATCGCAACTTTGTTGACCTTCGGCGCCAACATTGCGTCCTGTTCTCCCTGAAATTTCGCAGCGTTCTCCACTGTCGCTTCGGCAGCAGTTCTCTTTGGCAGCGCCACCCCAACCTTTTCGCTTTCACTGCCCTCGTGTCGCTGACCACTGACGCACAGCGCATTGAGCGCGGCAACACGCACAGCGTCAACTCTTTGTTGTCCCTGCCGTGCTCGGTACTGTTTTGTGGAAGCAGGCCCGCCCAAACATGGCGGCAGTCCTGCATCCACCGCAGGCTCGTATTTTGCGTCCTCGTCGACTTGTCGTAGAAGTCTTACAAACGCCTGCTCGGTGTAGCATCTTTCCTGCGCTGCAAGTTGAAAAAAGGCGTCTTCAGTATCGAACTCTTTCAGAAACACTTTTAGCTGCTGTCGGTGCGGCACATCCATCACCTTTAGCTGGTAATATACCCTGACGGCCAAAGCAGTTGAAGGGGGGCAAAAATACCCAAACCTGCATTGAAATGCAGCTGAAATGCTGCCCGTAAGCTCCGCAAAAATTGTTCTTGTTGTCGCTGATTCTCCTGACCACCATTGGCGACGAAATCCACAATGCCCAAAACAGCGAAATTGTAGCAGGCCACTGGCGAAGCAAACGGGCACTACAAAGCGAATCACACTGATTTCGCTGTAGGACCCTTCATAGTGCCTACAGACAAATGAAATGTATTTTGAAGCATTAAACATACAAAACATTCATGGATCAATCAACAATCTGAGTATCTCTACATTCAGATCTACGTGCACGCGCTAAGCGCCTTGAGCGCGCATGTGACTGCTGCACTTGGATATCAATTGAAGCCAAAATTCACATTTTTGCATGAACATGCAATATTTTGCTTCCATGACCAACGGTGAATATTTTTGGCTAGGTGTCGAATTTTGGAGTTGTTGCATGACATGGGTTCAATCACTTCACCCATGCTTTCCTCTCTCTCTCTCCTCTCTCTCCCATGATGTGTTGTCTCCTTTGTCACAAAGTAATTGCTCCATATCTCAGGACCTCCTTCTCCTTGCCCATCAATTATGTTTCAATGTCAATTCGTCGCAATGCCGTGAGTTCAAGTTCAATCAAGGAATCAGAATTTCGAGAACCCGTATTGGTGACGTACCGAGGTTTTGAACCACGCATCTTCATTTGTTTGGGTTTGGTGTAGTGTCCGTTTGTGCTTCAAGGGATTGCTGAATTTTGCATAACTAGGGTGAGCTCCATTAAAACAAACACCAAGGCATCTCAATCATCACCTCCTACTTCCTAAAGTGCTTCCTTTAGGTTTTACGTTATCTTAAACTTTTGTAATGATCTTGGAGATCTTCTCTTTTGAGTGCTATTTTCCCCGTGATCTCCTTAGTGATCTCGAAATCCAAATGCGAATCCGGCAACGGCGCAGCACGTGATTGATCTCATAAATCACTACATAGTTTCATCCCAGTGTTCTGCACGGTACACAAAATGAATTTGATTCAATAGTTTAATAATTGAATTGCATTGCACTGTGCTTTACATATGCACGCACGCGCGTTCACTAAATGATCGCGGTCTGCGCGCACGTGCTGAGTTCCATTACACTCCCTACAAGCCATGTGCAGGGTGCTGAGGCACCAGGCACAGGGCTGAGAAGAGATATGATGGACCTCAGCACTGCACAAAATAGACACTCAGAAAGCGTGCTGACAAAAAAAAATAGCCAAAAGGGACAACAACTCAATGCACACCTTCAGCTCCACTGGGCTGCCTGGAGCAGCACAAAACACAGCCTAAACAGCAGCCGCAACAAGCAGGACGCGCACAGGGTTACGCACAGGGCCAGGAGCCTCACGCTCACACACTGTGTACCACACTCACTGCAAATCACTCGCAGCCAAACACCCTAGCGGAGCCTCACGCTCACGCTGCGCTTCACGCGCCTGCTAACACCCTAGCGCTGCCCACGCAAGCCAAAACTGCACTGCCAGACTGCCCTGCACGCTAACAGGAAACAACACAACAGAGACTGCAGGACGCTACCAACACACGCACACGGGGACGCTACACACCAGCATGCACACCGCAGAGCATCACGCTCACACATAAACACAAGAAAAGCAGAAAAGATCCTTACGAACATCTGTTTCGGCGACGACCTCCAGTTCCTCGTCTCGTTTTCCTGTGTTGGGGCTCCTGCTCCTGCTTGCACTTTGAAGTCTTCTGTTCGCCGTGGCGTTGTGAACTTTCCTGCTCCTGTTGATCTCCAAATGAAACACCGCGCTTCCCACTGGACCTCGGCACATGGCGTGAAGAAGCAAGTGCAAAAATGAGACGTAAAGGGTTATCCTGCACAGCACGGTTCACCGCCGCAACACTCTGCTCTGCGGAGTCAATCTGCAGCGTTCGCAGTGCCGTTCCCTGCATCTCATCGACAGCGTTGATGCACTTCTGAGCAAATTCCGAGTCACACAACAAATCTGGGTGCCGTGCAGCAAACACAACCAGCGCAGCATTTTCTTCACAAGAAATGAAGTCCCAGTTTGACCAGCGCTGCAAACACCACAGTTTAGACAGTCCCCCAGACTGCGGCACAGGCAACGTAGCAATACGGCGAATGGTCTTCTGCAGCTCCTCAGGATGGTTTTCATACCACTCCAGAAATAACTCCGACATCACCAAAGAGAGTTTCACGGAAATCGAACACTGGGATTGTAATGATCTTGGAGATCTTCTCTTTTGAGTGCTATTTTCCCCGTGATCTCCTTAGTGATCTCGAAATCCAAATGCGAATCCGGCAACGGCGCAGCACGTGATTGATCTCATAAATCACTACATAGTTTCATCCCAGTGTTCTGCACAGTACACAAAATGAATTTGATTCAATAGTTTAATAATTGAATTGCATTGCACTGTGCTTTACATATGCACGCACGCGCGTTCACTAAATGATCGCGGTCTGCGCGCACGTGCTGAGTTCCATTACACTTTTTGGATTGCATTTTTGGAAGGATTTTCCTTTTTCAGACTTTTTTACTCTGCTTGGAGAATAAATTTTGATCCTGCGCTCCATGGCTCAAACAACACCACCCGCCATGGATAAGATAATAAGCTCCTCTCCAAGCTTATTACATGGTAGCAGTTCCAGTTCCCCAATCGGGGCCACATGGGGCGATGTTAAACACCCCAACCTCTCCCCTCAAGCAATGGAAATCGTTGGGAAGCATGCCCCCCGATCAGCCCCGAAGCACAAACTTAAGGTCCGGTCGTCGTCCTCCCCTCCTACCTCGCGAAGAGTCAGTTATGGCCAAGGTCAGGGTAGTGACGCGTTCCCGTGGGGGGCCTGGCCACGGGACGCTGCGGTGGACACGCACAGGTGAGCAGGCAGGCAAAGCACTACGCTCACAAGGGCATCATTACGCTCGTGTCATGTGACAAAGCGTTTCAGGATCCTTGCCACTCTGAAACAAGGGAACAAAAGTATGTACAGCAACACATCAGGATATGTACACATGGGGTTAAGACTGGACTGGGGTAAGGGCATCACAGGACAATAGACACTTAGTCCCAACTCATATCCCAATCCCAGGTCCGACCCTCTCAGTGGCTGGTGGGGGCGGGGGCTCAAACACAACCCATCCCCTGCTCAGTCCGGACCCTGAAACCCTGCCAATAGGGGGGGTGTCCCGCCCAGCCACAGGCGAGTTCCTCGAAACCAAAAGGGTTCAAGGCCAACCGACAGTGGCTCCCTATGCTCCCTCAACGGCAGGTCCCAACTCCTCCCTGAGCCAGAGATATGGCCCCGCCATTATCCCTCAGGAGTTGGTAGCTGAAAATGGGCTGTTTCAGCCCAAACTGATATTAGCTCAAAAATCTCCAAAATTGACCCCTCGTCCGGACCCGCCAGAGGTAGGGACGAGGCAACTGACCCTATGCTCTCCGAGTACGAACTCCGTGGAGCCCTCACCCAACCTGGTTCCCTCTGAGGTCCCGGCATCAGGGCACCACGGGTTCGTCAAGTGGGGTCATGATGCCAAAATCACCAAAATTGGCGTCATCTCCACGCGTGGCTCGCCCGGTCAGGGCAAGGCCAATGGCTCACAGGATAGGAGGCAGGACCTAGGACTTCTATCTGAGTGTACAACTTGAAATTACGTCCGGGCTCCCCGTGGACATAGAGATATGGGGCCGCCAATTGACCACACGGGGGGGTGAAATTGGGGTCCCAAAAGGGGGTCATTTTGGCTGCTCGAAATGAGCCAAAATTCGGGGGTGCTCCCAATAGTATATCTCCACGCCGGCTTGGAGATCGGATCCGCCATTCCACACGCCATCCACCAGGAGTCCAACAGAGACTCCCATGACCTTGGCTCTCAAAGATCTCCATGCCACTCGGCGTGGTGACAATCCCAATTGGGTCCACAAATGCCAAAATGGCAAAATTGTCCACACTCACTTTGGGCTAGCACCCTCATAAAGGGTGCTCCGCTTCGCCCACGTGGTGTGTGAACCATGGGGACCAATATGCATAACACCCATGTGATGTATCGTCCATTGGTCCATGCGTCCGGCGTGCACGGGTGGGCTGAACATGGTGCACGGTGGGCAGAAAATATGGAAAACTGCTCAAAATGGCCGAAAATGCGCACACTCATGGTCAGGGCAAATGGGGCACATGCCCGACTTGGACCGGAGTGTGCCATAGGATTGGTATCAAGTCATATGCGTCCAACATATCTTTTGGGCGTCGCCCAACTCCTCCGGTTTTGGGAATGGCAGGGTCGCCAAGTGAGCCCATGATTTGGGATAGTCCCAAATCGCCAACATGGCGGCCACGGTATGCCAAGCCCAAGAGGAGTTATTCGCCGGGTCCAAGATATGTTGGGCAACGAAGTATGTACCCTCATAACATACTTGGGTCATGATGTCAATTGAGCGCAACGTTGAGATACACGGTCGCCACTTGACATCATGACGGGCAAAAAACAGCAATATTGGCGAAGAAACACCCAAAAGTGCCTTGTAAGGCGCACAAATATATTATAATATCTTCGGCTTGGATTGAGTAATCGACCAATCCTTCTAAACCCAATGACTTGACACCAATGACCTTCGATTCCACATATGTGCTCTACTTGGGGCGCTTTGAAAGGTCACGAGCGCTACTTCCCAAGTGGGCACATGAAAATATGGAAAATTGCAAAACACACACCTTGCTCCCAACGCATCGCTTTGGGATCGCCACACAAGCTTTCCTCCACGAAGGTTAGGCTTGCAATTGATCGTCGCGAGTATAAGGAAGGGCCTCGTGCAATATGAGGTCCATTGGTGGGTGTATCGCTCTTAGCCAAACCCGCCAAATGGGCACGCAATACAACACATGGCACATACCACATATTGCCCAAAAAGGTAGCTCCCCCCACGGTATGTCATGCCCCTCCAAGGGCATAACTTTGTGTCAATCGCTCATAGGAACTCAAGGAGAGTTCCTATGCAACACCAACACTCGCGCGCTACACTCGAAAGTTATCTTAACGCACGCAATATCATGGCCAAAGAGTCATAACGCAAACTCTACCCTCTTGACCATGATCCATTGCGCTAGCACGCACGTGTGGAGACGCAAGGCATATAAAGCTTCCCAAATTACGTCGGGAGTATTATGAATACATCCCATGCTTCCTTATTGTCATTCCTCGCAAGCAACACGAGATATGACCCTCACAAGTGGCCTCACGAATCAACTTTGTTTTGCCCATATCTCTAAGACAAATGGAGGGCAAGACAAAAGGAAAGTTGATTCGTGCATAGGGAAGCACGTAGGTCCACTCGAAAGAGGTCAAATCAAGTGCGGGGATGTCGAAGTCGAAAATCCGATTTCGACATCCTGAAAAATTCGGATTAAGGTTGCGAGTGTAGAATGTGAAAATTGCGGATGCATCAATGCAATTCCTGAAGACTTTAGAGTCTTCGTCACGGATTGCGCTAAATTATCTGTATATAACAGTTAAACTGGCGGTTACGCTAAAGTCGCGAGCCAACTCCGAGCAGTCAAAGCATTGATTATCAGAACGGAAGCGTGAAAATTTACGGAAACAATATGAAAATAAAACCCTGTTGATTCCTGATATTCTGATATGTAAATCTCAGCGGGCGACGCATCGTCTGCCGATGCGGTCGCTAATAGCTGAAATGCCCAGGTCTCTCACACAAACACGTCTTACCTACATCTGTTGTTAGGGTTAGGTTGCCGAATCGACGGCCGAAGGCGGTGCGGGGCAGATTGGCATGAAATAGTAAGATACCGGCAAATGGCAGTTTGCCGGTACATGGTAACATGCCCCAAGTGGCCGGAATGCCGTGACGGGGGCTTTACGGCAAGGGACACGCTCCTGCCGGGCTCTCACCGGGCTTCATGGGGTTCTGGGTACCGCTTCACTCCCCTCCTTAGAGCAAACCCTAGGGGGGGCTCGATGACACCACGCATGGCAGCTGGTACCCAAGACCATCTCCTGAAGGGGGGGGGGTGTCACATCCTCACTTCAGGCTGATTCGCAGGTTAGGCTGTCCAAATCCCACAGTAAGACAAGTACGGTGCTGTAGCTGTTAGTAACTGCAAGTATAGTATCAAGTATCAAGTCCCGGGTCCTGGCGGCGATTGTTCGGCATCCAAAGGACCCGTTAACCCATACCAGGCGCACCGGGTGCCGGCTGCGACGGTCACTACCACAGTGGCAGTGGCATACACGGCCAACATAGGCGTCACACGACGACCGAGGTGGTCCCACAGGTCCAAAGCGACCACAAAGATCCATCAGGCTACCCCAAGCTTCCCAAGGCCCGCCGGTTGGGGGAGAGTCCCCACGGGTCCTTCCTCGGGCGCACCATGTCCATATCCACGACGCGAGTCCAGAGTGGTACAGCCGAACGAGCTCCTCCTTAAGGGATCGGGCATCAAGGCCGTCTTTTCCCTCGCCCTATTACCACGAAGGCCATACATGAGGGAGTCCTCATGCAGTGTGGGCGGAGGCGTTGACTCCTCAAACCACCAGTTTGCCAGGCAGACTGACCGAGGTCAGGAGCACCTGAGGCCGCCATCCGACTGCAAGTGCGTCTGCGAGTCGGTAGGCTCACACTGGGACTGACAGTGGCGGACCGCTGGGAGTGTAGTCAGGCAACTGGGCTTCCCGCCTGGCGCCATCAGGATATCCACACACAGCGAATAGGGCACACGGTATTACGGGCACTCAAACAAAAGAATCTGTACTTAGGTACTGGTCCAGGCTGGACCTTAAGTAAAAGCATGTAAACGGCGACTCAGGGCGCCTTCGTATGCCGATTCGCAAGGAAAAACAGTCCACACTCGATGATGGGCTGATAAATCCAACATACAGATGCACACATCCTTGGGGGGGGCAGAAAAACAAGCAATAAGCGGGGTAATAGGCGTGTAAACACACTCTCGATAGAGCGCCAAACCACGCCCCGGTTAGGATAAGGCATATGCAGGAGGGTGGACAGGAAAACGCCTGAGTTCAGGCCATATATAGTCTCGACACACGTAGACTGGTCTGGATCCCGCAAGTGCCATGGGACCAGACCACACACTCAAAAATCGCAATGCCGATGACAGCGGCCTCCGTTGCGCAACGTCGTATGGGCTTCAAGGCCCTAAGAGCTCAGAAAACGTGAAGGTCAGTCGCCCAGCCTGGTTTCCCAAGGATTCAGCAGGGGGGGGCTGACGAATAGAAGTTGAAGAGAGGGGCCATCCTCCTCTGGATTCAGCAGGGGGGGGTATATGGCCACTCTGATGGCAGGTCACCGAAAGATGGAAGAGAGCAAGCAAGTAAGGGACGATCCGTCGACCTCACAGGCGCTCAAAATGCATCAGGGCAGAGCTCAGGGCGCTGATCAGGCACCCCTGGCTGCAATCGCCCGGGTGAGTGCTGCCAAGTCCGAGACATGGATCTTGGTCTTTTGCTTGCGGATGTACTCCATGAAGGGAGTATTAACCCGCGGCACGAACGAGGATACGGGTTCCCAGGTGTCGTGGGACGGCCCATAGCCTCGCCAACGAACCTTGAACTCCAGGCCTCCGGGTGCCGAGGCGTTCGGACGCTAAGCAAGGATCTTCTCGACTGTATAGTCGTCCTGCTCAGCATAATCGTCGTCCGAATCAGCCTCATGTGCGGCGTAGCTCAGGGACACATGTTGGCCACGGAGGTCGGGTTCCCGCACACGGAGTTCACTCTCGTGGCGCTCCCGGAACTGTCCGTGACCCACTTTGATGCGGTAGGTGTCCTCACCAATCCTGCGGACCACCTCGCCGGCTGTGAACCAGGTTTTGGTGCGGTGGGTGCCCATAGGGCGGGGTCTGATGACCCACACCGGGTCTCCCACCCTGAACTTCTGCGCTGTCGAGCTCGGGGCGGACTTCTGACGCTCAGCATGCTCCTTCCCGAGCTGCTGGCGGATGTCCCGCGCCGTTGCCTCTTGCCGCGCGAAGAATTCCTTGGCGTCCATAGCCATGCCATCACCAGACAAGGGAAGTCCCCGACCCACGGGGTCCCTGCCGAACAGAATCTGGTGAGGGGACAAACCACCCGGGGTGGGGGTGTCATGATGGGCCTTCAGAGCAGGCCACATCTCCTCAAACCAGTTCTGACGTGGATTGGTGATGTGAATCTTGCGCAGCTTCTCGAACAGCTGCCGTCCAGCCACTTCAGCACGGCCGTTAGACCGGCTGAGATAGGCGACGCTCTTGGCATGTCGTATTCCCATGAGGGAACACATAGCCTTGAACCAGCCACCAGTAAACTGGGGCCCTCGGTCACTGCAAATGGTGCGGGGGATGTCAAAGACGGTCAGCTAATGACGAATCATCATGACTGCCACTTCCTTGGCAAGCAAACCCTTCATGCGTGCCGGAACGGCTACTACGTAGCCACTGTGGCGATCCACACAAAGAACCACACAGTCAAAGGTCTCCTTGCCAATGTGCACTTCGGGCATGGAGAAGACGTCCATGGCCACGCTCTCCATGGGGTGGTCAGGAACCGGGGTCCATTGGGCTTCTCCCTTGACCTTCCGGTTATCGGGATTGCAGGCCTGACAGACCGAGCAACCCTTCCTGACCTTCTTGATGGCGGTGTAGAGACCGATCTGGTCGATCTCGAACCGACGCTGCATGTCAAGGGCTTCCTTCTTGACCCCTGGGTGCAGCATGTGGTGGTGCCAAGCTTCACATAGCTCGAGCACACGGGACTCTGGTACTAGCAGCTTACCATTTCGGTAGAGCTTGCCATCTTCCTCAGTCAGCCCCTTTGGCCACTTCTGCCCGTCATCAGGGTCGGTCACAGCCCTATATTCGGCCGCAAAGGCCTCGGACTTGCCGTAGTCGTCGGTCCAGTCGTCCTGGAGGCAAGACTCAGGGAAGAGGTGCTTGTCGGACTCAGCTCCATCAGGGGCGAGTACTCTGACCGCTCTGCCCATCCTCGTTCCAAGGGGGGCATCCGCAGCCATGACGACGAAGCATTTAACACCCTCCTCCTCCATCAGGCGCTCCATTTCAATAATCTTCTTAGCGTCAGCGGTCTCAGCCTCATCGCCATGGGCAGAGATATCCGTCATGCCCTTGCTGGCGGGATAGGCCCACCTGCTGAGACAGTCCGCCACGGTGTTGTCCTTTCCAGGAATATAAACAACCGTAAGGTCGGACTTGGCCAAGGTCTCATGCCATCTTGCCCGTCGGGAGGCGGGACCAGAGGGGGTGTCCACGTGCTCCTTGTGCCACGACTGCAGACTCTGATGGTCGGTGCAGACGGTGACGGGATGGAGGGCTATGTACCCAGCCCATTTCCTGAGAGCCATGACGATGGCATACGCCTCCTTTTCTCGGGGCGTCCACGTCCGTCTCTGGCCTTCCGCCAGGACTCGGCTCCAGAAGGCCACGGGCACGTGCCTCCCATCGTCAAGCACTTGTTCCAACACTGCGCCAACGGCGTAGTCGGAAGCATCGGTGCGCAGGACGAACCCTCGGTCGGGATCCACGAGGTGCAGACCCACTGCGGATAGCAGCGCCTGCTTCATCCCCTCAAAGGCACGGTCGGACTCAGCAGTCCAGACCAGCGCCTTCTTGGACCCCTTCTTGGTCTCCTCACGGTTGCCCTTGAGCATGGTCGTCATGGGGGCTGCATACTCGGCATACATCTTGATATACCCCGAGTAGTAGTTGCAAAACCCCAAGTACGCCCGTAGCTCAGAGACCGTTTTGGGCTTTTCCCAGTGCTCGATCGCAGCCACCTTGCCAGGTATGGGCTTTCGCTGCCCGTTCCCGACTACGTGGCCAGCGAAGACCACCTCGCTTACCGCAATGGTGGCCTTGTCACTGCTGCCCGTGAGTTTGTGCCGAACCAGAAGGTCCAGCACTCGAGTGACGTCCCTCTCATGTGCCTCCAGGAGCTCCTCGTAGCTCATACTGGGGTCCCCGGACGCGATGATCACGTTGTCCACGAAGGGGTCCGCACAGTCACGCACCGGCTCAAGCAGGTTCTCCAGCATCCGCTGAAAAGCCGCATTGCCGCTGGTAACGCCCATGGGCATCACCTTCCACTGTAGAGGTCCAAGTGGGGTGCTCATGGCTGTGCAGGCACGGGACTCCTCGGCGAGAGGCATCTGATGATAACCATGTTTCAGGTCAATCACCGTGAAGATCCTCCGCCGGTGTTGTTTTTGCAGCATGTCCTCAATGAGGGGCAGCGTATAGCTGTCATGCTGCGTTTGGGCGTTTAGGCCGCGGTAGTCGACCACGAGCCGCCACTCACCGGCCACCTTCTTGGGGACGACGAAGCATGGAGAGGCCCATTCGGAGTGGCACGGCTCGAGCCAGCCTCTCTCGATGAAGTCCCGGAGGATCTTCTCCATGGCCTCCTTCCTCTCGCCCCTCAGGGCAAACTCCCGGTGCCGGTACACACGGGGGTGGTGCTTCAGTCGTATCTTGGCCTCGCCATACGGTCCACGCACCGGTGGGGGAAACACAGGCTTTCCGCTGAAGAAGGTGTCCCCATACTTCTGCTTCAGCCTGGCCCTCAATGCCTGGATCTTGGGGCAATCATCGGACTCCGCCTTGGCTTTTCCGGGCACCTGGACCACTGAGCTTACTTGAGGGGTAGCGACCCCGCTCGATTTCGGCTCAGTTGGTCTTCCCAGGTGGCCCAAAGGGCCATCTCTGGTCTTGCCTCGGAACAGATCGCCGTAGGTGGGTGGGTTACCGCCGGGCGGCTCGTCCTGGCTGGACATGTAATCCAGCACCCCCTGTACGAAAGTATTCCCATCATAGGAACCGGAGACGATGGAGTCCACTTCCCACCAGGCTCTGTCCTGGCCCTTGCCCTCACGCTGGTTTCCCCAGTCGTGAAAGGGCTGATCCATATACCCCTGAACCAGATCCAACTCCTCTTCCGTGAGGGAGTCTTCCGATTCTCCGATGTCAACAGGGGAAACCGCAAAGCATTGCCGCCATGGCTCTGCTATGATGCGGTTGACACACACGAAATCCGTAGTGTCGGCCTGATCAAGGCCCCCATCCACATAGTGGAATTCCGTTGGCCATCTCTGGGGTGGCATGGGCTGTCCCTTAGCGTCCTGATAGACACTCTCTCCAGCCGGTAGGACGACCTTGTTTAAGGCCATGTTGGTCAATGAGACTACCCAATGTCGGGTACTTTCGTCCTCGGTGCATCCCATAGGAACAACCAGCACTGCCTTGGAGCGGTCCTTGCGAATCTTCGCTATCGCTCTTCGAATGTCCCATCGAGGGCAATGGATCCACATCAAGCCCTGATGCGGACCCCAGTGCTTCTTCCACGCGGAGTCCTGGGCGCTCCAGTACTTCTCCCAAACCCGAAGATGGGCGGAGGTTCCTGAAGAGAACGCATCCAGGGCGAGATCCGAAGCTCCCAGGTCCGCAACCACTCGGCTCGCCACTTCCGGCATTACGCCGTACTCCTGGTTTGCTGGCCCAGTTGGCTCAGTGTCCAGCGCGGCCACTTCGAGCTGATTGCGTTCCGGGTGGATCCATTGGCATTCCACATGGTGCTCAGGTGACGAAAGCCACGAGAGCTGGTCGTCCTGATACAGGGTCATGGAGGCCTGGGCCGGGAGGACGCCGGAGTCCGTCTCCATCATGAAGTCGTACCGAACGATCATGTCCCAGTCCATCTCGGCCTCGTAGAAGCGACCGTGCAGGAGGATTTCCTTGCCGAGGTCTGGGCGGCTCAGCTCACGGTGGTTCAGGAACTGCAGCCCAATGGCCGCTTCCTTCGTGCCTCCCACCATGTACTGGCCGTTCGCCGCCTTCAACCTGACAGGTTTCCGACTGTCGGTCAGACACTCTGGCGGAAGTAGGCCAGCCTTGACCAAGCCGACCTGAGCTCCCGTGTCGACCAACACGTCGAAGACCTTTTCCACTTCCCCGCATAAGGCACGGACCTTAAGGTGCAACTGCCGCTCACGCCCCACTCGGCGCACGGCGTGCAAGCTCAGGATCTCCGGCCGTTCCAGGAGCTCGACAAGCGACTGGTGCAGGTCGTGGACAATGGGCTCAGGCTGCCCATCTGCAGCATCCAGCTGCGGTCCGGGTGATCCTCCGATACTCTCGGAAAGATCTTGAAGTACATCAAACACATTCTTGGTCGCGAAGGATGGACGGGTGCAAGGGTTCGTGCCTTCACTTGCCCTCACCCCGCCACCGCGACTGTCGGGTGCCGGACCGGGCCTTCCGCCCGCGGCAATCCCTTTGTGCTTACCGACTCCCGATTGGGATGGTGTGGCGCTTCCCACGACACCATCCTGCGACCGCCCTAGCTGGGGCCCTTGGCTGCAGGGGCTCCGCTAGGGGGCGTTGGTTGTGGAAGTAGGGGTATTCTCCTCCGCATCAACCTCGTTGACACCCTTCTTCCTCGTATTCCTAGGCTTCTTGTCCTTGTCCTTGTTCTGGTCGTTCTGGTTGTTCTCCTTGTTCTTGTTGTCCGACCTGGGGACCCAGTTCCTCTTGATCTCCTGGATCTCCTTGGCCAGCTCAGTCCCCACCGACATCAGCTTGGAGAGCTCTTCCTTGTCCACCTCCACTTTGGCCTCCCGGATACCCGCAGGGGCACGCTTCTTCGACCCGTGCGCCTTCTTGTAGGCCTCCGTGTCGGCCTGGTGGATGGGGCATGTTCGGTGGTCATGGTTGAAGCCTTGCTTCCTCCCATAACACACGAAACAGCCCTGAGGGTGAGCTCGTATGAACTCCTGAAAGGACAGCGGAGGGCTGCCAATGCGGCGAGGGTCCCTCTTCTCCTTCTTCTTCCAACCCGGATGCAGGGGTTTCCAGCTTCCCCGGTTGCTCCCCGCGCCGTTGTGGGCGACGAAGGCACAAAGGGCCATCTCAGCGGGCTCATCGTCGTCGTCATCGTCGACGAGAGCTTCATCGCCATCGGCTCCCGCTGGGTCCTGGCAGCTTCCCCGCCAGGTCCCTCGCCAACGTAGTTGACGTCGCTGTCGCCGGGGCTCAACCCGCGGGTGTGGTGGAGGTTCCGGTACTCCTTGAGTACTTCCTCTCCAACCCACTCCAGGATCTGTCGCAGCTCATCCGCGCCGGGATGGCCTGCAGTCGGATGGTCTGGCCGCTCACGTCACACTCGTCAAGGCGCCACATCGCGGTCTTCTCGCGATCGCCCGAGACGGTGATGAGGAGAGCGTTCCGCAGGGAGTGCCGTTTGACATCCCGGGCCACGTTCTTCCTCGTCCAAGCCACCACGTTCGTATGATACTCTTTGGGGAGCATCATCTTGACTGTGTGGTTGGACTTGGCCCTTTTGGCCTCCTCCTTGGTGACCCTCTTGATCCATGCTTCCGGCAGCATGGAGAGCAGGCGAGCCTGCTCGTCACCCTCATTCCAGTCCTCCACGTTGCGGCGGAAGAGGGTGTATTGCCCTCGAAAGTCTCGCCAATCCCGTAGGCGGATCTCCGGTCCATCATGCTGAAGCTTGATGGACTTCCACCGCTTGGCAGCCACCTGCGGAGCGTCCACCCGCTCCTGCTCGTTGAGCCACTTCTTGGCTTCCTTGAGGGTCTTGATCTTCCCCTCCTTGGTTGCCACGAAGTATAGCTCTTGGAGCACTTCGGGCAGGCGGTACCTGAACCGTCTGAAGACACATTTCTCCGCATCCGCGGGATCCATGTCTTCAGTAACGGTCATCCCCCAATCGTTCAGCTTCTCCAAGAAGCGGTCGAGGTTGAGGGGGTTGCCATCGTACATGGGGGGCTTGATGTCCTTCAAGTCTTCCCACACGGCGGCATCTGCGGCCTTAGAGACCATGAACGCCGGCCGCGAGGTCGACCGAGGTTCCCATCGGCCTGTCCCACGTACTCCCACGGCCGCCACGTCCATCTCCTCCATGGAATCCCTGTGGCTATGCCGCGGTTCCTCCATGTACGCTGAACCTAGATGTTCACGCCGTACTCCTTCCATGTATGCCTCCTCATCACGGCGCCGGCGGCTGCGTTCAGCGGCCTCCCGTCGTACACCACGCGGCGGGCTGATGTCGAACTCCTCCAGGTCCAGGTCCAGGTCCTCACCTCCACCGACGTCCCATTCCACGTCTCCTCCGGGGACCTCATCCCTGAGTCCACCATAACGTCCGCCAACCATGGGGATTGGCTCCGGGTCTGGTGCGGGGCGTCGGGGGCGTACCGGTGTCCGCGGTGGAGCACGGCGGTTGTGGTAGTCCGCCCTGAGCCACTCATCACGCCAGTCCTCACTGCCACTGCCGGGCGGCACGCGCTCGTTGCGGCGGCCCGTGCTGTGGTGAGAGGGGGCGGTGAGAGAGGGGGCACTGGCGCTGGGGCGACTCCTGGGGGCTCCGCCGGGGGCGTGGGGTCTGCCTGGACCTGGTCCGGGTCCCCACCCGTCGTCCGACGAGCCAGACTCCAGGGGTGGGTGGTCGCTGCCGACGCTCCCACGAGCTTCCAGCGCGTCAAGCCTCTGCTGCAGGCCGCTGATGACCTTGTTCAGCGACCTGGTCTCGCCCCTGGCGATGTCCAGCAGCCTCTGGGTGGCGGTGGCGACGCTGGCGCTCTTGACCATCTCGATCTTGGCGATGTCCAGCTCTCTCTGCGCGCGCGCGGCGACCCTGGCGATGCGAGTCATCTCGCCCTTGCCCGTGTCTACCTCGCGCTCGAGGAACTGGACCCTCCTGCGGAGGTAGACAATCCACCGCCAGGTGGTATCCGGGTCGCCGTTCCCTGGTTGGTCGTCCGGGCTTCCAGGGGGTCCTCCAGGAGGGCCTCCGCCGGGTCCGCCCGGTCCAGGGGTTCCTCCCCCGCCCGGTGGTCCGCCTCCAGGGGGTCCACTTGGTGGGCGTCCTCCAGGGGGTCCTGATGGTCCTCCGCCAGGGGGTCCCTGTTGGTCTCCGCCGGGTCGCCTCGGTGGGTCCGAGGATGGGCGCTTCTTCGTGATGTCGAAGTCCATGTCGTCATCCTCGTCCATGTAACCCCACCTGGGCGTCTCGGTCTCGACAGACTCCGAGCTCCGGTAGGGAGGAGGGGGATCCTCATCCTCACCTTCCGGCTCCATGGGGACGTCTCCGCCTCCTCCGCCAGCCATTCCTCGGCGATGTCGGCGGCCTCGTTCATCCCCGTCGCTGGCGGTGAAGAAGGGGTCGCTGTCGTGGGGGTGTCCGCCCGCTGGCCTCCGTGGCCTCTCGGGGGTCTTCCCCTTACCCTTCCTCCGTCGGTAGGCCACTGCTCCCACTGCTGCCCAAGTCGGCCTCGTCCAGCGTCATCTTGGAGGAGGCGTGCCCTTCGAAAAGCTTTCGAAGGGTCTCCACTCGTGATCCTCCCGGGGGAGTCTCGCGGCGGAGTTTGGCCTCTGCCTCCTCCATTGCGGCGGCGGTGACTGCGGCAGCTCGCTCTTCGGCCTCCTCCCGGGCACGAGCCGCCTCGGCTTCCCGGGTCTGCTGCAGCCGAGCCTTTGCCGCTTCCAACGCCGCCAGCTCCGCCTCCGTCTTGGTCCTCTCCTCAGCGACCTTCCGTCGCGCGGTCTCGATTACGTCCTTCTTGGCGGCGTCTGCCTGGGCCTTGGCCGTTGCCTCGGCGTGGGCCCTTTCCTCCGCCTCCTTCTTTGCCCTCTCTTGGGCAAGCGCCTCTTCCAGCGCCTTCACCTCGGCCTCCTTGCAGGCAATGGCCTCCTGCGTCAGGCGGGCTTCCTCGTCGGCTGCCGCCACCTCACCGTTGACCTGGGCAGTCGCTGCCCCATGGGCGGCTACGGCCGTGAGTCCGGCCGCAATGGCCGCCACGGTCGAGGCGTGGATGGCCATGCCATGCGCCCACTCCGCAGCCTCCTGCTGGGCGATGCTGACGGCGCCCTCCATGGCAGCGCTGTGCTGCTTGGCCCGTTGCCGGGCAACCCGAAGGTTGCAGGGCACTCCACAGGCGCACTCACAGGCGCGCGCCACGTCCCTTTGGTCGGGAGCGACGCTACTGCTGGAGCTGGCCTGGTCGGCCGGCATCCTCCCGCGTTGGGCCGACGCCACGTCGCTGCGTGGGCCTGACTTCCTCAGGAGCAGCGGACGGGGCTTGGCCTTGGTCTGCTTGGCGACTTCCAGGAAGTCACCAAGGGTGGTGTGGCCGGGGTGGTGACTGCCATTGGCCCGTTGGGGACTGGGGGCTGGGGTTCCGCCCTTGGCGCCTTGGGCGGCTTCGGCGGCCAGGGACTCCTGGTACTCCCGCCACTTCCGGTCCCGCTTCCTGTCCCCGGCGGACCGCTTCTCCTTCCCCGGAGACGCGCTGCTGCTGCTGCCCTGCAGCCTGCGCTCGCTCCCCGGTTCCGGGAAGTTCTTCTCGATCATGTCCCACATGGAGACGTTGATCGAGGCGCCCGACGGGTACTCGTTGGGCTTCTCGTCCTCCTCAATCCCGTCGGGGTGCAGCCCTTCGCCGGGCCTGTCCGGCCGGGTCCAGACCCTCCAGCGCCTCTGCTGGAAGCGGAAGGCAAACCCTTCCACCCGCAGCCAGTCTTCGACTGCCTGCAGGCGGTCGGGGCTCATGTCCGTGCGGAGCTCGAAGCTCCCGGGCATGCCGCCTTCGCACTGGGGGTGGCTGTGGCGATAGTGCTGGTCCCACACCAACCCACGCAGTAGGCGTACCGCATCGGGGTGGGGCCGCGGCCACGTCCTGCCCGCTTCTTGCCAGTTTACCATGGCAGCGGGGGGCGTAGTTGGTCTTGAGGTCCTCGGTGGTCATTCGTTCCGCTCAACGAACTGGTCCTGGTGGTGTTTGTTGAGGCGGGTGATGCAGCACTAGACTGGGAGTGCGGCCGGTGCTGGTCGGCCGGTGGTTGTGGAGGTGGGTGACGCTACTGAGTGTGCGGCCTTGCTGGTCGGCCGATAGGACTCGCTGATGAGGGAGTCCTGGTCTGTCCACCTCCTTCACGGTCGCGGCGCTTCCGTGGTCGCTCAGGTCGATGCTCTGGGCGACGCTGCGGGCCGCTGCGCTGCGCTGCAAGCTGCGAGCTGCGAGCTGCTGCGCCGCGCTGCTCGGGGTTGGTGGCCCCGAGTGGCACGCGAGGGATGGGTAACCCCGCGGCGGTGAAACGCTTTTGACGCGTTCCCGTGGGGGGCCTGGCCACAGGACGCTGCGGTGGACAAGCACAGGTGAGCAGGCAGGCAAAGCACTACGCTCACGAGGGCATCATTACGCTCGTGTCATGTGACAAAGCGTTCCAGGATCCTTGCCACTCTGAAACAAGGGAACGAAAGTATGTACAGCAACACATCAGGATATGTACACATGGGGTTAAGACTGGACTGGGGTAAGGGCATCACAGGACAATAGACACTTAGTCCCAACTCATATGCCAATCCCAGGTCCGACCCTCTCAGTGGCTGGTGGGGGCGGGGGCTCAAACACAACCCATGCCCTGCTCAGTCCGGACCCTGAATCCCTGCCAATAGGGGGGGTGTCCCGCCTAGCCACAGGCGAGTTCCTCGGAACCAAAGTGCTCCAAGGCCAACCGACAGTGGCTCCCTATGCTCCCTCAACGGCAGGTCCCAACTCCTCTCTGAGCCAGAGATATGGCCCCGCCATTATCCCTCAGGAGTTGGTAGCTGAAAATGGGCTGTTTCAGCCCAAACTGATATTAGCTCAAAAATCTCTAAAATTGACCCGTCGTCCGGACCCGCCAGAGGTAGGGACGAGGCAACTGACCCTATGCTCTCCGACTACGAACTCCCTGGAGCCCTCACCCAACCTGGTTCCCTCTGAGGTCCCGGCATCAGGGCACCACGGGTTCGTCAAGTGGGGTCATGATGCCAAAATCACCAAAATTGGCGTCATTTCCACGCGTGGCTCGCCCGGTCAGGGCAAGGCCAATGGCTCACAGGAAAGGAGGCAGGACCTAGGACTTCTATCTGAGTGTACAACCTAGAATTAGGTCCGCGCTCCACGTGGGCATAGAGATATGGGGCCGCCAATTGACCACACGGGGGGGGGGGTGAAATTGGGGTCCCAAAAGGGGGTCATTTTGGCTGCTCGAAATGAGCCAAAATTTGGGGGTGCTCCCAATAGTATATCTCCACGCCGGCTTGGAGATCGGATCCGCCATTCCACACGCCATCCACCGGGAGTCCAACAAAGACTCCCATGACCTTGGCTCTCAAAGATCTTCATGCCACCTGGCGTGGTGACAATCCCAATTGGGTCCACAAATGCCAAAATGGCAAAATTGTCCACACTCACTTTGGGCTAGCACCCTAATGAAGGGTGCTCCGCTTCGCCCACGTGGTGTGTGAACCATGGGGACCAATATGCATAACACCCATGTCATATATGGTCCATTGGTCCATGCGTCCGGCGTGCACGGGTGGGCTGAACATGGTGCACGGCGGGCAGAAAATATGGAAAAGTGCTCAAAATGGCCGAAAATGCGCACACTCATGGTCAGGGCAAATGAGGCACATGCCCGACTTGGACCGGAGTGTGCCATAGGATTGGTATCAAGTCATGTGCGTCCAACATATCTTTTGGGCGTCGCCCAACTCCTCCGGTTTTGGGAATGGCAGGGTCGCCAAGTGAGCCCATGATTTGGGATAGTCCCAAATCGCCAACATGGCGGCCACGGTATGCCAAGCCCAAGAGGAGTTATTCGCCGGGTCCAAGATATGTTGGGCACCGAAGTATGTACCCCCATAACATACTTGGGTCATGATGTCAATTGCGCGCAACGTTGAGATACACGGTCGCCACTTGACATCATGACGGGCAACAAACAGCAATATTGGCGAAGAAACACCCAAATGTGCCTTGAAAGGCGCACAAATATATTATAATATCTTCGGCTTGGATTGAGTAATCGACCAATCCTCCCAAACCCAATGACTTGACACCAATGACCTTCGATTCCACATATGTGCTCCACGTGGGGCGCTTTGAAAGGTCACGAGCGCTACTTCCCAAGTGGACACATGAAAATATGGAAAATTGCAAAACACACACCTTGCTCCCAACGCATCGCCACACAAGCTTTTCTCCACGAAGGTTAGGCTTGCAATTGATCGTGGGGAGTATAAGGAAGGGCCTCGTGCAATATGAGGTCCATTGGTGGGTGTATCGCTCTTAGCCAAACCCGCCAAATGGGCACGCAATACAAGACATGGCACATACCACATATTGCCCAAAAAGGTAGCTCCCCCCACGATATGTCATGCCCCTCCAAGGGCATAACTTTGTGTCAATCGCTCATAGGAACTCAAGGAGAGTTCCTATGCAACACCAACACTCGCGCGCTACACTCGAAAGTTATCTTAACGCACGCAATATCACGGCCAAAGAGTTATAACGCAAACTCTACCCTCTTGACCATGATCCATTGCGCTAGCGCGCACGTGCAGAGACGCAAGGCATATAAAGCTTCCTAAATTACGTCGGGAGTATTATGAATACATCCCATGCTTCCTTATTGTCATTCCTCGCAAGCAACACGAGATATGACCCTCACAAGTGGCCTCACGAATCAACTTTGTTTTGCCCATATCTCTAAGACAAATGGAGGGCAAGACAAAAGGAAAGTTGATTCGTGCATAGGGAAGCACGTAGGTCCACTCGAAAGAGGTCAAATCAAGTGCGGGGATGTCGAAGTCGAAAATCCGATTTCGACATCCTGAAAAATTCGGATTAAGGTTGCGAGTGTAGAATGTGAAAATTGCGGATGCATCAATGCAATTCCTGAAGACTTTAGAGTCTTCGTCACGGATTGCGCTAAAATATCTGTATATAACAGTTAAACTGGCGGTTACGCTAAAGTCGGAGCCAACTCCCAGCAGTGAAAGCATTGATTATCAGAACGGAAGCGTGAAAATTTACGGAAACAATATGAAAATAAAACCCTGTCGATTCCTGATATTCTGATATGTAAATCTCAGCGGGCGACGCATCGGTTGCCGATGCGGTCGCTAATAGCTGAAATGCCCAGGTCTCTCACACAAACACGTCTTACCTACATCTGTTGTTAGGGTTAGGTTGCCGAATCGACGGCCGAAGGCGGTGCGGGGCAGATTGTCATGAAATAGTAAGATACCGGCAAATGGCAGTGTGCCGGTACATGGTAACATGCCCCAAGTGGCCGGAATGCCGTCACGGGGGCTTTACGGCAAGGGACACGCTCCTGCCGGGCTCTCACCGGGCTTCATGGGGTTCTGGGTACCGCTTCAGTAGTGAGTTAGCTAGACACACGATGCATCATGAGTTGTACGATGTAGCAAGTGGTATAGGAGGTATTAGTGTTAAGCGTAGGCGACTGGATGATGGGACCGCCGAGACGGACATAGGTATGCCCTCTTGGGTGATCAATACTCTTGTGAAAAGGGTGGTTTGGGCCATGCGAGGAAAGCGCAAAGGTGGGGCTTCTGCAGCCGGTTCGGACCCCGTGGCCATCTTTGGGTCACTTGGGGTGTGTAGCTATGGGCCGGCCAGCCGCCATGGGCTCATATCATACTCTCCCATCCACCTGACCTAACCTGATGTGATAGTGTGATAGGTTCGGCCATTCCAGCTATGAGCGGCCACATTCGCAACCGAGGCGCCGCCAGCTGAGATTTATATATCAGAATATCAGGAGTCAACAGGGTTTCTTTATCATAATGTTTCTGCAATTTTTTGGCTATCCGTTCTGATTGTCAATGTATCGGCGACTGTCAGTTGGCTCGCGATTTTGCGGTAACCGATTGGTTAACTGTTATTTCCAGATATTTTGGCGGAAACCCCGATGAAGGGTCAGATTTCATCAGAAAAGGGTTCGTTGCTTCCGCAATTTTCATGTTATACACTCGCAAAATTAATCTGATTTTTTCAGACATTCGGAATCGGATTTTCGACTTCGAGATTGCCGCACTTGATATGATCGATTTCGAGTGGTCCTACATTTTTCCCCGATCACGAATCAACCTTCCTTTTGTTGTCTCCTTCATTTTTCTTGGAGATATAGGCGAAACAAATTGATTCGTGAGGCCACTTTGAAGGGTCATATCTCCGACTCACCGCGAGGAGTCGCAATTTTGTGACTCGGGTTGGAACCGCCTTGGTCTCAACTTAATTTAGTAAGCATCAAACGCCTTTGATGTGTACACATGCCCGATGTAGCAAGGAATAATGGTCAAGAGGATAGAAAGTGATATATAACTCTTGGACCATGGAACCAAATATTTTAATGAGACTTTCGAGTGTACCGCATGAGTGTTGGTGTTGCATAGAAACTCTCCTTGGGTTCCTACGTATTTTTAACGTGAAGTTATGTCCATGGAGGGGCATTGCATACCATGGTGGGAGCCACTTTTTGAGGGTATGTGTTATATGGATGGTATGTGCTTCGCTATGCTCACGCCCATGTTATATATCTCCGTTTGTAGGAAGATATGTGGAGTCATACGTGGCAAGGGCTTCGCCCATGTCCCAATGGTGAGCTCCATAGTGCTAGACTATGTCTACCGCACATATAGTGCATGTGGGAAGGTTTACGGAGCGACCCACAAGCGCGATCATCAATTTTCCCATTTTCATGGTGCGTATCGGGAGGAGGTTTGAAGGTGTCCCTATGCGTCCATGTGGGGATCCAAGTGGCAGGATTGTTTGCAAATGGTCCCAAGCGATTGTGCTTTGAACCATATGTTGATACCATGGGTGAGCGAAGTTATATACTATTGTGATTATCTTGAATTTGGCAATATTTGCCTTTTTTTGACCTCATTTTATGCTCATTTTTGTATTTTATGTGCTCAACTGGTCGGCTAACAGTAAAGTGCGTAGAGATCCGTGAACTATGGTACGTTGCTTATAGGTTGGCATATGCTTCGGTGTTGTACCTCACCATATGCCAGATCACGCGGTCGCTTTGGCTTGGCACAAAAGGCCTCACAAAATTAGGTCTCAAACTCATGAGTTGACTTGTGAAGCATGGCATGTGTATATCCGGAGGTGTTTGAGAGCCGATGTTGGGATATTCTTGGGCATGGACCTTTGGTCTATATCACCCTTGTATATTACTTTCCGGTTTGACACATGCATGGAGCATTTGAATACTTGCCGTATGCATTTTTGATTATATAATTGATTTTTGGGCATTATGGTGTGATTTGCCTGATTTTGCCATGTTGTGAGGTCATCTTCATGGGGCACCATTCCAAGCCCATTCGACTCCAAGTCCAACCAAAGTTATGTCAGGGTAGGGCATGGTCCTGAGTGCCACTCTAGGCCATGACACGTCACCTCCCCTATTGGGCTAGGATTTAGAGGCTTCGGAGGGAACACAATTTTGGGGTTTGTGTAGTGACTTTTGACACATGGCATTTAGCCATCTTATTTGACTGGGTTCAGGGCATCATGTTGGCGAGTCAAGGGAAGGTCTTGAGTCCAGGGAATGAGGGGTCTATGGCTGTGATTGTGTACGTTGCCATCTTTCCCCAACTTTGCTTTATTTGTGTTCATATGCCAATTTCAGGGCTTCCTTATTGGTGCAATTGTATGTACATGCCCAACGCCCTTGTCTCCGTGTGCACTGTGAGACGACCGGCGTGTTGAAAGGAGTTGTTGAGCGTCAACGCGGGACCTCAAACACTCTTGGAAGCCCTCAGTGTGGATTATTGTATTGGATTGGATTGTACTTGGGAGTTGGTTATTGCAAGGGATCAGGATTTGTGTGAAGGAGCCGTATTTTACTATTTTTTGTGGGAAATTGTGCAGGATAGGGCAAGATCATGCAGAACCTGGTGAGAAGCAAGACCATAGGAGTGACCGGAAATGGTGGAAGGGGTACAGCAGGGGCCGGTCCTGGTAGGGACCTTCTTTATGGTAGCAGAGGAGTACCTGCCCCCCTACCGCCGCACCGGGAACTTGGGCCCTCATGAGCCCTGCCCAAGGACGCCCCGGGTGCAGATCGTCGAGTCCGTGGTGTCGCCGCCGGACTGGGAAGCCCGAGAAGAGCGAAGATGCTCAGAACGGAGAGCCCTTGCAGGACATGGGCTAGACATGGAGGACCTGGCCTCCCTGTGTGAAAGGCAATGCCGCAAGGCTTGCAATCTCCGCTCTGTTGCGGAGGAGTTGGAGGAGACTGGCAGCAACGGCAGGGCCCGGCGTTACCGGAAGCGCGGGTCCCCAAAACCCGCGGCGGAAGCCAGGGCGATGGAGACGGATCCCAGCCCGGTCAGGTTGTGGTCAGCGGCAGATTCCGAGGGGCACTCCGAGGGCTATCGGACCGCTTACCCTTCGCAGTCGGAGGAGATGGCCAGACCGCCCATAAGGGCGCACACGGCCCCAGAACCCAGCCTGGAGCATGACGCCGAGGCGTTGGAGAGGCCTGCCAGAGCCAGAACGGCCCCTGTGGCCCGGCACACGGAGCCAACGCGGGATAGCATGGGCGACACACCCATGGCGGAGGAGTCCGAGGCGCCGGGAACCGTGGGATGCGCCGGATCAGGTGGAAGACACGTTGAGTGCCACTGCGAGCACGTATCCTTCCTCATCGGCAAGTACCCAAAGATGGGGATGGACGCCATCGTGCAGCACCTCGACCGCCTGGACAACGCGAAGGACGGCCTAGAGGAGGACGTCGCGGGGATCCTGGATGACCAGTCTGCGGCGGAAAGAGACACGGCGGAGCTGCGACCGGAGCAGGACCGGTACCAGGAGAAGCTGGAGATGGCCCTGCAGAAGCAGCAGCGAGTGGTGGACAGCCTCCTCCACCTGGTGGAGGACATGTCGGGACGCCTGAAAAGGCTAGAGGAGTTACAGCCCCTCGCCTCGGGTCCGGAGCTCCCGGCAAAGCCGGCAGCGGCAGAGCTGGTGGAGCGGGTGAAGACCCTCAGAAGCGCCATGGAGAAACCCATGGGCGGCCCTGCAGAGGCACCTTACGCGCCCCCGCGTGTTGACCCGGGTGAGCTGCCGTTTGTTCCCATGTTCAGCGAATCCATAATGCTCGGGGAGCAGACGGCACCGGCTGGGTCCATGCGGGAAGAGCGCGCAACCACGGACCTGAGGAGCCTGACGGTACAGATGTCCCATGCCGCCCAGGATCCACCGACCACTACGACTGCCCATGCAGTTTATGCGGAAGAGGAGATCCAACACCAGACCATGCAAGGGCGAACCATGGGAAGAGCCGACGAACATGGTCGAGGTCATCCAGGCAGAAACCTGTGGGTGAAGGACCCCACTACGGGGATATGGACAGCCGGTGGAGCAAGCCCTTCCCGCATCCCAAACCCCATGGGTTCAGGCCCAACTGGACCGCACTCCATGGAGGAGAGGGATGTACGAGGAGTGTACTCACACCCCCCGGCCACAGGTGGTATCCGTCTCGGTGGAGTGGTGGCTGCAGACGTCAGAGACGCCATCAGGATTGACGACCTCAGGGGAATCAAACTCCCCTACTACGATGGCAACCTCTCCAACCTGGATGATTTCATCCTGGATTGGGAGGACTTCGCCGAGGAGGTCGTCGGCGAGATGAAGGGAGCGCCAAGAGACAAGTGGGTATGTCGGACATTCCCACACAGGCTGGCGCAGGACCGGAAGGAGGAGCTCAGGGATCAGATCCGCGAGGGAGTGATCCAGACGGGGCAGGCCTGCCTCCAGTGGCTGGAGGACGAGGAGCGAGTGGACGTCCCCAACCAGAAGTTGGAGGATTTGTGGTCCATTCGGCTGCCGCTGGAGCGCGAGGAATTGAGGGTCCGAGAATGGAACCGGTACATCCGCAAGTACCGAAGAAGCCTCAAGCTGGTGGAGGACTGGAATGAGGCCAGCGAGATCCGCCACCTGCTGAAGGACGTGCTCCCTGGCCACTGGAAGAGAAGAGTGGAGGATGAGGAGAAGAAGAGAGCAAAGAAGCGCGTGGCCGTAAAGATCATGGCATCGGAGGACACCCATGCCGGAATAATGGAGTTTTTCCGGCGAAATCTGGGCGAGCCCAGCCGAATGTTGGGGTTGAAGAACGCCGTCTACGTGGAGGTATTCGGCGACACCATGGGGCAAAGGCTGATGCGCCTCAACAACGTGGAGTGGAGGCGCGGAGAACCGCTGAGGATGCAGGTCATCTTCGCCTGCATGAGCCTGGACGAGATTGTGAAGTACATCACGGTGGAGCTGAAGCTCAACGCCAAGAACGAGGCCCACGTGCAGGATGGACAGGGCCATGGACATCGAGGTCATCAAGAAGATCGCCAACACCGAGAGGTCCAGGGGGACACGGTCAGCACCGCGGAGGAAGGGAGTGGAAGCGGCCAAGATCTCTGGACCGCGACCACCCCAGAGGATCATGAAGAAGCCCACTTCTTCGCGTTTGTAGCGCACAATATGAAGGAGAATGGGCAAGACAGGTCCAGGTGGAACCGCCTGGACCCCAGGACCAAGAACCGCAGAGAACCGCGGAGGATCGGGAACCAGCCGCTCTCGTTCCGCGAGTACAGATCACAGCACAGCGGTTGCTGGGTCTGCTAGGGCAAGGGGAACAACCATGCACATGACCACGGGCATTGCAAGGTATATGAGGAGGACAAGAAGACCTACTTCGCCGCCCATCCCGACAAGAAGCCCAAGGAGCAACGAATTGCCGATTGGAAGGCAAAGGGCGGAGACGGTGGAAAAGGCCAAGGAAAGGGCCAAGGGAAAGGCGGAGGAAAAGGCTATGGTGGAGGACCCGGCCCAGACCGACGCGTGAGGTCGATCGAGGAGGTTGCTGAGGACATGTTGAGGACGTTGGAGGAACTCAAAGCCAAGCAACGTGGTGGACAAAGTCTGAGCGGACCGCAGCAGGAGGGAGCTGCGGCAGGCCATGTCTAGAGGAGCCCCCACGGGAGTGGGACCTCGGAGGTCTCTCCTCCGAAAATCAGTGGAATCCCAGAGAAAGCGAAGGCTCATCGGGTGCCAAAGAAGGCCCCAGAAGAGCCAAAACCACTGAGTTTCGCCACTCCCAACCCCTGGAGTGCCCTGCCAAGGGAAACTTGTGTGGGCAAGGGGCGTGGCAAGAAAGAAGGAGCGACCACGGAGAGCCCCGTGGACGGGCAGGACCAGCCCAAGATCTACACCATCCGTGACCATACCCTCGAAGTCCTGATGCACCCGGATGTGCTAGAGTTGCATGCCGTGAGAGTCGTCCGTACACCGCAGGGTGACGAGCGGCAGTTGCACTTGAAGGTGCGTGTACGGTGCGGACAACAGGAGTTGGTGGTGGATATTTCGGGTGGATACGGGTGCCCAGGTGAGCCTGGTCCGGAGAGGGTTGTTCAAGGAGGAATCCCTGCAGCTGAGCCGTAGACCGGTACGCCGAAAAGGTGGCCAATGGAGAGATTATGGGTGGCGGCACCCATGAGGCCACTATCAGTATGGAATTCTGGGAGCATGAGCGCTTGAACCGCCCTGATTTGGCGAAGAGAAGCACTCTATCCGGAAACTTCTATGTGACCGACATTACAGATTGGGATATGATCATGGGGTATGACTTTACGGTGGGAAACGCCATTGGAGCCCTTCCCCATCGTGCAACGCTGGTCCGGGAGGATGATGAATGCCTTACATGGCTGTCCACGGACTATGCATGCGGATCATCCCAATGGAATGCTGTGGAAGAGGATCGGATCGTCCAAGCCGTGCAAGCTGTGGGTGCCAAGTCCAGAGGAGACCGCGTAGTTCAGCTCACGGAGTATGGAATGGCGCCGCAGGTGTATACCAGGATGATCCAGACGCTGGGAGCCAAAGCGCCCGAGACGGACGTCCTTGATTCCCGGGATGCCCCACTTTTGCGGAAGTGTAGGAGGCATTGGCATCGAGGAGACTCAGCCTGGCACAGGCATTGGGGTTTGAAGGAGTGGGGGCCCATGTATTGGCATGGCTCCCTGGAAAATACCAGACGTACGGTGGAGAAGATCGTCAGAAACGTTTATAGTGGTTTCAACACTGTGTTTTTGTCTCTCCTGCTGCTTGCTGCTGGTGTAGGGTTTCCTGCTGCTTGTTTTTGGAGATGAAAAGCTTTTGTTTGCTGAAATACAGTAAATCCAGGATAGCCCAAGCCAGAGGTGTGCAAGGAGAAGAGAATCAGGGTCAAAGCATGCAGGGCTGCAGTGTAAACAGTGAAAGATGAAAGGATATTCACAGAAACTGCAACTCAGGTCAAATCGGAATGCATATTCACAAAGATAGCTGAAATGTTTTGGAAAAGAGTTGGAAAACTGCCCCATGGTCACTCTATCTCCATAGTGCCATCTCAGGAGATGTGCAATCTTTGTTTTGGGTCCCATATGTGCTGAGGTGGCAGGGCATGTGGCGATGAGGTCACTGCCATGTCACATGGGATCTTCCTACTTAGCTAGGCTGACCGGGAATTGAACCCAGGACCTCTCAAAAAGAGGTGCCCAGCCCCCTAGGGTGCATACCACTAGGACAGCTAAGTATTCATGGAAAAACATAGATAAATTCAGAGGCTCTGCCCTGGATATGTCAGTACTCAGTCAACTCAGGAAAAGATAATTTGCCTCACATTGAAAGGGGATTAAGGGGTCCACTCCATATCCTGATTGGGTGTTTGGTTCCATAGGTCAAAATGTGTTATCACCACTTTTGGTGGGGCCAGTACTAAGATAGAAATGCCTGGATGCTCAGTGCATCCCTAATACAACTAGAGTATGCCTCCAAGCATTGGAAAAGCAATTTTTCTTACTCCCCCCATGTGCTGTGGAGGCCATCACTGTCGCATTTTAGGAAAAAGGGATTTTTTCTTGGCCTTTCCTTGGTTTCCACATCTACTTTAAAATACCTATACTTTCCCTCATACAGAAAAATGGGCGCTCACCATGGCTGGCGCTCTTTTGCTGCTCTGTTTGTAACATTTCCTACAGAAGACTCAGCGCTCATGGCGCTGCCGGTGCTCCTGTGGCTTCGTCGGGTTAGTTTGGGAGCATGTCAAAACATGTGCATGTGCATCCCTCCCTCCAAGACGCAGCGTGACACAAACCCAACGCAAGACACAATATACACACTCGCATGGGTTCTCGTAAACCTGCTGGCGACCTGTGACCCGTCTTAGGGCGAAGGGAGTCGTAAAAAAATTAAATTGCCCCTTGGTGGGGTCTTGGGTTCTGCTCAGTCTCTCCAGGCTGCTGCGTTTCGGCCCGAACACGGCCTACTCAGCGAAGCTGCGCGTGGGTATCTGCAGAGGCAGGAATGGGAGAATTATGGACGAATCCACGCAAAAGCGAAGCGACGACACCAAAATCCGTCAAATGACGGCCTAGAATTTTTCTAAGACAACACACCTGAGCAGAATCCAATTGTGCATCAGAAGCACATTTGTATAAAAATTTTAGTCATCTCTAGATTTTTTAAATCAAGAAATTCCTACGCATAAAAAGGCGGCGCGCAGGAGCGGCTCCTAGCAAAGCGCCGGAGAATGCAGAAATAATGGCATTATAAACGTATGTCTCACGTAGTCTTGGAAATGAGGAGACACACATTAATAAATAAACATACAGATTCAACCCCCACTAATAGAAGTATCAAAAATCCAAGAATTCGAAAATGAACGAAAAGACTTCAATGAATCAGGTATAAACCACAGGTGTGCTCGTCTTGTATGCCGCATACACATTGCTCCTCTCGTGTCTCCGTGAACGAGTCTTGTAGCTGCGCTAACAAACGATAGAGGGCTAGATTAGAAAGATTGCAGATGATTCGAGGTGAGATTAGCGAAAAAAACAGATGGCCTTCGGCCAGGGAGTGGTTGTCACGGGGGGCTACCGGTCCTGTCCTGCGGTGCAATGCGGGGCAACTGTGACAACTGCTCTTACAGCACCAACCTCCCTTTTTGTTGCACTGATTAGAACATACACACCGATGCATAGCGACGATTTCGCTTGCGCTTCGTTTTCCGCCTCACCTTGCTTCACTCTCCAGTGGTAGGTAAGGTGAGTAAGCCCAGGTGGGGCCACCCCCTGGTGGAGTTCGTGATTGAGGTTCAGATGGGCAGGTTTGCCCAAGGTACTCGTGCATGCTCGCGCATTCACACACGCATTAAAGGGTAGGCCACGCAAAGTGCGCACGGTAAACCTTTTTTAGGCTACCCAGGGGCTCCTTGGTACGTTCTTTAAGAGAACCTGAGGAGTCCCTTAACGCTTGCTTGCTTGACAGGGGAGCTGATTCTTCAGCGCATTTGCGGACAGTGTATTATGGGTCACACTGAGAACCGTATAATACGGGGACTGTGGCTTGGTTCCTCCGCCGCAAACACCCCTTCATTTGCTTTTGCTTTACAGGTGGGCAGGTAGGGTGATTGGTGCAGCAGCATACCATTTTTTTCATGCCCTGCTAAACAAGGGCGCAGATCACACAAACAAATAACTCCGCCTCTGCCTGTAGCAGGGTAGGGAGTCCGACTTCATCGACATCTGCGCCGTGCACGCAAAAAGAGCACCTCTTGCCTCCAAGCCCTAGCAGGGGAAACGCGTTGTGGCGTCCCCTGTTAGGCCACAGTTGCTTAGCAGCGCTGTGTTCTCTTGTCTCCTTCACAGGAGGGTCGCTAGGACCCACGACATGTTCTTCAACAACACCAAGTAGAGTGTGCGTGTCGGAGTGGTAGTCCTGAGTGGGGGCTTGAGCCAGTTGCAGCAGTGCTCGCCCACCAGGATGGTGCCACTGTAGGGTGTGTAGGACCTGTAGTGCGTGTGTCACTGTCCCACCCGTTTCCTGCAATTTTAGCAGGGTTGGTGGGCTGTGGCAGTGGTTAGGTCAGTGTTTTGGCCACTTAGCAAAACGGCGTTTTCATGCCTTCATAGCTTTTGGCCACCCCTCCCTGTAGTAGACAGATAGGTAGGGAAAACAATACCTGGATTAGTACGCTGGGTATTCCCCAAAGGTTTTGCGCCAGCACAGAAATTGGGCGCTTAGGGGAGGGGAGACCCGGGGCGTACCCCGTGGCATCAATAAGCCAACCCTCCAGGTTTAGCAAGCGTGCAGACTTGGGTATAATTAGGACACCACTTCTGCGGCTTGCTCTCAGGACCTTAGGAATAGCACACTCACACATACGCTTTGGCAGGTAAGGGTAAGGTTCAGTCCCTAGCTTTAGCCTTGGAGGCAAGCGTCTCAGCGAGCCTCAGCAACTCACCAAGGTTGTTCTGGGACAAGTAGTCAACCAGAACTGAGTTTAGGCGTCCCTCAGGTAGAACAAGTGCAGAGAAGGGCTCCCAGGTGGCCTCTTCGACTCCAAACCCTTCCCAGAGGGTGAGGAAGCGCCAACCCTGGCGAAAGCGGTGGCGTAGGACGGACTTCACCAGGTAGAAGCCCTCCTTAGCCATCTCCTCGGCGTTCATGTCGGGGAGTTCACCTTCAACTTCCATAGGGCTGGCAGCCCCTTGTAGGTCCAGAGCGGCGATTCCCTCGTCCTTCAGCTCCCACTCCTCCCCACAGAGGTCTTCAGGATCATAGTAGCGCTTCAGGTGTTGAGCAGCGCACACCAGGGTCCCCCCTAGACGGGGAGAACACCGAACGGTGATACGGTGTCCATCCACTGATAGAATCTTGTACGGCCCGAAGTATGGGTCATCTCTGGTAGAGCGTGGCCAGGCGGGTAGTCGACTGTGGTGCACCAGCACCCAGTCCCCCTCTTGGTAGGTGGCCGGTACTCGGTGCTTGTTCTTCTTGTTCCACTGACGCTCCCTCACTCTCTGGAGCATAGCCTTGGCCTTGTCCACCTTCGCTTGTTGCTCTTGGACCCATTCACCCACAGAAGAATGGGTGTCCTCTGGATAGGGGGCATGTAGGAACCACGCCGGGCGCCCTAGGAATAGCTCATGGGGCGAGTAGCCAGTAGCTGAACTCTCTTGGGAGTTCATCATCAAGGATATGACGGGGAGTAGTCTCACCCAGTCTCTGGTGCGTTCAGTTTTGCACCATATCCGTACATTCTCCTTCAGGACACGGATCTGTCGCTCACATAGGGGGTTGCTCGTGTGAGAGTAGGGAATCCCCGTAGACACCTGGACATTGAGGGATCTCAGGACCCTCTTGTACCAGCCAGTGTCTGAGCGTACTCGTACGTCCTCATCGGAGTTGATCTCCTTGGGCGCCCCATATACACAAAACCACTCTCCCAGGAGTATCTTGATAGTCTCCTCCCCGGTAATGTGCTTGGTACATGGGAACACCCTGGTAAACCTGGTCAACTCACTGGTTACCACGAGGGCGAAGTAATAGCCCCCGAACTTCGGCATCTCCGTGTAGTCCACGTATGGAACACTGTTAGCACAGTGAGGGATGGGCAGGGTCGAGTAGAGACCTCTGTCCCTGATATCCCCTGGTTTACAGGACCTGCACGGGCACTTGTCCCTGATAGGCTGGAGGGTTTTCCGCAGTTGGTCGTCAGTCCACGTAGTGTGGAACCACTGCTTGAACAGCCTCAGGGTACGGTCAGCACCCACAT
This sequence comes from Eutreptiella sp. 'Long Island Sound 2002', assembly GCA_964036045.1. NCBI lineage: Eukaryota > Euglenozoa > Euglenophyceae > Eutreptiales > Eutreptiaceae > Eutreptiella > Eutreptiella sp. 'Long Island Sound 2002'. Next base: position 47,650,187 of record OZ038394.1, read on the forward strand.
GACCGCTGGACTCATGGGTCCACTTCAGCAGCGCTGGGACTCTGTCACTAGGCACCACAATGCGGTCCTCGTGCCAGAGGTAGCTCTTGTCCCTCTTCCACTGGTCTTGGTTGACCAGGAGGGGTTCAAGGCGTTTCTCCAGGCGCTTGTAGATACCCCCAAACTCCTTCAGGTACTCGGATTGTTGGAGTCCATCCAGGGGGCGTATCATCGTCATGTTGAGGTCCAAGTGGACGTCCATACGGCTGAAAGCCTCCTTAGCCAGAGCTTCAGACCGCGTCGAAGTTGTTGCGGCTGATGTAGTCGGCACACTCGTTCTTCACTCCCTGGATATGGTGTACCGTCAGCCGTAGTTGACTGAGGTAGGTCCACCAGCGCCGTAGCTTGGCCTTCTCAGGTGGGGGGCCCTTCTGGAAACTGCGGACCGGTTCTTGGTCGCACAGCCAGACCACAGGGTTACTCCCCAACAGTCGTGCTTGTGAGGATGGCACCAGCATACCCGCGAGCAATTCCTGCTCATAGGTGGAGTAGTTCCCCCTGGCCTGGTTCCACTTCCAGTTCCAGTGGCCCAGAGGTACTAGGACCCACTTGTCGTCAGGGTAGCTGTGCTTGAGGGTTCCATCTCGGTTGAGACCTTCCGTCCCCCTTTGGGAAATGGCCAGGTCGAACTCCTCCTTCTCTAGTGCTTGCCATTGGAACAACGTTCCACCACCGCCCACATTGCTGGCGTTGGTCACCAGGATAATCTCCCCTTGTGCCCTAGGCACGCCCAAGCACTTAGCGTTGGCTACCTTGTCTTTGAGCTCGTCAAACGCTTGTTGCTCTTGTGGGCCCCAGCGCCAAGTAGTACTCTTCTTGATCAAGTCCGTCAGAACGGCGCTGATGTAGGTGAAGTTTTTGATATGGCGGCGATAGAAGTTGCACGCCCCAATGAAACTGCGTACATCATGAGGTCCTTTCTTGGGGTCTTCGTGTCGTATTTTGGCATCCATCAGGGGTTTGGCCTTAGAGGCCGCCGGGGTCCACCACCCATTGCCAACGTCAAACCCCAGGTACTGCATGGTCTCCTGCATGAACTCACACTTCTCCAGCTTGAGTCGTGTGTGGTTCTCCTGGCAGACCGCAAAGAACTCACCCAAGAGGATTAGATGATCCTCCTGGGTATTGGTCCCGAGGCATACATCGTCGATGTGAGCCTCCATCTGGGCACCACGGGTTATGGGCTCCTGCACCTTAGGTCTCCTTCGTAGGATGGACAAGATATTGTTCATCAGCTCTTGGAATAGAGCGGGTGCGTTAGCCACGCCAAACGGCATGACCTTCCACTTGAACACCCTCCCCTGAGGGGTGATGAAGGCCAGTAGTTCCTGTGCGTTGGGCGTCAGGTCCACTTGCCAGAATCCGCTCCTCTTGTCCATTTTGGTCTTGTAGCGACAGGAGGCTATCTTCTCCAGGGTAGACTCCATATTGGGAATGGACGCTGAGTGGTTCAGCGTTTTCTTGTTCAGCTCTCCGTAGTCCACTACCAGCCGTTTGGCTGTAGACCCAGGTTTAGCCACCAGGAAACAGGGGCTGCAGTGCAGGGAGTAGTCCCCGTCCTTGTACTCCAGGACTAGGCCAGCGTCGATACATTCTTGTATCTGTCGCTCAATCTCGTCGGCCTGCTCTTTAGGAGCTGGATAGGGTCTCCTCCGGATCTTGTGACCCACGAACTCGGGTTTCAGCTTGAGGTCCATCTGTACCAGCTTGTCACATGAGGCAGGAGGGGGTAGTTCTCCGAACACCTCCAGATAGGTCCTTATAAGCTTCTGTACCAGTGGGTCCAATACCTTGATCTTGTCCTCCATGTCCTCGTCAGAGTGTAAGTTGCTTGCCCCCTGAATAGACGTCGGGAGGTGGTCCTCCACCGACTCTTCGCCCGTGGTAGTGTGCTTCAGCCCTTGGTAGGCATATAGAAGGTCTTGTTCAACCATCCCTGGTGGACGATGGCAACATAGGCACGCTCGAGGGGGTTCACATACACATTCCTCCGAGAGGTCGTCCTCCTCTGGGGTCCTCACATGGGCGCCCCACACGCTCTTCATGAGCTTAAGATCTACCTCCCTTTGCCAGGTGGTGATCTTCTGTTCGAGGTCCTCCTTCAATTGGGATAGGTCTCCCATACGTCCTTGCTTCAGTGGCCATGAGCTGCGGGTAGGCTTCGCGTAGCATAGCTTTTTCGCCACCAACCTCCTCTTGGAATCCACGAACTCTCTTAGCCTGGATCGAGGGTCCAGCTCCTCGTCCACGGGGTCTTCCACCCTCATGGAGAGTAGGCGTTTCAGTGGGGCGACGTACTCGGTGTTCTCCACTTCCTCCACACAAGTCTGCACGAAGAAGGCGTCGTGCTCAGTTTCGTTGTCTGAGTGAATAGAGCTAGGTAGCTCAGATAATCCACACTCAGAGACTCCATCAGGAACAGGTACAAGGCAGGGAGAGTTGGGGGCGTTGGTGTCAGTCACGACGTGCTCATCTCCTCCGGGTGTAGTGTCAATAGCATCTTGAGGTTGTAGGCGATCCTTCAAGTCACCCAAGGCGAGTCCATCGCTTTGTCGTTGTATAGCCTGGACCAGAGTCGGGTCCAGGTCCTCCCAGGGGATGGTGGTAAGACTTCCGTCCACCACGCTGAGCATACTCCCCCATCCGGGCTTCCCAATGGGCGTCTTACGACCCAGAGGCACGTAGATGGCCTCATCAGGTAACCGAACAGAGCTGATAGTCAGCCTGTCCAGGAGGTTTCGCCAGTATTCGTTGCCCCCATGGGCTCCCCAATCGGGGGAACACAGGACCATACGGGAACGTTCCAAGGCCACCTTGGTCAGCACCTTCCCCAGTTTACTGAACCTGGGGTTCCCGTAGGCCATCCCGAAAGAGGGCCAGTAAGATTTGTAGCTGCAGTTCTTCCCCTTGCTGCAGTAAAGGTCCAGTACATGCTGCTTGTCGCTGGCGAACAACTCCACACTCAGGTCTTCTCGAGAGTAACCCAACTCCTTCAGACCTTGGTCTAGGACTTCCCCCAATAGTTGATAGTCCTCAGGTTTGGAGGCCGCCATCATGTTCGAGGGCTCCTCCTTCGATAGCCTTAGGTAACTCGAGGTATGTTCCGACTGCTCCAGTGGCACAGACTCTCTGCCACTGCCGTGGTCCACGTAGAGCAGGTAGGGCGCTTGCAGCGTCAGGGATTGTATCTGAGAGTGCTGTACGAAGAAGTCAGTCCCCAGTACAAAGTCGAAGGCCTCAGTGTCCATCACATAGAACCGATGGGCGATAGTCCGGGAGCCCATAGGTACCTCCACTTCACAGTCCCCGCAGCTGTGCACCACATGTCCATCCCCCATGCGTATAGCAGCGGTGGTCATGGTGTTCTTCAGGCTCCCACAAGGTAAAATTTTCTTGGCCACTATAGATATGGTGGCGCCAGTGTCCAATACCCCCAAGTATTCGCGTCTCCCTAGTCGGATACGTACCCAAAACACCAGGTCTTGGGTGCCACCAGAGCGTCCCCGTCAGAACTCCGCGGGACAGGTCACCTCGAACCCAGTTTGCGGGCCATCCTCATGAAACGGCTCCTCTTCTTAGCGTTGCCGTCATCACCACCTTCATGCTCACACTTTGCTCCTTGTTCTTGCTGGGCCTGCGTTTGTGAGCGTGTGGTAGGACCAGACTGCCCTCCAGAGGGCTCGGAATTCCCCCCTGGATTAGGGTTGGGGTTGCCTCCGTTCTTGTCCTTGTTCTTGTCGTTGGGCTGGCGGTTAGCGCCTCCTCCTCGTCCACCTTGACCCTTGTCCTGCCCTTGACCACGTCCTTTCGACTTGCCCTTGCCGGAGTCGTTGCTTTTGCCTTTGCCTCCACCTTTGCCTGAGCCCTTGCCAGGATCTTCACCCTTAAGCCTCGCCGATAGGCGTTGCTTATGGTAGCACTCATCCTCCCAGTGCTTCCGCTTCCCGCAGGTACTGCCTCTCCAAGGCAACCAACACATCGGCAAAGGTGGCGGAGTTAGTCACGATCTGCCTGACCTGCTTCTCCAGGTACTCGCTCTTGCAGCACTGCAGGAGCAGAGTGCACTTGACTCGCCCACTAGCGTGGGTTTGGCCGGTCAATCGGAGAAACCGGCCAAAATTCTCAGCGAACTCGCTGAGGTCCTTGCCTGTGAACTCAGGCAGGTTCACCACGATCTTGGAGGTGGCAATAGCCTTCACCTCCTGAGACCTGCCTCCCTCAGGGCGTCGGGTCTTCTTCTTCTTCTTCTTCTTCTTCTTCACCCTTGGGTCCTCGGGGTCCTCCGGATCATCGTCCTCCGAGGGCGAGGTAGAAGTCATCGACGGCAGCTCATCATTGGAGGGGTCTCTGCCTAGATCACTAGAGCCATAAGGCTCCACGTCCACCATTGCCCTCAAGGCTGTCAGCCCCAGCCGGTCCAGCTCGGCCCTCGTAGAGTTCGTCACGTGGCTGTAGGGCGGCTGGGCCGTTCTCGGTACGAAAGGACTTCTCAGTATAGGTGCAGGGGTCGGCATCGGTCGACTCATCAGGCTCCCCAGGGTGTTTGTCAACCCTGCCGCCAGGTGGTTGGCCTGTACTCGGTGGGGTGACATTCCCACCGTGGTAGGTGACGCTTGGGGCGGTATCATCAGGGGCTCCAGTTTCTCTCGGATCTCTTGAGTGAGGTCGCCCACGATTTTTGAAGTGGCTCCTCGGAGCACCTCGTTGATCTCCGACCGCGTCAGGGACCTGTTGGAGGATCTCCCCGATCCTCTACTCCTGCCTCCAAGAGACTCAGGTCCTCTCCTCAACCCACTCAAGGTTGCATACCCAGGTGCATACCCAGGAACATCCACATAGGTTCCAGTAGCGGGTAGTGGATGGGGATATTCAGCCGCATACCATCGCGGCGCAGAGCTGGAAGCCACCGGCTCACTGGCAGTAGTTGCCTCAGGGAGCGCAGTGGTAGGTGGGCCCATACCATAGGCGGGGTAGGGAGGCATGCCAGTAAAGCCTGTGCCCTCTGCCATAGGCGGGTTGGTTATGGGAGTGGATGTTGCAGCGGCTGGGTCTGGAATTGGGAGTGTGGTGGTTATAGGAGAGGGTGATGCGTGGAGGCCAGAAGCTCTGGGTGCGCCTTCAAAGGTAGGGTCATTCGTTAGGTCTTGCCCTTGTTCCTCTCCCTCGTCTGCTTCGTCTCCAGCATCATTCTCGCTCTCTCTCTTCCTCTTCACAGGCTGAGTGACCACCTCCTCGACTGAGAGGGCCCTGAAGGCCGTCTGGAGTCCATCCAACGAGTCCTCAGCCACTTCCACTGGCCCATGTAAGGGCTCCGAAGATACAGCGCGAGGTCCAGGTCCAGGTTCACCAGGTGCTGGCCTTGCCGGTGCCTCAGGCGCTGTCTTCACGTCGGCGTCCTCTTTCCTTGTATCCATCTTCGTTCGCCCTTCTGCTTACATGTGACGGGGTTGCTGCTGGTGCGCAGAGACAGTCTGCCTCTGCTACCAGAAAAGTTTATAGTGGTTTCAACACTGTGTTATTGTCTCTCCTGCTGCTTGCTGCTGGTGTAGGGTTTCCTGCTGCTTGTTTTTGGAGATGAAAAGCTTTTGTTTGCTGAAATACAGTAAATCCAGGATACCCCAAACCAGAGGTGTGCAAGGAGAAGAGAATCAGGATCAAAGCATGAAGGGCTGCAGTGTAAACAGTGAAAGATGAAAGGATATTCACAGAAACTGCAACTCAGGTCAAATCAGAATGCATATTCACAAAGATAGCTGAAATGTTTTGGAAAAGAGTTGGAAAACTGCCCCACGGTCTCTCTATCTCCATAGTGCCATCTCAGGAGATGTGCACTCTTTGTTTTGGGTCCCATATGTGCTGAGGTGGCAGGGCATGTGGCGATGAGGTCACTGCCATGTCACATGGGATCTTCCTACTTAGCTAGGCTGACCAGGAATTGAACCCAGGACCTCTCAAAAGGAGGTGCCCAGCCCCCTAGGGTGCATACCACTAGAACAGCTAAGTATTCATGGAAAAACATAGATAAATTCAGAGGCTCTGCCCTGGATATGTCAGTACTCAGTCAACTCAGGAAAAGATGATTTGCCTCACATTGAAAGGGGATTAAGGGGTCCACTCCATATCCTGATTGGGTGTTTGGTTCCATAGGTCAAAATGTGTTATCACCACTTTTGGTGGGGCCAATATTAAGATAGAAATGCCTGGATGCTCAGTGCATCCCTAATACAACTAGAGTATGCCTCAAAGCATTGGAAAAGCACTTTTTCTTACTTCGTCGCGGATAGGGCGAAGGGAATCCTGGTCATAACCGGCATAGGATCCACCCCATGTCCGCTGGAAGGTCTCAAGCCGACGCTGGATTCCATCACCCTGAACGAGATGTCTTTCGGGCCAGAGGAGGAGTTGTTCATCGACGCCAAGGGTTTATCAATGCCCTCCCCGGGTCAAGCGTGGGGTACCAAGGCTTTCCTGGTGGATGGGGCGCAAGCCCAGCCCACGGGTGATGAAGCGTTCATCCGTAGGGTGGAGGCGGTGCCCATGCGGGTCATGTTTGAGCCCAAGGAGGGGACGGATCAGCCAGTGGATGGCATTGACGTCCTGTCCCACGCCGAGATCGACCACTTCCTCAACTACATGCAGATGGGGATGCACGACCGTGTGGCAGCCAAGAAGGGGCGGGCCATGGTCACATCTCCGCCTTGGTGGGATGACAAGATGTTGGTCACTGGCAAGTACGATAAGGATGAGTTCGTGGCGAGGGTCATGGATCACATTGCGGACCAATATGATGGTCCGGTTGGGTCGGATCCGCCGACGTGGGATTTTCCAAGAATGGGGGCCGGTAGCGACAAGAACTCGGCCGATGCCGCAAATTTCCGAAGATTATCGGTGGGAAGCATGCCCCACGACGATGAAGACGGCATATCGGACGAGGAGAAGTCGGACTTGGACCCGGAAGAGGCCTATACCGCAGTGCGGTCGGTTGTATCGATACCGAAGCAAGCGGCTGAAGAGGCCCGGGAGAACCCGAAGGTCGCCGAGCTGAAGGAGAGGCTGATAAATGCTTATCCGCGGCTATTCAGTGGCGTCGCCAACAAGAACCCTCCGGATCGTGGGAGGTTTGGCACAGCGAGAATCAAGTTGAAGCCGAACCCAAAGATCTATCGTCATCGGGAGTACCAACTTCAGGGCGATCGGGCCGAGGCCATGAATAAGTTGTTGGCCGAGTTTATTGAGCGGGGCTGGATCGAACCCTCCGACAGTGAGTGGGCCAGCCCAGCCTTTATCGTGCCCAAGAAAGAGAAGGGCGAGTGGAGGTTGGTGGTTGATTACAGAGGTTTGAACGAGCAAACCGAGCACGACTCGTACTCGCTTCCTCTGATCAACACCATCCTCCAAAAACAACAGAAACAGCGGATCTTCACGGTGTTAGACCTGAAACACGGCTATCACCAGATGCCGCTACACCCAGACTCCAGGCCCTGCACAGCGATGTCGCCGCCGCTGGGGCCCATGCAGTGGAAAGTTGTGCCTATGGGCGCCAAGAATGGCAACGCTGCTTTCCAGCGCATGATGGAGGACCTGCTCGGTCCTGTCCAGAACTGTGCCGACCCCTTTGTGGATGACATCATCATCGGGTCCGGCACCGAAGACATGGCGGAGGACGAGCTCATCGAAGCGCATGAGAAGGATCTGCGCAAAGTGCTCAGCGAGTTGGACAAGCACAACATGGTGTGCAAGCCCACCAAAGCCTCACTCTTTGTGAAGGAAGTGGAGTTCGCGGGTCACGTGGTTGGTCACGGGCAACGCCGTCCCATGCCTGGGAAGCTGGCGTCCCTGCACCACTGGGAAAGACCCCAGACCATCAGCGAACTCCGATCCTTAATGGGGTTCTGCAACTACTATTCGGGCTATGTCCGAATGTATGCAGAACTGTCGGGGCCGCTGCACAAGATGCTGCAGGTGGGCAAGTTCGATGGCCGGAAGGGGAGCAAGAAGAAGCTTGCCTGGTCCCCTGAGGCCGAAGATGCGTTCAGCCGCCTGAAGGAGCAACTCCTGGGGCAGCTGGGGCTATTCCTGGTGGACCCGGACAAGGGATTCGTGCTACGGACGGACGCCTCGGACTATGCTGTAGGGGCAGTCCTCGAGCAGATCCGGGACGACGGGTCGCACGTACCCGTGGCGTTTTGGAGCCGGATCCTGGCCGAGGGCCAACGCCGCACCTGGACCGCGAGGGAGAAGGAGACGTACGCCATTGTTTGTGCGCTCAGGAAGTGGTCGGGCCACATCGGATTGCAACCGGTGGTGGTTTGTACGGACCATCAGTCCTTACAGAGCTGGCACAAGGAGCACGTCGACACCCCGTCGGGACCAGCAGCAAGGAGGGCCCGGTGGCTCGAGACGTTCGCCAAGTTCGACCTCAGCGTCGTATACGTCCCCGGGAAGGACAACACTGTGGAGGATTGCCTCAGTAGATGGGCCTACCCCGCGGGCAAGGCTTGGATGGACATATCCAGCCATGGGGACACCGAGGAGACCGAGGAGGCCAAGCGCATCATCGAGATGGAGAAGGCCATGGAGCAAGAGGGGGTCAAGTGCTTTGTGGTGATGGCAAACCGTACAGACCTGGCCAAGTTCCGGGGCGCCCGAGTCCAAGCTATTCGAGAGGAAACCCTCGAGCAATGGATGGTGGCCCCCGTAGAGCTAGTCAGGTCGGTGCTCACAGAAGACTGGTCGGATGACTATGCGGCATGCGACCATTGGAGCAGGTACTGGAATGCCGTGAGCGGCCCGTCGGACGACGAATGGCCTGACGGCTTGACCAAGGATGGGGATAAACTATTCCTCAATGACAAGCCATTGGTCCCTGAGAACCGAATGGAGGAGCTCATTGACCACTGGCATAACGCCCAGCTCATGCATCCTGGTCGGGACAAGATGCAGCAGGAGCTGGATTGGCGCTTCAAGTTCCCACCGGGGTACTACGCCATCCTGGACAAGTACTGCAGCGACTGCGCCGTGTGTCGGGCCACGAAGAGCCCCAACCACTCCACGGCTGGCAACCCGGTGTATACGGCTATACCGGAGGCCCCTATGCGGTCCGTGGCCATGGATGTATTCGCCATGCCGGAGGTCACCGTGGAAGGAGAGACCTACGACTGTGTCATCCTGGCGTCGGATAGGCACAGCGGGTATATCGTGGCGGTCCCGGGCAAGAAGTCCAAGAAGAAGGACAAGAAGGACAAGCATGGAGTCGGTCTGCAGGCCAAGGCGGTCGCTAATGCCATGATCAGGCATTGGCTGACGATTTTTGATGTCCCGGCTGTCATCTGGAGCGATCGGGGCAGTCAATTTGTGGGGACGTGGTTCAAGACAATGTGCAAGCACATGGTGATTCGGCACGCCAAGACCGTGGCGTACCACAGCCGGTCGAATGGCCGTGCTGAGGTGGCAGGGCGGCAGATGTTCGAAAAGTTCCGCCAGCTGCACATTGATGAACCGGGCTGGAATCGGTATAATTCGCTGTGGATAGTACTCCAGGCGTACAACGACCTTCCGGGGCCCACTGGACTGTCGCCCCATCGCATCCTGTTCCTACGGGATCGAGTGTCACGCAGTCTCCCGTGGTTGAACCATGGCAAAGTGGCCCGGGATGCGAACGCTATGATGGCTGAGGCGGACGACACGGCGGCCAAGGTGTGCAAAGCACTTCAGGACGAGCATGAGAAGAGGGCCAAGTACTTCAAGCGGGGAAAAGTCCACAAATATGCTCTCCAAGACACCGTATGGGTGGAGCGGCACCACAAGGATGTCCTGTCCAGGCATCGGCAGGCGTCTCGGTATGTGCCGGGGGTAATCGTGCGGAAGGTCGGGCAGGATGTGTATGCAGTTCATATGGGGGATAACAACATCCTGGACCCCGACCATACCCAGCTTTGTCCCCGAGCGCCAGACCCCAGCGGACGTCCCGTCACCTTCGAGTTCACGGCCGGCGATGTGGACTCGGACGACGAGGGTGAGGACGACAACTTCACCGCCGAGAGGATCCTGACGGACAAGCCGGACCCGGGGACGCCTGGGGGGAGGGTTTATAAAGTCCGTTGGAAGGGATTCGCCGCATCCAGGGACTCGTGGGAGCCTCCGAGCAGCTTTGTGCCGAGGTGTACCACGGTCTGGATGGAGTATCTAAGGAGGAAAAACATCTCTTTGGATGTCAAGGACCTGTTGGTCCATTTGGTGGCTGCAGTAGCACCGTAATGGATCCCCCTTGGCATTTATGTTTGTCTTTGTGATAGGGAGACGGGTGAGGGCGTTCATCCGGGGATTTTTGGGCCTTGATTGGCCATATACCCCCTTCACTCGATCTCCACATATACATTTAATTGTGGTATACTTATTTAGGTCGACCGACGACGTTTCTCTATCTTTGATCCCCTTGGTCTATGTTGGAGATCAAGAGGAGACCGGATATGGCGTAGGGCACCGATTATGAGTGTCCTCACCCCTCACTTGGGGCATGAGAGACGCCTACAACGTTTGTGGGGCCTCCATGTGTCCTTGCGACATGGGGGGGGGGGTTTGGAGCCCATTGGGGTCCTCCCGTCCTTTCTTCAATGACTTCCGAGCGGATACAACGCTCTGAGAAGGGGGGTGAAGCCGGTTCGGACCCCCGTGGCCATCTTTGGGTCACTTGGGGTGTGTAGCTATGGGCCGGCCAGCCGCCATGGGCTGATATCATACTCTCCCATCCACCTGACCTAACCTGATGTGATAGTGTGACAGGTTTGGCCATTCCAGCTATGAGCGGCCACATTCGCAACCGAGGCGCCGCCAGCTGAGATTTATATATCAGAATATCAGGAATCAACAGGGTTTTTTTATCATAATGTTTCCGTAATTTTTCGGCTATCCGTTCTGATTGTCAATGTATCGGCGACTGTCAGTTGGCTCGCGATTTTGCGGTAACCGATTGGTTAACAGTTTTTTCCAGATATTTTGGCGGAAACCCCGATGAAGGGTCAGATTTCATCGGAAAAGGGTTCGTTGCTTCCGCAATTTTCATGTTATACACTCGCACAATTAATCCGATTTTTTCAGACATTCAGAATCGGATTTTTGACTTCGAGATTGCCGCACTTGATATGATGGATTCTGAGTGGTCCTGCATTTATCCCCGATCACGAATCAACCTTCTTTTTGTTGTCTCCTTCATTTTTCTTGGAGATATAGGCGAAATAAAATTGATTCGTGAGGCCACTTTGAAAGGTCATATCTCCGGCTCACCACGAGGAGTCTCAATTTTGAGACTTGGGTTGGAACCGCCTTGGTCTCAACTTAATTTAGGAAGCATCAAACGCCTTTGATGTGTACACACGCCTGGTGTAGCAAGGGATAATGGTCAAGAGGGTAGAAAGTGATATATAACTCTTGGACCATGCAAACAAATATTTTAATGCGACTTTCGAGTGTACCGCATGAGTGTTGGTGTTGCATAGAAACTCTCCTTGGGTTGCTACGTATTTCTAACGTGAAGTTATGTCCATGGAGGGGCATGGTATACCATGGTGGGAGCCACTTTTTGAGGGTATGTGTTATATGGATGGTATGTGCTTCGCTATGCTCACGCCCATGTTATATATCTCCGTTTGTAGCAAGATATGTGGAGTCATACGTGGCAAGGGCTTCGCCCATGTCCAAATGGTGAGCTCCATAGCGCTAGACTATGTCTACCGCACATATAGTGCATGTGGGAAGGTTTACAGAGCGACCCACAAGCGCCATTATCAATTTTCCCATTTTCATGGTGCGTATCGGGAGGAGGTTTGAAGGTGTCCCTATGCGTCCATGTGGGGATCCAAGTGGGGGGATTGTTTGCAAATGGTCCTAAGCGATTGTGTTTTGAACCATATGTTGATACCATGGGTGAGCGAAGTTATATACTATTGTGATTATCTTGAATTTGGCAATATTTGCCTTTTTTTGACCTCATTTTATGCTCATTTCTGTATTTTATGTGCTCAACTGGTCGGCTAACAGTAAAGTGCCTAGAGATTCGTGAACTATGGTACGTTGCTTATAGGTTGGCATATGCTTCGGTGTTGTACCTCACCATATGCCAGATCACGCAGTCGCTTTGGCTTGGCACACGGGGCCTCACAAAATCATGTCTTAAACTCATGAGTTGACTTGTGGAGCATGGCATGTGTATATCCGGAGGGGTTTGAGAGCCAATGTTGGGATATTCTTGGGCATGGGGCTTTGGTCTATATCACCCTTGTATATTACTTTCCGGTTTGACACATGCATGGAGCATTTGAATACTTGCCGTATGCATTTTTGATTATATAATTGATTTTTGGGCATTATGGTGTGATTTGCCTGATTTTGCCATGTTGTGAGGTCATCTTCATGGGGCACCTCTCCAAGCCGAATCGACTCCAAGTCCAACCAAAGTTCTGTCAGGGTAGGGCATGGTCCTGAGTGCCACTCTAGGCCATGAAACGTCACCTCCCCTATTGGGCTAGGATTTAGAGGCTTCGGAGGGAACACAATTTTGGGGTTTGTGTAGTGACTTTTGACACATGGCATTTAGCCATCTTTTTTGACTCGGTTCAGGGCATCATGTTGGCGAGTCAAGGGAAGGTCTTGAGTCCAGGGAATGAGGGGTCTATGGCTGTGATTGTGTACGTTGCCATCTTTCCCCAACTTTGCTTTATTTGTGTTCATATGCCAATTTCAGGGCTTCCTTATTGGTGCAATTCTATGTACATACCCAACGCCCTTGTCTCCGTGTGCACCGTGAGACGACTGGCGTGTTGAAAGGAGTTGTTGAGCGTCAACGCGGTACCTCAAACACTCTTGGAAGCCCTCAGTGTGGATTATTGTATTGGATTGGATTGTACATGGGAGTTGGTTATTGCAAGGGATCAGGATTTGTGTGAAGGAGCCGTATTTTACTATTTTTTGTGGGAAACTGTGCAGGATAGGGCAAGATCATGCAGAACCTGGTGAGAAGCAAGACCATAGGAGTGACGGGAAATGGTGGAAGGGGTACAGCAGGGGCCGGTCCTGGTAGGGACCTTCTTTACTTCACAGGGGTCGGATAAGGATGTACCAAATGTACCAATGGACTCCCAACCCGAACCCCAATCAGAGGATGCCCGTAGTGAGGCAGCGACCGGTGTAGTAGGTGCGGTACTTAGTCAGCTTCGTAGTCAATCGGCGGCACACGGTGAAGAACTCCTCCTCTTAAAGGGTGCACATCAGGCGTTAGGGTCTGAGGCCACCAAGGCAATGGGGGTGGCCAGAGAAGCACCCCAAAAGGCCCAACAGGCCTCCCAGACAGCGGGCCGGAGCGCCGCTACGGCAAAGGGGGCCAACATGCGGACAACCGCGTTGCGCGACGACGTCTCTCACATCAACAAGAGGCTCTCTGATCACGAGGCAGCCACACGAGCAGACGGAGAGGCCTTCTGGGGCCGTATACAGGCCTTGGAGGAGGCCAACGCCGATGGGGGCAGCCACAGCCCGCCGAGCGACGCCGCCGCCGAGGTCCGGGCGGCCAAGGTGACCATTGAGGCAACCAAGAGAGACGTTGCGGCCATGTCGCCCGACGTCAAGGCTGCGGTTGCCGCTGGGGAGTTACTGACGCGTTCCCGTGGGGGGCCCGCCACGGGACGCTGCGGTGACACGCACAGGTGAGCAGGCAGGCAAAGCACTACGCTCACAAGGGCATCAATACGCTCGTGTCATGTGACAAAGCGTTTCAGGATCCTTGCCACTCTGCAACAAGGGAACGAAAGTATGTACAGCAACACATCATGATATGTACACATGGGGTTAAGACTGGACTGAGGTAAGGGCATCACAGGACAATAGACACTCTATCCCAACTCGTATCCCAATCCCAGGTCCGACCCTTTCAGTGGCTGGTGGGGGCGGGGGCTCAAACACAACCCATGCCCTGCTCAGTCCGGACCCTGAAACCCTGCCAATAGGGGGGTGTCCCGCCTAGCCACAGGCGAGTTCCTGGTAACCAAGTGGCTCCACGGCCAACCGACATTGGTTCCCTATGCTCCCTTAACGGCTGGTTCCAACCCTCTTCTGAGACAGAGATATGGCTCCGCCATTATCCCCTAGGAGTTGGTAGCTGAAAATGGGCTGTTTCAGCCCAAACTGATATTAGCTCCAAAATCTCCAAAATTGACCCCTCGTCCGGACCCGCCAGAGGTAGGGACGAGGCAACCGACCCTATGCCCTTCGCATAAGAACTCCCTGGAGCCCTCACCCAACCTGGTTCCCTCTGAGGTCCCGGCATCAGGGCACCACGGGTTCGTCAAGTGGGGTCATGATTGCCAAAATGGCAAAATCGGCCGTCTCGGGCGACCGTCCAGGGGAGGAAATCTTGGCGATGTTGACGCGCCAAGCCTTGATTCATAACCCTTGGTATCCCCTTTGGTCCCATGCCCTGGGTTATCGCTTGCTGTCACGCTGGCTGTTTACTGTTCACCGAGGGGATGACCACACGGACGGGGCAGAAAGCAACATGCGGTGCAAAGGGGGGGATCGTGGATCGCATCAAAAGTTGAATAACTCCGGATGAGCCGGAGGAGCAAATACGAAACTCAATGGCGTTCAACCCTTGGTCATATGCTACAATATTCGCCATTCCCTCCTGGCTAGATCCCGTGCCCCATGGAGATATGGTAATTCCAATATGGCACACAATGGCAAAAACAGCGAAATTTGGCAACAGTGGCCCGCACTCATGATTCCATATCTCCATGGCCACGTCGAGGATCCTTTCAACCAAAGATGCTATGGACACATGGGACTTAGGTCCCAATATATGCCACTTGCCAACCCTCATGGTCGCCTCTAGCTATTTTCCCCCATTGGAGGGAAAGTGATACGCGAATGGGGCAGAATGGCAACATACCCCAAATTGGGTGACTCACAACTCTCCCATCGAGAGGAGAGGCCACATGGGGAAACATCCCATTCGATACGGGTTTATGTGCCCTCTCCGAATTGCCCTTACCCTTGGTCAAGTGGCGCACGCAACCTCGGGGGTGAAATCAGGGGGAGAAGGAGTTTGTGGCCATTTTGGGCAAAACGGCCAAAATTCACCCAAAAGTGGTCCCTCCAAATATCGTATCTCCGTACCACAAGAGAACGGAGCCTCGGGCTTTTGCATGGATGCAAACCGAAGCTTTGCTTCCCCTTTGCAACAAGGGTTGAGGTTCAAAGCACAACGAAAGCATTTTTAACACCTCAATCCTTGAAGCACACTATTTATGGGAAAAAGTGCATATATCGGCGATATTGGCATGAACATATCTTTGTGACCTTGAGGAGCAAAAATATGAGTAAACACTTTTGGAGTAGGCCCATAGTAGGTGCTTTCAAACATGCACACTATGGTTAGATTGTCTCCGCCTACTCGCGTCATTAGTGCTTGCATATGAGCGCGTGTGCAAAGAGGCAATGTGGCACACGTGCTCACAAGGCGAAATTATATAAAATAGAAGACAAGGTCGTAAAAATCAAACAAGCCATCCACGATGTCCTTCGTGGTCTCTACTTTACATATTGCCTTGATTCAAGGCTCAACTCCCCATAGGCTTCGAATACTAGCCCCAGGAGTTTGGCCATTTTGGCCTAATTTTCGACCAAAACTTGCCCTCTTTTGAAAATAGAGTTTTGGTACGCATTGAATTGCGTGGAGCCATCGTTGAGTTGGCTCGAAAGACGAAAATGGCCCCGGGCTTTTGGTCTTGTGAGCATTGTGTTCGGTCATTAACGTTCATGCTCACAAGGCCACAAAGTTAGCGTTTGCGCACGCAAACGACTTGGGTTTGCGAGACCCATAGGCTGCCTAAAACACCGCCATTGCCCGCTTCCCTAAGCAAGATGATATGCCCGCGTGAAAGGGGCATGGATGAAAGACATAGGGGGTAGATGTAGGGTTTCGTGCGAACTCATGGTCCTTGAGAAGCATGCGTTCGCACGATCGACGGAAAGCCTTGCGCGCTGATTTTCTCGAAAACGCAACGGCGAAAAATTCTGGTGAACACACCAGATGAAAGTACATTAAATACCCTCTAGATTCCGCCCTTAAGTTCTCTTAGAACCTCAAAGGTACTCGAGAAAAGTCCAGAACAAAACTCGCCACGGAGAAGCGACGAAGGCGCGCGAACAGGCGACATCAGGCGGCGATTTCACGACAATTAGAAATCGCGGTAGAAATCGGGTATTTCACCGATTTCTGCCCGAAAATCGATCAAGACAATAAAATCACGGTAATTCTACATCGATTAATTGGTTAGAAATCGGATTCCAGATTTCGCTTGTTAGAGAACAGGGAAAGCCGGTGTCAACGGCTTCCGCACGGGTGTCAACGGCTCGTAGACCTCCGGGCCATGGGCCATAACGGGTGTGACGGCTCACAGGCCTCCGGGCCATGGGCCATAGGTTCTAGGTACCGCTTCACCCGCCTCCTTAGAGCAAACCCTGGGGGGGGCTCGATAACACCCAAGCATGGCAGCGGGTACCCAGGACCATCCCCTGAAGGGGGGGGTGTCACATCCTCACTTCAGGTTGATCTGCGGGTTAGGTTGCCCATCGCGATCCCACGGTAAAACAAGTATGATGCTGTAACTGTTAGTAACTGCAAGTATAGTATCAAGTATCAAGTCCCGGGTCCTGGCGGCGATTGTTCGGCATCCAAAGGACCCGTTAACCCATACCAGGCGCACCGGGTGCCGGCTGCTACGGTCACCACCACAGTGGCAGTGGCATACACGGCCAACATAGGCGACACACGACGACCGAGGTGGTCCCACAGGTCGAGAGCGACCACAAAGATCCATCAGGCTACCCCAAGCTTCCCAAGGCCCGCCGACTGGGGAGAGTCCCCACGGGTCCTTCCTCGGGCGCACCATGTCCATATCCATACGACGCGAGTCCAGAGTGGCACAGCCGAACGAGCTCCCCCTTAAGGGATCGGGCATCAAGGCCGTCTTTTCCCTCGCCCTATTACCACGAAGGCCATACATGAGGGAGTCCTCATGCAGTGTGGGCGGAGGCGCCGACTCCTCAAACCACCAGTTTCCCAGGCAGACTGACCGAGGTCAGGAGCACCGCAGGCCGCCATCCGACTGCAAGTGCGTCTGCGAGTCGGTAGGCTCACACTGGGACTGACAGTGGCGGACCGCTGGGAGTGTAGTCAGGCAACTGGGCTTCCCGCCCGGCGCCATCAGGATCTCCACATACACAGCGAATAGGGCACACGGTATCACGGGCACTCAAACAGAAGAATATGTACTGTGGTACTGGTCCAGGCTGGACCATATGTAAGAACATGTAAACGGCGACTCCGGGCGCCTTCGTAGTCGATTTGCATCCCGTCGGGGGTGAAAAACAGTCCATCTGTCAGTGATGGGCTGACAATCGCAACATACAAATGCACACATCCTGAGGGGGCAGAGAAGAAAGCAACAAATGGGGTAAATAGGCGCGTAAACACACTCTGGACAGAGCGCCAAACCACGCCCTGGTTAGGAGAAGGCATGTGCAGGAGGGTGGACAGGAAAACGCCTGAGTTCAGGCCATATATAGTCTCGAGACACACGTCGACTGATCTGGATTCCGCAAGTGCCATGGAACCAGACCACACACCAAAAAATCGCAATGCCGATGACAGCGGCATCCGTTGCGCAACGTCGTATGGGCTTCAAGGCCCCAAGAGCTCAAAAAAAAAATTGTGAAGGTCAGTCGCCCTACCTGATTTCCCAAGGATTCAGCAGGGGGGGAGTGACGAATAGAAGAAGAGAGGGGCCATCCTCCTCTGGATTCAGCAGGGGGGGGAGTGACGAATAGAAGAAGAGAGGGGCCATCCTCCTCTGGATTCAGCAGGGGGGGGTATATGGCCACTCTGATGGCAGGTCATCGGAAGATGGAAGAGAGCAAGCAAGTAAGGGACGATCCGTCGACCTCACAAGTGCTGAAAACACATCAGGGGAGAGCTCAGGGCGCTGATCAGGCACCCCTGGCTGCAATCGCCCGGGTGAGTGCTGCCAAGTCCAAGACATGGATCTTGGTCTTGTGCTTGCGGATGTACTCGATGAAGGGAGTATTGACCCGCGGCACGAACGAGGAGACGGGTTCCCAGGTGTCGTGGGAGGGCCCATAGCCTCGCCAACGAACCTTGAACTCCAGGCCTCCTGGTGCCGAGGCTTTCGGACGCTGACCAAGGATCTTCTCGACTGTATAGTCGTCCTGCTCAGCATAGTCGTCGTCCGAATCAGCCTCATGTGCGGCATAGTTCAGGGACACATGTTGGCCACGGAGGTCGGGTTCCCGCACATGGAGTTGACTCTCGTGGCGCTCCCGGAACTGTCTGTGACCCACCTTGATGCGGTAGGTGTCCTCACCAATCCTGCGGACCACCTCGCCGGGTGTGAACCAGGTCTTGGTGCGGTGGGTGCCCATGGGGCGGGGTCTGATCACCCACACCGGGTCTCCCACCCTGAAACTTCTGCGCTGTTGAGCTCGGGGCGGACTTCTGACGCTCAGTATGCTCCTTCTCGAGCTGCTGGCGGATGTCCCGCGCCGTTTGCTCTTGCCGCGCGAAGAATTCCTTGGCATCCATAGCCATGCCATCACCAGACAAGGGAAGTCCCCTACCCAGGGGGTCCCTGCCGAACAGAATCTGGTGAGGGGACAAACCGCCCGGAGTGGGGGTGTCATGATGGGCCTTCAGAGCAGGCCACATCTCCTCAAACCAGTTCCGACGTGGATTGGTGATGTGGATCTTGCGCAGCTTCTCGAACAGCTGCCGTCCAGCCACTTCAGCACGGCCGTTAGACCGGCTGAGATAGGCGACGCTCTTGGCATGACGTATTCCCATGAGGGAACACATAGCCTTGAACCAGCCACCAGTAAACTGGGGCCCTCGGTCACTGCAAATGGTGCGGGGGATGTCAAAGACGGTCAGCCAATGACGAATCATCATGACTGCCACTTCCTTGGCAAGCAACCCCTTTTTGCGTGCCGGAACGGCTACAACGTAGCCGCTGTGGCGGTCCACACAGAGAACCACACAGTCAAAGGTCTCCTTGCCTATGTGCACTTCGAGCATGGAGAAGACGTCCATTGCCACGCTCTCCATGGGCTGGTCAGGAACCGGGGTCCATTGGGCTTCCCCCTTGACGTTCCGGTTATCGGAATTGCAGGCCTGGCAGACCGAACAACCCTTTCTGACCTTCTTGATGGCGGTGTAGAGAACGATATGGTCGATCTCGAACCGACGCTGCATGTCAAGAGCTTGCTTCTTGACCCCTGGGTGCAGCATGTGGTGGTGCCAAGCTTCACAAAGCTCGAGCACCCGGGACTCCGGTACTAGCAGCTTACCATTCCGGTAGAGCTTGCCATCTTCCTCGGTCAGCCCCTTTGGCCACTTCTGCCCGTCGTCAGGGTCGGTCACAGCCCTATACTCGGCCGCAAAGGCCTCAGACTTGGCGTAATCGTCGGTCCAGTCATCCTGGAGGCAAGACTTTGGGAAGAGGTGCTTGTCGGACTCAGCTCCCTCAGGGGCGAGTACTCTGACCGCTCTGCTCACCCTCGTTGCGAGGAGGGCATTCGCGGCCATGATGACGAAGCATTTTACACCCTCCTCCTCCATCAGGCGCTCCATCTCAATGATCCTCTTGGCTTCAGCGGTCTCAGCCTCATCGCCATGGGCAGACACGTCTGTCATGCCCTTGCTGGCGGGATAGGCCCACCTGCTGAGACGGTCCGCCACGGTGTTATCCTTTCCAGGAATATACACAACGGTGAGGTCGGACTTGGCCAAGGTCTCATGCCATCTTGCCCGTCGGGAGGCGCGACCTGAGGGGGTGTCCACGTGCTCCCTGTGCCACGACTGCAGACTCTGATGGTCGGTGCAGACGGTGACGGGATGGAGGGCTATGTACCCAGCCCATTTCCTGAGAGCCATGACGATGGCATACGCCTCCTTTTCATGGGGCGTCCACGTCCGTCTCTTGCCTTCCGCCAGGACTCGGCTCCAGAAGGCCACAGGCACGTGCCTCCCGTCGTCAAGCACTTGCTCCAACACAGCGCCTACGGCGTAGTCGGAAGCGTCGTTGCGCAGGACGAACCCTCGGTCGGGATCCACGAGGTGCAGACCCACTGCGGATAGCAGCGCCTGCTTCATCCCCTCAAAGGCACGGTCGGACTCTTAATTCCAGACCAGAGCCTTCTTGGACCCCTTCTTGGTCTCCTCTCGGTTGCCCTTGAGCATGGTCCTCATGGGGGCTGCATACTCGGCATACATCTTGATATACCCCGAGTAGTAGTTGCAGAACCCCAGATACGCCCGTAGCTCAGAGACCGTCTTGGGCTTTTCCCAGTGCTCAATCGCAGCCACCTTGCCAGGTATGGGCTTTCGCTGCCCGTTCCCGACTACGTGGCCAGCGAAGACCACCTCGCTTACCGCAATGGTGGCCTTGTCACTGCTGCCCGTGAGTTTGTGCCGAACCAGAAGGTCCAGCACTCGAGTGACGTCCCTTTCATGTGCCTCCAGGAGCTCCTCGTAGCTCATACTGGGGTCCCCGGACGCGATGATCACGTCGTCCACGAAGGGGTCCGCCCAGTCACGCACCGGCTCAAGCAGGTTCTCCAGCATCCGCTGAGAAGCCGCATTGCCGTTGGTAACGCCCATGGGCATCACCTTCCACTGGAGAGCTCCAAGTGGAGTGCTCATTGCTGTGCAGGCACGGGACTCCTCGGCGAGAGGCATCTGATGATAACCATGTTTCAGGTCAATCACCGTGAAGATCCTCCGCCGGTGTTGTTTTTGCAGCATGTCCTCAATGAGGGGCAGCATATAGCTGTCGTGCTGCGTTTGGGCGTTCAGGCCGCGGTAGTCGACCACGAGCCGCCACTCACCGGCTACCTTCTTGGGGACGACGAAGCACGGAGAGGCCCACTCGGAGTGGCACGGCTCAAGCCAGCCTCTCTCGATGAAGTCGCGGAGGATCTTCTCCATGGCCTCCTTCCTTTCGCCCCTCAGGGCAAACTCCCGGTGACGATACACACGGGGGTCCTGCTTCAGTCGTATCTTGGCCTCGCCATACGGTCCACGCACCGGTGGGGGAAACACAGGCTTACCGCTGAAGAAGGTATCACCATACTTCTGCTTCAGCCTGGCCCTCAATGCCTGGATCTTGGGGCAGTCATCGGACTCCGCCTTGGCTTTTCCGGGCACTTGAACCACGGACCTTACTTGAGGGGTAGCGACCCCGCTAGGTTTCGGCTCAGGTGGTCTTCCCAGGTGGCCCAAAGGGCCATCTCTGGTCTTGCCTCGGAACAGATCGCCGTAGGTGGGTGGGTTACCGCCAGGCGGCTCGTCTTGGCTGGACATGTGATCCAGCACCCTCTGTACGAAGGTATTCCCGTCATAGGAACCGGAGACGATTGAGTCCACTTCCCACCAGGCTTTGTCCTGGCCTTTGCCCTCACGCTGGTTTCCCCAGTCGTGAAAGTGCTGATCCATGTACCCCTGAACCAGATCCAGCTCCTCTTCTGTGAGGGGATTTTCCGATTCCGATTCTTCGATGTCAACAGGGGGAACCGCAACGCATTGCCGCCAGGGCTCTGCTATGATGCGGTGGACACACACGAAGTCCGTGGCGTCGGCCTGATCAAGGCCCCCATCCACATAGTGGAATTCTGTTGGCCATCTCTGGGGTGGCATGGGCTGTCCCTTACCGTCCTGGTAGACACTCTCTCCAGCCGGTAGGACGACCTTGTTTAAGGTCATGTTGGTCAATGAGGCTACCCAATGTCGGGTACTTTCCTCCTCGGTGCATCCCATAGGAACAACCAGCACTGCCTTGGAGCGGTCCTTGCGAATCTTCGCTATCGCTCTTGGAATGTCCCATCGGGGGCAATTGATCCACATCAATCCCTGATGCGGACCCCAGTGCTTCTTTCACGCGGAGTCCTGTGCGCTCCAGTACTTCTCACACACCCGCAGATGGGCGGAGGTTCCTGAAGAGAACGCATCCAGGGCCAGATCCGAAGCTCCCAGGTCCGCAACAACTCGGCTCGCCACTTCCGGCATTACGCCGTACTCCTGGTTAGCAGGACCAGTTGGCTCAGTGTCCAGCGCGGCCACTTTGAGCTGATTGCGTTCGGGGTGGATCCATTGGCATTCCACATGGTGCTCAGGTGACGAAAGCCACGAGAGCTGGTCGTCCTGGTACAGGGTCATCGAGGCCTGGGCCGGGAGAACGCCGGAGTCCGTCTCCATCATGAAGTCGTACCCAACGATCATGTCCCAGTCCATCTCGGCCTCGTAGAAGCGACCGTGCAGGAGGATTTCCTTGCCGAGGTCTGGGCGGCTCAGCTCACGATGGTTCACGAACTGCAGCCCAATGGCCGCTTCCTTCGTGCCTCCCACCATGTACTGGCCGTTCGCCACCTTCAGCCTGACAGGTTTCGGACTGTCGGTCAGACACTATGGTGGAAGTAGGCCAGCCTTGACCAAGCTGACTTGAGCTCCCGTGTCGACCAACACGTCGAAAACATTTTCCACTTCCCCGCATAAAGCCCGGACCTTAAGATGCAACTGCCGCTCGCGACCGACACGGCGCACGGCGTGCAAACTCAGGATCTCCGGCCGTTCCAGAAGCTCAACAAGCGACTGGTGCAGGTCGTGGACAATGGGCTCAGGCTGCCCATCTGCAGCATCCAGCTGCGGTCCGGGTGATCCTCCGATACTCTCGGATAGATCCTGTAGTACATCAAACACATTCTTGGTCGCGAAGGACGGACGGGTGCAAGCATTCGTGCCTTCACTTGCCCTCACCCCGCCTCCGCGACTGGGTGCCGGACCGGGCCTTCCGCCCGCGGCAGTCCCTTTGTGTCTATCGACTCCCGACTGGGATGGTTCGGCGCTTCCCACGTCACCATCCTGCGACCGCCCTAGCTGGGGCCCTTGGCTGCAGGGGCTCCGCTAGGGGGCGTCGGTTGTGGAAGTAGGGGTGTTCTCCTCCGCATCAACCTCGTTGACGCCCTTTTTCCTTCCCCCTTTCTTACCCTTCTTGTCCTTGTCCTTGTTCTGGTCATTCTGGTTGTTCTCCTTGTTCTTGTTGTCCGACCTGGGGACCCAGTTCCGCTTGATCTCCTGGATCTCCTTGGCCAACTCGGTCCCCACCGACGACATCAGCTTGGCCAGCTCGTCCTTGTCGACCTCCACTTTGGCTTCCCGGATACCCGCGGGCGCACGCTTCTTTGACCCGTGCGCCTTCTTGTAAGCCTCCCTGTCGGCCTTGTGGACGGGGCATGTTCGGTGGTCATGGTTGAAGCCTTTCTTCCTCCCATAACACACGAAACAGCCCTGCGGGTGAGCTCGTATGAACTCCCCAAAGGACAGCGGAGGGTCGCCAACGCGGCGAGGGTCCCTCTTCTCCTTCTTCCTCCAACCCGGCTGCAGGGGCTTCCAGCTTCCCCGGTTGTTCCCCGCGCTCAGGTTGTTGGCCACGAAGGCGCAAACGGCCACCTCGGCGGGCTCATCGTCGTCGTCATCGTCGACGAGAGTCTCATCGCTGTCGGCTCCCGCTGGGTCCATGGCAGCTTCCCCGCCAGGTCCCTCGCCAACGTAGTTGACGTCGCGGTCGCCGGGCCTCAACCCGCGGGTGTGGTGGAGGTTCCGGTACTCCTTGAGCACCTCCTCTCCAACCCACTCCAGGTTCTCGTCGCAGCTCATCCTCACCGGGATGGCCTGCAGACGGATGGTCTGGCCGCTCAACTCACACTCGTCAAGACGCCACATCGCGGTCTTCTCGCGATCGCCCGAGACGGTGATGAGGAGAGCGTTCCGCAGGGAGTGCCGTTTGACATCCCGGGCCACGTTCTTCCTCGTCCAAGCCACCACGTTCGTATGATACTCTTTGGGGAGCATCATCTTGACCGTGTGGTTGGACTTGGCCCGCTTGGATTCCTCCTTGGTGACCCTTTTGATCCATGCTTCCGGCAGCATGGAGAGCAGGCGAGCCTGCTCGTCACCCTCGTTCCAATCCTCCACGTTGCGGCGGAAGAGGGTGTATTTCCCTCGAAAGTCTCGCCAATCTCGTAGGCGGATCTCCTCCATCATGCTCAAGCTTGATGGACTTCCAGCGCTTGGCCGCCACCTGCGGAGCGTCCACCCGCTCCTGCTCGTTGAGCCACTTCTTGGCTTCCTTGAGGGTCTTGATTCTCCCCTCCTTGGTCGCCACGAAGTATAGCTCTCCGAGCACTTCCGGCAGGCGGTACCTGAACCGTCTGAAGACATACCTCTCCGCATCAGCGGGATGCATGTCCTCAGTAACGGTTACCCCCCAATCGTCCAGCTTCTCCAAGAAGCGGTCGAGGTTGAGGGTGTTGCCGTCGTACATGGGGGGCTTGATGTCCTTCAAGTCTTCCCACACGGCGGCATCCGCGGCCTTAGAGACCATGAACGCCGGCCGCGAGGTCGACCGAGGTTCCCATCGGCCTGTCCCACGGACACCCACGGCCGCCACGTCCATCTCCTCCATGGAATCCCTGTGGCTACGCCGCGGTTCCTCCATGTACGCTGAACCCAGATGTTCATGCCGTACTCCTTCCATGTATGCCTCCTCATCACGGCGCCGGCGGCTGCGTTCAGCGGCCTCCCGTCGTACACCACGCGGCGGGCTGATGTCGAACTCCTCCAGGTCCAGGTCCAGGTCCTCACCTTCGCCGACATCCCACTCCACGTCTCCTCTGGGGACCTCATCCCTGAGTCCACCATAACGTCCACCATCCATTGGGATTGGCTCCAGGGCTGGTGCGGGGCGCCGGGGGCGTACCGGTGTCCGCGGTGGAGCACGGCGGTTGCGGTGCTCCGCGCTGAGCCACTCATCATGCCAATCCTCACTGCCACTGCTGGGCGGCACGCGCTCGTTGCGGCGGCCCGCGCTGTGGTGAGAGGGGGCAGTGAGAGAGGGGGCACTGGCGCCGGGGCGACTCCTGGGGGCTCCGCCGGGGGCGTGGGGTCTGCCTGGACCTGGTCCGGGTCCCCAGCCGTCGTCCGACGAGCCAGACTCCAGGGGTGGGTGGTCGCTGCCGACGCTCCCACGGGCTTCCAGCGCGTCCAGCCTCTGCTGCAGGCCGCTGATGACCGTGTTCAGCTGCCTGGTCTCGGCCCTGGCGATGTCCAGCTCTCTCTGCGCGCGCGCGGCGACCTCGAAGATGCGAGTCATCTCGCCCTTGCCCGTGTCTACCTCGCGCTCGAGGAACTGGACCCTCCTGCGGGGGTAGACAATCCACCGCCAGGTGGTATTTGGGTCGCCATTCCCTGGTGGGTCGTCGGGGTCCCCAGGGGGTCCTCCAGGAGGGCCTCCGCTGGGTCTGCCCGGTCCAGGGGGTCCTCCCCCGCCCGGTGGTCCGCCTCCAGGGGGTCCACTTGGTGGGCGTCCTCCAGGGGGTCCTGATGGTCCCACGCCAGGGGGTCCCTGTGGGTCTCCGCCGGGTCGCCTCGGTGGGTCCGAGGATGGGCGCTTCTTCGTGATGCCGAAGTCCATGTCGTCATCCTCGTCCATGTTGCCCCACCTGGGCGTCTCGGTGTCGGAAGACTCCGAGCTCCGGTAGGGAGGAGGGAGATCCTCATCCTCACCTTCCGGCTCCATGGGGACGTCTCCGCCTCCTCCGCCCGTCCAAGCCACCACTTGGCGATGTCGGCGGCCTTGTTCATCCCCTGTTGCTGGACCGTCGCTGGCGGTAAAGAAGGGGTCACTGTCGTGGGGGTGTCCGCCCACTGGCCTCCGTGGCCTCTCGGGGGTCTTCCCCTTGACCTTCCTCCGTCGACGGGCGGTGGGGCCACTGCTCCCACTGCTGCCCGTGTCGGCCTCGTCCAGCGTCATCTTGGAGGAGGCGTCCCCTTCGAAAAGCTTTCGAAGGGTCTCCACTCGTGATCCTCCCGGGGGAGTCTCGCGGCGGAGTTTGGCCTCTGCCTCCTCCATTGCGGCGGCGGTGGCTGCGGCAGCTCGCCTTTCGGCCTCCTCCCGGGCACGAGCCGCCTCGGCTTCCCGGGTCTGCTGCAGCCGAGCCTTTGCCGCTTCCAACGCCGCCAGCTCCGCCTCAGTCTTGGCCCTGTCCTCAGCGACCTTTCCGTCGCGCGGCCTCGATGGCGTCCTTCTTGGCGGCGTCGGCCTGGGCCTTAGCCGTCGCTTCGGCGTGGACCCTTTCCTCCGCCTCCTTCTTTGCCCTCTCTTGGGCAAGCGCCTCTTCCAGCGCCCTTACCTCGGCCTCCTTTCAATCAATGGCCTCCTGCGTCAGGCGGGCTTCCTCGTCGGCTGCCGCCAACTCACCGTTGACCTGGGCAGTCGCTGCCCCATGGGCGGCTACGGCCGTGAGTCCGGCCGCAATGGCCGCCACGGTCTGGGCGTGGATGGCCATGCCATGCGCCCACTCCGCAGCCTCCTCCTGGGCGATGCCGACGGCGCCCTCCACAGCAGCGCTGTGCTGCCTGGCCCGTTGCCGGGCAACCCGAAGGTTGCAGGGCACCCCACAGGCGCGCTCACAGGCGCGCGCCACGTCCCTATCGGGAGCGACGCTGCTGCTGGAGCTGGCCTGGTCGGCCGGCATCCTCCCGCGGTGGGCCGACTCCACGTCGCTGCTGGGGCCTGCTGGGGCCTGCTGGGGCCTCAGGAGCAGCGGACGGGGCTTGGCCTTGGTCTGCTTGGCGACTTGGATGAAGTCGCCGAGGGTGGCATGGCCGGGCTGATGACCACCATTGGCCCGTTGGGGACTGGGGGCTGGGGTTCCGCCCTTGGCGCCTTGGGCGGCTTCGGCGGCCAGGGACTCCTGGTACTCCCGCCACTTCCGGTCCCCTTCCTGTCCCCGGCGGACCGCTTCTCCTTCCCCGGAGGCGCGCTGCTGCTGCCCTGCAGCCTGCGCTCGCTCCCCGGTTCCGGGAAGTTCTTCTCGATCATGTCCCACATGGAGACGTTGATCGAGGCGCCCGACGGGTACTCGTTGGGGGTCTCGTCCTCCTCGATCCCGTCGGGGCGCAGCCCTTCGCCGGGCCTGTCCGGCCGGGTCCAGGTCCTCCACCGCCTCTGCTGGAAGCGGAAGGCAAACCCTTCCGCCCGCAGCCAGTCCTCCACTGCCTGCAAGCGGTCGGGGGCCATGTCCGTGCCGAGCTCGAAGCTCCCGGGCATGCCGCCTTTGCACTGGGGGTGGCTGTGGCGGTAGTGTTGGTCCCAAACCAACCCACGCAGCAGGTGTGCTGCATGGGGGTGGGGCCGCGGCCACGTCCTGCCCGCTTCTTGCCAGTTTACCATGGCAGCGGGGGGCGTACTTGGTCTTGAGGTCCTTGGTGTGCACTCGTTCCACTCAACGAACTGGTGGTGGTTGTTGAGGCGGGTGCTGCAGCACGGGATTGGGAGTGCGGCTGGTGCTGGTCAGCCGGTGGTTGTGGAGGTGGTTGACGCGGCCTTGCTGGTCGGCCGATGGGACTCGCTGATGCAGGAGTCCTGGTCTGTGCACCTCTTTCACGGTCGCTGCGCAGTCAGCGCGATGCTCTGGACGGCGCTGCGGGCTCCGTGACGAACTCGGCGCTGTCGCTGGGCGGCGCCGCGAGCTGCTGCGCTGCGCTGCGAGCTGCGAGCTGCGAGCTGCGAGCTGCTGCGCCGCGCTGCTCGGGGTTGGTGGCCCCGAGTGGCACGCGGGGGATGGGCAACCCCGCGGCGGTGAAACGCTTTTGACGCGTTCCCGTGGGGGGCCGGCCATGGGACGCTGCGGTGACACGCACAGGTGAGCAGGCAGGCAAAGCAGTACGCTCACAAGGGCATCAATACGCTCGTGTCATGTGACAAAGCGTTTCAGGATCCTTGCCACTCTGCAACAAGGGAACGAAAGCATGTACAGCAACACATCAGGATATGCACCTATGGGGTTAAGACTGGACTGGGGTAAGGGCATCACAGGACAATAGACACTCTATCCCAACTCGTATCCCAATCCCAGGTCCGACCCTCTCAGTGGCTGGTGGGGGCGGGGGCTCAAACACAACCCATGCCCTGCTCAGTCCGGACCCTGAAACCCTGCCAATAGGGGGGGTGTACCGCCTAGCCACAGGCGAGTTCCTGGTAACCAAGTGGCTCCACGGCAGACTGACAGTAGCTCCCCATGCTCCCCTAACGGCGGGTTCCAACTCCCTTCTGAGACAGAGATATGGCTCCGCCATTATCCCCTAGGAGTTGGTAGCTGAAAATGGGCTGTTTCAGCCCAAACTGATATTAGCTCCAAAATCTCCAAAATTGACCCCTCGTCCGGACCCGCCAGAGGTAGGGACGAGGCAACTGACCCTATGCCCTTCGCATAAGAACTCCCTGGAGCCCTCACCCAACCTGGTTCCCTCTGAGGTCCCGGCATCAGGGCACCACGGGTTCGTCAAGTGGGGTCATGATTGCCAAAATGGCAAAATCGGCCGTCTCGGGCGACCGTCCAGGGTAGGAAATCTTGGCGATGTTGACGCGCCAAGCCTTGATTCATAACCCTTGGTATCCCCTTTGGTCCCATGCCCTGGGTTATCGCTTGCTGTCACGCTGGCTGCTTACTGTTCAACGAGGGGATGACCACACGGACGGGGCAGAAAGCAACATGCGGTGCAAAGGGGGGGATCGTGGATCGCACCAAAAGTTGAATAACTCCGGATGAGCCGGAGGAGCAGATACAAAACTCAATGGCGTTCAATCCTTGGTCATATGCTACAATATTCGCCATTCCTTCCTGGCTAGATCCCGTGCCCCATGGAGATATGGTAATTCCAATATGGCACACAATGGCAAAAACAGCGAAATTTGGCAACAGTGGCCCGCACTCATGATTCCATATCTCCATGGCCACGTCGAGGATCCTTTCAACCAAAGATGCTATGGACACATGGGACTTAGGTCCTAATATATGCCACTTGCCAACCCTCATGGTCGCCTCTAGCTATTTTCCCCCATTGGAGGGAAAGTGATACACGAATGGGGCAGAATGGCAACATACCCCAAATTGGGTGACTCACAACTCTCCCATCGAGAGGAGAGGCCACATGGGGAAACATCCCATTCGATACGGGTTTATGTGCCCTCTCCGAATTGCCCTTACCCTTGGTCAAGTGGCGCACGCAACCTCGGGGGTGAAATCAGGGGGAGAAGGAGTTTGTGGCCATTTTGGGCAAAACGGCCAAAATTCACCCAAAAGTGGTCCCTCCAAATATCGTATCTCCGTACCACAAGAGAACGGAGCCTCGGGCTTTTGCATGGATGAAAACCGAAGCTTTGCTTCCCTTTTGCAACAAGGGTTGAGGTTCAAAGCACAACGAAAGCATTTTTAACACCTCAATCCTTGAAGCACACTATTTATGGGAAAAAGTGCATATATCGGCGATATTGGCATGAACATATCTTTGTGACCTCGAGGAGCAAAAATATGAGTAAACACTTTTGGAGTAGGCCCAAAGTAGGTGCTTTCAAACATGCACACTATGGTTAGATTGTCTCCGCCTACTCGCGTCATTAGTGCTTGCATATGAGCGCGTGTGCAAAGAGGCAATGTGGCACGCGTGCTCACAAGGCGAAATTGTATAAAATAGAAGACAAGGTTGTAAAAATCAACCAAGCCATCCACGATGTCCTTCGTGGTCTCTACTTTACATATTGCCTTGATTCAAGGCTCAACTCCCCATACTCTTCGAATACGAGCCCCAGGGGTTTGGCCATTTTGGCCTAATTTTCGACCAAAACTTGCCCTCTTGTGAAAATAGAGTTTTGGTACGCATTGAATTGCGTGGAGCCATCGTTGAGTTGGCTCGAAAGACGAAAATGGCCTCGGGCTTTTGGTCTTGTGAGCATTGTGTTTGGTCATTAACGTTCATGCTCACAAGGCCACAAAGTTAGCGTTTGCGCACGCAAACGACTTGGGTTTGCGAGACCCATAGGCTGCCTAAAACACCGCCATTGCCCGCTTCCCTAAGCAAGATGATATGCCCGCGTGAAAGGGGCATGGATGAAAGACATAGGGGGGAGATGTAGGGTTCCGTGCGAACTCATGGTCCTTGAGAAGCATGCGTTCGCACGATCGACGGAAAGCCTTGCGCGCTGATTTTCTCGAAAACGCAGCGGCGAAAAATTCTGGTGAACACACCAGATGAAAGTACATTAAATACCCTCTAGATTCCGCCCTTAAGTTCTCTTAGAACCTCAAAGGTACTCGTGAAAAGTCCAGAACAAAACTCGCCACGGAGAAGCGACATCAGGCGGCGATTTCACGACAATTAGAAATCGCGGTAGAAATCGGGTATTTCACCGATTTCTGCCCGAAAATCGATCAAGACAATAAAATCACGGTAATTCTACATCGATTGATTGATTAGAAATCGGATTCCAGATTTCGCGGGTTAGAGAACAGGGAAAGCCGGTGTCAACGGCTTCCGCACGGGTGTCAACGGCTCGTAGACCTCCGGGCCATGGGCCATAACGGGTGTGACGGCTCACAGGCCTCCGGGCCATGGGCCATAGGTTCTAGGTACCGCTTCATTACTCCAGGGCACCAAAGCCATCCTGGAGGGGCTCCAGGTCGAGGTGCGCTCCGCACGCAGCGGGGGCGCCCAGCACACCAAGGACATCATCGAGATCACAGAGACCGTCCGGAACGTCAGGGAGACGGCCACCCTCGCCCTGCAAGGGGCCGAAGAGGCAACAGCGGCCATCGACAAGATTAAGAGGGACGCCGCCGCCACACGGGAAACCGCCATCGCCAACAACAAGTCCATCGACACCACGAGGCGGGATGTGGAGGCCGCGTGGAGCGACATCCCCGTGTCTCTGCGACGACGTCAAGGAGATCGAGGCAGCCGCGGAGGTCAGCAACCAAAGCCTCCAGCGGCTGCGGCGGGACACGGACGCCAACGTCAAGACCGCCAACAGCGACGCGAAGGCCGCAAGCCAACGGGGGGCCACAGCCCAAGGCGCCGCCGACGAGGCCAAGACGGACGCAGCTGCCCTGCGCAGGGAGCTGCAGGCAGCCCAGGCCCAGGTCGAGACCCACGCCGCGGCAGTCCAGACGGCCAAGCAGGAAGCGGCAGACGCACGGCAGCAAGCCGCCTCAGCGGGGGACGCCGTCAAGCTCCTCCAGCGTCGGATCGCCGCCGTGGAGCAGGAGAACGAGCGGCGGTACAACGCGCTGCAAGAGGCGTCAGACACAGCCCAAGCAGCGCAACAGGCCGAGGCCGAGAGGGTTAGGGCTCAGTTTCAG
The DNA here is from genome assembly GCA_964036045.1 of Eutreptiella sp. 'Long Island Sound 2002'. Taxonomy (NCBI): domain Eukaryota; phylum Euglenozoa; class Euglenophyceae; order Eutreptiales; family Eutreptiaceae; genus Eutreptiella; species Eutreptiella sp. 'Long Island Sound 2002'. Next base: position 47,681,543 of record OZ038394.1, read on the forward strand.
GCAGTTCATAGCGCCAAGGAGGATTGGCAAGCCGCCGTTGCCGTGGAGGTAGAGTCTTTTAGAGGTATGTAGGCTGAGTTAGTCAAAGCACCGGTCGCAAACACCTCCATTGGACAAGCAAGCATGCATGATAGTGCGGGATTCGCTGAATTGGTTCAAGAAGCTCGGAAAGCTGCATTAACAGCCAAATCAGAGGCAGATAGAGCCGAGTTGATGCGATCCAGTGTGGAACAGATGCAAAGTTTGCATCGACCAGCCCAGGAGGACACAGTGGGGAGGGCTGAGGCGGCAGCACTCGAGGCTACGCAAGTTGCTGTTGCTACCCGGGAGGACTGCAATACTTACGTGCAAAATGCACGTAGATTGGCCGGGGAAACGCAAGCAGCTTATGAGAGACTGGCGCAACAGCCCGCGCCCCCCCCGCCAGGTCCCACGCCGTCTGGGTTGAATGATTTTCAACAAACGGCTCAACGGTGGTTGAAGGAATGTGAAGCAAGTGCCTCAGTGGCTCGACACTATGCTGAAAATGCTAGCGAGTTTGCCAAAAGAGCAAATTTAAGTGCTGGCGGAGCAGCAAAACGCGCGGAGAGCATCAAAGATGCTGCTCATCGTGCAATAGGTGAGTCATCGGGCGGTGCCGGACCACCCCAGCCGTTTGTGACTGAACTGAAGTTTGAAATTGGACAATTGCGGTCTCAATTTCGAGACTTGAACCAGGAAATAGGCCAAAAAGTCAACGAATTCGTTGATTTGGTGTCCGACGTCAAAATAGACACTTGCAATAGGTTGGACGACTTAGATGGCAAATTGGCAAGACACTCAGCTGCAGAGTCATCCCCCCAAGGAGGTCCGAGTATGGATGGCCTTGAAGCTGACATGCAGCAATTCCAAGACGAGCTGAATGACGTTTGGGGACAAATGGAGGCGGACTCCGAGGCGTATGATTACTTGGATGAGCGCTAGACGCAGTTGGAAAACAAGACGACTCCAAGTGTAAGGGAATTTGGGCCACGGGACGATTCTCGGCCCCCGCGGTTAGACCGCTCCGGTCTCGTCCGACAGCAACCCGCACGTGAAAGAAACGGTCCCTGGTATGAAAACCGTAGGTAAGAAAGGTCTGAGAGGTCTGAAACTAGGGGTAGGGCTTGGTATGATCGGCCTGCCGACCGGCATAGGCGGAGCACTAGGGATAGCCTACGTAGTGTCCGGTATGGTAGCTACAATCGAACCGAGCGGCGTTATGATCCCCTTGAAGGCTTGCCGGAACCGCCAGGTTGGTGGAAAAGTGGCCCGTATGGACCGCTGCCCGGAGTCTTTGGGGTACACAGAGACATTCGCTTGTTCCAGATTGCCCCCTATTTTCAAGACGGTTACTTCATTCCTGGAAAGGCATATCGCACAGCTGCACAGCTGAAAAAGGATACCATACAGAAACGGGCTAAAATTCAGCCCACAGGTATTCCCGTAGAAATGGCTTTCAAGGAAGCCAAGCCGCCATTGAAGTTTAAGTCCTTCACAGACATCCCGCAGAATGCAACGGCGGCATCCGATGAAGGGATGTTTGGGGAGCATAAGAATTCCTGGCTCGATCCCAGGACAAAAAGGCCCTTCAAAAACGGCCGAAGTGCCTGTTTCAGACGGTGAGCCTGCCACTTTGGAGCGTTGGATCCATTGAACGCTTCGCTGGAGGCGAAATTATGCCAACAGATTTGATCAAGGCCAGCAGGCAAAGATCTTAATCGCGGCTATAGAAAATGAGGGTGTAAGGGATAGGATCGAGAAGCCACATGATCGCGAAGACGTGTCGTTGAACGATCTCTGGTTCTGCATCACCGGGAGCGTGATGGAAAACATCCATCGTCCGAAAGCCGTTTGGCACGCACGAAACTTACCCAAGGTTGTTTTGACCTCTAGCATTTTGGCGGACTGGATGTCGGACTGGATAGAAGAAGGGGCTGACATCCCTGATGGTGTAACAATACGGCACGCGACTGCACAGTTGCTTGCTGTTCTTAAACAACAAACCAAGGATGTGCCGGCAGACAAGGAAGTTAAGGCAGCATACAACAAGCTTTACTCTTTGCAGGCAGAGTATGCGGGGGTGGAGTTCAACTACCTGGAAGTTTTTCTCATGATGCTTCCTCTCATCCAGGCTCGAGAGTACCAGGAGCAACAGGAGGAGTATATGAATAATCCTAGTGGCTCCAAAGCACAAAAGGTGCGGGCTTTAGGAAGTAAAGGAGGTGGGACGAGTGACCGGTCTCGCAGTAAAAGACGCGATGGCAACCGACATGGAGGAGAGTCCAAGCGCTCTCATTCTCAATCAGAAGCACATCGTGATTCTCGGAATCGCCGGGATAGCGTCACCAGTAATACCTCCCACGCATCTTCCTACAGCCAGCGGCGTAGGGAAGAAACCTAGAAGTCCAAGGAACGGTGGAACAATTGCGCCAATTGTGGTCAACCGGGCCACTGGGCACGTCACTGTCCCCATCCAAAGGATGACAAAAAGACTATACCTCGAAAAGGTCCACAGAGGCAGTCCAAATCACGATCTAGAGCCAAATCAGACGATATATGTAATCGTTGTGGCCAAAAGGGTCACTGTGCATCTGAGTGTCCCATCAAGGGCGGCTCACAAGAGCAGTCACGGGGATCTCGAGACCGAAAGGGGTCTAAGGACCGCAATCATGATACACGGAACCGCCATCGTTCCCAAGATCGCGGGCAAGGGTCCAAGGACCGAGGACGAGGGTCCCGGGACAGACGCTCAAACTCTCAGGAGCAGCGTCGTTAAGGTTCAAATTCCAAGGATCGCTCACGGTCTCGCTCATCAGCAAAACCGGATGACATTTGTTGTCGATGTGGTGGTAAGGGGCATCACGCCAAGGATTGCCCAACAAAGTTGTAGGGGGATGGCAAGCTTCTAAAGTTGCGTGCTCCACGCGACAGAGGTGCCCGGATGCCACGCCCCAGATTATCGGCCAATGGCAAGCCCTGCCGACGGCCAGCTCGCACTGTGGATGTTAATAGGGTGCTGTCACGTTGTCAGTCGCCGGATATCCACGTGTCCCCAATTCAACTGGATGAGGCAGGAGCCGAAGTCCTCCTGTTCCCGCTGAAGCCCAAGAATCGAAAGACCAACAAAATGGTTGAGCTCGTAGATTCATCAGGCATCCAGCTTAGTGATTCCCTCAACTTGCCTGAAATCATGGTTCCGGCTTTGGTTGACACTGGGGCACAAATTGAGGTCTTAGCTGGAGAAGATCTTTTCGCAAGCGCGGCACTGATGGACGCACCCCATCCAGTACAGTTGGTGACTGTAGGCAGTAAGCCCTTGTCAGGTGGTCGTAAGGGTGTCTTGTCTACCGTACGGGTACCGGTAGAGACACCTGAAGGGTTACGAGTGTTTAAGTGCGTACAAGTCTTCATACATGTGGCCGCCATAGGACCTCGCCTGATATTGGGGTTTCCCTTCTTGTTGAGGTATGGGTTAGCACTAGTGCCTGGAAGGGATGCCCTAGTGAGCCTGGAAAGTTTCCAGAGAAGGCGGAAGCCGGCTTATCAACATGGGGGTATGTCTGAGTATGCGCTGGAGGTGGCAGGAGCACATATTCAGGCTGAATATTCCACAGAGTTAGTTCGGCCGCGGTATTTTAAGTGGGTGGCACCTGACATCACGCTGCAGTTGTGTTTGAGTGGCAAACAACATGTTGATAAACGTACCACCAAAGCCCGTAGGTCGTCAGATGCCGGGACCGCACCGAAGGTCAGCTTTCTAGACAACAAGCTTGAATATTTTCAGTCTGATTGTGTCAACACAAATTGTCACCGTCCAACGCACCTGGTATGGGACCACATAGGTCAAGTGCCCACATCGGGGATGTGTTTTTGGTGTTTTCAGCGATCCTTCAGGGAGCCTGAGCCAGACTGCACTCCTCAAGGGTTGGCTCAACGTAGGAAGGGGGTATCGTACGAACCCCGTAGGTCAATCTCAGAGACACAGGTCATCACGATTCTTTCATTATCACGCAGTCTCGCCAACCTACAAGGGGTGGTGGATCTCTCAGCATACACCAACGAGCAACGCCCCCCTACCCCCACTCGGCGTCCTCGACGTCCTTCAATCCCCATTCGCCCATCAGCCACAAAATCACCGGCTGATCAACAGTCTTTCGGGCCAGCTACGGCAGCCCCATCATCGGATTTGGCCGATCAAGAAGTTTCTCTTCCTCCCTCTCCTCCTCTTTCCCCTCCGCTCTCCCCCCCATGTATGTCTCCTACTCTCGTCGAACTTATTCAAGCTCATATTTCTTCAAATCCTCTTCAGGTCAAACAGGTCAGACCAGAATCCATTTTACCAACAAAGGGTACAGCAACGAGTACCCACGGGGTTAGCATTCACTACCCCCGCTCTCACTTACGGTAAGATTCAGGACAGGTCAGGGAACGCGAGCAAGTTAGCGTTAAGGGTAGGGGCAGGGGTAATGGATCAGGATTACACGGGAGAAGTCGACATTTTGTTAAGCAATTAGGCACCTCGGGATCATATGGTGCGGCAAGGAGACAAAGTCGCCCAAATGACCCTCGAACTTCATCTAAATCCTTTGGTTCAACCAGTCTCCGAGTTACAAGCCACGGTGAAACAGGCACAGGCACAGGGTATCATTGGATCATTGTGGAATCATGATGTAATCTAAATGTGCACAAAGTGGAGTATTGAATATGCACAAATAGTAACAAATATGCAGCAATTACTACATTTATGTATCCGCGATGTGAACGCGCGCGCTTGTCTGGTTACACCCCCCAACTAGGACACAACCCAGGGGGGCACACCATGGGGCCGTGGCCGAAAAACCACAACAAGACAAGCGAGTGCCAAAAAAAATAGAAAATGTGGGTTAAGAGCAACCCCAAGGGGGAAGAGAATGGGGTCACGCCACTACGGCATATTCCGGCCCAACCTACGAGGGAGATAGGGGGACTCCAGCAACCTAGGACGTGTAGACTTAACTACTTCCCCAAGGCGAGAGGTACCAAGGGGTGAAGGCCGCCTAGGAGCTTCACATGGCTTCTCTCCCCACCAAAACACAAGAACATGGGAAGAGAAGCCTAGAGCTAGTAGTGGCTCTACTACCCACGCAAAGGCACAACACTCAGCAACCCCCCCACTAAGCTGAAACTCAGGGGGTTGACTGAAAATCAGAACTGATTTCTGAAAAAAGAATGGGAGATTCAGAAATGCATGCTGAGATGATGCTAATCATGGGCTGTGGAGGGGGGTTTTTTCTGATGTCCCCACCAACCCAGCTCAGATTTCCCCAAAATCTCTGATTAGGGTGTCCGTTCATAGTTTTGGAGCCAAAAAACAAGGCTGGGCTCCAAACTCCACAAAACAGTGGATTTAGCTTTTGGCACCCCAAAGTGGGTTTTGATTGGCAGGATTGACCTGCTCTGTGGGCCAAAAACAGAGAAATGGCCCTGCCAAAAGGCAGAAAAACTGCTACCAGGCACCTGTAACCCTGGGCCAGGGGCACTAAACTGAAGTCCCTGGATCTAAAATTTTCCGATTCCACTGGGGCTGGGGCTGTGAGTGGCAGCAGGGCTCTGCCAGCCCCAGATGGCCCTGACGAAGGCCATTACTGTACAAACAGTTGGAAAAGACCTGAGATGGTCAGTGTAAAAGTAGATGGCAGTGGCGACGCCAAGTGGCAAACCTGAATCTGAGAAATGGCCACTGCCAAGGGAAGGACAGACAAGTGTGGACAGTGCCAGAAAGACTGTGCTGACTGGACAGACAGTGCAGTGGATCAAAGATGCAGTGCTGTGCTGACAGTGTGACTGACTGACAGCAAAACTGGAACAAACAAGGGCAGGGCAAAGTGATTTTCCCACAGCCCCAAACAATGACTCTTTCTCTCTGCCTCTCTCTCTCTCTCTCTCTCTCTCTCTCTCTCTCTCTCTGTCTGTCTCTCACCTTATGGCAACCGAGCAAGGCCAGTGCCCAGAACTCGGTGCTCTGCAGCAGGGAAAGTGGCTTTCAGCTCACTGTTCCCAAAAATCAATACCATCAGAGGATTAAAGTTAGGTACCAGTGTTTAGGAACTACGTTAGTTTCTACCCACAAGCTGGGAGGGTTCCTGTCATACTCACAAGCTGGGAGGGTTCCTACTAAACATCTGGCTAGGCTAGGGTGTTGATTACCCACAAGGTGGGAGGGTTCCTGTTACACCCACAAGCTGGGAGGGTTCCTTCGCAGCACCCTAACCTACTAGACCCAACTTCCCACAAAATTACTTAGATGAGGTTTGGACTTGGGGTTTAAGTCCAAGTACCCCGTGCACGTCTGCACCCAACCCAACTCTCACAGGGTGCACTGCCACCTACAGTGCTGCACCATCAGTGGTGCTTTTCCCTGGAGGTTATTAGCTGGTCTTGCCTCTCCCCACCTCCCTTAGATCCTCTGACCTTTTTGTAGGGAAGCTTTTTAACACAGTTTTTTACACCCCCCAGGATTGGTTACCTAGGCTGGAAACTGGGTGGGGGTGATCAAAGCAATAAACAACCTGTTGCTCCCTGGGAGGAGGCCAAACAGGAGCCTCAGCACTTGGCCTAAGGCTATGTCAGTTAAATTCCCAGCCTCAGCCGTAGGCTGAAGGCTTCTCTTATTTTCTCCTAGGGTCATTGTGATCATAGTTGCTCTAGTGCAACTTATGTTAGATGTTGGTGTGAGGAGGGTTTCCCAGCCCCCCCCCACCCAAAAGAAAAGGTGGTTAGTTGTCACTGCCTTACCTCCTGCGCACCCAAACACTCACGGCGAGCACAAACACACACCAACAAGCGCAAACAAGCGCAAAATCCGTTCCTTGGTGGGGTGGGGGGTACCCAACTAACGACCTCAAGGCAATGACAACCAATGACCCAGGTTTTCACCCAAAACTCATCTCAAGCTCCAAAGGGAGCACAATTCGAGGCGAAGAGAGCCAAAAAGAGTCGACGGACGTCGACTCAACCAAAAACGAACCGAGATTAGAACACCCAACAAGCCCACGCACCTGCCCCCCCAGCCACCATGACAGCAACACCCAAACTGTCAAAAAAAAGCAGTAGGGCCCAGAATGACCAGGAAAAACAGGTTTCGTAAGCTCCAAAGGGAGCAAAACTCGACGAACGAAACGACGAACGCGTCGAAACTCGACGAAACTCGACGAAACTCGACGACGACGACGAACGAACAAAACGAAACTGCACTGATCCTGCACTAATCCTAGGTCACACTGTATACCTTATCTTAACCTTGTAACCAAAAAAAAGACAAGGATGTGCACAAAAGCGTCGACCCAGGGGGCTTGGCTGTCCCCCTGGGGACGAGCACTGCCGCCGGCAAACAACACAAAGCCCAGGAGGCGCGCCTGGCCTCTCTGGGCACCGGATCTAGCCCCTTTATCTGCCTTGGGGCAAAAACCTCAAATAAATTGAAACAAGGCCCTTCAAGGCCACCAGTCGAATACAAGGCCTGAAAAAAGCCACAGGAGCGCAATTAAAAGGTAAACTAGCCCCTTTATCTGCTTTGGGGCAGCTGCAAAGGCCACTCGTGGGCCATGGAAACAATGGTGCACAAAAAGGCCACTCAAGGGCCAAGGCATGCCATGATGCAAAGGTGCACACAAGTGTGATACAAACACATAATTATTATGTAGCCTCTTGATTATTGCACCCTTCTACCCACAGTGACCTGCTGAGAAGGCAGCCCAAACCAACGAAGGCGATGAACTCGACTCTGCCTCCACAGCACCCGCGAAGTACTGGAAGGCAATGGTCTGGGCAGCCAAACCAGAGATCTCTAACCCATAGTCATCAGGGTACTCAACAGTCAGGTAGTCCAGGATGGAGGCCGCAAAGAAGGCGATGTAAGGGCCCCAAGGCTGGATGCGGAGCCAAACTCGGCAAAGAAGGTGTAGTCGATCATAATGCAGCCCCAACGACTACAGTGGTCTGGGACAGGGTGAAGGTGAGGGTGAAAAACCCCAAGTATCCCAATAAACTCCCAAGCCGAAGGTAGGGGCACCAGTAGCCCCAAAACCCAAATAAGGCCGTAATGGCCATAGCCCTGGCCAGCCTGCTGCAGAGTAGCGCAGCAGCAGGACCGTAATCAGCAAAAAGAAATTTGCTGTGGCCTCTGCACCATGAAACAGGCACAGGCACAGGGCATCATTGGATCATTGTGGAATCATGATGTAATCTAAATGTGCACAAAGTGGAGTATTGAATATGCACAAATAGTAACAAATATGCAGCAATTACTACATTTATGTATCCGCGATGTGAACGCGCGCGCTTGTCTGGTTACAACGGAACGCGGTTCCTGCGGGTTTGGTAGTGCAGACACACCCAAAGGTACGGTACCTCCCTCCCCAGGTAAGCCCCACCAGAAGGTTTTATAGTGATTTCAACACTGTGTTTGTGCCTCTCCTGCTGCTTGCTGCTGGTGTAGGGCTTCCTGCTGCTTGTTCTTGAAGAGGAAAATGTTTTAGTTGCTGAAATACACTCAATCCAGGATAGCCGAAGCCAGAGATAAGCAAGTAGAAGAGAATCAGGGTCAAAGCATGAAGGGCTGCAGTGTAAACAGTGAAAGATGAAAGTGTAGCCACAGAAACTGCAACTCAAGGCACATCTGATTGCATATTCACAAAGATAGCTGAAATGTTTTGGAAAAGAGTTGGAAAACTGCCCCATGGTCACTCAATCTCCATAGTGCCATCTCAGGAGATGTGCACTCTTTGTTTTGGGTCCCATATGTGCTGAGGTGGCAGGGCATGTGGCGATGAGGTCACTGCCATGTCACATGGGATCTTCCTACTTAGCTGGGCTGACCAGAAATTGAACGCAGGACCTCTCAAAAAGAGGTGCCCAGCCCCCTAGGGTGCATACCACTAGGACAGCTAAGAATTCATGAGAAAACATAGATAAATTCATTGGCTCTGCCTTGGATATGTCAGTTCTCAGTCGACTCAGGAAAAGATGCATCGCCTCACATTGATAGGGGATTAAGGGGTCCACTTCATATCCTGATTGGGTGTTTGGTTCCATAGGTCAAAATGTGTTATCACCACTTTTGATTCGGCCAATACTAAGATAGAAATGCCTGTGTGCTCAGTGCATCTCTAATACAACTAGAGTATGCCTCAAAGCATTGGAAAAGCACTTTTTCTTACTCACCCCTTGTGCTGTGGTGGCCACCACTGTCGCATGTTTAGGAAAAAGGGATTTTTTCTTCGCCTTTCCTTGGTTTCCACATCTACTCTAAAATACCTATAGTTTCCCTCACACAGAAAAAAGGGCGCTCACCATGGCTGGCGCCTTTTTGCTGCTGTGTTCGTGCCATTTCCTACAGAAAGCTCAGCGCTCATGGCGCTGCCGGGGTTCCTGTGGCTTGGTTGGGTTAGTTTGGGAGCATGCCAAAACCATGTGCATGTGCATCCCTTCCTCCAAGACGCAGCGTGACACTAACCCAACGCCAGACTCTGTATGGACATCCGCTCTGGTTGTGAAAACCTGCCGGCGACCTGTTGTCCTGATCTTAGGGCGAAGGGAGTCGTCAAGAGATTAAATTTCCCCTTGGTGGGGTCTTGGGTTCTGCTCAGTCTCCTGGCTGCTGTTTTTTGGCCCGGAAAGCGGCCTACTCAGCGACGCTTTCGCGAGGATATCTGCAGAGGCAGGAATGGGAGAATTATGGACGAATCCACGCAAGCGCGAAGGGACAACACCTAAATCCGTCAAATGACGGCCTAGAACTTTTCTAACACAACACACCTGAGCAGAATCCAATTGTGCGTCAGAAGCACATTTTTATAAAAATTATAGTGATCTCTCGATTTTTCAAATCAAGAAATTCCTACGCATAAAAAGGCGGCGCGCAGGAGCGGCTCCTAGCGAAGCGCCGGAAATCACAGAAATAATGAGATTATAAACGTATGTCTCACGTAGACTGGAAAATGACGAGACACACATTAATAAATGAACATACAGATTCCACCCACACTGACAGAAGAATCAAAAATCCAAGAATTTGAAAATCAACGAAAAGACTTCAATGAATCAGGTATAAACCACAGGTGTGCTCGTCTCGTATGCAGCATACACATTGCTCATCTCGTGTCTCCGTGAACGAGTCTTGTAGCAGCGCTAACAAACGATAAAGGGCCAGATTAGAAAGATTGCAGATGATTAGAGGTAAGATCAGGGTGATTAGACATACACACAAGTGCATAGCGACGTTTTTCGCTTGCGCCTCGTTTCACGTTCCCACTTGCTCGCTCTCTCCATCGATAGGTGAGTAAGCCCAGGAGGGGCCACCCCCTGGTGGAGTTCGTGATTGGTGGTAAGATTAGGCAGCCAGACCATGATTGGCACAGGTTGGTCACAAACTCGTGCATGCTCGTGCATTCACACATGCATTAAAGGGTAGGCCACGCGAAATGCGCACGGTAAACCTTGTTTAGGTTACCCAGGGGCTCCTCGGTACGTTCTTTAAGAGAACCTGAGGAGTCTCTTAACGCTTGCTTGCTTGACAGGGCGTGTTTGAGGACAGTGTATTATAGGTCACACTGAGAAGCGTATAATACGTGCAGTGTGGCTTGGTTCCTCAGCCGCAAATACCCCTTCATTGGCCTTTGCTTTACAGGTGGGCAGGTAGGGTGATTGGTGCAGCAGCATACCATTTTTTTCTAGCCCTGCTAAACAAGGGCGCTGATCACACAAACAATTGACTGCACCTCCGCCAGGAGTGGCGAGGGCAGTTCGACTCCATCGACATCCACGCTGTGCACGCAACAAGAGCACCCCTTTCCTCCAAGCCCTAGCGGGGGAAACGCGTTGTGGCGTCCCCTGTTAGGCCACAGTTGCTTAGCAGCGCTGTGTTCTCTTGTCTTCTTCACAGGAGGATCATTAGGACTCACGACTTGATCTTCAACCACACCCAGTAGAGTGTGCGTGTAGGAGTGGTAGTCCTGAGTGGGGGCTTGAGCCGGTTGCAGAAGTGCTCGCCCCCCAGGATGGTGCCACTGTAGGTAGGGTGTGTAGAGTAGTGGTGTCTCCTGTCCCGCGTGCTTTTCCTCGTAGGCAGGGGAGTGCGTTAGCTTTTGGCCTTTAGCAAAAATGGGCGTTTTGAATGCCCTTAGCACATTTGGCCACCCCTCCACTCTAGTAGGTAGGGCTTTTGCCGTCTTCCCCCATGGATAGGCGCCAGCACAGAAATTGGGCGCCATAGGAGTGGTACGAGTACCTGACTAGGACCTTCGGTCCGACATCAGCGGAGCCCGGTCTCCGGGAGCCACGCCCGGGAGCGAAGTGAGACACACACAGACATACGTAGCACATCTAGGGGTAAGGTTCAGTCCCTAGCTTCAGTCTTGGAGGCAAGCGTCTCAGCGAGCCTCAGCAACTCACCAAGGTTGTTCTGGGCCCCCCCGAACCGCAGGGGACCCACCCCCCCACGCCCCACCACCCTACAGCTCTGCCCATACATGGTGGCAGCCCGCCTCATGACGCTGCTGTGGCCGGGCCCAGACACCCCCACCCAAAACTACCCCCACCTCACAGAGGAGGACATGCCCTGGCATCCAGCGATGCTTCTTCCGCACCCTTGACTACCTCCAGCAAACACACCAGCACGTCCTGGAGCAGATATGGCCACCCCCCGGGTAACCCACGTGCCCGCCCAGCCGAGACAACGCCACCACACCAGCACCAGCACGCACGGATCACCAGGGAAAACGCGCGCACACGCCGGGTGCCCGAACCCGCACCCTCGTTCTCGCTACTTACAGGACCCAGCATCATACGCCCGCCCCCGAAGCCCAGGACCCTCCGCCGTCTCCCACAGCCCTCTCCTCCGCCTCCGACTCCACAACCTCCACCACCACAACCCCCCCATCCACCACCACCACCACGTCCTCATCCAGCACTCCACCCCCCAGGCCGCGGGGGACACCTCCCAAACGGGCCCCCAAACCCGCCCCCACCGCGAGCAACCCCGCCGCCGCCAAGGCCCACGCCCCAATGAGGGCCACACCCGCGACCCAGCCGAAACCCAAGACCGCCGCAAAACAGCCACCCAAACCCGTCAACGCGCCACGACTGCAACCCGCAGCCAAGCCCAAACCTAAGTCCAAACCCGGCGCCACGACGGCAGCGCGAGCCCGGCCCCCGGAGGACGTCCTCTATGACATTCGGCCCCAGCCGTCCCAGGCCCGGAGGCAGCAGCGCCCAGCACGGCGCCCCCCCACCGTCACCGACGCCGCCGCCACCACCTTCATAGCGGAGCGCGTCACGGCCGAAGCACAACGCACCTCGTCCCGCCACCTCTCAAAGCCCGCACCCCAGGCCCGCGGACCGCCCCCGACCAGGCCAGAACGACGCCAGGGTCCGCCAGCAGCGTCCCCGCCCCCCTACCAACCCTCGATGACAGCCCACATACAGCGCATGCCCCACTACCGCCGCCGCCGCGAGTCCCCGCCCAACCCCGAGGCGGAGACCGTGCGCGCACACCCGCGCGTCCACTCTCGCGCGCGCCCCCACACCCCGCGCACCCCCACGGAACAGGACTACGAGGAATCCCCCAGGCCCGCCACGGCCACCGGTCCCCACAACCCCGTTACACCCACCCACGCCCACTCCTCCGCCCAAGACCGCAGGCCGGCCCAGGGACGGTGGTGGCAGCGCTGGACCCACACGCAGCTCTGGGAGCTGCGAAAGTGGGCCCGGGGAGAGCCCTCCCTCGAGGGCCTGGTCCATCGGCCCCGCAAGGGGACGGTGGAGAACTGCCGCCTCCGGCCAGCGGGGGGGTGGATGCCGCAGGCCGCATGGGAAGCCATGCTGGCCGATGCGCTCCACCCCCTGGGAGTCCACCCCCGCAACCTCCCCGCGCCCCAGGACCACCGGTATGTCCTCAAGCGCCTGCGGGAGACCCTCCAGGAGACACAGCGAGACGGCATCCGCCTGTGGGACATCACCCAAAGCCCAGCCCCGCACAAACACACCCCCCCACCACCCCACAAGCGTCGGCGCACCGACACCGGCGGCACCCACAGCACCCCAGGAGCCCTGCGCACCACACAACACGACGCGCCTGACCCCCCGACCAGCGGCGCCGCCACCTAACCCCGTTACCCAGCAAACCACCACCACGGGGCGCCACGCCAGGCCCCGCCCAGAAGTCACCAAACGAACCGGACGCCGAAGGACGCCAACGCACACAACAACGGGCACCACTACGCCCAAAGGCACCGAACACAGGCCCCATCGTCGAAACCGCCTAACCGAGCCAAAACCCAAACACAAATCAAACCCGAGCCACACCTCAAAACCGCTAACCCTTGACTCCTAACCAGGCCCGCCGAGAGAACAACGTAACCACAGCCCACACCCACAGCCCACACAGCCGCCAGACCAGCCAGCTCCAGAAGCAACGAGACACCTCACCAAACCAACCCTGGCCCAAGCCCGTGTACATCAGGACGCGCGAGCCGCACCCCTGGGGCGCGACCGCCGCCACAGCACCGACGACACACGCCAGAGGACACAACACTATTGCTCCGCCGCACCAGCTGCCCGTGCCTGTGCCTGCAGTGTACGCGCGCCCCTGTTTTTCTTTTTTTTCCAAAAAAAAAACGAAAATTAGGGGGGGAGGAAGAGGGACACAACCAACCATGGCACACGCGCACCGCACACAGCGCGCACACCGGTGAACGGGAGCCAAGTGGCCCAGGACACCGCACGGGCAACACAACACACCGAGCGAGCACACCGGTGAACAGGAGCCAAGTGGCCCAGGACACCGCAGACGCAACACAGCAAACCGCGCGGGCACACCGGTGAACAGGAGCCAAGCGGCCAAGGACACTGCACACACGTAGGGCGGCCGAGGCACAGGAAAGAACCAATACCCCATGGGTCGGACGCACTGGGGCGACCCAGCCGACCCGCCGGGCCAGTGGCAGGAGCGGTACTCCAAGGCCACTGGTCCGAGCCCGGCCAGGCTGCATCGGGGACCATGGCAAACGTCACCCGGAGCCATGGAAGCAACCGGTGACAGGCGAGCCGGTACACAGTCCAGGAGGGGGTCACCTGCCAAGCAGAGTGGCCCCGCAACTCAAGCCACAAAGGTGAGGCGGTCGTACCGTAGACTAGCGGGAGCAATACCCCTTGTGGTGAGAGATACTCCACAAGGCTGGGCAGCCCCCAGAGCTGCCGCCCAAAGGAGGGGGCATGTGGCCCTACCCATGGACACATGTGGGGACACCCTCCCACCTGGGACACATGGACCGGGTGGCCGCGACAATGCCTTCCCAAGCACATGCGGGAGCGACTTAAGAGGCACCTGACATAGGGCAGTGGGAGGGATAGGACGTCCCCTTGGTAAGACCTCCTTCCTGCAATGTCAAAGAAGGCATCCCGAGCTCCCGAAGATACCTACCTACCTACCTTAAATCAAGAAATTCCTACGCATACAAAGGCGGCGCGCAGGAGCGGCTCCTAGCGAAGCGCCGGAAAATACAGAAATAATGAGATTATAAACGTATGTCTCAGGTAGACTGGAAAATGACGAGACACACATTAATAAATGAACATACAGATTCCACCCACACTGACAGAAGAATCAAAAATCCAAGAATTTGAAAATCAACGAAAAGACTTCAATGAATCAGGTATAAACCACAGGTGTGCTCGTCTCGTATGCAGCATACACATTGCTCGTCTCGTGTCTCCGTGAACGAGTCTTGTAGCAGCGCTAACAAACGATAAAGGGCCAGATTAGAAAGATTGCAGATGATTAGAGGTGAGATCAGGGTGATTAGACATACACACAAGTGCATAGCGACGTTTTTCGCTTGCGCCTCGTTTCACGTTCCCACTTGCTCTCTCTCTCCATCGATAGGTGAGTAAGCCCAGGAGGGGCCACCCCCTGGTGGAGTTCGTGATTGGTGGTAAGATTAGGCAGCCAGACCATGATTGGCACAGGTTGGTCACAAACTCGTGCATGCTCGTGCATTCACACATGCATTAAAGGGTAGGCCACGCGAAATGCGCACGGTAAACCTTGTTTAGGTTACCCAGGGGCTCCTCGGTACATTCTTTAAGAGAACCTGAGGAGTCTCTTAACGCTTGCTTGCTTGACAGGGTGTGTTTGACGACAGTGTATTATAGGTCACACTGAGAAGCGTATAATACGTGGAGTGTGGCTTGGTTCCTCAGCCGCAAACACTGCTTCATTGGCCTTTGCTTTACAGGTGGGCAGATAGGGTGATTGGTGCAGCAGCATACCATTTTTTTCTAGCCCTGCTAAACAAGGGCGCTGATCACACAAACAATTGACTGCACCTCCGCCAGGAGTGGCGAGGGCAGTTCAACTCCATCGACATCCACGCTGTGCACGCAACAAGAGCACCCCTTCCCTCCAAGCCCTAGCAGGGGAAACGCGTTGTGGCGTCCCCTGCTAGGCAACAGTTGCTTAGCAGCGCTGTGTTCTCTTGTCTTCTTCACAGGAGGGTCATTAGGACCCACGACTTGATCTTCAACCACACCCAGTAGAGTGGGCGTGTAGGAGTGGTAGTCCTGAGTGGGGGCTTGAGCCGGTTGCAGAAGTGCTCGCCCTCCAGGATGGTGCCACTGTAGGTAGGGTGTGTAGAGTAGTGGTGTCTCCTGTCCCGCGTGCTTTTCCTCGTGGGCAGGGGAGTGCGTTAGCTTTTGGCCTTTAGCAAAAATGGGCGTTTTGAATGCCCTTAGCACAATTGGCCACCCCCCCACTCTAGTAGGTAGGGCTTTTGCCGTCTTCCCCCATGGATAGGCGCCAGCACAGAAATTGGGCGCCATAGGAGTGGTACCAGTACCTGACTAGGACCTTCGGTCCGGCATCAGCGAAGCCCGGTCTCCGGGAGCCACGCCCGGGAGAGAAGTGAGACACACACAGACATACGTAGCACACTTAGGGGTAAGGTTCAGTCCCTAGCTTTAGACTTGGACGCAAGCGTCTCAGCGAGCCTCAGCAACTGACCAAGGTTGTTCTGGGACAAGTAGTCAACCAGAACTGAATTTAGGCGTCCCTCAGGTAGAACAAACGCAGAGAAGGGCTCCCAGGTGGCCTCTTCGACTTCAAGCCCTTCCCAGAGGGTGAGGAAGCGCCAACCCTGGCAATAGCGGTGGCGTAGGACAGACTTCACCAGGTAGAAGCCCTCCTTAGCCATCTCCTCGGCGTTCATGTCGGGGAGTTCCCCTTCAACTTCCATAGGGCTGGCAGCCCCTTGTAAGTCTAGGGCGGCGATTTCCTCGTCGTTCAGCTCTCACTCCTCCCCAGAGAGGTCTTCAGGATCATAGTAGCGCTTCAGGTGTTGAGCAGCGCACACCAGGGTCCCCCCTAGACGAAGAGAACACCGCACGGTGATACGGTGTCCATCCACTGATAGAATCTTGTACGGCCCGAAGTATGGGTCATCGCTGGTAGAGCGTGGCCAGGCGGGTAGTTGACTGTGGTGAACCAGCACACAGTCCCCCTCTTGGTAGGTGGCTGGTACTCGGTGCGTGTTCTTCTTGTTCCACTGACACTCCCTCACTCTCTGGAGCATAGCCTTGGCCTTGTCCACCTTCGCTTGTTGCTCTTGGACCCATTCACCCACAGAAGAATGGGTGTCCTCTGGATAGGGGGCATGTAGGAACCATGCCGGGCGCCCTAGGAATAGCTCATGGGGCGAGTAGCCAGTAGCTGAACTCTCTTGGGAGTTCATCATGAAGGATCTGACGGGGAGTAGTCTCACCCAGTCTCTGATGCGTTCAGTTTTGCACCATATCCTTACATTCTCCTTGAGGACACGGATCTGTCGCTCACATAGGGGGTTGCTCGTGTGTGAGTAGGGGATCCCCGTAGACACCTGGACATTGAGGGATCTCAGGACCCACTTGTATCAACCGGTATCTGAACGTACTTGTACGTACTCATCGGAGTTGATCTCCTTGGGCGCCCCATAGACACAAAACCACTCCACCAGGAGTATCTTGATAGTCTCCTCCCCGGTAATGTGCTTGGTACATGGGAACACCCTGGTAAACCTGGTCAACCCACAGGTTACCACGAGGGCAAACTCATAGCCCCCGAACTTCGGCATCTCCGTGTGTCCACGTATAGAACACTGTTACCAGAATGAGGGATGGGCAGGGTCGAGTAGAGACCTCTGTCCCTGATATCCCCTGGTTTGCAGGACCTGCACGGGCACTTGTCCACGATGGGCTGGAGGGTTTTCCGCAGTTGGTCGTCAGTCCACGTAGTGTGCAACCACTGCTTGAATAACCTCAGGGTACGGTCAGCACCCACATGACCGCTGGACTCATGGGTCCACTTCAGCAGCGCTGGGACTCTGTCACTAGGCACCACGATGAGGTCCTCGTGCCAGAGGTAGCTCTTGTCCCTCTTCCACTGGTCTTGGTTGACCAGGAGGAGTTCAAGGCGTTTCTCCAGGCGCTTGTAGATATCCCCAAATTCCTTCAGGTACTCCTATTGTTGGAGTCCATCCAGGGGGCGTATCATCGTCATGTTGAGGTCCAAGTGGACGTCCATACGGCTGAACGCCTCCTTAGCCAGCGCTTCAGACCGGGCACCAATCAGGGCGTCGAAGTTGTTGCGGCTGATGTAGTCTGCACACTCGTTCTTCACTCCCTGGATATGGTGTACCGTCAGCCGTAGTTGACTGAGGTAGGTCCACCAGCGTCGTAGCTTGGCCTTCTCAGGTGGGGGGCCCTTCTGGAAACTGCGGACCGGTTCTTGGTCACACAGCCAGACCACAGGGTTACTCCCCAACAGTCGTGCTTGTGAGGATGGCACTAGCATACCCGCGAGCAATTCCTGCTCATAAGTGGAGTAGTTCCCCCTGGCCTGGTTCCATTTCCAGTTCCAGTGGCCCAGAGGTACTAGGACCCACTTGTCGTCAGGGTAGCTGTGTTTGAGGGTTCCATCTCGGTTGAGACCTTCCGTCCCCTAATGGGAAATGGCCGACTCGAACTCCTCCTTCTCGAGTACTTGCCATTGGAACAACGTTCCCCCACCGCCAACATTGCTGGCGTCGGTCACCAGGATAATCTCCCCTTGTGCCCTAGGCACGCCCAAGCACTTAGCGTTGGCCACCTTGTCTTTGAGCTCGTCCAACGCTTGTTGCTCTTGTGGGCCCCAGCCCCAGGTAGTACTCTTCTTGATCAAGTCCGTCAGAATGGCGCTGGTGTAGGTGAAGTTTTTGATATGGCGGCGATAGAAGTTGCACGCCCCAATGAAACTGCGTACATCATGAAGTCTTTTCCTGGGGTCTTCGTGTCGTACCTTAGCATCCATCAGGGGTTTGGCCTTAGAGGCCGCTGGGGTCCACCACCCATAGCCAACGTCAGACCCCAGGTACTGCATGGTCTCCTGCATGAACTCACACTTCCCCAGCTTGAGTCGTGTGTGGTTCTCCTGGCAGACCGCAAAGAACTCACCCAAGAGGATTAGGTGGTCCTCCTGGGTATTGGTCCCGAGGCATACATCGTCGATGTGAGCTTCCATCTGGGCCCAACGGGATATAAGCTCCTGCACCTTAGGTCTCCTTTGTAGGATGGACAAGATGTTGTTCATCAGCTCTTGGAATAGAGCGGGTGCGTTGGCCACGCCAAATGGCATGACCTCCCACTTGAACACCCTCCCCTGAGGGGTGATGAAGGCCAGTAGCTCCTGAGCGTTGGGCGTCAGGTCAAAATGCCAGAATCCGCTCCTCTTGTCCATCTTGGTCTTGTAGCGACAGGAGGCTATCTTCTCAAGGGTAGACTCCATATTAGGAATGGACCCTGAGTGGTTCAGCGTTTTCTTGTTCAGCTCTCAGTGGTCCACTACCAGCAGTTTGGCTGTAGACCCAGGTTTCGCCACCAGGAAACAGGGGCTGCAGTGTAGGGGGTAGTCCCCCTCCTTGTACTCCAGGACTAGGCCAGCGTCGATACATTCTTGTATTTGTCGCTCAATCTCGTCGGCCTGCTCTTTAGGAGCTGGATAGGGTCTCCTCCGGATCTTGTCACCCACGAACTCGGGTTTAAGCTTGAAGTCCATCTGTACCAGCTTGTCACATGAGGCTGGAGGGGGTAGTTCTCCGAACACCTCCAGATAGGTCCTTATAAGCTTCTGCACCCGCGGGTCCAATAGCTTGATCTTGTCCTCCATGTCCTCGTCAGAGTGTAAGTTGCTTGCCCCGTGCGTAATAGATGTCGGGAGGTGATCCTCCAACGACTCTTCGCCCTTGGTAGTGTCCTTCAGCCCTTGGTAGGCATATAGAAGGTCTTCTTCAACCATCTCCGGTGGACGATGGCAAGATAGGCACGCTCGAGGGGGTTCACATACACATTCCTCCGAGAGGTCATCCTCCACACGCTCTTCATGAGCTTAAGATCTACCTCCCTTTGCCAGGTGGTGATCTTCTGTTCGAAGTCCTCCTTCAATTGGGATAGATCTCCCATACGTCCTTGCTTCAGTGGCCATGAGCTGCGGGTAGGCTTAGCGTAGCATAGCTTTTTTCCCACCAACTTCCTCTTGGAGTCCATATACTCCCTTAGCCTGGATCCAGGGTCCAGCTCTTCGTCCACGGGCTCTTCCACCCTCATGGACAGTAGGGGCTTCAGTGGGCGACGTACTCGGCATTCTCCACTTCCTCCACACAGGTCTGCACGAAGAAGGCGTCGTGCTCAGTTTCGTCATCTGAGTGGATAGAGCTAGGTAGCTCGGATAGTCCACACTCAGACACTCCATCAGGAACAGGTACATGGCAGGGCGAGTTGGGGGCGTTGGTGTCAGTCACGACGTACTCATCTCCTCCGGGTATAGTCTCAATAGCATCTTGAGGTCGTAGTCGATCCTTCAAGTCACCCAAGGCGAGTCCATCGCTTTCTCGTTGTATAGCCTGGACCAGCGTCGGGTCCAGATCCTCCCAGGGGACGGAGGTAAGACCTCCGTCCACCACGCTGAGCATACTCCCAAGTCCGGGTTTCCCAATAGGCGTCTTACGCCCCAGAGGCACGTAGATGGCCTCATCAGGTAACCGAACAGAGCTGATAGTCAGCCTGTCCAGGAGGTTTCGCCAGTACTCCTTGCCCCCATGGGCTCGCCAATCGGGGGAACACAGGACCATACCGGAACGTTCCAAGGCCACCTTGGTCAGGACCTTCCCCGGTTCACTGAACCTGGGGTTCCCGTAGGCCATCCCGAAAGAGGGCCAGTAAGATTTATAGCTGCAGTTCTTCCCCTTGCTGCAGTAAAGGTCCAGTACATGCTGCTTGTCGCTGGTGAACAACTCCACACTCAGGTCTTCTCTAGAGTAAACCAACTCCTTCAGACCTTGGTCTAAGACTTCCCCCAATAGTTGATAGTCCTCAGTTTTGGAGGCCGCCATCATGTTCGAGGGCTCCTCCTTCGATAGCCTCAGGTAACTCGAGGCATGTTCCGACTGCTCCAGTGGCATAGACTCTCTGCCACTGCCGTGGTCCACGTAGAGGAGGTAGGGCGCTTGCAGCGTCAGGGATTGTATCTGGGAGTGCTGCTCGAAGAAGTCAGTCCCCAATACAAAGTCGAAGGCCTCAGTGTCCATCACATAGAACCGATGGGCGATAGTTCGGGAGCCCATAGGTACCTCCACTTCACAGTCCCCGC
This sequence comes from Eutreptiella sp. 'Long Island Sound 2002', assembly GCA_964036045.1. Classification (NCBI taxonomy): domain Eukaryota; phylum Euglenozoa; class Euglenophyceae; order Eutreptiales; family Eutreptiaceae; genus Eutreptiella; species Eutreptiella sp. 'Long Island Sound 2002'. The sequence goes on from OZ038394.1 coordinate 47,702,253, forward strand.
AGCTGTGCACCAGATGTCCATCCCCCATGCGTATAGCAGCGGTGGTCATGGTGTTCTTCAGGCTCCCACAAGGTAAAACTTTCTTGGCCACTATAGATATGGTGGCGCCAGTATCCAATACCCCCAGGTATTCGCGTCCCCCTAGTCGGATACGTACCCAAAACACCAGGTCTTGGGTGCCACCGGAGCGTCCCCGTCAGAACTCCGCGGGACAGGTCACCTTGAACCCCTTGTTCCGCAATTTGCGGGCCATCCTCATGAAACGGCTTCTCTTCTTAGCGTTGCCGTCATCACCACCTTCGTGTTCCCGCTTGGCCCCTTGTTCTTTCTGGGCCTGCGTCTGTGAGCGTGTGGTAGGACCAGACTGCCCTCCAGAGGGCTCGGAGTTCCCCCCTGGATTAGGGTTTGGGTTGCCTCCGTTCTTGTCCGTGTTCTTGTTGTCCTTGTCTGGCTGGCGGTTAGCGCCTCCTCCTCGTCATCCTTGACTCTTGTCTTGCCCTTGTCCACGTCCTTTCGACTTGCCCTTGCCAGAGTCGTTGCCTTTGCCTTTGCCTCCACCTTTGCCTGAGCCTTTGCCAGGATCTTCACCCTTAAGCTTCGCCGATAGGCGTTGCTTATGGTAGCACTCATCCTCGTAGTGCTTCCTCTTCCCACAGAAGGCACACGTGATGGTGCACCTGTAATGATCCGGCAGCTTCGCTTTCGCGCCAATGTTCTTCTCCTGCTGCTTCCCCTGGACTACGAAGCAGTCTCGCTGCTCGCAGTCAGGGGCGTGCTGCAGGTGGCCCTGCTTGTCTCTGGCATCACACCAGAAGAGCTCCTTGACATTCTCCATGATACGGGCCCGGGCGTGTTTGGGGGTAGTCCCCTGCCCAGGTCTGGATCCTTGGTACCCTTTGCCATGGCCTTCAGAGCTTCCTCCTGCAGGACGGTAGTTGTTCAGGTGCTGGTCGCTTTCTTTCTCCAGCGCCAGCTCCAGGAGTAGTACGCATAGATCCTCGTAGCGGAGGGATCTAGCCTTGCGCTCTGCCGTTGAACGGCACCCGTCCCACAGCTCTCGAGGGAGCTTAGCCACCAACCAGAATAGCAGGTCCTCGCTGCTGTCGGAACCGGGCGTCAATCGTCCAGCCCAGTGATCCAGGTCAGCCAACAGCTCAGAGACCCTGCCAGGTTTGGGGTTGTTGGGCAGCACGGGCAGGTTCTGGATCTCAGCCCTGATGGAGAGGTCGGTTTCGTAGGTCGGGTACTGTCTCTTCAAGGCAACCAACACATCGGCAAAGGTGGCGGAGTTAGTCACGATCTGTCTGACCTGCTTCTCCAGGTCCTTGGTCTTGCAGCACTGCAGGAGCAGATCGCACTTGACCCATCCACTAGCGTGGGTTTGGCCGGTCAATCGGAGAAACCGGCCAGAATTCTCAGGGAACTCGCTGACGTCCCTGCCTGTGAACTCAGGCAGGTTCACCACGATCTTGGAGGTGGCAATAGCCTTGGCCTCCTGAGACCTGCGTCCCTCAGGGCGTCGGGTCTTCCTCTTCTTCTTCTTCTTCTTCCCACTTGGGTTCTCGGGGTCCTCCAGATCGTCGTCCTCCGAGGGCGAAGCAGAAGTCATAGACGGCAGCTCATCATCGGGGGGGTCTCCGCCTAGATCACTAGAGCCATAGGGCTCCACGTCAACCATTGCCCTCAAGGCTGTCAGCCCCAGCCGGTCTAGCTCGGCTCTCGTAGAATTCGTCACGTGGCTGTAGGGCGGCTGGGCCGTTCTCGGTACCAAAGGGCTTCTCGGTATCGCTGCAGGGGTCGGCATCGGTCGGCTCCCCAGGCTCCCCAGGGTGTTTGTCAGCCCTGCCACCAGGTGGTTGGCCTGTACTCCATGGGGTGACACTCCCAACGTCGTAGGTGACGCTTGGGGCGGTATCATCAGGGGCTCCAGTTTCTCTCGAATCTCTTGAGTGAGGTCGCCAACGATTTTAGAGGTGGCTCCTCGGTGCACCTCGTTGATCTCGGAGCGCGTCAGGGACCTGTTGGAGGATCTCCCAGATCCTCTACTCCTGCCTCCAAGAGACTCAGGTCCTCTCCTCAACCCACTCAAGGTTGCATACCCAGGAACATCCACATAGGTTCCCGTAGCGGGTAGAGGATGGTGATAGTCAGCCGCATACCGTCGCGGCGCAGAACTGGAGGCCACCGGCTCACTGGCAGTAGTTGCCTCAGGAAACGCAGTGGTAGGTGGGCCCAAACCATAGGCAGGGTAGGTAGGCATACCAGTAAAGCCTGTGCCCTCTGCCATAGGCGGGTTTGTTATGGGTGTGGATGTTGCAGCGGCTGGGTCTGGAATTGGGAGTGTGGTGGTTATAGGAGAGGGTGATGCGTGGAGGCCAGAAGCGCTTGGTGCGCCTTCGGAGGTAGAATCATTCGTCAGGTCTTGCCCTTGGTCTTCTCCTTCGTCTGCTATGCCTTCTCCAGCATCCTTCTCGCTCTCTCTCTTCCTCTTCACAGGATGAGTGACGACCTCCTCGACTGAGAGGGCCCGGAAGGCCGACTGGAGATCTTCCAACGAATCCTCCGCCACGTCCACTGGCCCATGTAAGGGCTCCGAAGGTACAGCGCTAGGTCCAGGTGCAGGTTCACCAGGTGCTGGCCTTACTGGTGCCTCAGGCGCTGTCCTCACGTCGGTGTCCTCTTTCTTTGTGTCCATCTTCGTTCGCCATTCTGCTCATATATGACTGATCTCGGCGCACTGATTGTACGGGATTGCTGCCGGTACGCAGAGACAGTCTGCCTCTTGCTATGAGAAAGTTTTATAGTGATTTCAACACTGTGTTTGTGCCTCTCCTGCTGCTTGCTGCTGGTGTAGGGTCTCCTGCTGCTTGTTTTTTAAGGGGCAAATGTTTTAGTTGCTGAAATACACTCAATCCAGGATAGCCCAAGCCAGAGATAAGCAAGTAGAAGAGAATCAGGATCAAAGCATGAAGGGCTGCAGTGTAAACAGTGAAAGATGAAAGAGTATTCACAGAAACTGCAACTCAAGGCACATCTGATTGCATATTCACAAAGATAGCTGAAATGTTTTTGAAAAAGAGTTGGAAAACTGCCCCATGGTCACTCAATCTCCATAGTGCCATCTCAGGAGATGTGCACTCTTTGTTTTGGGTCCCATATGTGCTGAGGTGGCAGGGCATCTGGCAATGAGGTCACTGCCATGTCACACGGGATCTTCCTACTTAGCTAGGCTGACCGGGAATTGAACGCAGGACCTCTCAAAAAGAGGTGCCCAGCCCCCTAGGGTGCATACCACTAGGACAGCTAAGAATTCATGAGAAAACATAGATAAATTCATAGGCTCTGCCTTGGATATGTCAGTTCTCAGTCGACTCAGGAAAAGATGCATTGCCTCACATTGATAGGGGATTAAGGGGTCCACTCCATATCCTGATTGGGTGTTTGGTTCCATAGGTCAAAATGTGTTATCACCACTTTTGGTTTGGCCAATACGAAGATAGAAATGCCTGTGTGCTCAGTGCATCTCTAATACAAGTAGAGTATGCCTCAAAGCATTGGAAAAGCACTTTTTCTTACTCCACCCCCCCTCCCAGAAAAGGGGGTGTCCAAATCTCTCCAGTTTCATCAAGCACACTAACAGTACTTTCTCCATCTCGCGCACAAGAGTACGTCCTCTTGGTGTGCACATATATTACCCTTTGGGTGGCGGTGCACAGGGCTGGCATGATTCAGGTGGGGAGTGAGACCGCTGATCAGGGTTCTGCAGTGACCCAAGCCCTGGGGCTAGTGTTAGGACTTGTATGTTCTTTGTTGCTGGCCTATTCAGACAGCATCAAGGGTCACAATCATGTAGACCCAGCCAACAGTGGCGATCTGTCGGGTACGGAGCAGTTTCCTCCGGTACCTACACATAAATCCAAGGCCTTGGTCCCAGTACGAAACGCTGGACCTGCAATCGGCGTTGGTCTGCCACACAGGGTGGCAGTGTTGCTTGCCAACACATTAGCAGAGTTCACTGGTACTGAACCAGAGTTGGTTGTAGAGGAGGCCACAGGTAGCATGGAAACCGAGTTACCGAGTGTCAGTACCCGCGCCACGGTAGGCCACCGCGGCGCCAACCCTTCGGGGTGGGGATCGGCCCGTATAAACTCAGCTCAGGTTACCGAGTTGAGGGCAGTCACATGTGAAAGTCTGGCGTTGACAGACTTAGATCTGTGGGCGGATTCTGAAAATTCAGATTGCGCGACTGATTCTAGAGTCAGTTCTGACATTGCAGCTAGCGACACAGGCGGTGGTGGGCCGTCCAAGGTGCTACGAAAGAGCACCAAGGCGGTTAAGTCCTCATTCCGTACCCATGAGGGTTGAGGCAATATTCGGCATGCTCAGGCGGCGGCCAGACGCAAAGCGCGGCAAAAATGGCTGCGTGATAGGGATGATTTGGTACTCCGCCAGGATATTGCCCTTCACATTGAGCGATGGGCTAAGTCCCTGGTTGAGAAGTGTCATTTTCGTGAATTTACGGATGTATTCAGTAGTAAACGGCTTGCTCGTTTCCCGAAATATTGGGATGAGCAAAAGGACGGGTTGTCACAGCAATGGGCCGGAGGGAACCTTTGGTCACATCCCCCTGGTAGGCTGTGGGAGCAAACCGTTCAAAAGTTGAAGTTTGAGCAAGGCCGAGGTATTGCTATTGTCCCGACATGTAAGGATAGGGATTGGTGGTGTTCGCTGAGCGAGGTGGTAGTAGACTGGGTAGATGTGCCGGTCGGTGAACCCCTTTTTGTAGATCATGATGGTAAGGTACGCTCAGCCGATAGGGAGTATCGTATAGTTGTAGCAGATGCGCTAGGATGGACTCCTAAAGGATCACAGGCGGAACCAGCAGATACCGCCGACAAGCAGCGCGCTGTATGGTACTCGACCCTTCCCCGCGGGGATTGTGTCGCCCTACACCCGCACGACTGCACAGTTTCCGCTCCTTTTCCACACACACACCCCAAGCCTTCCTTAGAGTCGCTCATGCATGGTACTTCTAAACATCAGGTACAACAAGTTTCTCCCGTGCAGGTCAAATGCCGCCAGATGCGGCGACGGGCACATCGCGAAGCAACCAAACGGGCCAAGTCAGGGGACATCAGTCAGTCAGAGTCCGAAGCGTCCCCAGGTCCAGATAACTCCAGTATGAAGGAGTCTGATACCATGCATGAGCGGCCATTGGTAACTACACCTCCGGTAATGAATGAGTCTTGTGTGGATAGGTCTAGTCTGGGTCCTAGGGAGATAAGCCAGCATGCTTGGGTACAAGGCTACCGCCACCACATCGGGTCTGTCATCAAGTCGGATGAGGACTGGGAAGGATGTGAAGACCTCAAAGCCAAAATTATGGCTCGGTATGAAAAAACCGTTTTTAATCCCATTCGCACTCAGGATGTGACCCCGGAAGCCAAAAAGGCAAGAGGGCCACATTCTACGCTCCGCTTGGAGCTCTTGCCTGAACATGCTGGCCCCAGAGCTGACAAGCCCATACGAGCCGTGGGTGAACGTAAAAAAGCGTTATGGGATAAAATCGTGAAGTTCAAGGACCGAGGCATGCTACGAGATGCAAAAGGACAGCCACAATGGGTCACCAGAGCGTTCTTGGTGCCAAAGCCAGGAAAGGATGATTGGCGGTTGGTCATTGACTACCGTCATCTTAATTCCTGCTTAAAGGGCAAAGGTTTTCCGCTGCCTGTCATTGAGGACCAAATTGCCAACCAGGAGGGCAATTTTATCTTTTCCATCATCGATTTGGAGGATGGTTTTCATCAAATGCATCTGGAGGAGAGCAGCAAGCATCTTACTGCTTTTTGTACTCCATTTGGCATCTTTGAATGGAATGTCCTTCCAATGGGTGTTAAGGTGGGGCCTGCAGCCTACCAACAAATGGTCCAATATGTGACACACAATTGTCCTCAATCCCGACACTACATTAATGGCATTCTATCGTGGTCAGGGCGGAATATTTTAGAGCCGGACAAGCTCACAATTGAGCAAAAACAACAACCGGGAACGCCCAGGAAATTCTTTGAGGCGCATTATGAGGACATGTGCAAGATGTTTGATGCACTGGAGGAGGCTCAGTTAACAGTTAAGCCCTCCAAGGTCCATCTATTCAAACGGATTGTCCAGTATGTGGGTCACATCCTTAAAGATGGATGTCGATATGCAAGTCCCGCCAAAATCTCAGCAGTAAAAGAATGGAAATGGGAGGATATCAAAACAGCCAAGCACATGAAGGGATTCCTTGGGCTCGTGGGCTGGTATCAGGTGTATATTGACAAATTCGCCCAAATGGCGGCACCGCTGATGAACGCTCTCAAAGGGAAATATCAATATGAGCCCAGGGACCCTAATGCCCCACAGACATCCACTGGAGTGCCTCAAAAGAGGAGAAAAATCAGGTTAACACCTAACGAAGCCCGAATTCATTGGACCGATGAAATGAAAACCAACTTCGAGGCCCTTAAGAAGATGTTAACGGAGAAAACCAGGCTGTACTTACCCAAGCCAGGCCTGCCGTGGCGCATCATCACTGATGCGTCCAATTATGCAGTCGGTGGGGTCCTTGAGCAGCAGCAGGAAGATGGTAACTGGCACCCAGTTGCCTTCTATTCTCGCAAGCTGCAAGGGAACAAGGCCGGCGACAATGGGAGTACCAAGGACACAGGGCAGATTGCCTGGACTCCAAGAGAGCAGGAAACATATGCCATTGTGTGTTGCCTGTTGAAATTTGAGTCATGGATCGGAGGATCTGCAGTTGAGATCCAGATTGATCATTCAGCCATTGTGAAATGGTACAAGGAGGACTTGTGTACCATTTCTGGGCCGTTAGGATGGCGGGAACGTTGGCATGAGTTTTTGAGCCGGTTCAACCTTATTATTATTTACCGTTGAGGTGAGGAGAATCAGGTTGCCGATGCTCTTTCTCCGTTTGTTTATCCAGCAGGGGAGGCCCAGGACACCAACTTCCATGGTGGGGATGATGACCTAGCTGGATGGAAGGAAGCCAAAAAACAGGAATGGCAGTCTGTGCGTGATTACCTCAAAACAGCGGAGCCCGAAGCCTTTTCCCATGAGCAAGCCATGCTTAACCAGCTACAGGTAGCCACAGTGGCTGCACTACAAGCGGTTAAGTCGGTCAACACGGTTGAGGCCGAGGCACCCTATGTCGCGACAGACGGCTCCAAGTTTAGCACTCTGGAGGAGCTTTTCATCCACTCCGTGGGGGATGAAAGCCTGGCAGGGCCATCAAGCCGCTGTCAGACGCGTCCCCACATCGTGAAGGGTCGAAAATACACCTGTGCTCAAAAGAAGAGACTTAATTTGGACTCTAAATGCCGACATAAGGCACAATTGGCATCACTGAACATGATTGAGACTATGTCTTCCATGAGTTGGCATATACCGGGGGTGGAAACCCTCGTTGGCGGAGACATAGAAGCCATTAAAGTGCCCCCTGCAATCTCTGTCCTTCATGATGACTGGTCCTCCCACTATGAGCGTGACCCATTTTTTGCTCCCCACTGGGATGCTTTATGGCAGCACAAGTTCATTGAGGTCGACGGACAGTCATATACATTGCATAACGATAAGGTGCGAAGCAATGGACAAGTGTGTGTACCATATGACTTGGTCAAACAAGACATCAAAGCCTGCGATGAGTATGCACACCCTGGCATCAGAAAAACCCTGGAAACTTTCAACCGGAAGTATTCTTGTGCATATCAACTGAAAGAACTACACCAAATGGTGCAATCAATTGTCAATAAGTGCAATATTTGTGGCCAAACTAACGGCCGTAAAGCTTTACAGCCAGAGTCCAATCATCCCGCACCAGTACCCGAGTACCCGTTTGCATCAGTCTGTGTTGTTATTTGTGACCTCAGCGGACATCCTTGTACCGCAAACGGCAACACATATGATTATGTTTTGGTCGTGGTTTGCCGTTTAACGGGCTATGTGGTGGCAGTGCCATACAGTAAGACCCTGACCGCACTTGGTCTAGCGGATCTATATCTGGAGAGGGTGGTGCCCGTCATGGGTATCCCCCAAGAGATCTTTTCAGACCAGGATCATCTGGTTACGGCCGAGTTCTTCAGCGAAGTCTGTAAGCTATCAGGGATCAGCATGAAGCAATCCACCATCAAGAGACCCCAGTCAAACGGGCGTGCGGAACGAGCAGTTCAGGTGGTCGTTGAATCCCTCAGGCAGTGGCTGGTGAAAACAACTCAGCAAAACTGGGCGCAGTTGTTGCCACCAGCCATCTGGGCTTCCAACGACATCCCTGGCCCCATCAGTGGGTATTCGCCACACTATCTAGCGTTTGGCCGCAATCCCATTGGATTTGGAGACTGCCCACCCACTCTTCCCCAATCTGAGTGTCGGGATGCAGTTGGATTCTTCCAACAGCTGGTGCAGGACCGCCGCTACGTACGGGACTCCCTGAATAAGATTCACCGCCGTAAGGCGGAGGAATTCCGAAAGGCACAGCCTCCCCATGTCTATGTCTTTGGGGAGAAAGTCTGGTACAGGAACTACAAGACTAAGAAAGGTACTGATAAGCTGCATCGGGTTTGGGAAGGACCAGGTGAAGTCCTTCAGCACCTGGGTAGCAATACTTACTTGATAGATACCGAACAGGGGGAAATGGCGCTGGACACTATGCGTCTCAAGCCTTACGTGGCCCCTGAGGAGGGTACTCCTCCTCTGCACTACTATACGGACCAAGACTTTCTCGTCGAGTCCGACAAGTACGTCATTGAGGACATTGTTTCTCATACGACGGTTGGACGGGGGAGCCGTAAGCACATAGAGTGGGAGGTCAAGTACAGGGGGTACCCAGAGACCTAATTTCAGCCCGCTAGTGCATTCATGCACGATATTAATGATCTTCGGACCCAGTACAACAAGAAACATCAAATTGACCTCCACCTTAGCGACATTCGCCAAGTGCTGGCCCGTTCGGCACTAAATTATACATTGGATGCGGAGTTGGAGGCCCGTCTGGTTATCCAGATTACGCAATGTACGGCCTGGAGGGCCTTGGTAGCCTCATTTAAGAATGATACACCTTTTTAGGAGTGGTTATAGGGCTTTAGCCTACACTTGCGGTCTCAACCTCTCCGGGTAAAGAGTGTAGTGGCATAGTCTAAGGATCTCGGCCCTTCCTTCGGGATTGTGAGTCCTGATCTCGTCCTATTTGCCGAATTCTGCAGTCAGGAGGGTTGGGACATCAGATTTTCTGAATTTCTGTTGGCCCGGTAGCTAAAAATGATGCACTGCGGACCTATTGTCTTGACATTGTGATAGGATACCAATTTTCTGAATTTCTGGTTTGGGTTCGGCCCTTCTTGTGTGGCCCTACCGTCACGGTGAGGATCCCGAGGCTCGGCCCTTTGCGTCATTGTGGCCCTGCTGTACAGATGTCATGCATGGATCCGTTGTGCATCACACTTGAGCTCCCTTTCTCATTTTTTCAGGATCCAACAAGCATCAGAAATTTCAGTGACATGCCAAAAAAAGTACCGTAAATTTCTGAGGTATTGCATTGCTACCTTGTGAATCCTTCGCCCGTTCCTTCGGGAGTGTGTGGCCTGGGAATTGCCGGGTTCAAGCGGGTAGTTCGACCCCTTGCTTTGAAGCATGGGTGGTCCTGCCGCACCGCTTACGAGTGATGAGGGGCCTCAGCCCCTATTCTTCCCTCTCCATGTGTTTGGTAGCATGTTAAGTTAGGGTTCATCACATTTGCAAACATGTCATACCCTGCTCTGCACCCTTTCGGCCCGTGCGTCAGAAATGCGTGGCCCTAGGCGGTCTAGGGCACATTACATTGCTCGACCCCTTCCTTATTAGGTTGTATGGTCCTGTTTTTGCTTTGGTAGGGTGACAACATTCGTTTTTGTGCCATCTCTTCTCCATATTTCTCCTCCACCCCCCTGAAATTGTCCTGAAATGTCCAGCAGTGAAGTACCCCCCTCCCCATGGGTACAGGGGGCCGGTTTTGGTTACAGGGTGACCAAAACGGGTCGAGATTGGTGCATTAGGTCCCAAGGGGCCACCAGAATTTTACGAAATTCATTTTTGATTCATTTTTGAATTTTTATAACATTCCTGGTCGGTCCCAGGGGTCCAGCCAGCCAGTCAGTCAAATTCCTCCTCCCCTCCCTTCTTCCCATGCCCATTCCCCTGCCCTTTGTCTTTCTCTTTGTTTTTTGTTGTTTGTGTTTGCCAGCCGTCGCATTCAGGTGTCCAATGCCCGAGGCCGCGGTCCGCGTGGCCGAATTTCAACTCAATCCTTCCCCGAAGTCCGAATTTTAATTTTGTAAGTCCATGCCTCAACCCAGCTCCGACAGTTTGCAGTGCGTGTACCGTCTTGTCCACCAACGCCATGTCCGCGTGTGCGCACGGTAAACCACATGTCTCAGTGCGTGTACCGACTTCGTTGGCATCGCCATGCTCGCGTTAGCGCACGGTAAACAACAAGGGTCAGGGTCAGGGTAGGGTTCACGCCCCCTCCCCGAGGCAATTCGGGCGTGAGAGGTGACAGCCCCCCCCCCCCCCCCCCTTACAACCCATAATTCAGGCTGCAGAATTTTTACAGCCCGACAGGGTCACTTTGGGAGGGTCACAGGGGTCCACAGGCGGTTACAGTGAGCCTGAGATTGTTTCAGAAACCTCAATGGGGTCCCAAAGGACTCCTAGAACTTTAGGAAACAATTTTTCGACGCGTTTTCAATTTTTGGCGCGATTCCTGGTCGACATCAGGAAATCAGCCAGCTGTCAGCCAGAATTCTGACAGCCCCCCCCCCCCCCTCCGGGGTGAAAGTGTGTTTTTTCACCTCCGTGACCCGGGCGGGTGATATAGGGTACACTCCCCCCTATTTTAGGGATGCCGAGTGCAACAGTAGCACTCTCTTCCCACGAATTGGCACCCACGTGGCACTGTGAGGTACAGATAAGGTCCAGATTGACAGTTTTTCGCTTTGGCAGAGCAAACACCAATTTTTGATGCCAAAAATTGGGTTTTAGCATCTTACGTCCGATATGGGCGATTCAAGTGTGTAACCCCCCTATTTTGGGTATGCCAAATTCAGTTTTGATGCCCGTTTGGACCCACAGGTCACTGATTTCCCCCCCCCCCCCCGCCCTGCTGCTGCAGATTCTGATTTCTGGCTGGCATCAGGCAAAAATCGATTTTTTGGACAAAAATTCAATTTTTGTCAAATTTTTGCCCTAGGGGGTCCATTTCACATACCACCCCCCCAATTCGAGGGTGCCTGACGCACTGGCGACCCTCGATTGCCACCAGATGAGGTCCAGTGACCTGCAGCAGGGTGTGGGTGGTGCTGTTTGTCAAATTTCAGCACCGCACAGTTTTTCAAGGGGCTGAAAATGCTCTTTTTGGGAACATTGACCAGAACTGATGTCCAGCACCCCCAACCCCCCTAATTTGAGGGTGCTGAGTTCAAATATGACTTCGGCGGCTCAAGTTGCATGGTCAAAAACGAAGGAAAAGGTAGGAAAATGACAGGTTTCCAAAGGCATCGAAAAATAGTTGTTTTGCTGGATATTATAAAAGCGTCGCAAACAAGTATGGCGGATTAAATATTTCTATAAGAATGATGTGTCCCATGGGCGAGACAGGGAAAAGTATTGTTTGGTGACTATTCTTTGCGCGAGGCCTCGCGCAAAGACGTTCATTTGCGTCAGATTAATGTGATACAGCACGACACATTAGGCAGGTTGTCGGTAAAATGGAACGCTGTCGTATTTATACACGTAACTTAGTACCATTATCAGGATTGCGTGATAGAGATGGATCTATTAACGAATAAACTGCAACAATGGTGTACCGAAGAATCTTGAAAAGTATAAATGTTCCGGAACAAACTGCAGTTTCAAGCGCGAGGCCTCGCGCATGGAACGGCGCATGAAAAACATTGAAGTTTCGGTGATCATTGCGCGAGGCCTCGCGCAATGGAGGTCACAAGCGTTCATAAAAACCCAAATTGGACAGATCCACCAACTACACAGCATGTACGTTCCCTTGATGGGGCGCTGCTGCATGGGCGCCCATACAGGTCCCGCCGGCATCTCCGGTTTTCATACTGTGGTCACCGCTGACTTCACTGCCCAACAGCGATAGAAGCGCGCCGCAACTGGGTACCACAATCAGGATTAACTAGTGAAATGTGGGAACACCAGACAGTTACAGGTAACCGAAAATGGTGCATGCGACAAGCGAATCACAGAATAATTGGTCGCGCGAAAACTGAGTGACAGGTTGATGTTTGAAATCAAGAAAGTTTTTCAAACAGCGATTTTTACGCAGATACAGTTACGCAATTATTTTTTACAGCAACAATGCCCCTGCGAAAAGAGGTGGACCTTGAGAAGACAGTGGCCGCAGCATCCGGAGTTTTCCGCGATGTCTGCTCAGAGGAACCGCCGTACCACACGGCAGAAGAACTGTGGGAAGGGCTAAAACAGGGGGACGAGGGCGCGCGATTGTTGTTTGTGTTTTTTCTGCGTCTGCGCAAAAATGAACGGACGCGTTGCAGCGTTGAAAAGGCGATTGCGGCAGAAGGGAAGAGATGCGTTGGTGTTTTGATAGAGGAGGCCTGGTGCCTCTATTTGCTGATGCGCCACCGCGCAGTTCCATACCAGGGAAAACCAAAGTCAGTTGTTGCAGTAGAGGGAAGTAGGGCGCAGCGTCGCATTTTAGCAAGGTCAGGTCTGGCGCCATACAGCGCATCTTCGCTGAAGGAGAAGGCCGCAGTCAGGTTACAGACTACATGGGACAAAATTTACCAACAGTGGGTTGTGTTGTGGATGGACAACTGGTACAACAAACAGTTTACCACAAATCCTGATAAGAACGACAAAAGCCTGAACGCAACAGCGTTGGCTGTGTTGCTACTCAAGGATGCACCGCGCTACTGGCATGGTCATCTTAGCCTGGAAGACCTTGAACGGCGTGTTCCTATTGTTGCACGCATGCTGGGAAACACCGAGGGAACGTTTGCACGTATCCTGCACGATCTAAGATTTGCAAGCACGCGACCTGTTGTGCGAAACATTAGGGCACCGCTTGACATTATTCGCCCTGTACCTGCCAAGAGACCACATTGGCGACCCCTTTGTCTAAGCAAAGAAAAGGTAAGCGGCAACCTATCGCTTCTTAACCTACTGCAATTTACTAGGGACTTGGCGCAGCACAGCCGACCAGTTGTCCCTGTCTTATGTGATGAGAACATCCATTACCGCATTTGTAAGATGATGTACGGTGAAAAAACAACGGGTTGGAACGTCCGGCGTTTTTTGCGTTCACACCCTATACTATATGGTTTCTGGCACGCGTACAAATTTTGCGTTACACAAACGTTTCGCTCATTTTGGCCGATTGTGACTTTTTTTCGTAAGGGTTTGTTGCGCAGCGGTGACACAGTCCCCTGTTTTCCCAAGCTGATCACAATGGAGATAACTGTTGGTGCACTGCTGTTGGGTATGGGCCCCGACATACGGCGCCTTAACCGAAAATGTCATTCCCTTGAGCTGGCACGTCCTGCAAATCGGCGAAGTCGCCTCCGTTACGCTGTGTGTAAGGCCATGCAGGTTCTGTTAACACAATACTGTCCCATGTTACTGTACCTAGGACACCTCGTTAGGCAGTGCAATTGGGCTGGGGAGACGGCCAACACGGGTGTTTTTGCTTCTGAGGGATTGCAGATTGTTATGTGTCTGTTAGACCGTTTGAACATGGGGGACACACTTTTAAAATAGGAGCGCACTGTTGCAACTGCGCTATTGTGCCACACTGCATGGCACACAGCCATGCCTGGACAGGCTTTTGCCGAGGAATTTTGTGAAAGTGTGCTTTCCGGCCTTGTGACAAAGAAGGGCCAAAACAGAGGTGCAGTAACCATTGAAGATGTTGACGATCTGTATCAGCTCATCACTATCCGCAAAGAAGGTCACAGGGTGAACGTCTGTAAAATCCCCAATTCCTTTGTCAATTCCGTGCGTCAGCGGTTAACTGCGTACTTGAACGCAGAGCGTGTATATGTGCCTTGGGTTAGGTGGTGTGCTGAGCCTACTTGTGCAATTCAGGCGCATTGGCCGCGCAGGGGTGTACCTAACTTTCCACCGTCTCTTCTAATTCCAAAGGGTTCTAACCACTACAAACAAGTCCTTGTGTCTGTGTTGTTGGTGCTAACGCAGCAGGGGCCACTTAAGGCTGGTTTCAAGCGAAAACTGTCGGAGCTGATCCCCCAACGCAGTGTGTTGGAGGAACAGAGAGAGGCGGACACGCTGCGAAACGTTCGAAGACGATTGGAGAACATGCAGTGATGCGCGAGGCCTCGCGCAAACAGCATGAAACAACAGGTTAATACACCCCCTCTCTTGCGCGAGGCCTCGCGCAAGGTTGTCAGTCAAAAACAGTGGCGTGCCCCTTCAGTTTTGCATTCTCAACCATACTGTACTCGTATTCGCTAAAAGCACCCCACATATGCATTATCCACGACGATTTCACCCATTTTTAATGTTATGTTTTCTTCAATACAGGCTTTCTTCTTATCGCAGAATGGCAAGCCCCGCCCAAAAAACAGCCGAGGAACGAGAAGATACCGACTATGACCCTGGGACCTCGGGATCGGAGACTGGAACACCAAAGAAGGGGCGTAAGAAGATGGAAACACCAGATCCTGGCTTAACCTTGGGTACTGACATCGAGGACCACCTGAAGCCGGACGGGAGGCAGGTGGAGGTTGAGCTGGACAACATGAGAATCGACCAGGAGAAGACAAAGGGGCAGATCAGACGGAGAGATGCGAAGTTACTGCAGAAGCGTATTGAGTCACTCGAAGCAGCACCACCAACAGGCCCATTACACGTCGTTCTCTGGGAAGATAATAGTACGTTGCCAACCAACTTTTCGCTCTTCTCGTTGCGCGAGCCCTCGCGCAAAGACGTGTCTCATATTTGCAGATGGCGATTATTGGTGTGTATCTGGACAGCACAGCATGGAAGCGGTTGCGAAGATTCGGGAGAAGGGACGCACCGCGTGTCTGGATCTGAAGCAGTGGCATACTACATGCATCGCCGATATTCTAAAGCCTACGACACCGTGGGCCTTCCGTGCAAAGCTGGCGGGACAAGCACAAGGAAGCGCACAAGACGTTGAGCCAATTCCGCTGTATGAGGCAGCAGATAACCTCATTCGATGTGTTGAAGATCAGCGGCGGCGAGGCCTACCTGACACCTACAGCAATCTCAAGATCGCCATCGTGGATGCTGTGCAGATGAGTGCGCTGGTTCCAACTGCTGAACTGAAGCAACCTGGTCAATTCGTATGTTCATTAATCGTTGTTTCGGCGCTCTTCGTTGCGCGAGGCCTCGCGCATAACGTTGTCACCTTTAAGGACAAAACGTATAAATTGTGGAAAGATTTGATGACGTTTGCCTACTATGCTGGTCCGGAAGCTGTGAAAGGTCTGCAGAAGTTCCACGACAAAGGGGAGAAAGTCACGAAGAACGCGCTGAAGAAACTAGACAGGATCCTGTTGCCGGAGTTCTACAACAAAGTGGCAGAAGTGATGCAGGAAGAAAAAACAACCCTTAAATCCTTGCAGATTTCGTTTGACGACATCATCTTTGAGCAATGGGTCTCAATGCATCTGGACCACCCGCACAACGGCCAGTACGTTCGACCTGAGAAAGGTGTGTACCATCGACGCGACTTGGGTTCCATTTCTGCATCAGTGCGCCGCACTTTCTCCATTTCTGTTCTTTAGCCAAAGACATGCGGACCCGTAAAGAGGTTGCTGCACTTGCAAGGCCTGCCCTGAAGGTGACTCTTGGTACATGGGGCTATTGGCGTGAGTCTGAAGGCAAAAGTCGCGGTCCATGGCCGGCATGGAAATCCATGATTCGCGCACCACTGTGGCAGGTGGCAGAGAAAGGCAAACCCGCCCCCCTGAAATTCCTCAACGTCCAAAAACTCCTGGGTCAAGAGCCTACCAAGAGCCGTGTGGTCCCCCCACCTGCTGGCGTTACTGGTGACTTCAAGACAGTGGAACAGCAGGATCCATCATTGTCAAGTCAAACTATCACAGTTAAGGCGACCCGAATTGCAGCGTTGAACCACAAACCCCCGAAGCGGTTCATGGAGATTGACAAGAACCTGATTATCATCAACGGCGACATAGTTGAACATCTTGCTCCTGAGACGATGTGCCCAGCCTGGCTGTATGAAGAGATGGCGCGTGCCGATACCCTTATCTGCGGCTCCAAAACTGTTGTTGACAACATGTTCAACGTGCTGGAAACGGAAACAGAGGGGCGTCTCAACGATGATTTGAACGCGCCGCGCATTGGCCACATGTTGCTCATTCCCATCTTCAGTTGGCCAGTCAAACCGAAGCCTGCAGGGGATCTTACAACGTTTGACGTTCGCTGGTTGCTGATTGCGTCACCGGATAGCTGGTCGAGAAAGGTACAATTCCCTCATTACGTCCGCTCTTTGCGCGAGGCCTCGCGCAATAACTTCCTCCTCATTGCAGATTTCGAATTATCTGACGTTTGGACCTCCTCAAGTAGAGGGGATGGATCCTGTTGAATTTGGCGGTCACCTTCCGATAACGACGGTTATGTGGTATTTCGACACTCACCACGTTCACCTGAAGCAGGATAAGACCTTCAAGCCTGCGTTTGTGTTCATTGATCATCAGCCGGATCTGGTGTGCAAGATCGCGTCCGTCGAGCTGGATTCTCACATGTACCTTCTTGGTGTTACCTCCGACAATCTCTCCGATTGGGTCAACAGAGTGCAGACTCAGTTGAACCATGTATTGACACAAGAGTCGAAACTGCACGCGTCTGGTGATTGGGACCAGCAAGCCAACTGGGCAAACCGTGGTATTCCCCTATGGGTTTGCGATGACAAGGTGGGTTATGAGGCGTTGTCGCTGAAGGAGGAAGAGACTGTTGAGAAAGGTCAAGCTGCAGAAGCACTGGCCCCTGCAAAGCGGAAGTCTACTGGTGGGGAACCAGTCCCCAAGAAGAAGAAGACTGCCTCCAAGCCTCAGACGGCAAAGTCGGTTACCGGTGCAGAATCCGACGAGAGCGATGGGGATCAGGAGGAGGAGAGCGAGGAAGAGGAGGAGGAAGCGCAGGTCTCCCAGGGCAAGGCAGCGAAGAAAGTGGCAGCGAAGCCGAGGTCCGAGGAAACCGGGGCCCGAGCTCCATTCAAGCAGCCAGCCCGTCAGTCCCAACCAAGAAGCGCGCCCGCAAAGCCACCTCCTAAGGGTAACACGTCCGTTGCTAAGGCTATGGGTTCTAAGATGCAAACTGTTCCGAAGAAAAAGTAATTTCTTCGCTTGTTCTGATATATTATGCGCGAGGGCCCGCGCTATGCATTCCTCTTCGACGACCTTTATGCTGTCACCTTGTGCGGCACATTTTTCTCTGTGATGCATTTTATTGCGCTGTTGTGTTGGTGTTTGCGCGAGGCCTCGCGCAAAGAAGTGGTGCCAAAAAATGCTTCTTGTGGTGCTGCGTGCAACATGGTTTTCGAAAACTGGGTTTCCAAAGGATTGAAAGCTCACGGGTGTTTTTATTGCAAAGCATAAATGGTAGAGGAAACAAAAAGTCGTGGTTTTCCCAAAAAAAAGTTCATTTTGGCGGAAACAAATCATTTTCCCGGGCAGTCGGTTTTGTTGAAAATAAAGGAAAATGGACCAGTTAATTGCTTTTCACGGGATTTTTGGTTCTTGCGTTTTACGTCCCCCCCAAAAGGACTATTTTTTCGCAGTGCCGTGGAGAGGCAGTTTTGGGCGCATTTTGACCATGCAACTTGAGCCGCCTAAGTATGATGCTTGTTCTGCGCCATATCACAGTGGTACGACAGAATGTCCATTTTTCGGTGTCCGGAGTTCATTCTTCCCGTTTGCCATTTTTTTCACGGTGAAAATGGGAATTTCAGCTTAAATGGTCCAGCCTGACCTACAAGCCTCATACACCCCTATTTTGAGGGTGCTGAATTCAACTGTGACATCCGTTTGCTCTCAAATAGCCTCAATGCATGGCCATGGACCTGTGGGGGTCGGTGACATACTCCCTCCAAAGAAATCCCTCCACCCCTTTTCATTGACGATTTTTTTTGCCAATTTGGGTTGAGATCGACCAGGTGCATGGCCGGGACGCCATGGCATAGTCTAGGAAGGGGGTGTAATGAAAATGGGCATCGCGGCATCAATTGGCCACTATTGGACCAGAAATTTCATTAAAAAGCATCACAAATCCTCAAATCCCCATTAACAATTGAGGATCGGAGAAAAGTTTATAGTGTTTTCAGCACTGTGTTTTGCCTCTCCTGCTGCTTGCTGTTGGTGTAGGGATTCCTGCTGCTTGTTTTTGGAGATGAAAAGCTTTGGTTTTGATGAAATACAGTCACTCCAAGTCACTCCAGGATAGCCCAAGCCAATAGTATGCAAAGAGAAGAGGATTCAGGATCAAAGCATGAAGGGCTGCAGTGTAGACAGTGAAAGATGATTGAATATTCACAGAAACTGCAACTCAGGTAACATATGAATGCATATTCACAAAGATAGCTGAAATGTTTTGGGAAAAGAGTTAGAAAACTGCCTCAGGATCACTCTCTCTCTATAGTGCCATCTTAGAAGATGTGCACTCTTTGTTTTGGGTCCCATATGTGCTGAGGTGGCATGGTATGTGGCGATGAGGTCACTGCCATGTCACATGGGATCTTCCTACTTAGCTAGGCTGACCAGGAATTGAACCCAGGACCTCTCAAAAAGAGGTGCCCAGCCCCCTAGGGTGCATACCACTAGGATAGCTAAGAATTCATGGAAAAACATAGATAAATTCATAGGCTCTACTTTAGGTATGTCAGTGCTCAGTCAACTCAGGAAAAGATGAATAGCTCCACATTGAAAGGGGATTAAGGGGTCCACTCCATATCCTGATTGGATGTTTGGTTCCATAGGTCAAAATGTGTTATCACCACTTTTGGTTGGACCAATACTAAGATAAAAATGCATGGATGCTCAGTGCATCTCTAATACAACTAGAGTATGCCTCAAAGCAATGGAAAAGCACTTTTTCTTACTCCCCCCTTGTGCTGTGGTGGCCACCACTGTCGCATTTTACGAAAAAGGGAATTTTTCTTGGCCTTTCCTTGGTTTCCACATCTACTTTAAAATACCTACAGTCTCCCTCACACTGAAAAATGGGCGCTCACCATGGCTGGCGTCCTTTTGCTGCTGTGATTGTATCATTTCCTCCAGAAGACTCAGCGCTCATGGCGCTGCCGGGGCTCCTGTGGCTTGGTTGGGTTAGATTGGGAGCATGCCAAAAATGTGCATATACACCCTCCCTCCAAGACGCAGCGTCGACACAACCCAAACGCAAGACACATTATACACACTCGCATGGGTTCTCGTAAACCTGCTGGCGACCTGTGACCTTTCTTAGGGCGAAGGGAGTCGAAAAAGAAATTAAATTGCCCCTTGGTGGGGTCTTGCTTCTGCTCAGTCTCTCCAGGCACCTGCGTTTCGGCCCGAACACGGCCTACTCAGCGAGGCTGCGCGTGGGTATCTGCAGAGGCAGGAATGGGAGATTTATGGACGAATCCACGCAAAAACGAAGCGACGACACCAAAATCCGTCAATTGACGGCCTAGAATTTTTCTGAAACGACACACCTGAGCAGAATCCAATTGTGCATCAGAAGCACATTTTTATAGAAATTATAGTCATCTCTGGATTTTTTAAGTCCAGAAATTCATACGCATAAAATGGCGGCGCGCAGGAGCGGCTCCTAGCGAAGCGCCGGAAAATGGAGAAATAATGGAATTATAAACGTATGTCTCACGTAGTCTTGAAAATGACGAGACACACATTAATAAATAAACATACAGATTCCACCCACACTAATAGAAGCTTCAAAAATTCAAGAATTCGAAAGTGAACGAAAAGACTTCAATGAATCAGGTATAAACTACAGGTATGTTCGTCTCGCATGCCGCATACACATTGCTCGTCTCGTGTCTCCGTGAACCAGCCTTGTAGCAGCGCTCACAAAGATAGAACGCGATAGAGGGATTGATTAGTAAGATTGCAGATGATTAGCGGTCAGATCAGGGTGATTAGACATACACACAAGTGCATTGCAACGTTCTTCGCGTGCGCCCCTCACTTGCTCTCTCTCCCAGCGGTAGGTAAGGTGAGTAAGCCCAGGCGGGGCCACCCCCTGGTTGAGTCGTGATTGACGCGCAGATGGGCAGGTTTGCCCACGTTTCACGTGCATACTCGTGCATGCACACACGCATTAAAGGGTAGGCCACGCGAAGTGCGCACGGTAAACCTTGTTTAGGCTACCCAGGGGCTCCTCAGTACGTTCTTTAAGAGAACCTGAGGAGTCCCTTAAAGCTTGCTTGCTTGACAAGGGTAGCTGCTCCTGCAGCGTGTTTGCGAACAGTGTATTATAGGTCACACTGAGAAGGGTATAATACCTGGAGTGTGGCTTGGTTCCTCCGTCGCAAACGCCCTTCCATTTGCCTTTGTTTTACAGGTGGGCAGGTAGGGTGATTGGTGCAGCAGCCTTTTTTTTATGCCCTGCTAAACAAGGGCGCAGATCACACAAACAAGTAACTCCGCTCCGCCTGTGGCAGAGCAGGGAGTCCGACTTCATCGACATCTGCGCCTTGCACGCGAGAGCACTCCTTCCCTCCAAGCCCTAGCAGGGGAAACACGTTGTGGCGTCCCCTGTTAGGCCACAGTTGCTTAGTAGCGCTGTGTTCTCTTGTCATTTCACAGGAGGGTCGCTAGGACCCGTGAGACCTTCACCTTCGCAACGCCCAGTAGAGGGTGCGTGTAGGAGTGGTAGTCCTGAGTGGGGGCTAGAGCCAGTTGCCCAGTGCTCGCCCACCAGGATGGTGCCACTGTAGGGTGTGTAGGACCTGTAGGGGGTGTGTCACTGTCCCACCCGTTTCCTGCAATTTTAGCAGGGTTGGTGGGCTGTGACAGTGGTTAGGTCAGTGTTTTGGCCACATAGCAAAACGGCGTTTTCATGCCTTCATAGCTTTTGGCCACCCCTCCCTGTAGTAGACAGATAGGTAGGGAAAACAATACCTGGATTAGTACGCTGGGTATTCCCCCAAGGTTTTGCGCCAGCACAGAAATTGGGCGCATAGGGGAGGGGAGACCCGGGGCGTACCCCGTGGCATCAATAAGCCAACCCTCCAGGTTAAGCAAGGGCGCAGACTTGGGTATAATTAGGACACCACTTCTGCGGCTTGCTCTCAGGACCTTAGGACTAGCACGCTCACACATACGCTTTGGCAGGTAAGGGTAAGGTTCAGTCCCTAGCTTTAGTCTTGGAGGCAAGCGTCTCAGCGAGCCTCAGCAACTCACCAAGGTTGTTCTGGGACAAGTAGTCAACCAGAACTGAGTTTAGGCGTCCCTCAGGTAGAACAAATGCAGAGAAGGGCTCCCAGGTGGCCTCTTCGACTCCAAACCCTTCCCAGAGGGTGAGGAAGCGCCAACCCTGGCGATAGCGGTGGCGTAGAACAGACTTCACCAGGTAGAAGCCCTCCTCAGCCATCTCCTCGGCGTTCATGTCGGGGAGTTCACCTTCAACTTCCATAGGGCTGGCAGCCCCTTGTAGGTCCAGAGCGGGGATTTCCTCGTCGTTCAGCTCCCACTCCTCCCCACAGAGGTCTTCAGGATCATGGTAGCGCTTCAGGTGTTGAGCAGCGCACACCAGGGTCCCCCCTAGACGGGGAGAACACCGCACGGTGATACGGTGTCCATCCACAGATAGGATCTTGTACGGCCCGAAGTATGGGTCATCGCTGGTAGAGCGTGGCCAGGCGGGTAGTCGACTGTGGTGCACCAGCACCCAGTCCCCCTCTTGGTAGGTGGCCGGTACACGGTGGTTGTTCTTCTTGTTCCACTGACGCTCCCTCACTCTCTGGAGCATAGCCTTGGCCTTGTCCACCTTCGCTTGTTGCTCTTGGACCCATTCACCCACAGAAGAATGGGTGTCCTCTGGATAGGGGGCATGTAGGAACCACGCTGGGCGCCCCATGAATAGCTCATGTGGCGAGTAGCCAGTAGCTGAACTCTCTTGGGAGTTCATCATCAAGGATATGACGGGGAGTAGTCTCACCCAGTCTCTGGTGCGTTCAGTTTTGCACCATATCCTGACGTTCTCCTTCAGGACACGAATCTGTCGCTCACATAGGGGGTTGCTCGTGTGAGAGTAGGGAATCCCCGTAGACACCTGGACATTGAGGGATCTCAGGACCCTCTTGTACCAGCCAGTATCTGAGCGTACTCGTACGTCCTCATCGGAGTTGATCTCCTTGGGCGCCCCATAGACACAAAACCACTCCTCCAGGAGTATCTTGATAGTCTCCTCCCCGGTAATGTGCTTGGTACATGGGAACACCCTGGTAAACCTGGTCAACCCACAGGTTACTACGAGGGCGAAGTCATAGCCCCCGAACTTCGGCATCTCCGTGTAGTCCACGTGAAGAACACTGTTAGCACAGTGAGGGATGGGCAGGGTCGAGTAGAGACCTCTGTCCCTGATATTTCCTGGTTTACAGGACCTGCACGGGCACTTGTCCACGATAGGCTGGAGCGTCTTCCGCAGTTGGTCGTCAGTCCACGTAGTGTGGAACCACTGCTTGAACAGCCTCAGGGTACGGTCAGCACCCACATGACCACTGGACTCATGGGTCCACTTCAGCAGCGCTGGGACTCGGTCACTAGGCACCACGATGCGGTCCTCGTGCCAGAGGTAGCTCTTGTCCCGCTTCCACTGGTCTTGGTTGACCAGGAGGGGTTCAAGGTGTTTCTCCAGGCGCCGGTAGATATCCCCAAACTCCTGTAGGTACTCCGATTGTTGGAGTCCATCCAGGGGGCGTATCATGGTCATGTTCAGGTCCAGGTGTACGTCCATACGGCTGAACGCCTCCTTAGCCAGCGCTTCAGACCGGGCACCAATCAGGGCGTCGAAGTTGTTGCGGCTGATGTAGTCGGCACACTCGTTCTTCACTCCCTGGATATGGTGTACCGTCAGCCGTAGTTGACTTAGGTAGGTCCACCAGCGACGTAGCTTGGCCTTCTCAGGTGGGGGACCCTTCTGGAAACTGCGGACCGGTTCTTGGTCGCATAGCCAGACCACAGGGTTACTCCCCAACAGTCGTGCTTGTGAGGATAGCACCAGCATACCCGCGAGCAGTTCCTGCTCATAGGTGGAGTAGTTCCCCCTGGCCTGGTTCCACTTCCAGTTCCAGTGGCCCAGAGGTACTAGGACCCACTTGTCGTCAGGGTAGCTGTGCTCGAGGGTTCCATCTGGGTTGAGACCTTCCGTCCCCCATTGGGAAATGGCCGAGTCGAACTCCTCCTTCTCTAGTGCTTGCCATTGGAACAACGTTCCACCACCGCCCACATTGCTGGCGTCGGTCACCAGGATAATCTCCCCTTGTGCCCTAGGCACGCCCAAGCACTTAGCGTTGGCTACCTTGTCTTTGAGCTCGTCAAACGCTTGTTGCTCTTGTGGGCCCCAGCGCCAAGTAGTACTCTTCTTGATCAAGTCAGTCAGTACAGCGCTGGTGTAGGTGAAGTTTTTGATGTGGCGGCGATAGAAGTTGCACGCCCCAATGAAACTGCGTACATCATGAAGTCCTTTCTTGGGGTCTTCGTGTCGTACCTTGGCATCCATCAGGGGTTTGGCCTTAGAGGCCGCTGGGGTCCACCACCCATAGCCAACATCAAACCCCAAGTACTGCATGGTCTCCTGCATGAACTCACACTTCTCCAGCTTGAGTCGTGTGTGGTTCTCCTGGCAGACCGCAAAGAACTCACCCAAGAGGATTAGGTGATCCTCCTGGGTATTGGTCCCGAGGCATACATCGTCGATGTGAGCCTCCATCTGGGCCCCACGGGATATGAGCTCCTGCACCTTAGGTCTCCTTCGTAGGATGGACAAGATCTTGGTCATCAGCTCTTGGAACAGAGCGGGTGCGTTAGCCACGCCAAACGGCATGACCTTCCATTTGAATACCCTCCCCTGAGGGGTGATGAAGGCCAGTAGTTCCTGCGCGTTGGGCGCCAGGTCCACTTGCCAGAATCCACTTCGCTTGTCCATCTTGGTCTTGTAGCGACAGGAGGCTATCTTCTCCAGGGTAGACTCCATATTGGGAATGGACCCTGAGTGGTTCAACGTCTTCTTGTTCAGCTCTCCATAGTCCACTACCAGCCGTTTGGCTGTAGACCCAGGTTTAGCCACCAGGAAACAGGGGCTGCAGTGTAGGGGGTAGTCCCCGTCCTTGTACTCCAGGACTAGGCCAGCGTCGATACATTCTTGTATCTGTCGCTCAATCTCGTCGGCCTGCTCTTTAGGAGCTGGATAGGGTCTCCTCCGGATCTTGTGACCCACGAACTCGGGCTTCAGCTTGAGGTCCATCTGTACCAGCTTGTCACATGAGGCTGGAGGGGGTAGTTCTCCGAACACCTCCAGATAGGTCCCTATAAGCTTCTGTACCCGCGGGTCCAATACCTTGATCTTGTCCTCCATGTCCTCGTCGGAGTGTAAGTTGCTTGCCCCTTGAATAGACTTCGGGAGGTGGTCCTCCACCGACTCTTCGCCCGCGGTAGCATCCTTCAGCCCTTGGTAGGCATACAGAAGGTCTTGCTCAACCATCTCCGGTGGACGATGGCAACATAGGCACGCTCGAGGGGGTTCACATACACATTCCTCCGAGAGGTCGTCCTCCTCTGGGGTCCTCACATGGGCACCCCACACGCTCTTCATGAGCTTAAGATCTACCTCCCTTTGCCAGGTGGTGATCTTCTGTTCGAGGTCCTCCTTCAATTGGGAGAGGTCTCCCATACGTCCTGGCTTCAGTGGCCATGAGCTGCTGGTAGGCTTCGCGTAGCATAGCTTTTTCGCCACCATCTTCCTCTTGGAATCCACATACTCCCTGAGCCTGGATCGGGGGTCCAGCTCCTCATCCACAGGGTCTTCCACACTCAGGCAGCATAGGTAGCTCCTCTATCTGTGTGCGTACACTGAGGTCAGTCTCATAGACTGGGAACGTTTTCTCCAGTCTTTGGAGTACCTCTGCCCAGGTGGAACAGGTTTTCACAATCTGTTTCACCTGTTTTTGCAAAAAAACATTTTTGCATGAGCGTTTCAGCAGTGAGCATTTGGTGGCCACATCCACATGGGATTGGCCAGTCAGTAAAAGAAACTCAGCAAATTCTTCTGCCCATTCGGGCAGATTTTTGGGGTCGAACTCCGGCAGTTCCAGCTGGATGTTCGCCTGGGCAATAGGTCTGCCCGTCTTTCCGCCCCCCGGAGTTAGGCCAGAAGGTGATACGCCGGCAAGAGGTGCCAGGGCTGACAGCCCTCTTTTCTCAGTCTCCGTCACCCGCACGTCCTGTAGTTCAGCAATAGGGACCCTCATGGAGAGTAGGGGTTTTAGTGGGGCGGCGTACTCGGCGTTCTCCACTTCCTCCACCGCGGTCTGCACGAAGAAGGCGTCGTGCTCAGTTTCGTCATCTGAGTGGAAAGAGCTAGGTAGCTCAGATAGTCCACACTCAGAGACTCCATCAGGAACAGGTACATGGCAGGGAGAGTTGGGGGCGTTGGTGTCAGTCACGACGTTTTCATCTCCTCCGGGTGTAGTTTCAACAGCATCTTGAGGTCGTATGCGATTCTTCAAGTCACCCAAGGCGAGTCCATCGCTTTCACGTTGTATGGCCTGGACCAGAGTCGGGTCCAGGTCCTCCAAGGGGATGGTGGTAAGACTTCCGTCCACCACGCTGAGCATACTCCCCAATCCGGGCTTCCCAATGGGCGTCTTGCGTCCCAGAGGCACGTAGATGGCCTCATCAGGTAACCGCACAGAGCTGATAGTCAGCTTGTCAAGGAGGGTTCGCCAGTACTCGTTGCCCCCATGGGCTCCCCAGTCGGGGGAACACAGGACCATACGGGAACGTTCCAAGGCCACCTTGGTCAGCACCTTCCCCAGTTCACTGAATCTGGGGTTCCCGTAGGCCATCCCGAAAGAGGGCCAGTAAAATTTGTAGCTGCAGTTCTTCCCCTTGCTGCAGTATAGGTCCAGTACATGCTGCTTGTCGCTGGCGAACAGCTCCACACTTAGGTCTTCTCGAGAGTAACCCAACTCCTTCAGACCTTGGTCTAGGACTTCCCCCAATAGTTGATAGTCCTCAGTTTTGGAGGCCGCCATCATGTTCGAGGGCTCCTCCTTCGATAGTCTCAGGTAACTCGAGGTATGTTCCGACTGCTCCAGTGGCACAGACTCTCTGCCACTGCCGTGGTCCACGTACAGGAGGTAGGGCGCTTGCAGCGTCAGGGATTGTATCTGGAAGTGCTGCACGAAGAAGTCAGTACCCAGTACAAAGTCGAAGGCCTCAGTGTCCATCGGATAGAACCGATGGGCGATAGTTCGGGAGCCCATAGGTACCTCCACTTCACAGTCCCCGCAGCTGTGCACCACATGTCCATCCCCCATGCGTATAGCGGCGGTGGTCATGGTGTTCTTCAGGCTCCCACAAGGTAAAATTTTCTTGGCAACTATCGATATTGTGGCGCCAGTATCCAGTACCCCCAGGTATTCACGTCCCCCTAGTCGGATA
Source organism: Eutreptiella sp. 'Long Island Sound 2002' (assembly GCA_964036045.1). NCBI lineage: Eukaryota > Euglenozoa > Euglenophyceae > Eutreptiales > Eutreptiaceae > Eutreptiella > Eutreptiella sp. 'Long Island Sound 2002'. The sequence goes on from OZ038394.1 coordinate 47,728,988, forward strand.
CGTACCCAAAACACCAGATCTTGGGTGCCACCAGAGCGTCCCCGTCAGAACTCCGCGGGACAGGTCACCTTGAACCCCTTGTTCCGCAACTTGCGGGCCATCCTCATGAAACGGCTCCTCTTCTTAGCGTTGCCGTCGTCACCACCTTCATGTTCACGCTTGGCTCCTTGTTCTTGCTGGGCCTGCGTCTGTGAGCGTGTGGTAGGACCAGTCTGCCCTCGGGAGGGCTCGGAGTTCCCCCCTGGATTAGGGTTGGGGTTGCCTCCGTTCTTGTCCTTGTTCTTGTTGTCGGGCTGGCGGTTAGCGCCTCCTCCTCGTCCACCTTGACCCTTGTCTTGACCACCTTGACCACGTCCTTTTGACTTGCCCTTCCCGGAGTCGTTGCCTTTGGCCTTGCCTCCACCTTTGCCTGAGCCTTTGCCAGGATCTTCCCCCTTAAGCTTCGCCGATAGGCGTTGCTTATGGTAGCACTCATCCTCGTCGTGCTTCCGCTTACCGCAGAATGCACACGTGATGGTGCAGCGGTAATGATCCGGCAGCTTCACTTTGGCGCCGGTGATCTTCTCCTGCTGCTTCCCCTGGACGACGAAGCAGTCTCGCTGCTCGCAGTCAGAGGCGTGCTGCAGGTGGCCCTGCTCGTCTCTGGCATCACACCAGAATAGCTCCTTCACGTTCTCCATTAGGCGGGCGTGGGCTTGTTTGGGGGTAGTCCCCTGCCCAGGTCGGGACCCTTGGTACCCTTTGCCTCCAGAACCTCCACCACCAGGACGGTAGTTGTTCAGGTGCTGGTCGCTCTCCTTCTCCAGCGCCATCTCCAGGAGCAGCACGCATAGATCCTCGTGGCGGAGGGATCTAGCCTTGCGCTCAGCCGTCAAACGGCACTTATCCCATAGCTCTCGGGGGAGCTTGGCGCACAACCAGAACAGCAGGTCGTCGCTGCTGTAGGAACCGGGCGTCAGTCGTCCAGCCCAGTGATCCAGGTCAGCCAACAGTTCGGAGACCCTGCCAGGTTTGGGGTTGTTGGGCAGCACGGGCAGGTTCTGGATCTCGGCCCTGATGGAGAGGTCGGTCTCGTAGGTCGGGTACTGCCTCTCCAGGGCAACCAACACATCGGCAAGGGTGGCGGAGTTAGTGACGATCTGCCTGACCTGCTTCTCCAGGTACTTGGTCTTGCAGCACTGCAGGAGCAGATCGCACTTCACTCGCCCACTCGTGTGGGTTTGGCCGGTCAGTCGTAGGAACCGGCCAAAGTTCTCAGCGAACTCGCTGAGGTCCTTGCCTGTGAACTCAGGTAGGTTGACCACTATCTTGGAGGTGGCAATAGCCTTCGCCTCCTGAGCTCGGCGTCCTTCAGGGCGTCGGGTCTTCTTCTTCTTCTTCTTCTTCTTCTTACCCTTGGGGTCCTCGGGGTCTTCGTCATCTGAGGGCGAAGAAGAATCCATCGACGGCGGCTCGTCATCGGAGGGGTCTCCGCCAAGGTCACTAGAGCCATAAGGCTCTACGTCCACCATAGCCCTTAAGGCTGTCAGCCCCAGCTGGTCCAGCTCGGCCCTCGTCGAGTTCGTCACGTGGCTGTAGGGCGGCTGGGCCGTTCTCGGGACGAATGGACTTCTCGGTACTGCTGCAGGAGTCGGCATCGGTCGGCTCCTCAGGCTCCCCAGGGTATTTGTCAACCCTGCCGCCAGGTGGTTAGCCTGTACTCGATGGGGTGACATTCCCACCGTCATAGGTGACGCATGGGACGGGATCATCAGGGGCTCCAGTTTCTCCCTGATCTCTTGCGTGAGGTCGCCCACGATTTTCGAAGTGGCTCCTCGGAGCACCTCGTTGATCTCCGACCGCGTCAGGGACCTGTTGGAGGATCTTCCCGATCCTCTACTCCTGCCTCCCAGAGACTCTGGTCCTCTCCTCAACCCACTCAAGGGCGCATACCCAGGTGCATACCCAGGAGCATACCCAGGAACATCCATATAGGTTCCAGTGGCGTGGAGTGGATGGGGATAGTCAGCCGCATACCATCGCGGCACAGAGCTGGAAGCCACCGGCTCACTGGCAGTAGTTGCCTCATGGAGCGCAGTGGTAGGTGGGCCCATACCATAGGCGGGGTAGGGAGGCATGCCAGTAAAGCCTGTGCCCTCTGCCATAGGCGGGTTGGTTGTGGAAGTGGATGTTGCTGCGGCTGGGAGTGTGGTGGTTATGGGAGAGGGTGATGCGTGGAGGCCAGAAGCGCTTGGTGCGCCTTCGAAGGTAGGGTCATGCGTCGGGTCTTGCCCTTGTTCCTCTCCTTCGTCTGCTCCTTCTCCAGCATCCTTCTCGCTCTCGTTCCCTCTCTTCCTCTTCACAGGCTGAGGCTGAGAGACCACTTCCTCGACCGACAGGGCCCCGAAGGCCGTCTGGAGGCCATCCAGGGAGTCCTCCGCCGTATCCACTGGCCCATGTAAGGGCTCCACCGAAGGTACAGCGCCAGGCGCCGGCCTTGCCGGTGCCTCAGGCGCTGGCGCTGTCTTCACGTCGGCGTCCAGTCTTCCTGGGTCCATCTTAATCCGCCCTTCTGCTTATATTTGCCTGCTCGGAGCACTGGTTGTACGGCGCGGGGTCGCTGCCGGTGCACGGAGACAGGCTCCCTCTTGCTACCAGTAAAGTTTATAGTGTTTTCAGCACTGTGTTTTGCCTCTCCTGCTGCTTGCTGTTGGTGTAGGGATTCCTGCTGCTTGTTTTTGGAGATGAAAAGCTTTGGTTTTGATGAAATACAGTCACTCCAAGTCACTCCAGGATAGCCCAAGCCAATAGTATGCAAAGAGAAGAGGATTCAGGATCAAAGCATGAAGGGCTGCAGTGTAGACAGTGAAAGATGATTGGATATTCACAGAAACTGCAACTCAGGTAACATATGAATGCATATTCACAAAGATAGCTGAAATGTTTTGGGAAAAGAGTTAGAAAACTGCCTCAGGATCACTCTCTCTCTATAGTGCCATCTTAGGAGATGTGCACTCTTTGTTTTGGGTCCCATATGTGCTGAGGTGGCATGGTATGTGGCGATGAGGTCACTGCCATGTCACATGGGATCTTCCTACTTAGCTAGGCTGACCAGGAATTGAACCCAGGACCTCTCAAAAAGAGGTGCCCAGCCCCCTAGGGTGCATACCACTAGGATAGCTAAGAATTCATGGAAAAACATCGATAAATTCATAGGCTCTACTTTAGGTATGTCAGTGCTCAGTCAACTCAGGAAAAGATGAATAGCTCCACATTGGAAGGGGACTAAGGGGTCCACTCCATATCCTGATTGGGTGTTTGGTTCCATAGGTCAAAATGTGTTATCACCACTTTTGGTTGGACCAATACTAAGATAAAAATGCATGGATGCTCAGTGCATCTCTAATCCAACTAGAGTATGCCTCAAAGCAATGGAAAAGCACTTTTTCTTACTATCGGCATGCCGCTCCCGACAGTAGGAGCGGCCCCATGACGAATGCGGAGACGTGGACAGAAATTCGCAAATTCTGTCGATTTTTGTACAAGACGGAGTTCAAATTTTTTTTTGCATTGAAATGTCGAGAATTCCGTCCTTGATCGCATCGGTCCCAGCCGGTTTTGTCGACACCGCCTTAGACCACAATGATGATTCTCAAGTCGGTTTCAAGAAGCTGCCTTGAGTCCAACATGGCCAATGACACACCACTTGGTTCTCACAACCACGTCGTGTTTTTGTCACATTGATTTCCACTTCGCATATGCCATGTTTTGATTAGTTGTTGTCTCTCTCATGTGTTTGCATTATTTGTAATTGAATCTCAATCAAATTTGAGACACTCCAATACCATACAACACCAAAGGTCAATACATGAGGTGTTGTCAAGAACAAGGGTGGGACAACAATTCCATTTGAGTAAGATCACATGTGAGTCCCCATTCCTCAATTCTCCAACATGCTTGATCGCACATGTATGCATTTCTATGCACATGCAGGTGGTGGTCGCGCGCGCTGGCCTTCTGTGCCAGATGGGAATAAAAAGATAAGTAAAACACGACGAAAAAACCTTCTGAATAGCTGAAAATAAAGCTAATTAGCATAAAAAACCGGCTAGGCGAAAAAGCGCGCTGCGAAACGCGTTAAAACGCGACAAAAAACTTTTTTCGGTCTCAAATAGGTAAATAGTTAATGCCGTAAGCACCGTAACTAACGTACGAGTAGAACGCCATGCCCCATGCCCGCTAACACGCCGTATACGTAAATAAAAAAACGCTCCGCGAGCAACGCGTAAAAACCGAAAATTATTTGAAAATACGCAACGCCCCTGAACTCGCGCCCTCTCGCTTGATTTTCTTCTCCATGTACCTCCCCTTCCCTTCTTCGCCCCACCCTCGCCGTGGTGCTCCCTTTCGCTGCAGGCACGCCAACTCAAGACAAGACGCCAACTCAATCCACGACGACTCCATCAAAGACAACCACGGATAACAGCGACAAAGCCGCGGAGGCCGAGACCAGAGCCTTCAACGACGTGACCCAACGATGCGGAGACGGGCGCGGGGTAACACAGGGTCATAATCGATGTTTTTGTGCGTGCCGGCAGGGAGAGACAGGGCATCAAAGCACACAGACACCACCACCGGGCACAAAACAGCACAGACAACCAACAGCACAACACAGCACGGCACGACAGGCCACAGGCGGGCAAAGCAAGCACAAACAGCACCGCAAAACGACAGCAGAACACAACAGCACAGCACCACGAGATAGCAGGGCACCACAGAACACGACACAGGGAAGCAGGGCACCACAGCAAACCACACCAGCCACAGGAAACCAGACCACGCGGCCTGACAGGGACCCCGACAGCGAAACACACAGCCAGCAGAGGACCAGGGGCCGCCAGACCCAGCACCGCACCACAGAACACCAAAGGAAACAGCGCAACACAGAGCAGCGCACCACAGCACCAGGCGCCAGCAACAGCACGCACCACACGAACAGCACGACGCAAGCGCACCAGCACAACGGAACACAGCACCGCACAGAGCGAAGAGGACAGGGAACGCACAGCGTGACACCCCAGGACACACACAGCACGCAGCAGAGCGGCGAACAACAGCGCGCACCAACACGCCACGACAAAACACACACAGCACAGAGCACACAGCGCGGGGGAACACCGCAAAACACAGCACAGCAAAGCACAGGGCCCCAGGGCGACGGGCAGCGCCAGAGGACACGGCACAACAAACAGCGACACCAAACAAGCGCAGCAAGACAACACAGCACACAACAACACAACACCGGGAGGCACGACGCGCAGCAGCGCGGCGCAGCACCGCACCCAGGGACACGCAGCACAGCACGGCACACGGCAACGCAGACCAAAACGAGGCAGCAACCCACACCGCGAACAACCCAACCGGACGGCACGACCAAAGACACAGCACAACACGCAGCAGCAACCAACAGCGCAGCACAACACAGAATCAAACACCCCAACAAGCACCGCACAGCACGCAGCAGCCCACAGCACAGCATAGCGAGGCACCACACAACAGCATGCAAAACGGAAGGGCAGCGCAGCGCAGCAACACCAGACAGCACAAGGCACCATGCACGCACCAGGAGAGGGGGGGAGCAGGCGGCGAAAACCACCGAAGAGCAGAGAAAAAAAAACAGAGCACCGAGCGGCAGCGACGAAAACCGCGAGACACAGGGGGGGGGGGGGGGGGCAGCAAACACCACGAAGCAGCCAACGGCCAGGCGAGAAACACAAAAGAGGCGAGAGCGCACGGAGAGCCGAGAAGCGGGAGGCCGCCCAAACAAACCCACAGCGCCAAGGCCCAGGGCACCCGGGGCCGGAAACCAGAGAAAGCCAGAGACAACGGGGGCGCGAAACGGAAAAAAAATGGAGCACAAAGCAGCGGCGAGAAAAACAGCGAGACACGAAGGGGGGGGGGGGGGGGGCAGCAACCACCAAGGAGCAGCCAACGGCCGGGCAGAAACCACAAAAGAGGCGAAGGCGCAATGAGAGCCGAGGAGCGGGAGGCCAACAAAACAAACAGCACACAGCGCCAAGGCCCAGGGCACCCGGGGCCGGAAACCAGAGAAGACGAAAGACAACGGGGGCGTGCAATGGAAGAAAAAAAAACAGAGCACAGAGCAGGGGCGAGAATAACAGCGAGACACAAAAGGGAGGGGGGGGGGGGGGGGGCAACCACCAAGGAGCAGCCAACGGCCGGGCAGAAACTACAAAAGAGGCGATAGCGCCTGGAGAGCCGAGGAGCGGGAGGCCAACAAAAAAAACAGCACACAGCGCCAAGGCCCAAGGCACCCGGGGCCGGAAACCAGAGAAAGCCAGAGAAAAAGGGGGCGCGCAACGAAAAAAAAACGGAGCACAAAGCGGCAGCGAACAAAAAAAAAACAGCAAGGCATAAAAGAGGGGGGTGGAGAGGAGAGGGGGGGGGGGGGCACCAACCCCTAAGGAGCACCCAAAGGCCAGGCGGGAACCACAAAAGAGGCGAGAGCGCACGGAGAGCCGAGAAGCGGCAGGCCAACAAAACAAACAGCACACAGCGCCAAGGCCCAGGAGACCCGGGGCCGGAAACCAGAGAACGCCAGAGACAACGGGGGCGCGCAAAGGAAAAAGAAAAGTGCTTTTCCAATGCTTTAGGGTATACTTTAGTTGTATTAGAGGTGCTCTAAGCACTCATGCATTTTTATCTTAGTATTGGCCCAACCAAAATGGGTGATAACACATTTTGACCTATGGAACCAACTACTAAATCAGGATGTTGTGTGGACCCCTTTATCCCCAAGCTATAGGCACTAAAACATCTTTTCCTGGGTTGCTGAGGCACTGATATACTGAGGGCAGAGCCTATGAATTTATCTATGTTTTCTCATGAATTCTTAGCTACCCTAGTGGTATGCACCCTAGGGGGCTGGGGCACCTCTTTTTGAGAGGTCCTGGGTTCAATTCCCAGTCAGCCTAGCTAAGTAGGAATATCCCATGTGACATGGCAGTGACCTCAGCGCCACAAGCCATGCCACCTCAGCACCTATGGGACCCAAAAACAAAGAGTGCACATCTCAAGATGACACTGTGGATGAGAGTGAGCCCCTGGGGCAGTTTTCCAATCAGTTTTTCTCAAACATGTAAAATATTTCATCCTGAGTTGCAATGTATGCTAATTGCTGTGGTCTATTGTTGATAGTTGTCTTTATCTAACTGTTTGTGACTGCAGCCCTTCATGCTTTGATCCTGATCTTCTTCTACTTGGTTATCTCTGGCTTGGGTTATCCTGGATTGGTTGTATTTCAACAATAAAACATTTTCCTCATCAAACACAAGCAGCAGGAACCCTACACCAGCAGCAAGCAGCAGGAGAGGCACAACAAACACACAGTGTTGAAATCACTGTAACACCTTCTGGTAGCAGAGGCAGACAGTCTCTGCGTACCGGCAGCAACCCCGTGCCGTACATCCAGTGCGCCGAGATCTGCCATATATAAGCAAGAAGGGCGAACAAATATGGACACAAAGAAACGGGACACCGACGTGAGGACGGCACCTGAGGCACCAGCAATGCCAGCACCTGTTGCACCTGGACCTGGACCTAGCGCTGTACCTTCGGTGCCCTTACATGGGCCAGTGGACGTGGCGGAGGATTCGCTGGAAGGACTTCAGTCGGGCTTCCGGGCCCTCTCAGTCGTAGAGGAGAACACCAATCCTGTGAAGAGAAAGAGACAGAGAGAGAAGGATGCTGGAGAAAGCATGGCAGACGAAGGAGTAGACCATGGGCACGACCCGACGACTGATTCGACCTTCGAGGGCGCACCAAGCGCTTCTGGCCTCCACGCATCACCCTCTCCTACAACCACCACACTCCCAACTCCATACCCAGCCGCTGCGACATCCACTCCCGTAACCAACCCGCCTATGGCTGAGGGCACAGGCTTTACTGGTATGCCTACCTACCCTGCCTATGGTGTGAACCCCCCTACCACTGCGTTTCCAGAGGCAACTACTACCAGTGAGGCGGTGGCCTCCAGCTCTGCGCCGCGATGGTATGCGGCTGACTATGACCATCCTCTACCCGCTACGGGAGCCTATGTGGATGTTCCTGGGTATGCAACCTTGAGTGGGCTGAGGAGAGGACCTGAGTCACGCGGGAGCAGGAGTAGAGGATCGGGGAGATCCTCCAACAGGTCCCTGACGCGATTGGAGATACAAGAGGCTCTCCGAGGCGCCACCTCTGAACTTGTGGTCGATCTCACTCAAGAGATTCGGGCTAAACTAGAGCCCCTGATTCCGCCCAAAGCGTCACCTACCACGGTGGGAATGTCACCCCATCGAGTACAGGCTAACCACCTGGTGGCAGGGTTGACAAACACCCTGGGGAGCCTGAGGAGCCGACCGATGCCGACGCCTGCAGCGATACCGAGAAGCCCTTTTGTGCCGAGGACGGCCCAGCCACCCTACAGCCACGTGGGGAATTCTACGAGAGCCGAGCTGGACCGGCTGGGGCTGACAGCCCTGAGGGCAATGGTGGACCTGGAACCCTATGGCTCCAGTGACCTAGGCGGAGACCCCTCTGATGATGAGCCGCCTTCAATGACTTCTGCTTCGCCCTCGGAGGACGACGACCCTGAGGACCCCGAGAACCCAGGTGGGCGGAGGAAGAAGAAGAAGATAAAGACCAAGCGCCCTGAAGGACGCAGGTCTTAGGAGGCTAAGGTCATTGCCACCTCCAAGATCGTAGTGAACTTGCCTGAGCTCACAGGCAAGGACCTCAGCGAGTTCGCTGAGGATTTTGGCCGGTTTCTTTCATTGACCGGCCAAACCCACGCTGGTGGACGGGTCAAGTGCGATCTGCTCCTGCAGTGTTGCAAGACCAAGTACCTGGAGAAGCAGGTCAAGCAGATCGTGACTAAGTCCGCCACCTTTGCTGACGTGTTGGTTGCCTTGGAGAGGCAGTACCCAAACTATGAAACCGACCTCTCCATCAGGGCCGAGATCCAGAACCTGCCCGTGCTGCCCAACAACCCCAAACCTGGCAGGGTCTCTGAGCTATTGGCTGACCTGGATCACTGGGCTGGACGCCCGGTTCCCACAGCAGCGACGACCTGCTTTTCTGGTTGGTGGCTAAGCTCCCTCGAGAGCTGTGGGACGAGTGCCGTTCAACGGCAGAGCGCAAGGCTAGAGCCCTCCACTACGAGGATTTATGTGTACTACTCCTGGAGCTGGCGCTGGAGAAAGAAAGCGACCAGCACCTGAACAACTACCGTCCTGGAGGGGGAGGCTCTGGAAGCCAAGGCAAAGGGTACCAAGGATCCAGACCTGGACAGGGGACTACCCCCAAACACGCCCGTATCATGGAAAACGTCAAGGAGCTCTTCTGCTGTGATGCCAGAGACGAGCAGGGCCACCTGCAGCACGCCCCTGACTGCGAGCAGCGAGACTGCTTTGTAGTCCAAGGGAAGAAGCAGGAGACCAACACCGGCACCAAGGCGAAGATGCCGGATCATTACAGGTGTACTATCACCTGTGCCACCTGTGGGAAGAGGAAGCACTACGAGGATGAGTGCTACCACAAGCAGCGCCTGTCGGCGAAGCTGAAGGGTGAGCATCCTGGCAAAGGCTCTGGCAAAGGTGGGAGCAAAGGCAAAGGCAACGACTGCGGCAAGGGCAAGTCGAAACGAACTGGACAAGGGCAAGACAAGAGTCAAGGTGGACGAGGAGGAGGCGCGAACCGCCAGCCAGACAAGGACAACAGGAACCCGGACAAGAACGGAGGCAACCCGAACCCTATTCCAGGGGGGAACTCCGAGCCCTCTGGGGGGCAGTCTGGTCCCACCACACGCTCACAAACGCAGGCCCAGCGAGAACAAGGGGCCAAGCGGGAGCACGAAGGTGGTGATGACGGCAACGCTAAGAAGAGAAGCCGTTTCATGAGGATGGCCCTCAAATTGCGGAACAAGGGGTTCGAAGTGACCTGTCCCGCGGAGTTCTGACGGGGAAGCTCCGGTGGGGCCCTGGACTTGGTGTTCTGGGTACGTATCCGACTAGGGGGACATGAATACCTGGGGGTATTGGACACTGGGGCCACCATATCAATAGTGGCCAAGAAAACTTTACCTTGTGGGAGCCTGAAGAACACCATGACCACCGCGGCTATACGAATGGGGGATAGGCATGTGGTGCACAGCTGCGGGGACTGTGAGATGGAGGTACCTATGGGCTCCCGAACTATCGCCCATCAGTTCTATGTGATGGACACTGAAGCCTTCGACTTTGTATTGGGGACTGACGTCTTCGTGCAGCACTCCCAGATACAATCCCTGACCCTGCAAGCGCCCTACCTCCTCTACATGGACCACGGCGAGGGCAGAGAGTCCGTTCCACTGGAGCAGTCTGAGCACACCTCGAGCTACCTGAGGGTATCGAAGGAGGAGCCCTCAAACATGATGGCGGCCTCCAAAACTGAGGACTATCAACTATTGGGGGAAGTCCTAGACCAAGGTCTGAAGGAGTTGGGTTACTCTAGAGAAGACCTGAGTGTGGAGTTGTTCGCCAGCGACAAGCAACATGTCCTGGACCTTTACTGCAGCAAGGGGAAGAACTGCAGCTACAAATTTTACTGGCCCTCTTTCGGGATGGCCTACGGAAACCCCAGGTTCAGTGAACTGGGGAAGGTCTTGACCAAGGTGGCCTTGGAACGTTCCCGCATGGTTCTGTGTTCCCCCGATTGGGGAGCCCATGGGGCCAACGAGTACTGGCGAACCCTCCTGGACAGGCTGACTATCAGCTCTGTTCGCTTACCTGATGAGGCCATCTACGTGCCTCTGGGGCGTAAGAAGCTTATTGGGAAACCCAGATAGGGGAGTATGCTCAGCCTGGTGGACTGAGGTCTTACCTCCATCCCCTGGGAGGACCTGGACCCGACTCTGGTCCAGGCTATACAACGAGAAAGCGATGAACTCGCCTTGGGTGACTTGAAGGATCCACTACGACCTCAAGATGCTATTGAGACTATACCCGGAGGAGATGAAAACGTCGTGACTAACACTAACGCCCCCAACTCTCCCTGCCATGTACCTGTTCCTGATGGAGTCTCTGAGTGTGGACTATCCGAGCTCCCCAGCTGTATCCACTCAGATGACGAAACTGAGCACGATGCCTTCTTCGTGCAGACTTGCGTGGAGGAAGTGGAGAACGCCGAGTACGTCGCCCCACTGAAACCCCTACTCTCCATGAGGGTGGAAGACCCCGTGGACGAGGAGCTGGATCCCAGATTCAGGCTAAGGGAGTATGTGGACTCCAAGAGGAGGTTGGTGGCGAAAAAGCTATGCTACGCTAAGCCTACCCGCAGCTCATGGCCACTGAAGCAAGGACGTATGGGAGATCTATCCCAATTGAGGGAGGACCTCGAACAGAAGATCACCACCTGGCAAAGGGAGGTCGATCTTAAGCTGATGAGGAGCGTGTGGGGTGCCCATGTGAGGACCCCAGAGGAGGACGACCTCTCGGAGGAATGTGTATGTGAACCCCCAGAAGCGTGCCTATGTTGCCATCGTCCACCAGAGATGGTTGGACGAGACCTACTTTATGCCTACCAAGGGTTGAAGGACACTACCAAGGGCGAAGAGTCGGTGGAGGATCACCTCCCGACGTCTATTACTCAGGGGGCAAGCAACTTACACTCTGACGAGGACATGGAGAACAAGATCAAGCTATTGGACCCGCGGGTGCAGACGCTTATGGGGACCTATCTGGAGGTTTTCGGAGAACTACCAACCTCAGCCTCATGTGACAAGCTGGTACAGATGGACCTCAAGCTTAAACCCAAGTTCGTGGGTCACAAGATCCGGAGGAGACCCTATCCAGCTCTTAAAGAGCAGGCCGACGAGATGGAACGACAGATACAAGAATATATCGACGCTGGCCTAGTCCTGGAGTACAAGGACGGGGACTACCCCCAACACTGCAGCCCCTGTTTCCTGGTGGCTAAACCTGGGTCTACAGCCAAACGGCTGGTAGTGGACTACGGAGAGCTGAACAAGAAAACGCTGAACCACTCAGGGTCCATTCCTAATATGGAGTCTACCCTTGAGAAGATAGCCTCCTGTCGCTACAAGACCAAGATGGACAAGAGGAGCGGATTCTGGCAGCTGGACGTGACGCCCAACACTCAGGAATTGCTAGCCTTCATCACCCCTCAGGGGAGGGTGTTCAACTGGACGGTCATGCCGTTTGGCGTGGCCAACACACCCGCTCTATTCCAAGAGCTGATGAACAAGATCTTGTCCATCCTACGAAGAAGACCTAAGGTGCAGGAACTCATATCCCGTGGGGCCCAGATGGAAGCACACATCGACCATCCATGCCTCGGGACCAATACCCAGGAGGATCACCTAATCCTCTTGGGTGAGTTCTTTGCGGTCTGCCCAGAGAACCACACACGACTTAAGCTGGAGAAGTGTGAGTTCATGCAGGAGACCATGCAGTACCTGGGGTTTGACGTTGGCTATGGGTGGTGGACCCCAGCGGCCTCTATGGCCAAACCCCTGATGGATGCTAAGGTACGACACGAAGACCCCAGGAAAGGACTTCATGATGTACGCAGTTTCAGTGGGGCGTGCAACTTCTATCGCCGCCATATCAGAAATTTCATCTACACAAGCGCCATTCTGACGGACTTGATCAAGAAGAGTACTACTTGGCGCTGGGGCCCACAAGAGCAACAAGCGTTTGACGAGCTCAAAGACAAGGTGGCCAACGCTAAGTGCTTGGGCAAGCCACAAGGGTGGGGCGGTCGTACCGTAGACAAGCGGGAGCAATACCCCTTGTGGTGAGAGATACCCCACACGGCTGGGCAGCCCCCAGAGCTGCCGCCCAAAGGAGGGGGCATGTGGCCCTACTCATGGACACATGTGGGGACACCCTCCCACCTGGGACACATGGACCGGGTGGCCGCGACAATGCCTTCCCAAGCACATGCGGGAGCGGCTCAAGAGGCAACAACATAGGGCAGTGGGAGGGACAGGACGTCCCCTTGGTAAGACCTTCTTCCTGCACCGTCAAAGGAGGCATCCCGAGCTCCCAAAGATGCCTACCTACCTACCTAAGTGCTTGGGCGTGCCTAGGGCACAAGGGAAGATTATCCCGGTGACTGACGCCAGTGGTGCAGTTTGGGGACCCTTTGGGCCCAGCTGCTGTCTACGCCTGTGCAGACCGACAGATGGTCAGAGATGTGCTTTCTGGAGCAGCTCCCAGGTTGAGCGCGTGTCGCGCTGAGCTCAGCGCTGAAGGTCACGCGCACACAAATCCACGTGGAATATGAAGAATGAAATGTAGAATTCAGTGAAGTTCTGACGTTTTTTAACTTAGACTTCGTATTTTATTATTACATTTTACACTGCCGCATATTGTTGCACGTGACGGCGCAATTCCAATTTGCGCCTCTGCTTCATGTTGCGCTGTCGCTGTGACAGCACCTATGATTTTTCTTTTCCTTTCTAAGGATGCAAAGAATGTAGATTGCTTCGTGCAATCATGCACGGGGCTGTGGGGCACAGCGGCGCCAGTGGAACAGTGTGAGCACACCAAAGAGCCGGCGATCCTTCTCTTGGTTGCAGTTCGGATTGGGATGACCGAGGGCAAGGGAATCTTGCAGATTTTGATAAAACTTGTTATCAAAACTGCAGCGGAACACCACTGACCGGGTTGGAGATGATCAGAAAATGTTGGGGTTTTGTGTGAATACGCCTTCCAAAAATGCAGGTTTTCTTCCTGTCAAAGACCAGTGACCGCCGTCAAACCAAAGTAGAATGGAGAGCTCAAGATCAATTTTGCAGGACCCACCGAAACTGCTTCAGAAGCAATCTACACGCTGGTGAACATCCAGAAGTCCGAAATTTCTTCGGTGTGGACAATCGACAAGGACAGCGAGGCAGCGGACGTGCTGCAGCAGCCACGACGTCCACAGTTACATTGACGCCAGCCACGACCTGCGGCGCTGCGACGAGCGTGTGCAATTGAGGCCTGCGCGAAGGCAGCGATCGTCTTCGTAAGATTTGCGCAGAGGAAGGACCGCCAGGGAGAGAAGCGTGGTACTCGTGATATTCTGGTTGGTTGCGACGATCCCCTTATGCCAGTGCTAGCGCCAGATTGCTCATAGCGTCGACATGTTCGTCATGCAGGAGAAGGGCCCGCAGCAGCTGACGGCGCTGTCCCAGCAGCGCGATTGAGTTCTGTCGTGCGGCGTGTTTGCTAATGTGGGCAGCTAAGTCCACCCGCTCTTTTTCCCAGTGCCTGTTTGCCCCTTGGTTGTGAATATTGTAAATATTTGCTGCAGCCCTGTGCATGGCCTCCGTCAGTGTCATGGTGGTCTTTTTATCATTAATTTTTCCATTCCTTGATTGCCAAGCTCCCAACTGTAGGTGCCAGAGCCCAGACCAGCCTCCCCCAAGAATGAAGATCGATGCTACAGCCCCCGGAGGAAATGCCTGCTAGGGCGCCGGAGGAAAGGTCCATGGGGAGTCACTTTTGTGGCCAGGGCAGGGTCACTTTTGGAGCTCGGTCTGCAGATCTCTTAGGGAGGGAGGTGATGCAGTTTGGGGACCCTTTGGGCCCAACTGCTGTCTACGCCAGTGCAGACCGACAGATGGTCAGAGATCTGCTTTCTGGAGCAGCTCCCAGGTTGAGCGCGTGTCGCGCTGAGCTCAGCGCTGAAGGTCACGCGCACACAAATCCACGTGGAATGTGAAGAATGAAATGTAGAATTCAGTGAAGTTCTGACGTTTTTTAACTTAGACTTCGTATTTTATTATTACATTTTACACTGCCGCATATTGTTGCACGTGACGTCGCAATTCGAATTCGCGCCTCTGCTTCATGTTGCGCTGTCGCTTTGACAGCACCTATGCATATTTCTTTTCCTTTCTAAGGATGCAAAGAATGTAGATTGCTTCGTGCAATCATGCACGGGGCTGTGGGGCACAGCGGCGCCAGTGGAACAGTGTGAGCACACCAAAGAGCCGGCGATCCTTCTCTTGGTTGCGGTTCGGATTGGGATGACCGAGGGCAAGGGAATCTTGCAGATTTTGATAAAACTTGTTATCAAAACTGCAGCGGAACACCACTGACCGGGTTGGAGATGATCATAAAATGTTGGGGTTTTATGTGAATACGCCTTCCAAAAATGCAGGTTTTCTTCGTGTCAAAGACCAGTGACCGCCATCAAACCAGGGTAGAATGGAGAGCTCAAGATCAATTTTGCAGGACCCACCGAGACCGCTTCACCAGCAATGTGGGCGGGGGTGGAACATTGTTCCAATGGCAAGTACTAGAGAAGGAGGAGTTCGACTCGGCCATTTCCCAATGGGGGACGGAAGGTCTCAACCGAGATGGAACCCTCAAGCACAGCCACCCGGATAACAAGTGGTCCTAGTACCTCTGGGCCACTGAAACTGGAAATGGAACCAGGCCAGGGGGAACTACTCCACTTATGAGCAGGAATTGCTCGCGGGTATGCTGGTGCTATCCTCCCAAGCACGACGGTTGGGGAGTAACCCTGTGGTCTGGCTGTGCGACCATGAGCCGGTCCGCACTTTCCAGAAGGGCCCCCCACCTGAGAAGGCCAAGCTACGGCGCTGGTGGACCTACCTCAGTCAACTACGGCTGACGGTACACCATAACCAGGGAGTGAAGAACGAGTGCGCAGACTACATCAGCCGCAACAACTTCGACGCCCTGATTGGTGCCCGGTCTGAAGCGTTGGCTAAGGAGACATTCAGCCGTATTGACGTCCACTTGGACCTCAACATGACTATGATACGCCCCCTGGATGGACTCCAACAATCGGAGTACCTGAAGGAGTTTGGGGATATCTACAAGCGCCTGGAGAAACGCCTTGAACCCCTCCTGGTCAACCAAGATCAGTGGAAGAGGGACAAGAGCTACCTCTGGCACGAGGACCGCATCGTGGTACCCAGTGACAGAGTCCCAGCGTTGCTGAAGTGGACCCATGAGTCCAGCAGTCATGTGGGTGCTGGCCATACCCTGAGGCTATTCAAGCAGTGGTTCCACACTACGTGGACTGACGACCAACTGCGGAAAACCCTACAGCCTATCGTGGACAAGTGCCCGTGTAGGTCCTGCAAACCAGGAGATATCAGGGACAGAGGTCTCTACTCGACCCTGCCCATCCCTCACTGTGCTAACAGTGTTTTATACGTGGACTACACGGAGATGCCAAAGTTCGGGGGCTATGACTTCGCCCTCGTGGTAACCTGTGGGTTGACCAGGTTTACCAGGGTGTTCCCGCGTGGCAAGCACATTACCGGGGAGGAGACTATCAAGATACTCCTGGAGGAGTGGTTTTGTGTCTATGGGGCGCCCAAAGAGATCAACTCCGATGAGGACGTACGAGTACGCTCAGATACCGGCTGGTACAAGAGGGTCCTGAGATCCCTCAATGTCCAGGTGTCCACGGGGATCCCCTACTTTCACACGAGCAACCCCCTATGTGAGCGACAGATTCGTGTCCTCAAGGAGAATGTAAGGATATGGTGCAAAACTGAACGCACCAGAGACTGGGTGACACTACTCCCCATCATATCCTTGATGATGAACTCCCAAGAGAGTTCGGCGACTGGCTACTCGCCCCATGAGCTATTCCTAGGGCGCCCGGCGTGGTTCCTACATGCCCCCTACCCAGAAGACACCCATTCTTCCGTGGCTGAATGGGTCCAAGAGCAACAAGCGAAGGTGGACAAGGCCAAGGCTATGCTCCAGAGAGTGAGGGAGCGTCAGTCGAACAACAAGAACAAGCACCGAGTACCAGCAACCTACCAAGAGGGAGACTGGGTGCTGGTGCACCACAGCCGACTACCCGCCTGGCCACACTCTACCAGCGATGACCCATACTTCGGCCCCTACAGGATTCTATCTGTGGATGGACACCGTATAACCGTGCGGTGTTCTCCCTGTCTAGGGGGGACCCTGGTGTGCGCTCCTCAGCATCTGAAGCGCTACTATGATCCTGAAGACCTCTGTGGGGAAGAGTGGGAGCTGAACGACGAGGAAATCGCCGCCCTAGACCTACAAGGGGCTGCCAGCCCTATGGAAGTTGAAGGGGAACTCCCCGACATTCACGCCGAGGAGATGGCTGAGGAGGGCTTCTACCTGGTGAAGTCTGTCCTACGCCACCGCTATCGCCAGGGTTGGCGCTTCCTCACCCTCTTGGAAGGGTTTGGAGTTGAAGAGGCCACCTGGGAGCCCTTCCCTGCGTTTGTTGTACCTGAGGGACGCCTAAACTCAGTTCTGGTTGACTACTTGTCCCAGAACAACCTTGGTGAGTTGCTGAGGCTCGCTGAGACGCTTGCCTCCAAGACTAAAGCTAGGGACTGAACCTTACCCTTACCTGCCTAAGCGTATGTGTCAGTGTGCTATTCCTAGGGTCCTGAGAGCAGGCCGCAGAAGTGGTGTCCTAATTATACCCAAGTCTGCCCGCTTGCTAAACCTGGGTGATTGTCTTAACTGGTGCCACGGGGTACGCCCCGGGTCTCTCCTCCCCTAAGCGCTTCATTTCTGTGCTGGTGCAAAACCTTGGGGGAATACCCAGCGTACTAATCCAGATATTGTTTTCCCTACCTATCTGTCAACTACAGGGAGGGGTGGCCAAAAGCTATGAAGGCTTGATAACGCCTATTTGCTACGATGGCCAAAATCTAGCCTAACCACTGCCACTGCCCACCAACCCTGCTAAAATTGCAGGAAACGGGTGGGACTGTGACACACGCACTACAGTGGCACCATCCTGGTGGGCGAGCGCTACTGCAACTGGCTCAAGCCCCCACTCAGGACTACCACTCCTACACGCACGCTCTACTGGGTGGCGTTGGAGATGAGGACGAGAGCCCTAGCGGCTCACCAGTGAGAACACAAGAAAACACAGAGCTACTAAGCGTCTGTGGCCTAACAGGGACGCCACAACGCGTTTCCCTGCTAGGGCTTGGAGAGAAGAAGTGCTCTTGGGGCGTGCACAGCGCATATGTTGATGGAGTCGGACTCCTGGCCCTGCCACAGGCAGAGGCGGAGTTAGTTGTTTGTGTGATCAGCGCCCTTGTTTAGCAAGGCAGGAAAAAAAGCGAACGGTGCTGCACCAATCACCCTGACCTTCCCACCTGTAAAGCAAAGGCAGATGACTGAGGTTTGCCGCTGAGGAACCAAGACTACCTCCACGTATTATACGCTTCTCAGGTAGCCCTATAATACGCTGTCCTCAAACCTCATAACAAGCAAGCAAGCTTAAGGAACTCCACCCGTTCTCTTATAGAACGTGGGGTGGAGCCCCTGGGTAACCTAAACAAGGGTTGTACCGTGCGCACCTCGCGTGGCTTACCCTTTAATGCGTGTGTGAATGCACGAGCATGCACGAGTTTCCAAACAACCTGGTTCAATCTTTCCTTTTACCTAACAATCAATCCCACAATCACGAACACTACCAGAGGGTGGCCCCACCTGGGCTTACCTACCTTACCCACCGCTGGAGAGTGAAGCAAGGTGAGGGGAACGCGTGACACAAGTGAAAAACGTCGCTATGCACTTGTGTGTATGTCTAATCACCCTGATCTTACCTCTAATCATCTGCAATCTTACAGGCTTAACCCTCTATCGTGTTAGAAGGTTTTATAGTGATTTCAACAATGTGTTTGTTGTGCCTCTCCTGCTGCTTGCTGCTGGTGTAGGGTTTCCTGCTGCTTGTTTTTGATGAGGAAAATGTTTTGTTTGCTGAAATACAACCAATCCAGGATAGCCCAAGCCAGAGATAAGCAAGTAGAAGAGAATCAGGCTCAAGGCATGAAGGGCTGCGGTGTAAACAGTGAAAGATGTTAGAATATTCACAGAAACTGCAACGCAGGACAAATCGGATTGCATATTCACAAAGATAGCTGAAATGTTTTGGAAAAGAGTAGGAAAACTGCCCCATCGTCACTCCATCTCCATAGTGCCATCCAGGAGATGTGCACTCTTTGTTTTGGGTCCCATATGTGCTGAGGTGGCAGGGCATGTGGCGATGAGGTCACTGCCATGTCACATGGGATCTTCCTACTTAGCTAGGCTGACCGGGAATTGAACCCAGAACCTCTCAAAAAGAGGTGCCCAGCCCCCTAGGGTGCATACCACTAGGACAGCTAAGAATTCATGAGAAAACATAGATAAATTCATAGGCTCTGCCCTGGATATGTCAGTTCTCAGTCGGCTCAGGAAAAGATGAATTGCCTCACATTGATAGGGGATTAAGGGGTCCACTCCATATCCTGATTTAGTGTTTGGTTCCATTGGTCAAAATGTGTTATCACCACTTTTGGTTGGGCCAATACTAAGATAGAAATGCCTGTGTGCTTGGAGCACCTCTAATACAACTAGAGCATACCCTAAAGCATTGGAAAAGCACTTTTTCTTACTCCCCCCTTGTGCAGTGGTGGCCACCACTGTCGCACCTTCAGGAAAAAGAGTTTTTTCTTGGCCTTTCCTTGGTTTCCACATCTACTTTAAAATACCTATAGTTTCCCTCACACAGAAAAATGGGCGCTCACCATGGCTGGCGCCTTTTTGCTGCTTTGTTCGTAACATTTCCTACAGAAAGCTCAGCGCTCATGGCGCTGCCGGGGTTCCTGTGGCTTGGTTGAGTTAGGTTCGGAGCATGCCAAAACCATGTGCATGTGCATCCCTCCCTCCAAGACGCAGCGCGACACTAACCCAACGCCAGAGTCTGTATGGACATCCGCTCCGGTTGTCAAAACCTGCTGGCGACCTGCTGTCCTGATCTTAGGGCGAAGGGAGTTGTCAAGAAATTTAATTGCCCCTTGGTGGGGTCTTGGGTTCTGCTCAGTCTCCTGGCTGCTGCTTTTAGGCCAAGAAAGCGGCCTACTCAGCGACGCTTGCGCGAGGATATCTGCAGAGGCAGGAATGGGAGAATTATGGACCATTCCACGCAAGCGCGAAGCGACAACACCTAAATCCGTGAAATGACGGCCTAGAATTTTTCTAAGACAACACACCTGAGCAGAATCCAATTGTGCATCAGAAGCACATTTTTGTAGAAATTGAAGTCATCTCTCGATTTTTCAAATCAAGAAATTCCTACGCATAAAAAGGCGGCGCGCAGGAGCGGCTCCTAGCGAAGCGCCGGAAAATACAGAAATAATGAGATTATAAATGTATGTCTCACGTAGACTGGAAAATGACGAGACACACATTAATAAATAAACATACAGATTCCACCCACACTGACAGTAAGAATCAAATATCCAAGAATTCCAAAATCAACAAAAAGACTTCAATGAATCAGGTATAAACCACAGGTGTGCTCGTCTCGTATGCAGCATGCACATTGCTCGTCTCGTGTCACCGCGAACGAGTCTTGTAGCAGCGCTAACAAACGATAGAGGGCTAGATTAGAAAGATTGCAGATGATTAGAGGTCAGATCAGGGTGATTAGACATACACACAAGTGCATAGTGACGTTTTTCGCGTGCGCCTCGTTTCACGTTCCCACTTGCTCTCTCTCTCCAGCGGTAGGTAAGGTAGGTAAGCCCAGGTGGGGCCACCCCCTGGTGGAGTTCGTGATCGTGGGTTGGATTTGTAGGAAAAACAATGATTGGAACAGGTTGTTCGCAAACTCGTGCATGCTCGTGCATTCACACACGCATTAAAGGGTAGGCCACGCGAAATGCGCACGGTAAACCTTGTTTAGGTTATCCAGGGGCTCCTCGGTATGTTCTTTAAGAGAACCTGAGGAGTCTGTTGACGCTTGCTTGCTTGACAGGGTGTGTTTGGGGACAGTGTATTATAGGTCACACTGAGAAGCGTATAATACGTGGAGTGGGGCTTGGTTCCTCAGCCGCAAATACCCCTTCATTGGCCTTTGCTTTACAGGTGGGCAGGTAGGGTGATTGGTGCAGCAGCGTCCCATTTTCTTCTTGCCCTGCTAAACAAGGGCCCTGATCACACAAACAATTGACTGCACCTCCGCCAGGAGTGGCAAGGGCAGTTCGACTCCATCCACATCCACGCTGTGCACGCATCAAGAGCACCTCTTCCCTCGAAGCCCTAGCAGGGGAGACGCGTTGTGGCGTCCCCTGTTAGGCCACAGTTGCTTAGCAGCGCTGTGTTCTCTTGTCTTCTTCACAGGAGGGTCATTAGGACTTACGACTTGACCTCCAACAACACCCAGTAGAGCGTGAGTGTAGGAGTGGTAGTCCTGAGTGGGGGCTTGAGCCGGTTGCAGAAGTGCTCGCTCACCAGGATGGTGCCACTGTAGGTAGGGTGTGTAGTGTGGTGGTGTCTCTTGTCCCGCGTGCTTTTCCTCGTGGGCAGGGGAGTGCGTTATCTTTTGGCCTTTAGCAAAAATGGGCGTTTTGTATGCCCTTAGCACACTTGGCCACCCCT
The DNA here is from genome assembly GCA_964036045.1 of Eutreptiella sp. 'Long Island Sound 2002'. Classification (NCBI taxonomy): domain Eukaryota; phylum Euglenozoa; class Euglenophyceae; order Eutreptiales; family Eutreptiaceae; genus Eutreptiella; species Eutreptiella sp. 'Long Island Sound 2002'. Next base: position 47,750,431 of record OZ038394.1, read on the forward strand.
TCCCTCTAGTAGGTAGGGCTTTTGCCGTCTTCCCCCAAGGATAGGCGCCAGCACAGAAATTGGGCGCCATAGGAGTGGTACCAGTACCTGACAAGGACCTTCGGTCCGACATCAGCAAACCCCGGTCTCCGGGAGCCACGCCCGGGAGAGAAGTGAGACACACACAGACATACGTAGCACACTTAGGGGTAAGGTTTAGTCCCTAGCTTTAGTCTTGGAGGCAAGCGTCTCAGCGAGCCTCAGCAACTCACCAAGGTTGTTCTGGGACACATAGTCAACCAGAACTGAGTTTAGGCGTCCCTCAGGTAGTACAAACGCAGGGAAGGGCTCCCAGGTGGCCTCTTCAACTCCAAACCCTTCCCAGAGGGGGAGGAAGCGCCAACCCTGGCTATAGCGGTGGCGCAGGACAGACTTCACCAGGTAGAAGCCCTCCTTAGCCATCTCCTCGGCGTTCATGTCGGGGAGTTCCCCTTCAACTTCCATAGGGCTGGCAGCCCCTTGTAGGTCTAGGGCGGCGATTTCCTTGTCGTTCAGCTCCCACTCCTCCCCACACAGGTCTTCAGGATCATAGTAGTGCTTCAGGTGTTGAGCAGCGCACACCAGGGTCCCCCCTAGACGGGGAGAACACCGCACGGTGATACGGTGTCCATCCACTGATAGAATCTTGTACGTCCCGAAGTATGGGTCATCGCTGGTAGAGTGTGGCCAGGCGGGTAGTCGACTGTGGTGCACCAGCACCCAGTCCCCCTCTTGGTAGGTGGCCGGTCTTCTTGTTCCACTGACGCTCCCTCACTCTCTGGAGCATAGCCTTGGCGTTGTCCACCTTCGCTTGTTGCTCTTGGACCCATTCAGCCACAGAAGAATGGGTGTCCTCTGGATGGGGGGCATGTAGGAACCATGCCGCGCGCCCTAGGAATAGCTCATGGGGCGGGTAGCCAGTTCTGAACTCTCTTGGGAGTTCATCATCAAGGATATGACGGGGAGTAGTCTCACCCAGTCTCTGGTGCGTTCAGTTTTGCACCATATCCTTACATTCTCCTTGAGGACACGGATCTGTCGCTCTCATAGGGGGTTGCTCGTGTGCGAGTAGGGAATCCCCGTAGACACCTGGACATTGAGGGATCTCAGGACCCTCTTGTACCAGCCAGTATCTGAGCGTACTCGTACATCCTCATCGGAGTTGATCTCTTTGGGCGCCCCATAGACACAGAACCACTCCTCCAGGAGTATCTTGATAGTCTCCTCCCCGGTGATGTGCTTGGTACATGGGAACATCCTGCTAAACGTGGTCAACCCACAGGTTACCACGAGGGCGAAGTCATAGCCGCCGAAATTTGGCATCTCCGTGTAGTCCACGTATAGAACACTGTTAGCACAGTGAGGGGGGGGAAAGTCGAGTAGAGACCTCTGTCCCTGATATCCCCTGGTTTGCAGGACCCGCACGGGCACTTGTCCACGATGGGCTGGAGGGTTTTCCGCAGTTGGTCGTCAGTCCACGTAGTGTGGAACCACTGCTTGAATAGCCTCAGGGTACGGTCAGCACCCACATGACCGCTGGACTCATGGGTCCACTTCAGCAGCGCGGGGACTCTGTCACTGGGTACCACGATGCGGTCCTCGTGCCAGAGGTAGCTCTTGTCCCTCTTCCACTGATCTTGGTTGACCAGGAGGGGTTCAAGGCGTTTCTCCAGGCGCTTGTAGATATCCCCAAACTCCTTCAGGTACTCCGATTGTTGGAGTCCATCCAGGGGGCGTATCATCGTCATGTTGAGGTCCAAGTGGACGTCCATACGGCTGACCGCCTCCTTAGCCAGCGCTTCAGACCGGGCACCAATCAGGGCGTCAACGTTCTTGCGGCTGATGTAGTCTGCACACTCATTCTTCACTCCCTGGATATGGTGTACCGTCAGCCGTAGTTGACTGAGGTAGGTCCACCAGCGCCGTAGCTTGGCCTTCTCAGGTGGGGGGCCCTTCTGGAAACTGCGGACTGGTTCTTGGTCGCACAGCCAGACCACAGGGTTACTCCCCAGCAGTCGTGCTTGTGAGGATAGCACTAGCATACCCGCGAGCAATTCCTGCTCATAAGTGGAGTAGTTCCCCCTGGCCTGGTTCCATTTCCAGTTCCAGTGGCCCAGAGGTACTAGGACCCACTTGTCGTCAGGATAGCTGTGCTTGAGGGTTCCATCTCGGTTGAGACCTTCCGTCCCCCATTGGGAAATGGCCGAGTCGAACTCCTCCTTCTCTAGTGCTTGCCATTGGAACAACGTTCCACCACCGCCCACGTTGCTGGCGTCGGTCACCAGGATAATCTCCCCCTGTGCCCTAGGCACGCCCAAGCACTTAGCGTTGGCCACCTTGTCTTTGAGCTCGCGAAACGCTTGTTGCTCTTGTGGGCCCCAGCGCCAAGTAGTACTCTTCTTGATCAAGTCCGTCAGAATGGCGCTGGTGTAGGTGAAGTTTTTGATATGGCGGCGATAGAAGTTGCACGCCCCAATGAAACTGCGTACATCATGAAGTCCTTTCCTGGGGTCTTCGTGTCGTACCTTAGCATCCATCAGGGGTTTGGCCTTAGAGGCCGCTGGGGTCCACCACCCATAGCCAACGTCAAAACCCAGGTACTGCATGGTCTCCTTCATGAACTCACACTTCTCCAGCATGAGTCGTGTGTGGTTCTGCTGGCAGACCGCAAAAAACTCACCCAAGAGGAGTAGGTGGTCCTCCTGGGTATTGGTCCCGAGGCATGCATCGTCGATGTGAGCTTCCATCTGGGCCCCACGGGATATAAGCTCCTGCACCTTAGGTCTCCTTCTTAGGATGGACAGGATCTTGTTCATCAGCTCTTGGATTAGAGCGGGTGTGTTGGCCACGCCAAATGGCATGACCGTCCACTTGAACACCCTCCCATGAGGGGTGATGAAGGCCAGTAGCTCCTGAGCGTTGGGCGTCAGGTCCACTTGCCAGAATCCGCTCCTCTTGTCCATCTTGGTCTTGTAGCGACAGGAGGCTATCTTCTCAAGGGTAGACTCCATATTAGAATCGGACCCTGAGTCATTCAGCGTTTTCTTGTTCAGCTCTCCGTAGTCCACTACCAGCCGTTTGGCTGTAGACCCAGGTTTAGCCATCAGGAAACAGGGGCTGCAGTGTAGGGGGTAGTCCCCGTCCTTGTACTCCAGGACTAGGCCAGCAACTATACATTCTTGTATCTGTCGCTCAATCTCGTCGGCCTGCCCTTTAGGAGCTGGATAGGGTCTCCTCCGGATCTTGTGACCCACGAACTCGGGTTTCAGCTTGAGGTCCATCTGTACCAGCTTGTCACATGAGGCCGGAGGGGGTAGTTCTCCGAACACCTCCAGATAGGTCCTTATAAGCTTCTGCACCCGCGGGTCCAATAGCTTGATCTTGTCCTTCATGCCCTCGTCAGAGTGTAAGTTGCTTGCCCCCTGAGTAATAGACGTCGGGAGGTGATCCTCCACCGACTCTTTGCCCTTGGTAGTGTCCTTCAACCCTTGGTAGGCATATAGAAGGTCTTGTTCAACCATCTCCGGTGGACAATGGCAACATAGGCACGCTCGAGGGGGTTCACATACACAGTCCTCCGAGAGGTCGTCCTCCTCTGGGGTCCTCACATTGGCGCCCCACACGCTCTTCATGAGCTTAAGATCTACCTCCCTTTGCCAGGTGGTGATCTTCTGTTCGAGGTCCTCCTTCAATTGGGATAGGTCTCCCATATGTCCATGCTTCAGTGGCCATGAGCTGCGGGTAGGCTTAGCGTAGCATAGCTCTTTCGCCACCAACCTCCTCATTGAGTCCACATACTCCCTTAGCCTGGATCGAGGGTCCAGCTCTTCGTCCACGGGGTCTTCCACCCTCATGGAGAGTAGGGGTTTCAGTGGTGCGACGTACTCGGCGTTCTCCACTTCCTCCACACAGGTCTGCACAAAGAAGGCGTAGTGCTCAGTTTCGTCATCTGAGTGGATAGAGCTAGGTAGCTCGGATAGTCCACACTCAGAGACTCCATCAGGAACAGGTACATGGCAGGGAGAGTTGGAGGCGTTGGTGTCAGTCACGACGTACTCATCTCCTCCGGGTATAGTCTCAAAAGCATCTTGAGGTCGTAGTCGATCCTTCAAGTCACCCAAGGCGAGTCCATCGCTTTCTCGTTGTATAGCCTGGACCAGAGTCGGGTCCAGATCCTCCCAGGGGATGGAGGTAAGACCTCTGTCCACCACGCTGAGCATACTCCCCCATCTGGGTTTCCCAATAGGTGTCTTACGCCCCAGAGGCACGTAGATGGCCTCATCAGGTAAGCGAACAGAGCTGATACTCAGCCTGTCAAGCAGGTTTCGCCAGTACTCGTTGCCCCCATCGGCTCCCCAATCGGGGGAACAAAGGACCATACAGGAACGTTCCAGGGCCACCTTGGTCAGGACCTTCCCCGGTTCACTGTACCTGGGGTTTCCGTAGGCCATTCTGAAACAGGGCCAGTAAAATTTGTAGCTGCAGTTCTTCCCCTTGCTGCAGTAAAGGTCCAGTACATGCTCCTTATCGCTGGCGAACAACTCCACATTCAGGTCTCCTCTAGAGTAACCCAACTCCTTCAGCCCTTGGTCTAGGACTTCCCCCAATAATTGATAGTCCTCAGTTTTGGAGGCCGCCATCATGTTCGAAGGCTCCCCCTTCGATAGCCTCAGGTAGCTCGAGGTATGTTCCGACTGCTCCAGTGGCACAGACTCTCTGCCACTGCCGTGGTCCACGTAGAGGAGGTAGGGCGCTTGCAGCGTCAGGGATTGTATCTGGGAGTGCTGCACGAAGAAGTCAGTCCCCAATACAAAGTCGAAGGCCTCAGTGTCCATCACATAGAACCGATGGGCGATAGTCCGGGAGCCCATATGTACCTCAACTTCACAGTCCCCGCAGCTGTGCACCACATGTCCGTCCCTCATTCGTATAGCCGCGGCCGTCATGGTGTTCTTCAGGCTCCCACAAGGTAACATTTTCTTGGCCACTATAGATATGGTGGCGCCAGTATCCAATACCCCCAGGTATTTGCGTCCCCTTAGTCGGATACGTACCCAAAACACCAGGTCCTGGGTGCCACCGGAGCGTCCCCGTCAGAACTCCGCGGGACAGGTCACCTCGAACCCCTTGTTCCACAGCTTGCGGGCCATCCTCATGAAATGGCTTCTCTTCTTAGCGTTGCCGTTATCACCACCTTCGTGCTCCAGCTTGGCCCCTTGTTCTTTCTGGGCCTCCGTCTCTGAGCGTGTGGTAGGACCAGACTGCCCTCCAGAGGGCTCGGAGTTCCCCCCTGGATTAGGGTTGGGGTTGCCTCCGTTCTTGTCCGTGTTCTTGTTGTACTTGTCTGGCTGACGGTGAGCGGCTCCTCCTCGTCCACCTTGACTCTTGTCTTGCCCTTGTCCACGTCCTTTAGACTTGCCCTTGCCAGAGTCGTTGCCTTTGTCTTTGCCTCCACCTTTGCCTGAGCCTTTGCCAGGATCCTCACCCTCAAGCTTCGCCGATAGGCAATGCTTGTGGCAGCACTCATCCTCGTAGTCCTTCCTCTTCCCACAGAAGGCACACGTGATGGTGCACCTGTAATGATCCGGCAGCTTCGCTTTGACGCCGGTGTTCTTCTCCTGCTGCTTCCCGTGGACTACGAAGCAGTCTCGCTGCTCGCAGTCAGGGGCGTGCTGCAGGTGTCCCTGCTCGTCTCTGGCATCACACCAGAAGAGCTCCCTGACGTTTTTCATGATACGGGCGAGGGCGTGTTTCGGGGTAGTCCCCTGCCCAGGTCTGGATCCTTGGTACCCTTTGCCATGGCTTCCAGAGCCTCCACCTCCAGGGAGGTAGTTGTTCAGGTGCTGGTCGCTTTCTTTCTCCAGCGCCAGCTCCAGGAGTAGTGAAGCGGTACCCAGAACCTATGGCCCATGGCCCGGAGGCCTGTGAGCCGTCACACCCGTGCGGAAGCCGTTGACACCGGCAGTCAGCGGGATATCCCTGTTCTCTAACCCGCAAAATCTGGAATCCGTTTTCTAACCAATAAATCGATTTAGAATTACCAGAATTTTATTGTCTTAGGCGATTTTCAGTCGGAAATCGGTGAAATACCACGATTTCTACCGCGTTTTCTAATTGTCGTGAAATCGCCGCCTGATGTCGCCTGTTCGCGCGCTTTCGTCGCTTCTCCGTGGCGAGTTTTGTGAGGGATTTTTCTCGAGTACCTTGGAGGTTCTAAGAGAACTTAAGGGCTGAATCTAGAGGGTTTTTAATGTACTTTCATCTGGTGTGTTCACCAGAATTTTTCGCCGTTGCGTCTTCGAGAAAATCAGCGCGCAAGCTTTTCCGTTGATCGCTCGAACTCATGGTTCTCAAGGACCATGAGTTCGGACGGAACCCTACATTCCCCCCCTATGCCTTTCATCCATGCCCCTTTCACGTGGGCATATCACTTTGTATAGGGAGGCGGGCAATGGCGATGTTTTAGGCAGCCTATGGGTTTCGCAAACCCAAGTCGTTTGCGTGCGCAAACGCTAACTTTGTGGCCTTGTGAGCATGAACGTTAATAACCGAACACAATGCTCACAAGACCAAAAGCCCTAGGCCATTTTCTTTTTTCGAGCCAATTCAACGATGGCTCCACGCAATTCAATGCGTACCAAAAGTCTATTTTCGAAACAGGGCAAGTTTTGGTCGAAAATTAGGCCAAAAAGGCCAAACAGCCGAGGCTCGTACTCGGAGCCTATGGGGAGTTGAGCCTCGAATCAAGACAATATGTAAAGTAGAGACCACGAAGAACATCGTGGGTGGCTTGTTTGATTTTTACAACCTTGTCATCTACTTTTTAGAATTTCGCCTTGTGAGCACGCGTGCCATACTGCCTCTTTGCACACGCGCTCATATCCAAGCACTAATGACACGAGTGGGCGGAGACAATCTAACCATAGTGGGCATATTTGAAGGCACCTACTATGGGCCTACTCCAAGAACGTTTACTCATATTTTTGCTCCTCAAGGTCCCAAAGATATGTTCATGCCAATATCGCCGATATATGCAGTTTTTCCCATAAATAGTGTGCTTCAAGGAATGAGGTGTTAAAAATGCTTCCATTATGCTTTGAACCTCAACCCTTGTTGCAAAAGGGAAGCAAAGCTTCGGTTTGCATCCATGCAAAAGCTCAAGGCTCCTTTCTCTTGTGATGCGGAGATACGATTTTTGGAGGGACCACTTTTGGGTGAATTTTGGCCGTTTTGCCCAGAATGGCCACAAACCCCTTCTCCCCCTGATTTCGCCCCCGAGGTTGCGTGCGCCACTTGACCAAGGGTAAGGGCAATTCCGAGAGGGCACATAAACCCGCATCGAATGGGGTGTTTCCCCATGTGGCCTCTCCTCTTGAAGGGAGAGTTGTGAGTCACCCAATTTGGGGTATGTTGCCATTCTCTGCCATTTGTGTGTCACTTTCTCTCCAAGGGGGAAAATAGCTAGAGGCAACCATGAAGATTGGTAAGCGGCATAGATTGGGACCTAAGTCCCATATGTCTATAGCATCTTTCGTTGAAAGGATCCTCGCCGTGGCCATGGAGATATGGGATCATGAGTGCGGGCCATTTTGGCCAAATTTCGCTGTTTTTGCCATTGTATGCCATATTGGAATTACCATATCTCCATGGGGCACGAGATCTAGCCAGGAGAGAAAGGCGAATATTGTAGCATATGACCAAGGGCTAGACGCCATTGAGTTTCGTATCTGCTCCTCAGGCTCATCCGTAGTTATTCAACTTTTGGTGCAATCCATGATCTCCCCCTTTGCACCGCATGCTGCTTTCTGCCCCATCCGCGTGTTCATCCCCTCGATGAACAGCAAGCAGCCAGTGTGACAGCAAGCCATAACCCAGGGCATGGGACCAAAGGGGATATCAAGGAGTGTGAATCAAGGCTTGGCGCGTCAATATCGCCAAGGTTTCCTACCCTGGACGGTCGAGCGAGACGACCGATTTTGCCATTTTGGCAGTTGTGGACCCAATTTGGATTGTCACCACGCCGAGTGACATGGATATCTTTGAGAGCCAAGGACATGAGAGTCTCTGTGGGACTCCCCGTGGATGGCATATGGAATGGCAGATCCGATCTCCAAGCCGGCGTGGAGATATACCATTGGGGATACCCCTGATTTGGCTCATTTTGAGCAGCCAAAATGACCCCCTTTTCGGACCCCAATTTCACCCCCCCCCCCGTGTGGTCCATTGGCGGCCCCATATCTCTATGCCCATAGATATTCCGGACCAAGGTTCAGGTTGTGCACTCAGATATATGTGTCAGGTCCCGCCTCCTATCCTGTGAGCCATTGGCCTTGCCCTGACCAGGCGGGCCACGCGTGGGAATGACGCCGATTTTGGTGATTTTGGCATCGTGACCCCGATTGATGAACCCGTGGTGCCCTGATGCCGGGACCTCAGAGGGAACCAGGTTGGGTGAGGGCTGCAGTAAGTTTACACTCGAAGGGCATAGGGTCAGTTGCCTCGTCCCTACCTCTGGCGGGTCCAGACGAGGGGTCAATTTCGGAGATTTTTGAGCTAATGTCAGTTTGGGCTGAAACAGCCCATTTTTAGCTACCAACTCCTAGGGGATATTGGCGGGGCCTTATCTCTGACTCAGAGTGGAGTTGGCACCTGCTGTTACGGGAGCATAGGGGACCACTGTCGGTTGGCCTAGGTGCAACTTGGTTCCCAGGAACTCGCCTGTGGCTGGGCAGGACACCTTCCTTCTGGCAGGGTTTCAGGGTCCGGACTGAGTAGGGCATGGGTTGTGTTTGAGCCCCTGCCCCCACCAGCCACTGAGAGGGTCGGACCTGGGATTCAGATATGAGTTGGGACTGAGTGTCTATTGTCCTGTGATGCCCTTACCCCAGTCCAGTCTTAACCCCATTTGTACATATCTTGATGTGTTGCTGTACATACTTTTGTTCCCTTGTCTCAGAGTGGCAAGGATCCTGAAACGCTTTGTCACATGACACGAGCGTAATGATGCCCCTGTGAGCGCAGTGCTTTGCCTGCCTGCTTGCTTGTGCTGTCAACCGCAGCGTCCCGTGGCCAGGCCCCCCACGGGAACGCGCAAAAGCGTTCCACCGCCGCCGGCTTACCCAGCCCCCGCGTGCCACTCGGGGCCTTCGAGGGGTACGAGCAGCACCCCAACCCCAAGGACTCCAAGACCATCACGGAGCCCGCAGCGCCGCCCAGAGCATCGCCCTGAGCGACCACGGAAGCGCCGCAACCGTGAAGGAGGTGGACAGACCAGGACTCCGACATCAGCGAGTCCCATCGGCCGACCAGTACCGGCCGCACCCCCAGTCGCGTCACCCACCTCCACAAGCACACCGGAGCAACCGCTTCAACAACCACCACCAAGGACCTCAAGACCAAGTACGCCCCCCGCTGCCATGGTAAACTGGCAAGAAGCGGGCAAGACGTGGCCGCGGCCCCACCCCCATGCGGTGCGTCTACTGCGTTGGTTGGTGTGTGACCAGCACTATCGCCACAGCCATCCCCAGTGCGAAGGCGGCATGCCCAGGAGCTTCGAGCTCCGCGAGGACATGAGCCCCGACCGCCCGCAGGCAGTCGAAGACTGGCTGCGGGTGGAAGGGTTTGCCTTCCGCTACCGCCAGAAGCGCTGGAGGGTCTGGACCCGGCCAGACAAGCCCGGCGAAGGGCTGCGCCCCGACAGGATTGAGGAGGACGAGAACTCCAACGAGTACCCGTCGGGCGCCCCGATCAACGTCTCCATGTGGGACATGATCGAAAGGAAGTTCCCGGGGCTGGGGACCGAGCGCACGCTGCAGGGAAGCAGCAGCAGCGCGTCTCCTGGTAAGGAGAAGCGGTCCGCCGGGGACAGGTGGCGGGACAAGAAGTGGCGGGAGTACCAGGAATCCCTGGCCGCCGAAGCCGCCCAAGGCGCCAAGGGCAGAACCCCAGCCCACAGTCCCCAACGGGCCTTGGCGACTTCCTCGAAGTCGCCAAGCAGGCCAAGGCCAAGCCCCGTACGCTGCACCTGAGGAAGTCAGGCCCCAGCAGCGACGTGGAGTCGGCCCACCGCGGGAGGATGCCGGCCGCCCAGGCCAGCTCCAGCAGCAGCGTCGCTCCCCACCAAAGGGATGTGGCGCGCGCCTGCGAGCGCACCTGTGGGGTGCCCTGCAACCATCGGGTTGCCCGGCAATGGGCCACGCAGCGGAACGCTGCCGTGGAGGGCGCCGTCGGCATCACCCAGGAGGAGGCCACAGAGTGGGGCAGAGGCATGGCCTTCCACGCCTCGACCGTCGCGGCCATCGCGGCCGGTCTCACAGCTGCGGCCGCCAATGAAGCAGCGACTGCCCGGATCACGGGTGAGGCGGCGGCAGCCGCCGAGGAAGCCCGCCTGACCCAGGAGGCCATTGCCTGCAAGGAGGCCGAGGTGAAGGCGCTGGAAGAGGCGCTTGCCCAAGAGAGGGCAAAGAAGGAGGCGGAGGAAAGGGCCCACGCTGAGGCAATGGCTAAGGCATAGGCGGACGTCGCCAGGAAGGACGCCATCGAGGCCGCGCGACGGAAGGTCGCTGAGGAGAGGGCCAAGACGGAGGCGGAGCTGGCGGCGTTGGAAGCGGAGAAGGCTCGGCTGCAGCAGGCCCGGGAAGCCAAGGCGGCTCGTGCCCGGGAGGAAGCCGAGGGGCGAGCTGCCGCAGCCACAGCCGCCGCGATGGAGGAGGCGGAGGCCAAGCTCCGCCGCGAGACTCCCCCGGGAGGATCCGGAGTGGAGACCCTTCGAAGGCTCTTCGAGGGGGACGCCTCCACCAAGATGGCGCTGGATCCGGAGGACGTCCACACGGGCAGCAGTGGGAGCAGTGGCCCCGCCGCCTACCGACGGAGGAAGGGTAAGGGGAAGACCCCCTAGAGGTCGCGGAGGCCAGCGGGCGGACACCCCCACGACAGCGACCCCTTCTTCACCGCCAGCGACGGGGATGAACGAGGCCGCCGACATCGCCGAGGAGTGGCTGGCGGAGAAGGCGGAGACGTCCCCATGGCGCCGGAGGGTGAGAGTGAGGATCTCCCTCCTTCCTACCGGAGCTCGGAGTCTTCCGTGTGCGGGACCGAGACGCCCAGGTTGGGCGACATGGACGAGGATGATGACATGGACTTCGACTATACGAAGAAGCCCCCATCCTCGGACCCACCGAGGCGACCCGGCGGAGACCCACCAGGACCACCTGGCGGAGGACCATCATGACCCCCTGGAGGACGCCCACCAAGTGGACCCCTTGGAGGCGGACCATCGGGCGGGGGAAGACCCCCTGGACCCGGCGTACCCGGCGGAGGACCTCCTGGAGGACCCCCTGGGTTCCCCGACGACCCACCAGGGAACGGCGACCCGGATGCCACCTGGCGGTGGATTCTCCACCTCCGGAGGAGGGTCCAGTCCCTCGAGCGCGAGGTAGACACGGGCAAGGGCGAGATGACTCGCATCGCCAGGGTCGCCGCGGGCGCACAGAAGGAGCTGGACATCGCCAAGATCGAGATGGTCAAGATCGCCAAGGTCGCTACCGCCGCCCAGAAGGAGCTGGACATCGCCAGGGGCGAGACCAGGCTGCTGAACAAGGTCATCAACGGCGTGCAGCAGCGGTTGGACGCGCTGGAGGGCCGTGGGAGCGCCGGCAGCGACCACCCACCCCTGGAGTCTGGCTCGTTGGACGACGGCTGGGGACCTGGACCAGGTCCAGGCAGACCCCACGCCCCCGGCGGAGCCCCCAGGAGTCGCCCCAGCGCCAGTGCCCCCTCTCTCAGCGCCCCCTCTCACCACAGCGCGGGCCGCCGCAACGAGATTTGAGGTTTGAGGTTTGATTTTGCGGGTACTAGACGCCTTTCGGCCCCGGGGGGCCACCTGGTCGGGCCAGGTGATATCCTCCCCACCGGGTCCTAGTGGGGGGCACTCCAAGACGCACCTCCTGCCTGGTGGCGGAGTCCCCCGGGTTCACAGGGCTCGGAGCCCCGTCCTTCCCCGGCTTCCCCGTTTCGCCACTCCCCGGTCAGTGCATCAATTCGCAGCCGTGGCTGCGGGCGCTTACCCACTGCGTTGCCCCCCTAATGCGTGGTCGCCCTGGGAGCCGGCGCCGCCGGGCCCGTGCTACTGGCTTGTCGCCAGTGGGACCCCCTTGGGCTGGCGCGGAGGCTGCATAGCCTAGGGGTTGGGGCGCGGCGCTGTGCGCCACTACTGCCTTGGCGGATGCAGTGCCCCGTCTGTGTGTGCGCGGCGCTCGCGGCCGGTTCGGAGGGTTCGGGCCGGTACCTGGTGTTGTGTTTCTCTCGTTTCCCCCTTCCCGCCCCGCGTGTTCCGCGCTGCGTGTGGAGGGCCGTCCCGTCTGGGTGTCCCTTACCCTCGTTCGCTGGTACGCCAGTCCACGCGGTCTGTGCGTTCCGCGCGCTCGGTCCAGTTGCCCTTCAGGTAGTCCCCGCGTGCCCCTTTCGTGTGTGTGCGCTCGCGCTCCCGCGGCGTCCGCTCCCCCCCCCTCTGGGTGGTGTGGCGTGCGCACCTCGCGTGGTCCCGGCGCTGGGCGCTGGTAGGGCCGTTCCACGTGGTCCGTGCCCCTCCGCGTGTCCTGCCCCGGTCCCTTGCTCCGTCTGGCGTGCTTGGCGGGGGGCAGTCCGGTCCCGGTTCCCCCCTACTTGGCTTGGGGTTCGGGGGGTGGCGGTAGGGCGTCCCCGGGGGGGGGTGCCTTCTACTGTTGCGAGGGGCGTCTGGGGTCAGGCGCTCCCCCTCCCCCAACTGCCCGCCCACTGGGCGGGCTGTTGGGGTCCGCGATCCACGTGTTGTGGGCGCGGGCGTGCGGGTGTGGGGGCCCTTCTCTGACCCCTCGGCCTGCACGCCCTGTGGGGGCTGCGCGCCGCGGGGCGGGTCCGTGGCGTTCGTGTGCCGGGGGGCGGGCTGGCGGGGGGGGGGGCGTGCGCCGTACCCCCCGTTTGTGCGGTCGGGGGGGGCCTGTAGGGCGGGGGGTGGCTCTGCCTCGTTCCGTCCCTCTGACTTCCCTGGGCAGGCAACAAAGCGGGTGTCACTGGCGTCGTGCTGTCCAGGGGGGGCGTGGCCCCCCATACCACTCCGGTTCGTGCTCACCCGCCTTCTCTGGGCGCGATCTGTGCGGCGTCCTGGCGCGTTGGCGCGGGCTCGCTTGTTCTCCCCGGCCCCCGTGGGAGCCGGCAGCTGGGGCGGGGGGGCGGGTCGCGCTCCGGCTCCTCTCTCGGGCGGGGGGGGGACTATCCCCCCTGCCTCGGGGGGTGGGGGCCGGGGCCCCCGCGGCTTGCGGGCCGTTGGGGGGTTGGGGGGGGGGGTCGCGCCGCGGCCTCCCTGCTCCCCTTCTGGGTGGCGGCCTGCGGTAGTCAATCCTGGCCCCCCTCGTGTCGTCGGCGCACTCCCTTCCGGCGTGCGCGTGCGGTCGGGGTCGCAGTGCCGCCCCGGGGTGGGGGGGGGTGAGGGGTGGCCCGTGGACCGCTCCCCCGGGGGGCCCTGCAGACCTGAACCCCCCCTCTGCCCTCCCCGAGTGCACTGTGGTCACGGGAGGGTCATGTGGGGCGCGACCCCCGCGGGAGCAGGTCCAGCCGCATCCCTCCCCCCCGCGTCGCGGTCCCTTCTGGGGGGGGGGGGGCGTCCCCTCGGCTCCGGGGGGGCAGAGGGCCGCTCCTGTGGCTCCCTAGCTGGGGGGGGGTGCGGAGGGGGGGGTTGGGGGGGCCGCCACCCCACCCCCGCCCCGTCGGGTGTCGGCCTGCCTTCCATTGCCCCCGGCGTGCCCCCCCCGGGGTATACTCGTGCCGTGGGTGTTGCCGGGCGGCCGCGGGCGGTCCGGTCGGCCGCCGACAGGTCAGTGCGGCGGGGGGGGGGGGGGAGGGGGGGGGAACCCCCCCGCCCTGGTTCGCGCCCCCGTCTTCCCCGGGCCGGCCTCTGATAAGGCCGCTCTGTTTGCGCCGTCCTGGGCGTCGCCGGTCCGCTGTCGGCCGGCAGCAGGCAGGGCGTTCCGGCGCCTGCTTCGGCCGTGGTGCCCCCGCACCCCGGGTGCAGCGGCCTCTTCGGGGGGGGTGTGGGGCCGCCGTTTCTTCGGTTCGCCTCCATCCTCTCTTGGGCCTGAGTGGGAGGGGGGGGGGGGAGTGGGGGAGGCCCTCTGGTCCCCTGGCGACGCCTCCTGACGGCCGGGGGGGGGGGGGCATGGCGGTCCCGGCCCCGGGGGCCAGCCATCGGCTGGGGGGTCGCGCCCTTCCCCCGCCCCCCCTCTACCTAGAGCCGGACCCTCGTGCAGGCCCTCGCTGGGGCCCCTCATCCCCCCGGCGGTCATCGCGCGGCGCTGGCCGGCCGGGGGCGGCAGTGAGGGTTAGCGGTCAGCGGTTAGCGGGCTGCGGGGCAGCTGGTTCCCCCCCGCGCTCGTTGTCTCCGCCCTCCCTCCCGCGGGAGGTGGCGCGCTCTCCTGCGTCATGCCGTACCGTGGGGGGGGCGTGGGTCGGGGGGCCCAGCTCCCCCCCCAAACCTTCTCGCGTCCGCCGTCTGGGCCGTCACCTGCGCCGCCGCTTGTGTGGGGGCTGGGGCTCTGGCAGCGGCGCGTTGCGCCGGCGGTAGCGCCAGTGGGCGAGGGCGCTGCGCAAGTCCCGGGGGAGCCAGTTGTTGGCGTCCGGATCCGTGATGCGGGGCACCGCTCCCCCTTCCAGGAAGGCCGGCCACGTCGGCTCCCTGTCGGGCCACGCCGCCCGGATCACTGACCTGAGGACCCTCTCATGGTCCTCTCGGGCTGCCCACCCCCCCGGGGGTATCTCTCGGTTTCCTCCGTCTCTCCGGAGGAGCACGGCATCGAAGGGCCGTTTCTTCAACCCCCTGGTGGTCCCCTGGTTGGCCCAGCACAACCACCCGTACACCTCCCCCACCAGGGGGAGGGCCTCCTCCCCCAGAGGGTCCGGGACCGTGCTCCAGTCCCGGTCCCACGGCCGGGCCCCCTCTGCCCCTCGCGCCGGCTCCCCTCGCTGCCCCTGTGCCTGCGGCGCCGATGCCGCACCCCGCCCCCCCTCCGCCGAGGCCATCCGCGCCGGCTCCGCCCTCGGCGCGGAGGGGGCTGGCTGGTGCTGGGGTTGTGGGGGTTGGGGGGGAACGAGCTCGCCGGCGTCAGGGTCGATGTTGTAGAGGTGGTGGTGGTGGGGTTGTGATGGTGGTGGTGGGTGTGGTGCGCCGGCATCTGTTGGATGTTGGGGGGGATGCACCTGACCGGCTGCACGTCCGGCTGCGGGGGCGCCCCGCTCCCCGCCCCCCTCCCTTCCCTTCCCTGGTGCCACCCCTCCACGGCGGGCGTCCGCAAGGCGCGTGGAGGAACCCACCCCGCAGGCAGGCTCAGCCCTGCGGATGAGGCGTATTACGCCGACACCCTAGCGACAGCACACCACAGGCACGGGCGCCACACCAGAACAAACACACAGGCGCCCGGCCCCAGTCGCGTGGCACCCCAACGGGTGCCGGGGTGCACTACACAAAAGAGCAAGCAGCCGCGCGCAAAGAAGTGGCACCCTCCCCGAGTGCGGTCCCAAACCCCGCTGAAGGGAGCACCATGAAAAGACATGGTGAGTAAGTAGACGCCAGAGGATGCTGGGCGTCCAGTGCTGAGCCCACGCTTCGCCGGAAGGAGGGCGTCCTCCGCCCAGACGGTCACACCAATAGCGACACAGACCACCACGATGTTGGGCCGGCGAGCGTGTTCCACCAAAGCACGCGGTGCGAACGCGAGAGCACGGGGAAGCGCGCAACGCGGCGATATCGCGACTGCACCACCCAGGCACAACGACACACAGCAGAGGCAAGCAACCCGAAGACACGACTAGAGCACACCCCAGCAGCCCCAGTACCCACACCAGCGCACCCCCAGCATGCCCCTGTCCTGCCCCTGCCAGCCGCACATATTGTCCTCTCCTCTGCAGTTGTCCAAAGCGGCAAGCGAGGACTTCGGCTGACCGGCGGAACAGCCACCAACCCATGCCTGTGTCTCTGCTGCCACAGACCCCATGCCACCGTCTTTCACAACCATGTCGCCTGAGAAACAACGTGAGGCCATACGGCCTGCTGAAGTGTGGCCCTTCCTACGAGTGGCCTGGTAGCCTGAGCAGCAGCAGCTTCTGGGAGACGTACGCCACCGGGCCTCTACCGTCGACGTCAAGATGGTTCCGTTGCTGGGACACCCGCTGTACGTCAGCCCGCAGCTCTGGTGGTTCACTCTGACAGCGTCCTATGCCTCAGACCTGGAGTTGGATGCCCTGAAGGATCATGCGCCGCAGCACGCGTGGCACACGTATCCCCAGCTGGTGACCAAGTTCATTGCCTGGGCAGCAGCAGCTACTCCTGTGCAACGGCGGGAGTTCCTCCAATCGTGCTGAGCACACATCTCAGAGTTCGGTGACGGCCCGGTCTCCGCCCTTGACTTCCTCGGCCTGCTGGACCTCATTGCGGGAACTGAGCAGGTCAAGCCAGTTCTGCTCCGAGTATGTGTATTGCACTTGCTGTCCACCTGGGCAGCCACTCAGGATGGCCTAACGGTGGCTTGCAAAACCCTGCTGCGCCAAGAGAAGGAGGGGGACAAGGTCGGATGGAGCTTCGCCCCCTGCCCCCTGACGGCACGCGAATGGCAGGCCGAGCTCTCCAAGCATGAGAAGAATGGCAAGTTGCTCACCTCAGATGCCCGTGCGCGCCTCACAGCCTTGTCCATGGCCAAGCCTACAGATGAGAAGCCCGCCTCAGCATCCCCAGCCTGGAAACGGGTCCTCCGTGCGGGTGCCCTTGTGGAAGACGAGGACATGCTTCGCCATCTTGACGGCCTACGCGCCCTCCCGGACTCCGCCGCCCCTGTGATCGCCACCGCCCTGTCGGCCCTGGTCTCTGCGTTTGCAGTTTGACTTGGGCACGCGCACATCGGTTCAACTGGGAGCCGCCAAAACAGCCGCGGAACTCTCACTGGCAGCCAACTCCGCGTGGACGGCATGCTCAGCCGACCAGCGCCCCCGTCTCCGCGTCCAGCTCTCAGAGTTCCTCCGCGACGTCATGACATCGTTTGGCCCAGCAGTGGACTCGTCGGCAGTCAACGAGACACTCGCACGCCTTGCCCTCGTCGTAGCGGAGGCCGCCCAGCGCGGATATTCCACCTGGACGACAGCCGCGGCCACCATCAGCCGCAGCGACAGTCTGCCGGCCGCAGTCCTGTCCCCTCTGTCCAAGGCTGTCAGCCTGGAAACATTCCGCGTTGCCCTACGGGACGCCCTGGGCCTGCTCACTACTGCTGCTCAGCATGACACCCTTGTGCTGAAAGTCACGGAAGCGCTATCCGGCGCCTCCAGTACAGACTGGTTCGTGTCTGGAGCTCTTCGCCCGTCCTCGGCACCGCCCTCCACGCCAGTTCACTCCACCATAGCTCCTTTGACTACCTCAGGCGCTGCACGGACCCTACAGCTCCCGGTCACCCCAGGCTTTCAGCCCCCCACGTCCGTCCCAACCTCTACATGTGTCCGCGTCAGTGCCCTCGATGCCTGTGACCCAGTGGAGACATCAAGCGAGCTCAGCGTCGCCCTGGGCACCCCTGTCTATGTAGGTCCGGCTGATGTGACCCGAGGATTCGGCTTCGTCACCATACCCTCAGAGTTGCACCGCAACCTCTTTGCCATGGCACCCAAACGCACTTTCACCTTTCCATCTGGCTCCGAATGTGTCTTCGTTGCCCGCTCCCCCAACAACGACCCATGGACCCCGCAAGTAGACAACAACCTCAATGTCCCTGTGGCCCACCGACACCCCAGCAGGTCGAACAAGCGCACCCAGAAATCGTCGTTGAAGCCCCCCAAGTCCCAGCGCCGCGCCCAGCACGCACAGGGTGCCAATACCCACCCACCAGACGCCCCCCGAGCCGAAGGACAGTTGCAGGCATTCCCACCGCATGACGGCACGTCCAATCGCCATGTACACTATGCCAAGGGCCACCCCTGGGATGGACAGCGGAACAGCTGACTATACCTCCCTCGCATGATCCCTGCATGCTGCTCCCCTGTTCCCCATCTCACACAGGTGCTGATGTCCATCTCATCCGTCGCTCCAGTGGACACCTACCCGCTGCTGGCTGAGGCCCTGGACGAAGTCTCCATCAACCCCCACCCCCCAACCACCACTCCGCATGCGATATGTGTCACTTGCGGGTCCTACATCCCTCAATGGATCCCCCAACCCACACAGTGCCCCCAGTGCTCAGGCATGTCCATGTACCTCCCAGAACACATCCCCGCCGCCGATATCCACGTCCCTGAGTCGCTACAGATCTTACGCACCCTTCCCCCACCCCTCCTCCAGCACCTCCGGCCGCTCCTGAAGGCCATCATCCTCGACGTGCATCGCCTCCACCAGCAACGCGGCCCCATCCTTGTGTCCCCCCCCGTCCAAGTGCGTGACCCTGTACTAGTCTTCTGGGAACCAGCCGCCCATCGCGCCCATCACCCCCTCTGCACAGGACTTCACTGGTACCATCGCCACACCCCTCCACGAGGTCCATGGGTACTCCGCCCTGACCCACCGCAGCCTGGCCTTACAGTTGTAGCCCCCGTCTACCACACCTGTGCACGCCCGCACATCGCACCAGCTGTATTGGTGCCCCCCCTTCCAGCTCAACCCATCAGCCAAGCATTCTGCCCGGACCCCCAAGGCGCCCCCTCCCTCCTCACCCGCGCGGCCTACCTTCGTCGCCGCGTTCTACTGCCATGTGGCACAGTAGCCCCTGCCATCAACGACACAGCCTCCCCTAGGGGTCACCCCTGTGCCCCAGACCTCCCAGCCCCCTCGCAACCCCTACCCTACATCCTCCAGGTGACACAGCGCACCACCTTCACCCCTGTGAGTGACAACCTGCAGTCCGTGCGCCACTTTGGGGCCAATTTGGGCGGCCTCGCGGGCCAAACCTCGCTCCTACGCATGTGGCTCCACATCCTGACTCCGGATGTCCTCACCTTGCAGGAGCTGTGGGACTTTGACGGATTGGAGGACGTCCTGCCCCCGTACATGACATCACTCACAGGGACTGTGATCGGGCAGGGACGAGGACTGGCTGTCGCGTGGCGCCGCACCCTCTGTATTCCTGGTTTCAAGGCCGTGCCCGCCCGGGACACTAGAGAAGACCTCGCAGTAGTCTTGGACACCCGACAGTACGGTCGCCTGCTTGTCATCTCCGCCCATATGCCCCCGAAGCTCCCAGATCGTGCTCGCCACGCGATCATGCGAGCCTGGGCTACTCTCGGCAAGGTCACCGACCCGCGATACTCGCTTACGCAGGGAGATTTCAACATGTCGTGTGATCAGGGCACTCCTCTGGAGCAAGCCCTCAGGCCGAAGGGGGCCCTGGCCGCCTACACCCCAGTCCTCCCGCGCGGCACCGCCACGCACTACACAACGACTCAGGGAGTAGAGGCAGCAACCTGCATCGATCACCTCCTCACACACGGCAGGTGGAGCCGTGTCGACAGCCACCTCGTCCCCCTGGGGCGACCCCACTTGGCCATCTTCGCGGCTCTCACCCCCCAGGATGCTACACCCGACCCCTTCGCCTGGAAATTGTATCGCTGGCGGTCCAGCGCCCCGGGGGACACCTCCCTACTGTCCATGATCCTGAGCGTGGCATGGGGCTCCCTCACGCACACGTCCGCTTCCGCCGATCAGTTCCTCGACGTCTTTCACCACTACGCGAGGCAATATGCCCTGCCCAGGGTCCACCCCCGTACCCTCATTGACTCCTTGGAAATACCCCCCCCCCCATACACTCAGCACCAGATCAACGCCATAGAGGCCTCCCTCCGAAGTTGGTGCTCCATGCGAGACCTTACATCCCGCAGAGACGCCTTGCAGCGCGTCAGCATCGATGCAGTCACCAAGCGTCATCTTGGCCCCCCCGCCCAAGCCATTGCGGACGCCCAGGCTTCGGCGGTGCAGGGACATGCACGCCCAATAAACCAAACACCACTCCACCAGCCAACCAGACACACCACCCCGCCGGCAAACAACCTACGAGCAGGGCAGGAACCACCAGACACCGGCCAGCACACTCCACGACCAAACAACCAGCAAGCGGCGCTACCGTAAATCACCAGCAAACACGCACTCCCCGGGCACAAGGCAGAGCCCGCAGCGGGAGCATGAACAGGAGAGAAGCGGCACAGCCGCGAAGGGGAGCGTATACAATGGGACAAGGCGCCAGTAAGGTGGATCCCGGCGTGCCTTCCCCGGACCAGCCGCAACGACGTCGTGCGCCGCTAGCGCACGCCTTGCCAGCAGAGCGACGCGCCGGGCTGCACCCCTCCCGTCGCTATGTGTGGCTCTGGGTACAGCCGCACTCGTGACCGCCGGCGGCCGCTCTCAACCGGCAAGGCGTGAGGCTGCCTCCGAGGTATGCCAATAGCGTACGGCCATCCTGAACCTGAACCTGAACCCCTCTCTTCGGCCCGCCCTCCCTCCCGGGCTCCCATGCCCCGTCCCGCCTGTCCCTTGGAGCCCGCGGCGCCCTTGCCCTTGCCCTTGGGCCCCTTTCCTGCCCCCTGCTCGTGCCGCGGGTCCCGCCCCCCGTCCCCCACGCCCTGGCCCGCCCGCTCGCCCACCGCCCCTCGCCCCGCCCCCTGCACCTGGGCTCCCTGCTCGCGCCCCTGCGCGCCCTTGCCGTGCCCTGGTCCCTTCCCGGCCCCCTGCCCAGAGTCGCGCCGTCCGCTGCCTGCGCTCTGCCCTCCCCCGCTGCTGCGCCATTGCTCCCTGCCCCGTGTGCCCTGGCCTGCTCCTTGCGCGCGCTCCTGGGCACTTCCCCTGTCGCCTCCTGCCCCCCGCTCCGCGCTCCCGTGGCTGGCACGCAGCTCTGCCTGCGCGCCCTCCCCTTCCTTCCTGGACCACGCGCCGGGCGTCCTGCTGTCTTTGCAGCTGCGGCAGCGTGACGCCCCGCGGCGAGCGCTCGGGCGCCGGGGGGCGGACGTGCCGCGCCCGCCCCGGGGGGAAGGGCTTCGGGGGGGAACTGCTTGGGGGGGCTGGTGTCCGTGTGGGCGGGGTTGGCGTGGGAGCGGTACTTTGCGCTCTCCCTGCCCACTGCTGCTGCTGCGGCGGCCGCCGGCGAGGCGCCCGTGGCCCGTGCGGGGTCCTTCTTCCGCTTTCGCGGCGTGCTGGGGGTCGCGGCGTGGCCGGCCGAGGCGGTGGCGCGGCCCGCCGGGGCCGCGGTCGCAACCCCTCGCGCGCCCTCCTAGCTTTCCTCTGCTGCTGTGGCGGCCGCCGGCGAGGCGCCCGTGGCCCGTGCGGGGTCCGTCTCCTGCTTTCGCGGCGTGCTGGGGGTCGCGGCGTGGCCGGCCGAGGCGGTGGCGCGGCCCGCTGGGGCCGCGGTCACAACCCCTCGCGCGCCCTCCTCGCTCTCCTCTGCGGCTGCAGCAGCCCTCGGCGATGCGCCCGGTTCCTGCGCCGGGGCTACCCCCCGTGTCGGCGGCGTGCCGGGGGGCCCGCGGTCGGGGCCGCGGCGTGGCTCGCTGGGGCTGCGGTCTCCGCTTCCTGCGCGTCTGGGGCCCCCTTCCGGGGCGGGGCGGCAGGGCTTGCTGCTTGGGCGGCGGGGGCGGTCACCTCTGCTGGCTCAGGCTCCCGGGCCGGCGGCGGCGGCCCCACCAGCACCGCCGCCTCCGCCAGCCTCCGCTCCTCGCGCTCCGCGAGGGTCTCCCCCGTCCACTCCGGGGAGGCGGGGGAGCGGGAGCAGGACCAGCGGTGGTGGCGGTCGTCCCGCTGGGGGGAGCCATTGGAGTCTGCCATCACTGTTATCCTGGTAGGCATGCGTGGTGGCAGGCGCGCCCTTCCCACTACCTCCTGGTGCATCAGTGCCGTGCCGTGGGCAGTGCCGTGTGGTGCTCTGCTGGGGGGGAGGGGGGGAGGGGGTGGGGGGCTGGCTGTGGCGTCAACCCCGCACGGCCGGGGGCGGGCGGCCATCCATCGGCATTGGGAGGGGAGGCGGGGGAGCCACGCGGCCCACGCGTCGCGCCACAGCTCCAAGTCTGGGGCGGGGTCCAGGGCCCTGGGCCCCCGGGGGTCGTCGGGTGGTGTCGGGCGGAGCCGCACTAGGCGGACGCCTGTATCGGCGGTGACCTCCTGTGTTCGCAGGAAGGTGTGTACTCCGTCCCGCGCCGCGGGCGCCGGGAGGGGGGGGCGGGGTACGGGTGCTGCCCCATAGAGGTGGGTGGGGGTGATCCCCAGGACCCGCCCCGGGTCCCCGCGGGTCGCCCCGACGAGGAGGAGCAGGGGGGTGCCAGGGCACTCTTGCCAGAGGACCTGCCCCCTGTGGTGGGCACCCCTGGTTCTGGAGAGGGGGGGGGACAGGTCTGGGTTAGCCCAGCCGCGGGGCGCGTGCGTCGCCGGCGGGAGGGCGGGGCACCAAGTGGGCTCCCTGGGGAACGCCTCGCATAGAATGGCATACGGGGGGGTAGGCCTGGTGCCGTCGTACACCGGGTCGGTCGGCCGGGTGCGGGCGGACGCCTCATCCGCGCCTTCCACGAATACCGTGACCTCGCCCATCTCCAGGTCCTCGTCCGGTGGGTGTAGAAGGTGGAGCGCCGCATCCAGCTCGGACACTCCCGTACGTGGCCCGCGCCTGGTTCAGGTACGGGGCCGCGTCCCCGGGGTAGCGCGTCCTGAGGGCGTGCAGCAGGGCTGGGGCGCTGCTGCGGAGGGACATGGCAGACCCTACCCCCGTCAGCCGCAGGGTGTCCCCCATGGACAGGGGCTGGCCCGACCGGTTGGACTCGCGCCACTCCATCCAGTGCCCGTAGAGGGCCGCCTCCGAGCTGATGAGCCCCGGCTGGACGGCGTTCACGATCCGGTGCATCGCCGGGAGCAGCGTAGGGGCCCCCGCTCCGTTCAGGGCGCGGATGGCTGGGAGGGCGGTCTCGTTGAGGAAAGCCCTCACACTGCCCGCCAGGTCACACCGTGCGGCAGCGTGCGCCTCGTGCGCCTCCGCCACCGCGTCCGTCACCAGGCCCCGGACGGCCGCCTCCTGCGCTTTGCGGCGGGCCCTGGTGTGTCCCGGCCCATCACCCCGTCGGCGTGGTACTGCGGGCTCTGCAAAGGGCGGCAGCGGGTGGGGGTCAGGGCGCGAACACGTGCGACAGGTGCGCAACGGATGTGGGGTCCCGCAGGTGCACCTGGATCCACAGAAGGGCAGCGCCCGCGGTGCCCGCGCGTTCGTGTGAGGGGGTGTGTGCCCCCTCGATGCGCCGCTGCAGGGCTTCCTCCGCTGTGCGCCTGCGCGGGCCTGCCGGAGGTTCGGACCAGGGGCACGCGGCCACCTGGGCGCACCGCGCGCACCTGTTGGCGCCTGTCGACGCTGCGGAGGACACCGTGTCACATTCCCCGCAGAGCCGGCAGGTGTGTGGGAGGTGGGAGGGCGGCGACCAAGGGTCGAGATGGCGGAGCCAGAGGTTGTTCCACCTCTGTCGGAGGGGGTCCCGGATCTCCAGCAGGCGGGCGCGGACGCGGCGCCGGTAGTACCTGCCAAGCGTCTTCCGCTGGACCTCCCGCCAAGTGTCGTCGGGGAGGATCCCGTGGTCGTGGAAGGCGGCGATGAGGTCGTCCCACGCCGGGCGGGGGTGCCCCTGGGGGGGGTTGCCATGTACACGTGGCGCCCGGTGAGGTGGGGCGTCAGCGCATCCCATCGGCACCCGTTCGCGGTGTCTCGGTGGAGGAGGGCCAGCAGGGTGCCGTCCGCGACTGCCTCCCATCCCACTCGCAGTCCTTCGCAGCCGTCCAGCTCCTGGCGCAGCGCGGCTGCAATGTTGGTGGGGGGCATGAGGAGCAAGGGCCCCTGGGTGTCGACCAGCCGGGACAGGGCGTCGTCGTATACCGGCCCCCCAGCTTTGAAATGCGCCACGGCGAGCTGGGCGGCCCCGCCCTCTGGGGGGTGCCACCGGACGGTGGCCGCGGCGTGTCCCCATGTGCGTATCTCCGTAGCCCGGAGTACGTTGGCGGCGTGAAGGACGGTGCGGGGCGGGACGGGTGTCCTGACGAGTGAGGACACGTCCCCAGTCCATCCCGTTTGCGGCTCGGGGCCGCCTGCAGCCATTCCCCCGTCGCCGCGTCCCACGGGTGGTCAGGTCCCGCCCCGCGGATCACGGTGGGTCTCGGCGGGGTGTCCGGCCCCCATCCCTTGAGCGGGATGGCGGCGTATCGTTCCGCAGGGGTCTCCGGGGCGCGCGTGGCGGCGCACCACCGGCCCCACTCGCGCGCCCATTCCTCACCCACGATGCGCGCCTCCCCACGGTCATGGAGCCGCGCCCGATGATCCACGCTGGGAAGAGGGCGTCTTGTAGGTGCTTCCAGAACCCCCCCGGCAGGTCCTGGTACGGGTGGGGCCCCTCTCGGGGCGGGCACTCCAGAGTGCCATTCACGACACGGAGGGAGGCTACGAAGTCCTTATCAGGGCCCGGGGGAGGGGGAGGGTGGTCGCCCTCCGCCGCAGTGAGCCACCGGTGTGCCCGGGCCGCCGCGCTTTGGGTCTCGCGGAGGAGTTGCTCCGGCTGGTGGTTGCGAAGCTCCCATGCGAAGTCCCCCAGCCGGAGCATGTGGTGGAGGAAATTGTCCACAGAGGTCCCTCCCGGCGGGTCGTAGCGGGCTATGGCGCGGAGCTGCGCCTCCGCGTCCTCGGGCACCAGTCCGGAGCAGAAGACTTCAGTCCATGTGGCGCCTGCGGAGCGCCACCAGGCCACCCACAGGGCTTTGTCCCCGGGTGGGAGGTGGCGGGCCGCCTCGTGTACCGCCTGGCGGTAGTGGGGCCAGAGGAGCTGTGAGTGGGCGCACCCCCCGTGCATGTGCACCGGGGTCTCCTCCAGGCCGCCGCATAGGAGGCACGGTTGTGGGACGATGGCGACGCCAGAGAGCCGCTCCTTACGGACGCGGAGGCTGCGCTGCACCGGCGTGTTACCGTCTCGGGCCCGCAGCGCCCGGCGGTTGGTGGCCGTCGCGGTGAGGTCCCGGGCGTGGACATAGGCTGTGGCGTGGGACGCGCCCAAAGGTGCGTGTCCCCGGTGCGTCAGCGCATGGTCCGTCTGCACCCGCTGCGCGACCTCGCCGAGCACCCGCATCGTGGGGGGCCGTAGATCGAGATGGCCGTCACGGCCGGCGAGAATGAGTTGGGCGTGGCCAGGGTCCGGGGGCCTGTTCTGCAGGACGGTGTCCTGGGACGCCGCCCAGTCCGCCTTGTGCAGTAGGGCGTCACTGTGGTGCGAGGTGGCTCGGACGTACCAGAACGGGTGCCCGGCGTGTTGCCCTCGCGCGCACAGCCTGTCCCGGAGCCACCGCAGGGGCATCTGGTTCACCACCTTTGCTGCGCCCGCGGGGACCCCCGTGGTCCGCTCGCGATCGGCGTGCCGCAGGAGGTGGAGGATGACCTCGGCGTCCACCGTGTGGACCGACGGTCGCCGGGCACCGTATTGTAGGGGGAGGGAGGCAGCCACCCCCTCCCCGTCGGGCACCGTGCCCGAGATGGCCACCGCCCACGTGCGGGTGAGGTCGGCGGCGAGAGCGACGCTGGTGGCGTGTTTGCAGGGTCCGCCCCCGGACGCTTCGGAAGAGGTGTGGCCCCAGGCCTCCGGGATCCAGTAGTACCCGGTGGGGCTGAGCCACCCCGCGTTGAGGTCGGCGGAGTGCCACCGGACGTCGGGGTGGCTGGGGGTCAGTTTGTCCACGCTCAGCGCCCTGGTGTCGCCGGGGCTGATCGCCGGTTGGTCGTGCAGCCGGATCTCCGCTCCCGTGATCGTGCTTCCCCAGGACCGAAATGTTGTCACATGTTCCTTGAGCCACGCCGGGCCTCCGCGCTGGTGCACCACCAGGTGCCCCGTGTCCTCTGGCTGGTCCTCCAACGCGTGTACTGCCATGTGTGGGTCGTGCGGCACCCCCGTAGCTACCAGCAGGGCGGTGCCACGGGGGAGCCCACGGGGTTCGGGCTGGCCCGCCCCCACCTGCACTATTACCCACTCGGCCCGGAGCTGCGCTTGCCCCGTCGCTTGGGTGCATTGGTCGTCCGTGGTCACCAACCACAACGGCGTCGGCGTGTGGGGCCGGGGGCGCAGGGGCTCGGGCCATGCCGCGTCCGCGTTAGGCTCTTGGTGCTCGCTTTCCGCGAGTACGTCGCGGAGGATGTACATGAGGGCCGCCGGCGGGTGGTACGCCGCCCCCCGCGTGGGGGGGGATAGGCCGCCCCGGCGGCGGTAGCCCCCGACGTGGAGGTGCAGGCCGTCCGGGGTCACCCGTGGGCCGGTGTGGGCGTCCTGCTTAGCCCTCGTGGGGTGGACGAGTCTCAGGCGGGGTTCCCGCGTGCCGGTGGTGTGGAAGAGGTGGACCAGGGCGTCGCGCCACCCGGGGTGGTTGGAGGGCTCCTGCTCACGGCGGCAATATTGGAGGTGTTCATCGGCGCATTGGTTGAGGCATTCCCGCACTGCCGTCGGCCACGGGTCGTCGTTGTCGGGGAACGGGTGGCGTGGCCCGTGGTGCCCATGCCACGGCGTTGTGTGCGGCACCGTCAGGCGGCACGTGTCGCGGTGCCGCAGCTTGGCGGTGTGCAGCGTGACGATGTTGCCCGGCGGGGACTGTAGTTGGACATGGGCCGCCCTGGGGCACGCGATGGGGTTGTACTGCCCCACTCCCAGGGCGGCCAGGGCCCGGGGTATGCGGTGGACCCAGTCGCCCCCCGCTAGAGTTGCGAACTCCGGGACGGGGTAGTGCACCTCGGGACATATTCTGTGCGCGCCAGCTATTTCCCAGAACATCTTGGTGACCTCGGCGCGCACGGAGGTTGAGCGGTGGTGGACGAGTGTACCCACGAGGGCCACCGCTGCCTGCTGGCACCGCGTTGGCACCCGTGTGAGTCCCAGGGTCCGGTCATCCTGCAGGCTGTCCCGCGAGGCGTCGAAGGCGTACCGCGCCCTGTCCTTCGCGACGTGGACCGTGATGTGGTCCAGGTGGCGTGCAGGGTCGGAGTCGTCGGCGATGAAAGGGGCGACGTACTGCGTCAGCCCCCCGAGGATCGCCAGGATGACGTCCTGCACCACTTTCGGTGGCGCGAGGGTGTCAAGGCACCAGTGGTTGCACCGCCGCCAGGCGTAGCCGGTGCTTGCGCTGCAGGGAGAACTCCCCGTCCGGCTGCAGCTTGAGTCCCAGGTAGGGGACGGAGTCCGCCGCTGGTACCCAGTGCCACGGGTTTTCCAGGTGGGGACAGAGGGGCAGCTGCAGGCCCGGGACCCCCTCCGTGGTGGCCATGGCGCACTTGCGGGGTTTGAGCTCCATGCCCATCATCCCCAGGTACGCGGCCACCGCCTCCACGCCCTCGACGAAGTGCTGCAGCGTGTGGGCCACCACCAGCAGGTCGTCGATGTGGGCCTGGATGAGGCCGTGCTCGGCCCCTCCCGGCGGGCGCAGGCGGTGCCCCTGCGCCCTGAGCAGGGGCTCCAGGAGGAGCGCGTACAGCAGGGGGCTCTCGGGGTTGCCCTGCCGGACGCCGCGCAGCATGTAGACGGGCTGCGTTAGCCCGTGTGCGGTGACGATGCGCAGCCTGGCGCACGTGTGGAGGAAGAGCAGGAGGTCGATGACGTCCGGCGGCACGGAGAGGTGGCGCAGGATGAGGTGGAGGGCGCCGTGCGGGGCGGTGTCGAAGGCCTTGCGGGCGTCGAAGGAGAAGACATAGTTGGGCCTTCCCCGCTGGAGCTGCCGCTGCGCCATGAACAGCAGGGGCGTGTGTTGGAGCCAGGGAGGGCCCCTTGCTGCCAGTCGCTGACGACTCCGTGCCGTGTGAGCACTTCCGTGATGCGCTGGGTGAGGGGGCCGGTGAGCAGCTTCATGTCCAGCTGGCCCAGGGCTATGGGCCTGTAGTCGTCCAGTCTGGCAGAGCCCGGTACCTTGGGGCTGAGCCAGATGTGCGCGTCCCTCCAGTGCATCGGCGGCGGGGCGCCGCGGAGGATGGCCCGGTAGGAGTGGACTAGGAGCCACTGGACGGGTGCCGGGAGGGCCTTGATGAAACGGGCCTCCACGTGGTTGGGACCTGGGGCCTTGCCATCGGCCTTTTCCAGGGCGGACTTCAGGTCCTGCATGGAGTACTGCTGGACCTGTGTCCAGGCCCCTTCGGGGACCCGGGGGACATGGCGGCCGAGGACTGCCTGGAAGCCTGGGAGGTCCACCGGACGTTTGTCATACAGTTCTCGCCAGAAGGCGCGAACTGCGAACATCACGTCGTGGGCCTCCGTGAGGAGCGTTTGGGTGTTGGGGACCCGCACGTTCCAGAGGCCTGACGGGCCCGGGGCCTCTACCTCTATGGCTCCCCGCACCGCTTTCCATCGCTGGGCGATGTCAGGGGCGTGGCGGCGCCAGAAGTCCTTGATGGCGCGCTTGCGGTCTGCCGCCAGGAGTGCGCGGAGCTGGCGAATGTCCTCCTCGAGGGCAGCTGCTTGCCTCTCCAGCTCCTCCTGTAGCTGGCCCTGTGTGGTCGGGCGGAACCCGGGCGACACACCCTGCAGCTCCTCCGTGAGCCGGAGCGCCGCCTCGGACCGGATGCCATGCCGTGCCGCGTCCGCCTGGTACGCTGCCGGCGCGCGCGCTGCCAGGGTGTCATAGCGGAGGACCGCCGCCTGGAGCCGCTTTCCGCTCTGCGGGAGGTCCCCCTCTGCCGGGTCCGTCCCCGCCGGGGACGGCTGCCGGCGTCCCACCACACGCGCCAGGGCGTCATGCGTCGCGTGGAGGTGTTCGAACACCTTGTCCACCGCGGCCGCGGGCATGGACCCGTTGTCGTGCTGCTCTGCGGGACCCAGCCAGGGCGCCAGGGAGGGTTCATCCTGCGCAGCGGTTACCGCCGCCCACAGGCAGTGTTGGACGGGCGCAGTCTTGGCGTCGTACGGGAGGAGGCGGCCCTCCATGTGGCTGTAGGGGGTGGGCATCGCCGCGCGCCCTGCTGCGCTGAGGAGGCCCGGCAGGGCCAGGCGGACCGGGAGGTGGTCCGAGCCGACCACCTGGGGGTGTGCCATGCCGCGAGACCAGACGCTTTCCCGCAGGGACCACGGCAGGAGGGGCTCGTTGACCAGGAAGGTGTCCACCCTGTGCCGGGACGGGTGGAGCGTGGGGGTCATGTCCTCCTCGCCGCCTGCCGCGGCCCTCCGGAAACCGCAGGCCTCCCAGCCCGCTCGGAAGTGCTTCGTGGCCGGGTTGGTGGGGACATCCATGTAGATGTTGGTGTCGCCGGCGATGACCACCGGGTGCCTCCCATCGAGGCTGCGTGCCGTGGCATACATTTGTATGTCGGCCCAGAACGCCGCCCGTCCCGCCCACGGGGAGCAGCCTGCTTGCAGCCCGTGGACGTTGATGAGGGTGAGGCCTCCCCCGTCCGTGCGGATCTCCAGGGCCGCGGCCTTCCCGGGGACAATTTCCGTGAAGCTGAGCACCTCGTGCTCCGCCACGTACTTGCTGCTGACCGCGGTGAGGAGGCCCCCCCCTCTCGAGGTGGAGGTGGCTCCCGTCTCTGCCAGCCGGCTGCTGAAGAAGGCGGTGTACCCCTTGTCCCGGAGCGCCGCGGCCACGTGCATCTCCTGCGCCCGGGTGGCGATCCGTGTTTCCTGGAGCATGATGGCAAAGCCCCCCTCCTGGGGTAGCATGCCGGTGATGAGGTGCTCCTTGTCGGTACAGGCCGCCGGCCCCCGGCGCCGCCGGAGAGTGTCCCGGAGGGACCGGTCTGACGGCACGAGGCCGTTGCGCAGGTTCGGCGAGAGGAGCCACAGGGCGTCGCCCGCCATGTCCTCCTGGAGTCAGCTATCCCGCATCGGCATCGCCGCTGGGTTCGCCGGCGCAGCCAGGGCATCCGGGTGCGCCGCATCCGCTGAGCCCGTTCCCAGCGGGGCCCACAGGGGGGCCCGGGGGGCCGGGGGAGCCAGGGGGGCCAGGGGGGCCAGCCCCGCGGGGATGGACATGGACCCTGGTTGGGCCGCACCGCCGGTCCCCGGGGCCGCCCCGGGTGCCTCCTCATCTCCGTTTGCGTGGTCGGCTGCCTGGGGCTGAGGGCGCCGGGCGTACGGGGCGTGCCATGGGGACCTCAGTGCTCTCCCTTGCAGGATGTTCGAGGACGCCTCCTTGTCGTCCGCCGGGGCTGCAGCGTGCACCGCGTGCCACGCCAGGTGTTCCAGCATTGCCCCGCTTGTGTAGTACTTGTCTGTACAAAGGGAACATTTCGTCGGCTTCGTGGCCCCTCGCGCCGGGGGGAGCGGCACCGACTTCCAAATGGCGCCCTCCGCCGCTGGTTCGAAGGGCAGGTTGGCCAGTGGCACCGTGTGTGGCGCCAGTGTGCGGCCCGGGGCCGCCGCATCGAGGGCTCGTGTCGCGGGCGCGGGCCCGAGACCCCGGATGGCATCGCGCTGCGCGTCCGCTTGCAACCACGTTTGCCAGTGTGTGGAGCCGATTTGGCCGTCGGGTTTGCCCCTCCATCGCAGGTCGTGGAAGGCTTGTAGCCAGTGGTACACTGTGGTCGGGACCGCCAGCTGGAGCTCTAGTTCGGCGGGGTGCGCCGCTGCCGGCCACAGCCCCGGCCTTGCCGCCCGGGCGTTTTCCTTCAGCCTGACCTGGAACAGGAGGGCGTGGTGCTCGCCCTCCCGTAGCGCCTTGACGATCATGCGGGTGCAGTCCTCCACGCGGATCACGGCTTCGGGCCCCGGCAGGCGCTCGGGGTCGCAGACGACGATGTGCGCGTCCGCCGGGCTGGACATGCAGACCACCCACTGCGGGTTCTGCTGTCCCCGTTGGGCCACCGCCAGGGTAGCCGCCGGGCGGACGTGCGTGATTGGCCCCGCGTGGAGGTCCGGGACGTCCGTGGCCCTGATGGCGTCTCCCTGCCACGCGGCCCGTAGGTGCTCCTCCTGGTCGGGGCTCCACACCAGTGCGGGGGGGTTGACCCACCCTGGTTCCTGCCTCTTGTTTGGGGCGCTGACGGTGTGTAGCAGGACTGCCAGCGGCCAGGGGTCCGCCGACATATAGTAGGCCTGGGTGGGCCCCTGCTGCCAGTCAGCGTGGGGCAGGGGTGGGAATGCCCCTTGCCTGGCGGTGCTGTGCCAGACAGTCCAGCAGCCTCCTGCCAGGACGTGCGACCGGTACCCTCCGGCGTGGCCGTGTAGGATGGCCTGGTAGCCTGCCGTCTGCAGCACCAGTGCCTCCCCTTGCTGAGGCCCGGGTGGAGGTGTGCCATCGCCCGCATCCCAGACGCGGGTGCGCCCGCGGAGTGTGGCATGCCACGGGTCTTGCGCATCGCGCTGTGGCCCTTCTATGCTTCCCGCAATCTGCGCCGGGCCGTGGTGGTGGACGAAGCTCTCCCCGCCGTCCGCTAACAACGCCGCCGCGACGACGTATAGCTGCTCCGCCGTGAGGGGTGCTGTCTGCGCGTGCGTTGCGGCCGGCCGGCGGGGCTGCGTGTCGAGGCAGATGACGTGGGGCAGCAGTTGCGCCGGCCACGCCGCCACGGGACCCATGGTGACAGGCGCGACCGCGGACGCCAGCGCCGTGCGGTCCGTTGGTCTGTACTGCCGGAGCCCCGTGGTATCTCGGGCGAGGTGCCTGCAGGCTGCCATCCAGGCCACCGCTCCGCAGTTCGTGACGTCCGGTTCGGCACCATCCCCGCCGTCGCGTCCCCTTTGTTGTATCGTGGTGGCGGTGTCGAGCAGGGGGCCCTGCTGTAGCACCTCTCGGTCCTGCCCCGGCAAGAGGGCGGGCGGGACTGGCTGCGGGAAGTCCTGCGCGCCTCGGCGCTCCGGGTGCGTGTGGTACGGGTTTTGCCGGCGGTGTTCCGGGGCTGCCCGTGGTAGGAAGAGGAGTTGGTGTAGGTACCAGTGGCCACTGTTCCACCACGCCTCCTGGGTGCGCTGCCTCGACGCGGCGCTGCAACCCCAGGCGGCCTAGGCGGTTGGACGTGCCCGCGGGTGGGATGTGGGTCTGCGGGTAAAGCACCCGCAGCGGCTCCAGCGCCAGGTCCAGCACCTCGTCGTTGAGCTGCTCCGTGAGAGCCGACGCCCTGTGCAGGGCCTGGCGGACCCCGGGTGTGGGGGCCGTGAGCTGTTCGAGCACCGGCCCCGGCGGGTACCGTGCACCCGGGTTCGTTAGCCACTCCCTGGTGTGGCTCAGTATGGCCTTCCACACGTCCCATCGTAAAGGCGTGTTGGGGGGCCAAAGAGGGCACCATCCGTAGGAGGCGGTGGCACGCCGGCGGCGATCGCATGGGCTGTGGGGCGGCCGCTGTGAGCCACCTGCACGCCGTGCCGGGCACGATCGCCCCCCATTCCACGGTCCCCATGCCCTCGGCGTGGAGCAGCGCCTGGCCCTGGACCAGGGGGAAATAGGGGCTCGAGCGCCCTTTTCCTTCCTTCCACCATACCCAGGCGGCCCCCGCCTGCAGGCTGCGGAGCAGGGCCACGCCGGGGAGGAGCGGCTGCGGGAAAGCCCCCTTGAAGGCTTAGGTGGCGTGGGCCAGGGTGCCCATGGGCAAATACCACAACGGGAGGGTCTAGGGGCCCGGCAGCGGTTGTGCCTCCCCTGCGTCCCATCGCCACTCGGAGTCTGGCAGGGGGGCCGGGACCGTGCCCGTCTGCAGGAAGTGACGTGCCTCCTTGTCGGGGTGCCGTTGGAGGGTTGCCGCGAGGCTGAGCCCCTCTGCCGCGGGTGCCACTGGGAGGCCGCCCCAGGGCATGCGCCAGGGGTAATCCTGGTCGGCCGGCCAGGTGTGGAGGTCCCGGGCGATTTCCTCCGCGGTGCCTGTGGGGGCGTGCTCCGGTGCCAGGTGCCACATGACTGCGAGCACCGCCCACGTGGAGAAGGGCCACCCCCCTGGGGGGGTGTACACCTGGATGGTCCACTGTGGGCACGCACGCCACACGCGGGATGCGTCGAGCACCCCTCGGACCATGTCCGCCGCCAGGACCAGTACCATTCCCGAGGGTTCCACAATGATCCCCTCTGCGGGTCCGCCGTGGCGGCCCCGGGTGTGCAAGGCCACTGCCGCCTGTCCCGCGTGGGTGACTCGGTCGACGGCCTCCTGGATGTTCACGCTGCGGCGCGCGGTCTCATCCAGGCTCCAGCCCTGCGCCACCCCGTAGCGCAGGGCAGCGCATGCGGCCGCGGGTTTCACCTCGGGCAGCGCTCCGTCATCGGGGCCGGGCTTGGGGTGCTGTTTGGGGCACCAGCTCTCGCCGGTGCAGTGGCCCCGTTTCCACGCGGGGCGGATTGTGGGCACGCTGCCCGCCGGCGGCGCAGGTTCCGCGGGCGCGCCTCCCCTGGGGGGCTCTGGCACCGCCTCCAGGTTGGAGTCCGTGCCCGCGTCCCCTTGTGGGGGGTCTCCTTCGCCGTCTCTGAGTCCCAGCGCCCTGATGACCTCGTGTGCTTCGTCCAGCGTCGGAGATCGGGGGCGTGTCCTGCGTGGGGCCGCGGGTTCCGCCATTGTTGTGTCGCTGTGCCTAAGAGCAGGGGGTGGGGTGCGGATGTTCCGTGGCTGGTGCGTTGGTGCGTTGGTGTGTTGCCCGTTGTAGGGGTGGCGGATTAGCGTCCCCGGGGGGGCTGCTTTCCATCATTGCGAGGGGCGTCTGGTGTTAGGCGGTGTCCCTCCCCCGGCCGCTCGTCCTCTGGAGCAGGTAGCCGGGGTTCTGCGACCCGTGTGTCCTGGGTGTGGTCCGTGCGGGCGTGGGGACCCTCACTGGCCCCACAGCGTGCGCCCTTGCGGGCCGGCGTTGCTCGCTGTGGGGGTGGCGGAAGGGTGTTCCCGGGGGGGGGCGCCTTCCACCATTGTATGAGGGGCGTCTGAGGTCAGGCGCTGTCCCTCCCCCGACTGCCCGCCCACTGGGCGGGCTGTTGGGGTCCGCCACCCACGTGCTGTGGGCGCGGGTGTGTGGGTGTGGGGGCCCAACACTGTCCCTCTGGCCTGCATGCCCTGTGGGGGCTGCGTGCCGCGGGGGTGGTCGGGGTCTGTTCCCGGGGGGGTGGCCTGCCACCGTTGCGAGGGGCGCCTGGTGTCAGGCGCTGTCCCTCCCCCGGCCGCGCATCCTCTGGAGCGGGCAGCCAGGGTTCCGCGACCCGTGTGTCCCGGGTGCGGTCGGGGCGGGCGTGGGGACCCAGCACCGGCCCCACAGCGTGCGCCCCTGCGGGCCGGCGTTGCTCGCTGTGGGGGTGGCGGAAGGGCGTTCCCGGGGGGGTGCCTTCCATCATTGTCAGGGGCGTCTGAAGCCAGGCGCTGTCCCTCCCCCGACTGCCCGCCCACTGGGGCGGGCTGTTGGGGTCCGCCACCCACGTGCTGTGGGCGCGGCCGTGTGGGTGTGGGAGCCCAACACTGTCCCCTTGGCCTGCATGCCCTGTGGGGGCTGCATGCCGTGGGGCTGGTGAGGGGCTGTCCCCGGGGGGGGTGGCCTGCCACCGTTGTGAGGGGCGCCTGGTGTCAGGCGCTGTCCCTCCCCCGGCCGCCCGCCCTCTGGAGTGGGCAGCCAGGGTTCCGCGACCCAGTGTCCCGGGTGCGGTCGGTGCGGGCGTGGGGACCCAGCACCGGCCCCACAGCGTGCGCTCCTGCGGGCCGGCGTTGCTCGCTGTGGGGGTGGCGGAAGGGCGTCCCTGGGGGGGTGCCTTCCATCATTGTGAGGGGCGTCTGAAGCCAGGCGCTGTCCCTGCCCCAACTACCCGCCCACTGGGGCGGGCTGTTGGGGTCCGCAACCCACGTGCTGTGGGCGCGGGTGTGTGGGTGTGGGAGCCCAACAATGTCCCCTTGGCCTGCATGCCCTGTGGGGGCTGCATGCCGCGGGGCCGGCGAGGGGCCGTCCCCGGGGGGGGTGGCCTGCCACCGTTGTGAGGGGCGCCTGGTGTCAGGCGCTGTCCCTCCCCCGACCGCCCGTCCTCTGGAGTGGGCAGCCAGGGTTCCGCGACCCGTGTGTCCCGGGTGCGGTCGGTGCGGGCGCGGGGACCCAGCACCGGCCCCACAGCGTGCGTCCTTGCGGGCCGGCGTTGCTCGCTGTGGGGGTGGCGGGAGGGCGTCCCCGGGGGGGATGCCGCCCACCGTTGTGAGGGGCGTCTAAGGTCACGCGCTGTCCCTCCCCCGACTGCCCGCCCACTGGGCGGGCTGTTGGGGTGCACCACCCACGTGCTGTGGGCGCGGGTGTGTCGGTGTGGGGGCCCAACACTGTCCCCTCGGCCTGCATGTCCTGCGGGGGCTGCATGCCGCGAAGGGTGATGGGGGGCCGTCCCCGGGGGGGTGGCCTGCCACCGTTGTAAGGGGCGCCTGGTGTCAGGCGCTGTCCCTCCCCCGGCCGCCCGTCCTCTGGAGCGGGCAGCCAGGGTTCCGCGACCCGTGTGTCCCGGGTGCGGTCGGTGCGGGCGTGGGGACCCAGCACCGGCCCCACAGCGTGCGCCCTTGCGGGCCGGCGTTGCTCGCTGTGGGGGTGGCGGAAGGGCGTCCCCGGGGGGGGTGCCTTCCACCGTTGCGAGGGGCTTCTGGGGTCAGGCGCTGTCCCTCCCCCGACTGCCCGCCCATTGGGCGGGCTGTTGGGGTCCGCCACCCGGGTGCTGTTAGCGCAGGTGTGGGTGTGGGGGCCCAACACTGTCCCCTTGGCCTGCATGCCCTGTGGGGGCTGCGTGCCGCGGGGGTGGTGGGGGGCCGTCACCGGGGGGGATGGCCTGCCACCGTTGTGAGGGGAGCCTGGTGTCAGGCGCTGTCCCTCCCCCGGGCGCCCGTCCTCTGGAGCGGGCAGCCAGGGTTCCGCGTCCCGTGTGTCCCGGGTGCGGTCGGTGCGGGCGTGGGGACCCAGCACCGGCCCAACAGCGTGCGCCCTTTCGGGCCGGCGTTGCTCGCTGTGGGGGTGGCGGAAGGGCATCCCCGGGGGGGGTGCCTTCCACCATTGTGAGGGGCGTCTGAGGTCAGGCGCTGTCCCCCCCCCGACTGCCCGCCCACTGGGCGGGCTGTTGGGGTCCGCCACCCACGTGCTGTGGGCGCGGGTGTGTCGGTGTGGGGGCCCAACACTGTCCCCTTGGCCTGCATGCCCTGTGGGGGCTGCATGCCGCGGGGGTGGTCGGGGGCCGTCCCCGGGGGGGGGTGGCCTGCCACCGTTGTGAGGGGCGCCTGGTGTCCGGCACTGTCTCTCCCCCGGCCGCCCGTCCTCTGGAGCGGGCAGCCAGGGTTCCGCGACCCGTGTGTCCCGGGTGCGGTCGGTGCGGGCGTGGGGACCCAGCACCGGCCCCACAGCGTGCGCCCTTGCGGGCTGGCGTTGCTCGCTCTGGGGGTGGCGGAAGCGCGTCCCCGGGGGGGTGCCTGCCTCCATTGTGGGGGGCGTCTGAGGCCAGGCGCCGTCTCTCCCCCGACCGCCCGCCCAATGGGCGGGCTGTTGGGGTCCGCCACCCACGTGCTGTGGGCGCAGGTGTGTGGCTGTTGGAGCCCAACACCGTCCCCGCGGCCTGCATGCCCTGTGGGGGCTGCATGCCGCGGGGGTGGTGGGGGGCCGTCCCCGGGGGGGGTGGCCTGCCACCGTTGTGGGGGGCGCCTGGTGTCAGGCGCTGTCCCTCCCGCCGCCGCCCGTCCTCTGGAGCAGGCAGCCAGGGTTCCGCGACCCGTGTGTCCCGGGTGCGGTCGGTGCGGGCGTGGGGACCCAGCACCGGCCCCACAGCGTGCGCCCTTGCAGGCCGGCGTTGCTCGCTGTGGGGGTGGCGGAAGGGCATCCCCGGGGGGGGGTGCCTTCCACCATTGTGAGGGGCGTCTGAGGTCAGGCGCTGTCCCTCCCCCGACTGCCCGCCCACTGGGCGGGCTGTTGGGGTCCGCCACACACATGCTGTGGACGCGGGTGTGTCGGTGTGGGGGCCCAACACTGTCCCCTTGGCCTGCATGCCCTGTGGGGGCTGCATGCCGCGGGGGTGGTCGGCGGCCGTCCCCGGGGGGGATGGCCTGCCACCGTTGTGAGGGGCGCCTGGTGTCCGGCACTGTCTCTCCCTCGGCCGCCCGTCCTCTGGAGCGGGCAGCCGGGGTTCGGCGACCCGTGTGTCCCGGGTGCGGTTGGTGCGGGCGTGGGGACCCAGCACCGGCCCCACAGCATGCGCCCTTGCGGGCCGGCGTTGCTCGCTGTGGGGGTGGCGGAAGGGCGTCCCCGGGGGGGTGCCTTCCTCCATTATGGGGGGCGTCTGAGGCCACGCGCCGTCCCTCCCCCGAACGCCCGCCCACTGGGCGGGCTGTTGGGGTCCGCCACCCACGTGCTGTGGGCGCGGGTGTGTGGCTGTGGGAGCCCAACACCGTGCCCGCGGCCTGCATGCCCTGTGGGGGCTGCATGCCGCGGGGGTGGTGGGGGGCCGTCCCCGGGGGGGGTGGCCTGCCACCGTTGTAAGGGGCGCCTGGTGTCAGGCGCTGTCCCTCCCCCGGCCGCCCGTCCTCTGGAGCGGGCAGCCAGGGTTCCGCGACCCGTGTGTCCCGGGTGCGGTCGGTGCGGGCGTGGGGACCCAGCACCGGCCCCCACAGGGTGCGCCCTTGCGGGCCGGCGTTGCTCGCTGTGGGGGTGGTGGAAGGGCGTCCCCGGGGGGGGTGCCTTCCAATATTGTGAGGGGCGTCTGGGGTCAGGCGCTGTCCCTCCCCCGACTGCCCGCCCACTGGGCGGGCTGTTGGGGTCCGCCACCCACGTGCTGCGGGCGCGGGTGTGTGGGTGTGGGGGCCCAACACTGTCCCCTTTGGCCTGCATGCCCTCTGGGGGCTGCGTGCCGCGGGGGTGGTGGGGGGCCGTCCCCGGGGGGGGTGCCTTCCACCATTGTGAGGGGGGTCTGAGGTCAGGGGCTGTCCCTCCCCCGACTGCCCGCCCACTGGGCGGGCTGCTGGGGCTCGTTGGGTGTGTGCGGTGTGTGTGGTGTCTGTGCCGTGCGTGTCGTGGTGCGTGGTGCCGCTCTTCTCTTGTCCCTCTGGTGCTCCCCTCTCCGGTGTCTCGGTGCGGTGTTGTGCTCGCCGTGTGTCTGCGGTGCCCCCTTCCCTGTGCGCGCCCCTTGCTCGGCCGCTGGCTACCCCTTGTTCCCTTCGTGGCTTCGTTGCTCTTTAACCTTTCCTCTACCCTTCTCCCTGGCATGCACTTTTTCTCTGCCTCCGCTTTGTTGCGTGTCTCGGTCTTTTTCCTTGCCGGCTTGCCGTTCTCTCACGTTCGGCCTTCTCCGTTGAACCTGCGAAAAGAAAGGATGTAAACGGGCGTGCGGCGGCGGGGGTTTTGTCGCGACATGGCATGATGGCATGATTCCCGCGGCGGTGTGGTATGTTACCTATTTATGCTTTGTTCGTGTGCTCCTCTCTCCTTTTTCTTACCGTGTTGTGCTTGTTACGGCGTTTTTTTTTCCCGCGTCGTTTGGCGTAGGTTTATATCCTACTTGCTCTCGTCTTGGCTCCACACACCTCTTTGGCCGCCACCTTTGTTTGTTGTCCGTTCCGCGCGCGCGGCGTGACATGCAACATACTTGTTTCTTTCCCCACTATCTTAGTGTGTCCTAGTCCTCTTGCTTTGCTTACGTGTGTATGGCGCAGGCCGGGCGCTCGTCGCTTCCCGTTGACCTTCCCGTGTGCGCGGCATGACATTTAGGGAATGGCGAATGAGAGACGACGGCACGACGCAAAACAAGCCTAAGCGTCTAGGACAACCCTGCTTTAACGCCCAAACAACGCAAACACGAGCACACAGTTCTC
The DNA here is from genome assembly GCA_964036045.1 of Eutreptiella sp. 'Long Island Sound 2002'. Lineage (NCBI taxonomy): Eukaryota > Euglenozoa > Euglenophyceae > Eutreptiales > Eutreptiaceae > Eutreptiella > Eutreptiella sp. 'Long Island Sound 2002'. The sequence goes on from OZ038394.1 coordinate 47,789,169, forward strand.
CTTTGGACCTGTGAAGGGAAGGGAAGGTGGGTGCATGCACAAGTAGGTCAAGAAGGACAAGAAGGAAGCGTGGCAACGTGTGTATGTCGGGATCCGGCACAATACGCTATGCATATGTGTGTATGTTCTAATCAGCGCAACAAAAAGGGTGGTTGTGCTGTAAGAGCAGTTGTCACGGTTGCCCCGCATTGCACCGCAGGGCAGGACCATTAGCCCCCCGTGACAACCACTCCCTGGCCGAAGGCCATTTCTTTTTTCTCGTCTCGGTTGGTGGCGCGGGCCGGGCGGTTGGCGGCGTGGCACGACATGGTAACATACTTGCGTTCTTGGTGGCGGTGTGTGGCTCCCCACTTGCCTACTTTTCGTTTGTATGCGGCGGCATACCTTTTGTCCCCTTTCGCTCCCTTTCGCCTCCTACGTAAGCGGGCGTGCGGGTGGGGGGGTGGGCACGTCTCGGTTACGCCTCGTGGTCACCTTTTGCTTTTGTTGGCGCGGTTGCCGTTCTTATCTCGTGTTCGTTGCGTAGCGTAGCATGGCATGTAATGTACTTGGATCCAACTAGCCGCATGTGCATGTTGTGTATGTTTAGTTTTTGTTTGTGTGCTTTTATGTGTGTTGTGTTTAAAATGATAAAATGCTTCGGTTTGCTTTAACACAAACCATGCTCTATGCCCTCCGTGAGTATCAACGAAGCAAATGCAAATGCAAAGGCAGCCTCAGTCCAATATCCACGGGCTTGAACGAACTCTGAGCGTCTACTGTTTCATATCAGTATGCATTTCGCTGCTAAGTAGCAGCCTCATCAGCCAAAACAACTGAAGGAAGCGATGTATCATACATGCACAATGGGTACAAATGAGAAGAAGCTCAGTAAATCACCAACGAAGCGACAAAAAATAGATAAGAGAGCACATCAAAAATCATGGGCGCCAGTACCAGCGCGACCAATCATTCTGGCGGTGTGCCCGCGCGCGCCCACACTTGCAACAAATCTTGGGCTGTGAAATCCGGGGTTAAAGTATTTTTTGAACCGAGATCTCGGGGCAAAAAAACTTTTCCATCCCTCCCACCCTCCCCGGACTCACGTAGTGTTCTCATAGCAAGGCGATGCCATACCATTCGAAGCTTGGTCATCGGTCGGTAGGTGACGAACAAGCGCAGGCGCGGAATGTGTGTGGCAAGTTTGCGTTGCATCCATTGAAGTAGGCCGGTTAAGGAAAACTCCAAAGAAGCATGGGAAGGTACCCGGAGGCAATGGATTGGTGTGTGCATGGTCGCGCGCGGTTTACGTTGCATGTAGAGTGCTTTCGAAGACCAAGAAAGAGGCAAGGGCTCATATGTGGACTTCGGGTAATGAAGGCGAATGAGGCAACTTCTCAAACGATCACAAACCAAATCGAAATAGCACTTATGGGAGTTGGTTCGGAGGTACCGGGCGCATTCACCTTTGATCCAACCAAGCTTGTGTGATCTCGGGTTATTGCTACGCCATGGTAGGTACACACCAAAATTCGTATTCTTAAAGTACGTGCAAAAGCGTAGCGGGCCTCCTATGGAGATGAGGTACAGATCAAGGAATACGAGGCCTGATTGTTGACCCAGGTGTTCGATTTCGAAAGGTAAGTGTGCCGGGTAACACTTGGAAAGCTGGGCGCTCACGTGGGGCGTCCATGCCTTGGGGTGTATGAGGCATAAATCATCAATGAACCGAGCGTGCATGAATCCACGTGTGGTTGGGAGTGGGCACAATAATTCATAGTACCGATCAATGAGGTTAGCAAACGGCGCGGCAGCGTTGGTGCCCATAGGAAAACCAGCGCGCTGGCGGTGCAACCCTTTTCCTGGTGCCACAAACAAAGTGTGTGTGAACATACACGCCAAAAGGAATTCTCCCAACGTCAACGCATCATGGTAGGATATGCTAAGAAATAGAAGGACCTTGCTACATTGTTCAAAGAGCACATGAGGCATGGGGGAGAACAACCAAAAAGCAAAAGAGATCTCCTGGGGGGTGAAAGTGCCCGCGGAGTGGTTATCGAGGAAAAATTTCATCCAAAAGCGCCACGTTTGGGTTACATCGTCCCATAAAAAATTAGAATACATGTTGGTAAAATCAACAATGGTCGCGGCGTAATCACCCGAGGCAAAACCGTAGAGAGAATCAAATACCTCTAGACGATTCACAAAATCCAACGTGTCAAACAACGGAGAGAATTGAGGGTGTAGTAAGCGGTCAAGCTTCAAAAACATGGTCCCAACGACCGAAAGTGCAATGGACGCTGTTGTGGTGGCCCATTGCACCATTCCCACGATGAGGCGGCTAGGCCAATGGCCATTGGTGTAGTACAAACCTTTGTGTGATTTACACAAGAGGTAGAAATTGGGGAAACGTGGGGCGGCTTGCATATGGAGGAAAGTGTCAATGCAATTAGACAGAGACTCGGGAAGAACAGAACTCATGGCTTCATGGAGCGTTGACATCCAACGTTGAGCGTGTTCCAACCACCACTCTAGATCGTACCGCACACCTCTCCAACCTTTGCCTACAAAACTTTTCGTAAGGCGCTTTTCCGTGAACTCCCAGAGCTCGAGAGAGTTCTTCTATGGAACGCATATTTTCACAACAAAAAAGATGCGGACACACCAAACACATACACATCATTGCCGTACAAAAAATTGCACCGCTCCAAAGGCACCTTGTTCCCCGACTCCCTACCAGAGGATTGTGGACCGGCATCTTTTGTAGTCCCCTCATGCATCACACACATTCGTGACTCGCTCATTTGCGCATTTTGTAACACTAAACCAACCGACTTGCCCAAACGAGGTGTAGGTTTGTGTTGGCGATTGTTGCAAGAGTTCACCGACAAATACGTGGTCATCAGTGGGGATAAAGATAGCTCCTTCACAATCATGACTAAAACCGCGTACCAATCCGAAGTGAATGTGCACCTTCAAGGCACGACAACCGGTGGTATTACACGCTATGTCAAATTAGGATCTAGTGTTGAAGATCTAGAGTGGTGGTTGGAACACGCTCAACGTTGGATGTCAACGCTCCATGAAGCCATGAGTTCTCTTCTTCCTGAGTCTCTGTCTAATTGCATTGACACTTTCCTCCATATGCAAGCCGCCCCACGTTTCCCCAATTTCTACCTCTTGTGTAAATCACACAAAGGTTTGTACTACACCAATGGCCATTGGCCTAGCCGCCCCATCGTGGGAATGGTGCAATGGGCCACCACAACAGCGTCCATTGCACTTTCGGTCGTTGGGACCATGTTTTTGAAGCTTGACCGCTTACTACACCCTCAATTCTCTCCGTTGATTGACACCTTGGATTTTGTGAATCGCCTAGAGGTATTTGATTCTCTCTACGGTTTCGCCTCGGGTGATTACGCCGCGACCATTGTTGATTTTACTAACATGTATTCTAATTTTTTATGGGACGATGTAACAAAAACGTGGCGCTTTTGGATGAAGTTTTTCCTCGATAACCACTCCGCGGGCACTTTCACCCCCCAGGAGATCTCTTTTGCTTTTTGGTTGTTCTCCCCCATGCCTCATGCGCTCTTTGAACAATGTAGCAAGGTCCTTCTATTTCTTGACATATCCTACCATGATGCGTTGACGTTGGGAGAATTCCTTTTGGCGTGTATGTTCACACACACTTTGTTTGTGGCACCAGGAAAAGGGTTGCACCGCCAGCGCGCTGGTTTTCCTATGGGCACCAACGCTGCCGCGCCGTTTGCTAACCTCATTGATCGGTACTATGAATTATTGTGCCCACTCCCAACCACACGTGGATTCATGCACGCTCGGTTCATTGATGATTTATGCCTCATACACCCCAAGGCATGGACGCCCCACGTGAGCGCCCAGCTTTCCAAGTGTTACCCGGCACACTTACCTTTCGAAATCCAACACCTGGGTCAACAATCAGGCCTCGTATTCCTTGATCTGTACCTCATCTCCATAGGAGGCCCGCTACGCTTTTGCACGTACTTTAAGAATACGAATTTTGGTGTGTACCTACCATGGCGTAGCAATAACCCGAAATCACACAAGCTTGGTTGGATCAAAGGTGAATGCGCCCGGTACCTCCGAACCAACTCCCATAAGTGCTATTTCGATTTGGTTTGTGATCGTTTGAGAAGTTGCCTCATTCGCCTTCATTACCCGAAGTCCACATATGAGCCCTTGCCTCTCTCTTGGTCTTCGAAAGCACTCTACATGCAACGTAAACCGCGCGCGACCATGCACACACCAATCCATTGCCTCCGGGTACCTTTCCATGCTTCTTTGGGGTTTTCCTTAACCGGCCTACTTCAATGGATGCAACGCAAACTTGCCACACACATTCCGCGCTTGCGCTTGTTCGTCACCTACCGACCGATGACCAAGCTTCGAATGGTATGGCATCGCCTTGCTATGAGAACACTACGTGAGTCCGGGGAGGGTGGGAGGGATGGAAAAGTTTTTTTGCCCCGAGATCTCGGTTCAAAAAATTCTTTAACCCCGGATTTAACAGCCCAAGATTTGTTGCAAGTGTGGGCGCGCGCGGGCACACCGCCAGAATGATTGGTCGCGCTGGCACTGGCGCCCATGATTTTTGATGTGCTCTCTTATCTATTTTTTGTCGCTTCGTTGGTGATTTACTGAGCTTCTTTTCATTTGTACCCATTGTGCATGTATGATACATCGCTTCCTTCAGTTGTTTTGGCTGATGAGGCTGCTACTTAGCAGCGAAATGCATACTGATATGAAACAGTAGACGCTCAGAGTTCGTTCAAGCCCGTGAATATTGGACTGAGGCTGCCTTTGCATTTGCATTTGCTTCGTTGATACTCACGGAGGGCAAAGAGCACGGTTTGTGTTAAAGCAAACCGAAGCATTTTATCATTTTAAACACTGGCGCAGTTGCCGTTCTCATCTCGTGTTCGTTGCGTAGCGTAGCATGGCATGTAATGTACTTGGATCCAACTAGCCGCATGTGCATGTTGTGTATGTTTAGTTTTTGTTTGTGTGCTTTTATGTGTGTTGTGCTTCACCTCGGTGGTGTGTAGCCTCCTTCGTGCGTTCATCTCTCATTTGTTGATTATGTGTTCCCCCGTCGTGCCCCTTCATACCATTTTGCTCGTCTGTGGCGGTGTTGACCTTGCGGCGATACGGGCATGCACGTACGGGCATACCTTTCTTTCCCTATGTGTGCGGGAGTGGGCATAGGCATTCATTCGGTGTCACCTCTTGTTGGTTTTCCTTGCCGGTGCGGTTTTCGTTGCGCTTTTCGTGGCGGCGCACTTTGGCGTTGCTTGGCACGTAACTTCCTTCCTTGTGTATTGCGTTTGTTACGGCGTTATGCATGGCGTTATGCGCTATGGCGATATGCATGGCGTGGCATACAACATACTTGTTTTTCGGCGGCCGGTGGCGTTGTTGTTGCTTGTGTGTGTTATTCATGCATGACATGCAACATACTTGTGCGGCTTCTTTTTTTGTTGTGATCACCTTCGCGTGTTACGGCGCCGTCGCACTCCCTATGCCAGTGGGCTTGCATTGCTTGGTCGCATACTTGTGGTATATCTCCACCGTGGTGCGGTTTGTTACATACTTGTTCTCTCCTTGTCTACCTCTTACCGCGTTGTGCTCGTTTCGTTGGTTCCTAGCGTTGCGCGGCATATAACATACTTGTTTGTCGGCGGCCGGTGGCGTTATTGTTGTTTATGTGTGGTTTGTTTTGGGGCGCGCACAAGTCCCTAGCGCCTAGGGCACGCACTTTGCTAGGTGGTTTGGGGCAAGCAACGCTCAGCTTCTTCGCCGTCGCGACTCTATTGGTCGTTTTTCTTTGTGAGTGTCCTAAATTTTGCGACCTCGCCAAACAGCGGCGTAAAATTTTTGGGGGGGTTTCTGAGGTCGGAACGCCGCCGCAACGAGCGCGTGCCGCCCGGCCGTGGCAGTGAGGATTGGCGTGATGAGTGGCTCAGGGCGGAGTACCACAACCGCCGTGCTCCACCGCGGACACCGGTACGCCCCCGACGCCCCGCACCAGCCCCGGAGCCAATCCCAAGGGCTGGGGGACGTTACGGTGGACTCAGGGATGAGGTCCCTGGAGGGGACGTGGAGTGGGATGTCGGCATGGGCGAGGAAGACCTGGAGGAGTTCGGCATTACCCCGCCGCGTGGTGTACGACGGGAGGCCGCTGAACGCGGCCGCCGGTGCCGTGATGAGGAGGCATACATGGAAGGAGTACGGCGTGAACATCTAGGTTTAGCGTACATGGAGGAACCACGGCGTAGCCACACAGATACCGTGGAGGAGATGGAAGTGGCGGCCGTGGGAGTACGTGGGGGACGCCGATGGGAACCTCGGTCGACCTCGCGACCGGCGTTCATGGTCTCTAAGGCCGCGGATGCTGCCGTGTGGGAAGACCTGAAGGACATCAAGCCCCCCATGTACGATGGCAACCCCCTCAACCTCGACCGCTTCTTGGAGAAGCTGGACGATTATGGGGGTGACCGTCACTGAAGACATGGATCCCGCAGATGCGGAGAGATATGTCTTCAAACGGTTCAGGTACCGCCTGCCGGAAGTGCTCCAAGAGTTATACTTCGTGGCGACCAAGGAGGGGAAAATCAGAACCGTCAAGGAAGCCAAGAAGTGGCTCAACGAGCAGGAGCGGATGGACGCTCCGCAGGTGGCTGCCAAGCGGTGGAAGGCCATAAAGCTTGAGCATGATGGTCGGGAGATCCGCCTAAGAAATTGGCGGGACTTCCGGGGGCAATACACCATCTTCCGCCGCAACGTGGAGCATTGGAATGAGGGTGACGAGCAGGCCCGCCTGCTCTCCATGCTGCTGGAGGCATGGATCAAGAGAGTCACCAAGGAGGAAGCCAAGAGGGCCAAGTCCCACCCCACGGTCAAGATGATGCTCCCCAAAGAGTATCATACGAACGTGGTGGCTTGGACAAGGAAGAACGTGGCCCGGGATGTCAAACGGCACTTTCTGCGGAACGCCCTCCTCATCACTGTCTCGGGCAATCGCGAGAAGACCGCGATGTGGCGCCCTGACGAGTGTGACGTGAGCGGCCAGACCATCCGTCTGCAGGCCATTCCGGCGCGGATAAGCTGCGACGAGATCCTGGAGTGGGTTGGAGAGGAGGTACTCAAGGAGTACCGGAACCTCCACCACACCCGCGGGTTGAGGCCCGGCGACCGTGACGTCAACTACGTTGGCGAGGGGCCTGGCGGGGAAGCTGCCATGGACCCAGCGGGAGCCGATGGCGATGAAGCTCTCGTCGACAATGACGACGACGATGAGCCCGCCGAGATGGCCGTTTGTGCCTTCGTGGCCAACAACCTGAACGCGGGGAGCAACCGGGGAAGCTGGAAGCCCCTGCAGCAGGGTTGGAAGAAGAAGGAGAAGAAGGACCCCCGCCGCAATGGCAACCCTCCGCTGTCCTTTGGGGAGTTCATACGAGCTCACCCTCAGGGCTGTTTCGTGTGTTATGGGAGGAAGCAAGGCTTCAACCATGACCACCGGACATGCCCCATCCACCAGGCCGACACGGAGGCCTACAAGAAGGCGCACGGGTCGAAGAAGCGTGCAGCCGCGGGTATCCGGGAGACCAAAGTGGAGGTCGGCAAGGACGAGCTCTCCAAGCTGATGTCGGTGGGGACCGAGTTGGCCAAGGAGATCCAGGAGATCAAGAGGAAGTGGGTCCCCAGGTCAGGCGACAAGAACAAGGAGAACAAAGAGAACGACGAGAACAAGGACAAGGACAAGAAGGGTAGGAAAAGGGGAAAGAAGAAAGGTGTCAAGGAGGTTGATGCGGAGTAGAGTACCCCTACTACCTCGACCGACGCCCCTTAGCGGAGCCCCTGCAGCCAAGGGCCCCAGCTAGGGCGGTCGCAGGATGGTGTCGTGGGAAGCGCCACATCATCCCAGTCGGGAGAAGATAAGCACAAAGGGACTGCCGCGGGCGGAAGGCCCGGTCCGGCACCCAAAGCGAAAGACAATCGCGGTGGCGGGGTGAGGGCAAGTGAAGGCACGAACCCTTGCACCCGTCTATCCTTCGCGACTAAGAATGCATTTGATGTGCTTCAAGATCTATCCGAGAGTATCGGAGGATCACCCGGACCGCAGCTGGATGCTGCAGATGGGCAGACTGAGCCCGTTGTCCACGACCCGCAGCAGTTGCTTGTTGAGCTTCTGGAACTGCCGGAGATCCTGAGCTTGCATGCCGTGCGCCGAGTGGGGCGCGAGCGGCAGTTGCACCCTAAGGTCCGTGCCTTATGCGGGGAAGTGGAGAAGGTCTTCGACGTGTTTGTCGACACGGGAGCTCAGGTAAGCTTGGTCAAGGCTGGCCTACTTCCCCCAGAGTGTTTGACCGACAGTCGGAAGCCTGTCAGGCTGAAGGTGGCGAACGGCCAGTACATGGTGGGAGGCACGAAGGAAGCGGCCATTGGGCTGCAGTTCGTGAACCACCGTGAGCTGAGCCGCCCGGACCTCGGCAAGGAAATCCTCCTGCAAGGTCGCTTCTACGAGGCCGACATGGACTGGGACATGATCTTTGGGTACGACTTCATGATGGAGACGGACTCCGGTGTTCTTCCGGCCCAGGCCTCAATGACCCTGTACCAGGACGACCAACTCTCGTGGCTTTCGTCACCTGAGCGCCATGTGGAATGCCAATGGATCCACCCGGAACGCAATCAGCTCGAAGTAGCCGCGCTGGGCACTGAGCCAACTGGGCCAGCAAACCAGGAGTACGGCGTAATGCCGGAAGTGGCGAGCCGAGTGGTCGCGGACCTGGGAGCTTCCGATTAGGCCCTGGATGCGTTCTCTTCAGGAGCCTCCGCCCATCTTCGGGTTTTTGAGAAGTACTGGAGCGCCCAGGACTCCGCGTGGAAGAAGCACTGGGGTCCGCATCAGGGCTTGATGTGGATCCATTGCCCCCGATGGGACATTCCAAGGGCGGTAGCGAAGATTCGCAAGGACCGCTCCAAGGCAGTGCTGGCTGTTCCTATGGGATGCACTGAGGAGCAAAGCACCCGACATTGGGTGGTCTCATTGACCAACATGGCCTTAAACAAGGTCGTCCTACCGGCTGGAGAGAGTGTCTATCAGGACGCTAAGGGACAGCCCATGCCACCCCAGAGATGGCCAACGGAATTCCACTATGTGGATGGGGGCCTTGAACAGGCTGACACCACGGACTTCGTGTGTGTCAACCGCATTATAGCGGAGCCATGGAGGCAATGCTTTGCGGTTTCCCCTGTTGAAATCGGAGAATCGGAGGAGCCCCTCACGGAAGAGGAGTTGGATCTGGTTCAGGGGTATATGGATCAGCCCTTTCACGACTGGGGAAGCCAGCGTGAGGGCAAAGGCCAGGACAAAGCCTGGTGGGAAGTGGACTCGATCGTCTCTGGTTCCTATGATGGGGATACCTTCGTAAGGAGGGTACTGGACCACATGTCCAGCCAGGACGAGCCAATCGGCGGAAACCCACCCACCTACGGCGACTTGTTCCGAGGCAAGACCAGAGATGGCCCTTTGGGCCACCTGGGAAGACCACCTGAGCCGAAACCGAGCGGGGTCGCTACCCCTCAAGTAAGCTCAGTGGTCCAGGTGCCCGGAGAAGCCAAGGCGGAGTCCGATGATTGCCCCAAGATCCAGGCATTGAGGGCCAGGCTGAAGCAGAAGTATGGCGATACCTTCTTCAGCGGAAAACCTGTGTTTCCCCCACCGGTGCGTGGACCGTATGGCGAGGCCAAGATACGACTGAAGCAGGACCCCCGTGTGTATCGACACCGGGAGTTTGCCCTGAGGGGCGAGAGGAAGGAAGCCATGGAGAAGATCCTCCGTGATTTCATCGAGAGAGGCTGGCTTGAGCCGTGCCACTCCGACTGGGCCTCTCCCTGCTTCGTCGTTCCCAAGAAGGTGGCCGGTGAGTGGCGGCTCGTGGTCGACTACCGCGGCCTAAACGCCCAAACGCAGCATGACAGCTATACGCCGCCCCTCATTGAGGACATGCTGCAAAAACAACACCGGCGGAGGGTCTTCACCCTGATTGACCTGAAACATGGTTATCATCAGATGCCTCTCGCCGAGGAGTCCCGTGCCTGCACAGCCATGAGCACCCCACTTGGACCTCTCCAGCCGAAGGTGATGCCCATGGGCGTTACCAACGGCAATGCGGCTTTTCAGCGGATGCTGGAGAACCTGCTTGAGCCGGTGCGTGACTGTGCGGACCCCTTCGTGGACGACGTGATCATCGCGTCCGGGGACCCCAGTATGAGCTATGAGGAGCTCCTGGAGGCACATGAGAGGGACGTCACCTGAGTGCTGGTCCTTCTGGTTCGGCACAAACTCACGGGCAGCAGTGACAAGGCCACCATTGCGGTAAGCGAGGTGGTCTTCGCTGGCCACGTAGTTGGGAACGGGCAGCGGAAGCCCATACCTGGCAAGGTGGCTGCGATCGAACACTGGGAGAAGCCCAAAACGGTCTCTGAGCCACGGGCGTACTTGGGGTTCTGGAATTACTACTCGGGGTATATCAAGATGTATGCCGAGTATGCAGCCCCCATGACAACCATGCTCAAGGGCAACCGAGAGGAGACCAAATAGGGGTCCAAGAAGGCTCTGGTCTGGAATGATCAGTCCGACCGTGCCTTTGAGGGGATGAAGCAGGCGCTGCTATCCGCAGTGGGTCTGCACCTCGTGGATCCTGACCGAGGGTTCGTCCTGCGCACTGATGCTTCCGACTACGCCGTTGGCGCTGTGTTGGAGCAAGTGCTTGACGATGGGAGGCACGTGCCCATGGCCTTCTGGAGCCGAGTCCTGGCGGAAGGCCAGAGGCGGACGCGGATGCCCCGAGAAAAAGAGGGGTATGCCATCGTCATGGCTCTCAGGAAATGTGCTGGGTACATAGCCCTCCATCCCGTCACCGTCTGCACCGACCATCAGAGTCTGCAGTCATGGCACAAGGAGCACGTGGACACCCCCTGAGGTCCCACCTCCCGACAGGCAAGATGGCATGAGACCTTGGCCAAGTTCGACCTCACGGTTGTGTATGTTCCTGGTAAGGACAATGTCGTGGCGGACTGTCTCAGTAGGTGGGCCTATCCCGCCAGCAAGGGCATGACAGACGTGTCTGCCCATGGCGATGAGGCTGAGACCGCTGAGGCCAAGGGGATCATCGAAATGGAGCGCCTGATGGAGGAGGAGGGTGTTAAATGTTTCGTCGTCATGGCTGCGGATGCCCCCCTCGGAACGAGGATGGGCAGAGCGGTCAGAGTACTCGCCCCTGATGGAGCTGAGTCCCACAAGCACCTCTTCCCTGAATCTTGCCTCCAAGACGACTGGACCGACGACTACGCCAAGTCTGAGGCCTTTCAGGCCGAATATAGGGCTGTGACCGACCCTGATGACGGGCAGAAGTGGCCAAAGGGGCTGACTGAGGAAGATGGCAAGCTCTACCGGAACGGTAAGCTGCTGGTCCCAGAGTCCCGAGTGCTCGAGCTATGTGAGGCTTGGCACCACCACATGATGCACCCAGGGGTCAAGAAGCAAGCCCTGGACATGCAGCGCCGGTTTGAGATCAACCAGATCGGTCTCTACACCGCCATCAAGAAGGTCAGGAAGGGTTGCTCGGTCTGTCAGGCCTGCAATCCCGATAACCGGAACGTTAAGGGGGAAGCCCAATGGACTCCGGTGCCTGACCAGCCCATGGAGAGCGTGCCCATGGACGTCTTCTCCATGCCTGAAGTGCACATAGGCAAGGAGACCTTTGACTGTGTGGTCCTTTGTGTGGATCGCCACAGCGGCTACGTAATAGCCGTTCCGGCACGCAAAAAGGGGTTGCTTGCCAAGGAAGTGGCAGTCATGATGATTCGTCATTGCCTGACCGTCTTTGACATCCCCCGCACCATTTGCAGTGACCGAGGGCCCCAGTTTACTGGTGGCTGGTTCAAGGCCATGTGTTCCCTCATGGGAATACGTCATGCCAAGAGCGTCGCCTATCTCACCCGTCCTAACGGCCGTGCTGAAGTGGCTGGACGGCAGCTGTTCGAGAAGCTGCGCAAGATTCACATCACCAATCCACGTCGGTGTAAGTGCGGCTAGCCCCATCTGCTCAGATTTTCAGACATTCTGCCCAGATTGGCTACATTTTGGTCATTTTCTTTGCTTCGGCGGAATCGCCGCCTCGCAGCTCAGTCTCAGGATATTTCCTATATATTTCTGATATGCCGGATTTCATTCCGCGGTCCATTTCCCGTAAATCCGCCGCGTTCCGCTATTTTAGCTGGAATCGCCATTTGCCGCTGACGCGCGCTCGCGGGCCAGATCGGCCAAACATTTTTACATAATTGGATTATTTAAATCTTTTCAGACAGTTTTGGACACTCAGATGTATTTAGAATAATTCGCCTCAATTTTCTTCATAGACTGGGATTTTCTGCCGGACCACAATCAGCATGGACCTTGCTTCTGTTGTCGCTGCTCTCGCCTCGGTTGGTGTTCGAGTATCCGGTTCTACCCCCAATAACAACATCCAGGGAGACTCCTCGCGTGCCTGCCCCACTGGTCTTGCCGGCCCCGAGCCCTCCGGCACCCTCAACGACCCAGGGCAGCACTTTCATGGTAGCAGAGGCTACCTGAATGTTGTTCCTTTGGTGTCCCAACCACAGCTAGCTCCCCAGTACGGCCCCGTAGACTCCGCCACCTCTGGAGACGTAACAATTACGCTGCCGTGGTGCTGTGCGAACGAGGCCTTGAGAGGAATGCCTTGCGCAAGCCCAAATTGCCCAAGAAGGGCACAAATCAGCAGCTGTGGAGGCCCAGATTACAATCAAGATCCCAGTCGAAATTGGCCATCAAGTAGCTGGAATCTCCCAGCCTACGCTAATGGCAACGCTCCGGTGGAGCTTACGGACCTGGCAGGTACTAATACTCCTTACCAATGTCCACATTTTGAGATCATCGACGCCGACATTGACGACATTGAGATGGGTGGTCCAGGTGAGGTACCTACCTATAATCAACCAGCCTCTTGGGCACAATGGGACAACCATTTGTCTTCAGAAGTGACCCGTAACCTTGAGGCGCTTGAGGCCCTTTGTCTATTAGCCACGTCTAAGCTGATAGGTCAAGAAAGAATCGCCTCTGATTTTTTATTTGAATATTTTTTCCTTCTTCAGGAAGAAATTAATACCAGGATGTGGTGGTGTTCTCAAGAAGATGAATCTTTTGCCATTTTTTTGCAGATCTGGGAGGCAAGTCCCTTCCCGAAGGAGAAGACCAAGGCACCTGTTGCCGGGCCCTCCGCCCCTCATCCCTCTGTTTCCATCCGCGACGATCTAGCCGCCGCGGTTGAGGAAGGAATTTTAGAGGCAGCCAGGCAGGCAAGCCTAGAAATTAGGACTGAAGGAGCTCCCCAAGTGGACTCCTGGCTGCGAACCACTGAGATTAGCGGTCCGACAGCCTGCTCAGGCCCTTCAGGGCACGGTATGTACTGTCCTGCCGACTGCTCTTGCAGATTACAGCGAGATACTGAGCTCCAATTGCTCAAAGATCAAATGCAACTCATCATTCAAACGCTGGGAATTAAAGATCTTTTCAAGACACACATGAGGTCTGAGGGCGCATCATCGGTGGAACAAACAACAGAACCGTCGGAGGAGGCGACAGAAATTTTTTCGATTGCTCCTTCGGTGGACTCTAAGACCACCGATGCAAGGATCAGCAGGACTAGGCTAAAGGAAAGGGTTACAATCTCTCGATCTCAGAGTAGGTCGGCGAAGGCTAGGACTGAGGCTCAGAATGTCAAGCGAACTGCCTCCCGTACTGCCCTTCCTGCTGTTGATTCCAACGCAATAGCCCAGATGTTGCTCGCCCAGACCCTCGCCGGAGCTGGTGTGGCTAATGATGCCGCCAAGGTGTCTGCCATTACGGCTGGTGTTGGGCTGGATTCACTCCTTAATCCTACCTCATTGCGACTTCGTCAGGTTGCCAAGCAACCGAAGTATAATGGAAACCCCAGACGTTGGCCTCAGTTCCAACGGGAATTTAAACTGTGGGTTAAGACTCAAAAGCTCCAGGATGATCAGTTCCTGATGGCCCTCTTGGACTGCCTTGAGGGAGCGCCGGCCAACACTTGGCTCAGAACCTGGAGTGATCGTGAGGATTCAAGTTCCCCCCTTACCTTTGATGAGGTGTGGGAACAGTTGGAGGTACGTGGATCCCGGCTGCCAGAGGACCATTACCACCAGATGTTGAAGAATTTTCCTTCGTTCTCGCGATTAATCTTGCACGAAGTGCAAGACAAGAGACAGCGCTTCTGGAATCTCGTAGAAGAATCTGAACATTCAGGCGAAATATTTTCTAGTGCCGAGCTGAAAACTCTGATTTTTGACAAGATCCCCTCCGAAACCGCCGCCACCCTTCGGAATAAACAGTCCGAAGAAAAGGTCAAGACCTGGTGGGCGGAAGTCGATGGCTTCGACGCCTCGGCCAACAGGTTTACGGTCAGGGAGGCACTTCAAAAGTGCTCCCCCACGTCGTTTACCAAGGTGAAATTCACTGAAAACACGTGGAAAATCAAGTTTAATGAACACGAGGATCGGGACTTGTTTGTCCAAGTCCTCAACAGGGGAGTAAGTTTCCATGGCAATCGCCTGAAGGCCAGGAACTGGGTGTTTTCGTTCACCCCGCAAGAACTGTGGGAAGAGGTTGAGCGGCTCGCTGACGCCGCCAATCAAAATTTCCATGAGGGTCTCGGGGGAAACAAGAATACCCAGCAAAACACCCAAAATGGGGCCCAAAAGGGCAACAAAAAGGTGAATGACACCCGGAATGTTCAGGATCATTGTAGCATCTGCCTTCTTTTAGGTTCTACGAACCGAGCTAAGACGCATTCTACTGGTAATCACCGATGGTCTGCTTACGATCACAAGGTGATTGGTGAAAATGTCAGTAATTCGCAGAATTCAGACAGGAATGACAGACAGGTGCATGGTGCAAAGGGGGGAAAGGGTAATCCGACCCCCTCCGGTGGGAACAAAAATACTGGAGGCCCTGGCGGGTCCCAAGGCAAAGGAAATGGGACTCCATCCGGCTCCGGTGGACAGCCGAACGGCCAGACAAGTCCCAATGGCAACGCCGGAGGCGGAAATCGAAATCCAGGCCAAACCCCTCAATCCGGTACAACCAAAGGAAATGCTCCAGGATCACAGGGTAAAGGTAAGGGAAATCCTTCAGGAACCCCTTTCTCTGGTAAGGGCAGAAGGCGTGGCGACGGTGGTGGCCCATCATCCGGCGGCCGTGGCCGTGGACGTGGAAAGGGCAATCATCGTGTGGATCAGGTCTCAGGTGCAGATCAGGTGTCCGATGCGGATCGAGATTATGTCGAAAATGCCCTGAATCCAGCGGATGATCCGTTCCAAGATGAGTGGATCGACGAATCAGGCTGTGTTCACAATGTTAACGCAGCCGCTGGAGGTCAGAACGCCTAGGGGAGCCACGAAAATCGCCCCTCCCCAGGCGATTTCAGGCATGATCCCCAAATTCCTGATCGACCATTACTTGATGTAGGGTCACTTGTCTCCTCTCCCCTGGATCCGGCAGCGGATCCTTCTGTTGTAGTGGACGAGGTTGGTGTACAGTCCGAGCACAGGGCCCGTCAGTTTGTCACAAAGCTGTGGGTCTCTGATTGTAAGGGAAATTTCCACCTCGCCACTTGTTTGTGTGACAATGGATCAGAGGTAAATCTCCAATCCAATTCATTCTTACCCGACGACTGCGTGTTTGAATCGCCTCATCCTGTTACCCTCGAGGGAGTTTCTGGACATTCTCTCGCAGGTGGGCAACGCGGTTGTTATATATCAACTCATTTGGTCGCTCAAGACCTTTGGGAAGAGCAAAATGTGGAAGAAGTTGTCCTTAAGGATGACTACTTCTATCGTGCTGACATAAAGTATGACCTTTACTTGGGCCATCCTTGGCTTCGCAAGACCAGGGTAGCGCCCGTAGGTCATTGTCGTTGTTTTTTGCTGGAGTCAGGTCCCTTGGAGCGTCCTGAATTTCGTTTTTTGCACGCAGGGTTTAAAAGTGCAGAAGAATTTTTGAAGCAAAAGGTGACACCAAAATTTGGTGAAGATGTCACCATTGCAGAGGTGAATGGGAGTGCCGATTACTCCCAAGAGTTAGAATGTCTTCGTAGGGACTCCCAGCCACGACGCCCTTCGCGCTGGCACTCTTCATCCTACAGAGTTGTAGACAAATGGCGCGATGCAATTTGTGAATACTTTCATGAACATCATTCCTTTTGGCCACAGTATGATGCCTTTGCTAACCGTATGAACAAGCGCTTTGACAAGCACTTCAGCGACGCTTGGACCCACAAATGGGACAAGAAGTTGTGGATTAATCCTCCGTTTCACTTAATCCAGCAGGTCATCCACAAAATCAAGCAAGATAAAACCCAGGCAATTTTAGTTGTGCCCTTGTGGGACGACAAGCCTTGGTTTCAGGAATTACAGGACATTTGTGTAGATTACATCGCACTTCCCAGGAAGATTAAGCTGTATGCCAGGGACGACACAGGTCCCCTGCCACAGCGGTCCTGGAGTTCGCTTGCATTCCTGGTGGATGGAAAGCTTTCTGACTCTAATTCTGCTGATTCTGGTACTGATTCTTGTGTTGGGTCAGAATCTGAGGTTGAGCGTGGTACTGATGATGAATCTTTTTTTTCTGATTTTTGTCCGTCAGATACCCAAGGTGATTCAACGTCCAATGGATCTGCCTCGGCTCCCTCTTCCCCAATACGATCGACATCGAAAAGAATCTTCAGTGCACGGGCGAAGAAAAATTCCCAATCGCGCCGCAAATTCAGAGTTTTTTATGAAAAACCCCCTGTGGAAGCTTTCATGGATCCTTTCGAGGAGCTGGATCACGAAGAGAATCTCTGGGATTTCGACACAAGACCCACCTATCTTCAGGAGGCAGTTGATACGGACCTGTTTAGGGACATCCGTAAGAAGATTCTTCCTGCCAAAGCCGAAGAAGTCGCCAAAGTTTTTTCGACAGTAATTCCTGGCGATCAGGTGGACACTGAATTGTGTTCCAAGTCAAGAGAAAAGATTTTTGAGGAACGGAAGGACACAACCCTTTCAGGAAAGTTGATCAAGGACCCCCCTGTCCGTGGACAGTTCGGTGAAGCCTTCATCGAGCTTCGTGAAGGTTACAAGGCGAAGAAACAGCGCCCTTATGAGAACCATGGACATAAACATGAGATCCTCAGAAAAATCATCGAGAGAAATCTCAGGGAATTTGGTTGGCTTGAGGGTTGTATGACCAGCGAATGGTGCTGTGCACCCTTTACAGTCCCGAAGCCACCGCCTGCAGACCAGAACACTATTGATGGTTGGCGAATGGTGGTTGATTTTCGCAATCTCAACGCCGAAACCAAGGCGGATTCACACCCCCTGCCCCTCATTGAGGAGGAAATCGCCAAAAGGGCAAGAGGTCGTTTGTTTTCTGTGCTGGATCTCCGTCACGGCTTTCACCAAATGCCGTTGAGGAAGGACAGCCGACCTCTCACCTGTATGTGCACGCCATGTGGCCCAGTCCAATGGACCGTCATGCCCATGGGCCTGAAGAACGCCCCCTCATTTTTTCAGAGAATGATGGAGGATGTGCTGTTCACAACCCATCCTGAGCTTCGTGCCTTCGTGAGTGTGTACATAGATGACATAATCATCGCGACGGAGGGGGAGGGACTGACCGAAGCCGAGCTGGTGGCCCTACATGAAAAGCAGCTGAACCAGGTTTTGGACATTCTGGATGCTAATCAGCTGATTTGTGGGCCAAAGAAGGGAAAATTATTTTTAAAATCAGTCGAATTTTGTGGTTCTCTCCTAGAGAATGGCACTCGACGACCCAGTCCAGGGAAGCTCGTCGCTATTCAGAAGTGGAAGCGCCCTGAGACGATCACGGAGTTGAGAGGATTCCTGGGTTGTTGCAATTTTTACCACACTTTTGTGCCGAATTATGCCAAATTTGCTGCCCCCCTCACTGAATTATTGAAGGTAGGGAGAGATGCAGGCAAGGCAGGTTCAAAGGTTCGTGTCAAGTGGACTGACGAGTGTGAGGAGGCCTTCCATCACTTGAAGGCAGCCCTCTGTGAAGTCGCCACGTTGCATGTGCCCCAATTTGACCGACCCTTCTACATTAGAACCGACGCTTCTAGGTACGCGATCGGAGCTGTCCTTGAACAGGTTGATGAAGCCACCGGCGATCACTACCCTCTTGCATTTTGGTCACGGAAGCTAGCCCCACGCCAAATGCAATGGTCGCCGCGTGAGCAAGAAACATATGCCATCATCTGTGCTTTAAAAAAGTACCAATCGTGGGTTGGCACCAATCGAGTCGAGGTCCTGACGGATCATCGATCTCTGGAGTATTGGGCCACCGAACACATTGATACTGTCGCGAGCCCAGCTGGTCGACGGGCCAGATGGCACGAATTTCTCTCTCTGTTTGACCTCCATGTGTCGTATCTGCCTGGAAAACACAACACGGTAGCGGATGCTCTGAGCCGATGGGCTTACCCCGCCTCAGAGGGGCTGCAAAGTACCAACATCCATGGTACGGAGCAGGACCGCCATGTCATCATCGAATGGGATCAGAAAGAAAAGAAACTCATTCGACGTGCATGCATGCAATGCGCTGTTAAACAACACGCATTACCGTGTCACGACATCACGGCCATCACAGATCCAGCGCATGCTCATGAGATCTGCACCAAGACACTGAAAGTCGTGGAAAAAGTCACCGATCCCTCCTCAGGGAGTGTGAAACGGTTTGACTACACCCGACGAGTAAGTCGATTTCGGTTGATCCAGGGCATTAAGCGTCGAGATCCGGCCAAAACTCCACCCCTGCCTAAAGATTCCCTGATAATCCGTGACTGGACGTCCGATTACCTGCAGGATCCCATGTTTAAAGAGGTCTTTGGAAATCTCAAATCCAAAGATGCTCACAATGATGGGATTTTTCCTGAGTACTCGTTGGATGGGGGGAAGCTGTGGATGGAGGGTAAATTGTGTGTGCCAGACGCCCTAGCCCCCCGAGTGTTAAACTGGTGGCACAAATGGGAGTCCCCCCACGCACATGGCCGTCGACTGTGGTCGATGATTAAGCATAGGTTGTTTGGATCGAGGCTCTACACTCATTGCATGAAAGTAGCCGCCGGATGTGCCCAATGTGCTGTCTCGACGCCCCCCAGCGCGAAGAAGCACGGCCATCTGAGGCCTCATCCTATTCCGGAGCGCCTCTTTAACAGAGTCACCAGTGATTTCTTCTATCTCGGTGAACTCGATGACGAAGAGTGCCATTGGACTAACAAAAAAGTCAATGGTGTGCTCCTTATTCAGTGCCGTCATTCCGGCTACATGCAGGTGTTGCCTTGCAACATCGAGTCGATGACTGGCAAGGCTGCCGCCAAATGGTGCGCGCAGACCTGGATGGGAGGCTGGGACGTCCCATCCGAGGTGGTGACGGATTCAGGCAAAGAGTACACCTCCGAATGGTGGAGAGAATTATGTGCTCGCCTTGGATTCCACCACCTCAGGTGTGAAATCCACTCGCATCGAGCGTTGCCTGGCGAAAGAGCCGGCCGCTCTGTTATAAATATGCTTCGTAAGGAGCTCGCGAGTGAAAAGGATTTCCACTGGCTTGAAGTTCTCTTCGCATTGCTTCGCCGTTACCACAACACGCCTTTGTATCATGGCCTTTCTCCAAATGAAATTGTCTTTGGACGAAAGAAGTGTTGGTGGAACATGCCGTTGAATAATCCTCGCCCCTGTAAAGATGCTTCGCTGTTTTTGGACGAAGTCCAACGAGCAGATAAAACTGTGTCGAAATTAATCGAGAAGCATCAAGCTGACTGGCTTTGGGTCCAGAATCAAGGCCGAAAAAACCCCCACAATTTTGAAGTCGATGATCGAGTTTGGCTTCGAAAATCCGAAACCACCCTGGACGGAGATGACAAGCTTCTTCCCTTGTGGGAGGGGCCATTCGCTGTTACAGCGCGTCTTGGTGAGAACAGGTGGAGGATTCGTGTGGATGTCAGCAGGGAAATTGACGTTTCGGGCGATCGTCTCAAGAGAGAGATCCCCTCCCCCAAGGATCGGGTTAAACCCCTTTTTTGGACTGCGAAACATTTGTCTGATCGGGTCATCGAAGGGGGAAAGTACGAACTCAAGAGGATTGTTGAAGCAAGACGTGATGCCAAGGGCGAATGGGAATTTCTGTGTGAGTGGAGGGGCTTTGATTCCAGTCACAACAACTGGGAACCAGCCCAATCTTTTGTCCATGGGTACACCAAGGGGTTCATCGACTTCCTCAAGAAGCACCCCGAAATTGGAGTACTCCTGACAGATTGTTTGTCGAAACCAGACAGACAAGTGGAGAGCGACGGAAAACGACCTGTGGTGAATCGAGATCCAGCCTTTTACGGCCCTCAGCAGCCACATTCCAGGGCTGATCCGTCGATCCCCCCTCCTGCGGTCAGGCCAGCCCAGGAGCCAAATGAGGACCAAGCTTCAAGTTCGGCCGCTGATTTGCAGCGCCCAAGTCGTACGAGGGCCAGGCCAGACAGGTTGGTGGTCACATGTATTCGTGCTTGGCCGAATTGAGGAAGCCATCCTACCACATTCTGCTCAATCCACTGTTCATTCATTCTGTTTATGTCATGATGTGGAAAACTGCGAATGTTTGATAATTTGACGTCAATCCATCACTTTTTCTTTGGTCTCCGTTCGGTAGCGTATCGAAAGTCGAAAGCCGAAAGCCACGGAGTGTGCTGCCGTGTTCAGAAAAAACCAAACTCAGGCTTAATTCAGGCAGATTCGGGGTAATCTTGTCTCTGTTGGTCTGTGCATCTTTGGAATTTGGCTACTCTGGCAGATGGAAGCAAATGTACATAGTAAAAACGCTGCGCAGCGACATTCACCCCTACAGGCACCCCCTGTAGTACTGGCTGCACCAGATGCGACGCCAGGAACTCAGATCGTACCTTCATTTGCTGTGATGCTAACGCCAAAGTCCAGATTCAGATCCAGGATCCTCAAATTTACCTTGAATTTCTCAGGTTTGTCCATCATTCTGCCACTGTTGTACGAAACCCAGACGTCAATTGTTCAGACAACCTTCACATAGGAGCTCTAGGGACTTCTAACAGCAACCTCTGAAGTCCGTAAGCTTCGTTGTATTTTTGGCACACGCCAATGTGAGCTCAATCCGACCTGAAACTGTCGAAAATGGTGAATCCAAGTGTCTTGTGGGACTCATTCGAAAGATTGGCCTTGTCCAAGTCGATTGACACCGCCGCCACTGTAAATTCGGTGTCTCTCAGTTATATACTGTCAGTAAAGTGCCTTCAGCGAACCTTCGGCGCGTTACATGCCAAGGATCCAGGGCCAGCATGTCCCATCATGATGCATCATCACATGATCCACATTTTCGTAGAATCTGTTAGATGCTCGCGAACCAACGTGCCGGAGGGCACAATTGAGCTGAATAAACGACAATATATATTAACTTTGGTCTAAACGAAAGTGTTAGTAGTTTCAGTTCTAGACATTCCGCTTCATTTCACCTCCATCTCATGAATTTGCCTCATTGTAGGACAATTCAGATTGATTTCCTTGTCATCTCTTCTCATTCCTCGAAGATCTGTCGACGGCTTTGCCTAACTTCGTTGACGCTTATGATTTTCTGTGCACATAGGGTCTGTAGACAACATTTGTAATTGTTTTACCTCTCTGTGATTGTTTAATCTCCTTCATCTCTGCCCAAATTAACTCTCATATTTGCTGAATCTTGTGATCATCCACCAGATGCGCCACATCTGAAGCACATGCTGCACTTTTCAGAACGAGAAAAGCGGGAGTAACACGATGTAGAGTTCGGCGAGGACACCGTAGCGTGCCCGCGACAGCGAAACTGTGCCAGAGCGCTGAGATGTCACTCCAATTCTTGATCCCCCCACTCAATCCACCAATAATCTACCTCATTCTTAACCAATGCATGGTTTGGTATCGATTCTCGATACGTTTACATGCTTTTTAGCCCTTGACCTAATGTTTTACTGCACGGAGGACTGTTCGTCACTTCTCATTCTGTCTCATTTCAGGTTCATCCAGCCTGATTCAGTGCCAATTCAGTCCAAATCAGGTCAGATCAAGCAGATTTCGCCCCATCGAGGCTACATCTCTATTTTTTTCTGGGACTTACCCGCACTACGTTCTTCGTTGACGTAGCGACACACCCCAGTGTGTTTTTGGAGGGGGAGTGTAAGTGCGGCTAGCCCCATCTGCTCAGATTTTCAGACATTCTGCCCAGATTGGCTACATTTTGGTCATTTTCTTTGCTTCGGCGGAATCGCCGCCTCGCAGCTCAGTCTCAGGATATTTCCTATATATTTCTGATATGCCGGATTTGATTCCGCGGTCCATTTCCCGTAAATCCGCCGCGTTCCGCTATTTTAGCTGGAATCGCCATTTGCCGCTGACGCGCGCTCGCGGGCCAGATCGGCCAAACATTTTTACATAATTGGATTATTTAAATCTTTTCAGACAGTTTTGGACACTCAGATGTATTTAGAATAATTCGCCTCAATTTTCTTCATAGACTGGGATTTTCTGCCGGACCACAATCAGCATGGACCTTGCTTCTGTTGTCGCTGCTCTCGCCTCCGTTGGTGTTCGAGTATCCGGTTCTACCCCCAATAACAACATCCAGGGAGACTCCTCGCGTGCCTGCCCCACTGGTCTTGCCGGCCCCGAGCCCTCCGGCACCCTCAACGACCCAGGGCAGCACTTTCAGTCGGAACTGGTTTGAGAAGATGTGGCCCGCTCTGAAGGCCGATCATGACACCCCCACTCCGGGTGGTTTGTCCCCTCACCAGATTCTGTTCGGCAGGGACCCCCTTGGCGGGGGACTTCCCTTGTCTGGTGATGGTATGGCCATGGACGCCAAGGAATTCTTTGCGCGGCAGGACGCAACGGCGCGGGACATCCGCCAGCAGCTTGAGAAGGAGCATGCTGAGCGTCAGAAGTCCGCCCCGAGCTCGACAGCGCAAAAGTTCAGGGTGGGAGACCCGGTGTGGGTGATCAGACCCCGCCCTATGGGCACCCACCGCACCAAAACCTGGATCACAGCCGCAGAGGTGGTCCGCAGGATTCGTGAGGACACCTACCGCATCAAGATGGGTCACGGACAGTTCCGGGAGCGCCACGAGAGTCAACTCCGTGTGCGGGAACCCGACCTCCGTGGCCAACATGTGTCCCAGGACTATTCCGCACATGAGGCTGATTCGGACGACGATTATGCTGAGCAGGACGACTATACCGTCGAGAAGATCCTGGCCCAGCGTCCGAACGCCTCGGCACCAAGAGGCCTGGAGTTCAAGGTTCGTTGGCGAGGCTATGGGCCGTCCCACGACACCTGGGAACCCGTCTCCTCGTTCGTGCCGCGCATTAACACCCCCTTCATGGACTACATCCGCAAGCACAAGACCAAGATCCATGTCTCGGACTTGGCAGCACTCACCTGGGCGATTGCAGCCAGGGGCGCCTGATCACCGCCCTGAGCTCTCCCCTGATGCAGTTTGAGCGCTTGTTAGGTCGACGGATCGTCCTTCGCTTGCTTGCTCTCTTCCATCTTCCGGTGACCTGCCATCCGAGTGGCCATACACCCCCCCCTGCTGAATCCAGGAGAGGATGGCCCCTCTCTTTAACTTCTGTTCGTCACTCCCCGCCTGCTGAATCCTTGGGAAACCAGGCAGGGCGACTGACCTTGACATTTTTTGAGCTCTTAGGGCCTTCAAGCCCATACGACGTTGCGCAACGGATGCCGCTGTCATCGGCATTGCAATTTTTTGGTGTGTGGTCTGGTCCCATGGCACTTGCGGGATCCGCACCAGTCTACGTGCGTCTGCAGACTATATATGGCCTGAACTCAGGCATTTTCCTGTCCACCCTCCTGCATATGCCTTATCCTAACCAGGGCGTGGTTTGGCGCTCTATTCAGAGTGTGATTACACGCCTATTTACCCCATTTATTGCTTACTTTTCTGCCCCCCAGGATATGTGCATCTGTATGTTGCGTATTATCAGCCCATCAGCGCCTATGGACTGTTTTTCTCCCCCCGAAGGGATGCAAATCAGAATACGCAGGCGCCTTGAGTCGCCGTGTACATGCATTTACAGCAGTTCCAGCCTGGACCAGTAGCCAAGTACAGATTCTTCTGTTTGAGTGCCCGTGATACCGTGTGCCCTAGTGGCTTTGATGTGCTGCGATCCTGATGGCGCCAGGCGGGAAGCCCAGTTGCCTGACTACACTCCCAGCGGTCCGCCACTGTCAGTCCCAGTGTGAGCCTACCGACTCGCAGACGCACTTGCAGTCGGGTGGTGACCTCCGGTGTCCTGACCTCGGTCAGTCTGCCTGGGAAACTGGTGGTTTGAGGATTCGACACCTCCGCCCAGACTGCATGGGGACTCCCCCATGCATGGCCTTCGTGGTAATGGGGCGAGGGAAAAGACGGCCTTGATGCCCCATCCCTTATGGAGGAGCTCGCTCGGCTTTACCACTCTGGACTCGCGTCGTGGATATGGACATGGTGCGCCCAGGGAAGGACCCCTGGGGACTCTCCCCCAGACTGCGGCCTTGGGAAGCCTGGGGTAGCCTGATGGATCTTTGTGGTCGCTTTCGACCTGTGGGACCACCTCGGTCGTCGTGTGACGCCTATGTTGGCCGTGTATGCCACTGCCACTGTGGTAGTGACCGTCGCAGCCGGCACCCGGTGCGCCTGGTATGGGTTAACGGGTCCTTTGGATGCCGAACAATCGCCGCCAGGACCCGAGATTTGATACTTGATACTATACTTGCAGTTACTAACAGCTACAGCACCGTACCTGTCTTACTGTGGGATTTGGGCAGCCTAACCTGCAAATCAGCCTGAAGTGAGGATGTGACACCCCCCCTCCTTCAGGGGGTGGTCCTGGGTACCCGCTGCCATGCTTGGGTGTTATCGAGCCCCCCCCAGGGTTTGCTCTAAGGAGGGGGGTGAAGCGGTACCCAGAACCTATGGCCCATGGCCCGGAGGCCTGTGAGCTGTCACACCCGTGCGGAAGCCGTTGACACCGGCTGTCAGCGGGATATCCCTGTTCTCTAACCCGCGAAATCTGGAATCCGATTTCTAACCAATAAATCGATTTAGAATTACCATAATTTTATTGTCTTAGGCGATTTTCAGTCGGAAATCGGTGAAATACCCGATTTCTACCGCGATTTCTAATTGTCGTGAAATCGCCGCCTGATGTCGCCTGTTCGCGCGCTTTCGTCGCTTCTCCGTGGCGAGTTTTGTGAGGGATTTTTCTCGAGTACCTTTGAGGTTCTAAGAGAACTTAAGGGCTGAATCTAGAGGGTTTTTAATGTACTTTCATCTGGTGTGTTCACCAGAATTTTTCGCCGTTGCGTCTTCGAGAAAATCAGCGCGCAAGCTTTTCCGTCGATCGCTCGAACTCATGGTTCTCAAGGACCATGAGTTCGGACGGAACCCTACATTCCCCCCCTATGCCTTTCATCCATGCCCCTTTCACGTGGGCATATCACTTTGTATAGGGAAGCGGGCAATGGCGATGTTTTAGGCAGCCTATGGGTTTCTCAAACCCAAGTCGTTTGCGTGCGCAAACGCTAACTTTGTGGCCTTGTGAGCATGAACGTTAATGACCGAACACAATGCTCA
Organism: Eutreptiella sp. 'Long Island Sound 2002'; assembly: GCA_964036045.1. Taxonomy (NCBI): domain Eukaryota; phylum Euglenozoa; class Euglenophyceae; order Eutreptiales; family Eutreptiaceae; genus Eutreptiella; species Eutreptiella sp. 'Long Island Sound 2002'. Next base: position 47,814,980 of record OZ038394.1, read on the forward strand.
CAAGACCAAAAGCCCTAGGCCATTTTCGTTTTTCGAGCCAATTCAACGATGGCTCCACGCAATTCAATGCGTACCAAAAGTCTTTTTTCGAAAGAGGGCAAGTTTTGGTCAAAAATTAGGCCAAAATGGCCAAACCCCCGAGGCTCGTACTCGAAGCCTATGGGGAGTTGAGCCTCGAATCAAGGCAATATGTAAAGTAGAGACCACGAAGGACATGGTGGATGGCTTGGCTGATTTTTACAACCTTGTCATTCACTTTATATAAGTTCGCCTTGTGAGCACGCGTGCCATACTGCCTCTTTGCACACGCGCTCATATCCAAGCACTAATGACACGAGTGGGCGGAGACAATCTAACCATAGTGGGCATATTTGAGGGCACCTACTATGGGCCTATTCCAAGAACGTTTACTCATATTTTTGCTCCTCAAGGTCCGGAAGATATGTTCATGCCAATATCGCCGATATATGCACTTTTTCCCATAAATAGTGTGCTTCAAAGATTGAGGTGTTAAAAATGCTTCCATTATGCTTTGAACCTCAACCCTTGTTGCAAAAGGGAAGCAAAGCTTCGGTTTGCATCCATGCAAAAGCTCAAGGCTCCATTCTCTTGTGATACGGAGATACGATTTTTGGAGGGACCACTTTTGGGTGAATTTTGGCCGTTTTGCCCAGAATGGCCACGAACTGCTTCTCCCCCTGATTTCGCCCCCGAGGTTGCGTGCGCCACTTGACCAAGGGTAAGGGCAATTCGGAGAGGGCACATAAACCCGCATTGAATGGGGTGTTTCCCCATGTGGCCTCTCCTCTTGAAGGGAGAGTTGTGAGTCACCCAATTTGGGGTATGTTGCCATTCTCCCCCATTTGTGTGTCACATTTTCTCCAACGGGGAAAATAGCTAGAGGCAACCATGAGGGTTGGCAAGCGGCATAGATTGGGACCCAAGTCCCATATGTCTATAGCATCTTTGGTTGAAAGGATCCTCGCCGTGGCCATGGAGATATGGAATCATGAGTGCAGGCCATTTTGGCCAAATTTCGCTGTTTTTCTCATTGTATGCCATATTGGAATTACCATATCTCCATGGGGCACCAGATCTAGCCAGAAACGAGAGGCGAATATTGTAGCATATGACGAAGGGTTGAACGCCATTGAGTTTCGTATTTGCTCCTCAGGCTCATCCGCAGTTATTCAATGTTTGGTGCGATCCATGATCTCCCCCTTTGCACCGCATGCTGCTTTCTGCCCCATCCGCGTGTTCATCCCCTCGATGAACAGCAAGCAGCCAGTGTGACAGCAAGCCATAACCCAGGGCATGGGACCAAAGGAGATATCAAGGGTTGTGAATCAAGGCTTGGCGCGTCAATATCGCCAAGGTTTCCTACCCTGGACGGTCGAGCGAGACGACCGATTTTGCCATTTTGGCAGTTGTGGACCCAATTTGGATTGTCACCACGCCAAGTGGCATGGAGATCTTTGAGAGCCAAGGACATGAGAGTCTCCGTTGGACTCCCAGTGGATGGCATATGGAATGGCAGATCCGATCTCCAAGCCGGCGTGGAGATATACCATTGGGGATACCCCCAGTTTTGGCTCATTTTGAGCAGCCAAAATGACCCCCTTTTGGGACCCCAATTTCACCCCCCCACGTGTGGTCCATTGGCGGCCCCATATCTCTTTGCCCATAGGGAGCCCAGACCTAATTCAAGGTTGTGCACTCAGAAGGAGGTCCTAGGTCCAGCCTCCCATCCTGTGAGCCATTGGCCTTGCCCTGGCTGGGCGAGCCACGCCTGGGAATGATGCCAATTTTGGTGATTTTGGCATCATGACCCCACTTGATGAACCCGTGGTGCCCTGATGCCGGGACCTCAGAGAGAACCAGGTTGGGTGAGGGCTTCAGTAAGTTTACACTCAAAGGGCATAGGGTCAGTTGCCTCGTCCCTACCTCTGGCGGGTCCGAACGAGGGGTCAATTTTGGAGGTTTTTGAGCTAATGTCAGTTTGGGCTGAAACAGCCCATTTTCAGCTACCAACTCCTAGGGGATAATGGCGGGGCCTTATCTCTGGCTCAGAGTGGAGTTGGGACCTGCCGTTAAGGGAGCATGGGGAGCTACTGTTGGCTGGCCTTGGAGCAATTTGGTTCCGAGGAACTCGCCTGTGGCTGGGCGGTGCACCCTCCTTTTTGGCAGGGTATCAGGGTCCGGACTGAGTAGGGCATGGGTTGTGTTTGAGCCCCTGCCCCCACCAGCCACTGAGAGGGTCGGACCTGGGATTGGGATATGAGTTGGGACTGAGTGTCTATTGTCCTGTGATGCCCTTACCCCAGTCCAGTCTTAACCCCATGTGTACATATCCTGATGTGTTGCTGTACATACTTTTGTTCCCTTGTTTCAGAGTGGTAAGGATCCTGAAACGCTTTGTCACATGACACGAGCGTAATGATGCCCCTGTGAGCGCAGTGCTTTGCCTGTCTGCTTGCTTGTGCGTGTCAACCGCAGCGTCCCGTGGCCAGGCCCCCCACGGGAACGCGTCACTAGCAAGGATAGATCCTCATAGTGGAGGGATCTAGCCTTGCGCTCTGCCGTCGAACGGCACTCGTCCCACAGCTCTTTAGGGAGCTTAGCCACCAACCAGAAAAGCAGGTCGTTGCTGCTGTAGGAACCGGGCGTCAATCGTCGAGGCCAGTGATCCAGGTCAGCCAATAGCTCAGAGACCCTGCCAGGTTTGGGGTTGTTGGGCAGCACGGGCAGGTTCTGGATCTCGGCCCTGATGGAGAGGTCGGTTTCATAGGTCGGGTACTGCCTCTCCAAGGCAACCAACACATCGGCAAAGGTGGCGGAGTTAGTCACGATCTGTCTGACCTGCTTCTCCAGGTACTTGGTCTTGCAGCACTGCAGGAGCAGATCGCACTTGACCCGTCCACTAGCGTGAATTTGGCCTGTCAATCGGAGAAACCGGCCGAAATTCTCAGCGAACTCGCTGGGGTCCTTGCCTGTGAACTCAGGCAGGTTCATCACGATCTTGGAGGTGGCAATAGCCTTAGCCTCCTAAGACCTGCGTCCCTCAGGGCGTCGGGTCTTCCTCTTCTTCTTCTTCTTCTTCCCACTTGGGTTCTTGGGGTCGGGTCGTCGTCCTCCGAGGGCGAACCAGAAGTCGTCGACGGCGGCTCATCATCGGAGGGGTCTCAGCCTAGATCACTAGAGTCATAGGGCTCCACGTCAACCATTGCCCTCATGGCTGTCAGCCCCAGCCGGTCCAGCTCGGCTCTCGTAGAATTCGTCACGTGGCTGTAGGGCGGCTGGGTCGTTCTCGGTACGAAAGGGCTTCTCGGTATCGCTGCAGGGGTCGGCATCGGTCGGCTCCTTGGGCTCCCCAGGGTGTTTGTCAGCCCTGCCACCAGGTGGTTGGCCTGTACTCAATGGGGTGACACTCCCACAGTGGTAGGTGACGCTTGGGGCGGTATCATCAGGGGCTCCAGTTTATCTTGAATCTCTTGAGTGAGGTCGCCCACAATTTTAGAGGTGGCTCCTCGGAGCACCTCGTTGATCTCTGACCGCGTCAGGGACCTGTTGGAGGATCTCCCTGATCCTCTACTTCTTCCTCCAAGAGACTCAGGTCCTCTCCTCAACCCACTCAAGGTTGCATACCCAGGAGCATCCACATAGGCTCCCGTAGCGGGTAGAGGATGGTGATAGTCAGCCGCATACCATCGCGGCGCAGAACTGGAGATCACCGGCTCACTGGCAGTAGTTGCCTCAGGGAACGCAGTGGTAGGTGGGCCATACCATAGGCAGGGTAGGTAGGCATACCAGTAGAGCCTGTGCCCTCAGCCATAGGCGGGTTGGTTATGGGTGTGGATGTTGTAGCGGCTCGGTCTGGAATTGGGAGTGTGGTGGTTATAGGAGAGGGTGATGTGTGGAGGCCAGAAGCGCTTGGTGCGCCCTCGAAGGTAGGATTATTCGTCGGGTCTTGCCCTTGGTGTGCTCCTTTGTCTGCTTCGTCTCCAGCATCCCTCTCTCTCTCTCTCTCTTTCTCTTCACAGGTTGAGTGTCCGCCTCCTCGACTGAGAGGCCCCGGAAGGCCGACTGGGGTCCTTCCAGCGAATCCTCCGCCACGTCCACTGGCCCATTTAAGGGCTCCGAAGGTACAGTGCTAGGTCCAGGTCCAGGTTCACCAGGTGCTGGCATTGCTGGTACCTCAGGCGCTGTCTTCACGTCGGTGTCCTCTTTCTTTGTGTCCATCTTCGTTCGCCCTTCTGCTTACATATGACTGATCTCGGCGCACTGGTTGTACGGCACGGGGTTGCTGCCAGTACGCAGGGACAGTCTGCCTCTTGCTACCAGAAGGTTTTATAGTGATTTCAACACTGTGTTTGTTGTGCCTCTCCTGCTGCTTGCTGCTGGTGTAGGGTTTCCTGCTGCTTGTTTTTGATGACGAAAATGTTTTGTTTGCTGAAATACAACCAATCCAGGATGGCCCAAGCCAGAGATAAGCAAGTAGAAGAGAATCAGGCTCAAAGCATGAAGGGCTGCAGTGTAAACGGTGAAAGATGTTAGAATATTCACAGAAACTGCAACTCAGGACAAATCGGATTGCATATTCACAAAGATAGCTGAAATGTTTTGGAAAAGAGTAGGAAAACTGCCCCATGGTCACTCCATCTCCATAGTGCCATCTCAGGAGATGTGCACTCTTTGTTTTGGGTCCCATATGTGCTGAGGTGGCAGGGCATGTGGCAATGAGGTCACTGCCATATGTCACATGGGATCTTCCTACTTAGCTAGGCTGACCGGGAATTGAACCCAGGACCTCTCAAAAAGAGGTACCCAGCCCCCTAGGGTGCATACCACTAGGACAGCTAAGAATTCATGAGGAAACATAGATATATTCATAGGCTCTGCCCTGGATATAACAGTTCTCAGACGACTCAGGAAAAGATGAATTGCCTCACATTGATAGGGGATTAAGGGGTCCACTCCATATCCTGATTTAGTGTTTGGTTCCGTTGGTCAAAATGTGTTATCACCACTTTTGGTTGGGCCAATACTAAGATAGAAATGCCTGTGTGCTTGGAGCACCTCTAATACAACTAGAGCATACCCTAAAGCATTGGGAAAGCACTTTTTCTTACTGTGTTCTATCGTGCTACCAGGCTTGAAGACGACGACACAAGGCGAGCACTGTGCGTGACTCAAGCAGAACGAGCACACCGGCAGACTATACCTGATTCATCGAACTCCTTTTGTTTGTTTGTTGAATTCTTAAATTTTCATTGTGTCTGGCAACGTGTGTTGGGATCACTATTTTTATCTATCTATGTGTGTCTCGTCATTTTTGGCATTACGTTAGACATACGTTTATAATCTCATTCTTTCTTTATTTTCTGGCGCTTCGCTAGGAGCCGCTCCTGCGCGCCGCCTCTTTCAGCGTAAGAATTTCTGATTTAAAAAATCAAGAGATGACTACGATTTTTATAAAAATGTGCATGTCATGCACAATTGGATTCTGTTCAGGTGTGTGCCTTCAGAAAATTGCTAGGCCGTCATTTGACGGGTTTAGGTGTTGTCGCTTCGCGTTTGCGTGGATTCGTCTCTCATCCTCCCATTCCTCTGTTGGACAGACCTCCTTGCAAAGCCTCGTTGAGTTGGCCGCTGTTCTGGCCGCAAAGCAGCAGCAGGAGACTGAACCTGAATCAAGACCCCACCAAGGGGCAATTCTAATTAAATCAGCGCACCCTCGCCCCAGTACCAGGACAGGTGGCTCCAGCAGGTTCAATGAGACTGGGGTCGGGCGTCCTATGAGAGTCTGGCGTTGGGTTGTGTTACGCTGCAGCTTGGAGGGAGGGATGCACATGCATATGGTCTTGGCATGCCCTACTCTAACCCCACCGATCCACAGGAACCCCGGCAGCGCCAAGGGCGCTGAGTTTTCTGTTGGAGATTGTCATCAACAATGTAGCAAGAGTCGCTGGCCATGGTAAAGCGCTCTTTTCCAGTGTTAGGGAAGCTATAGGTATTTTAAAGTAGGTGTGGAAACCAAGGAAAGGGGAAGAAAAAATCCCTTTTTCCTGAACGTGCGACAGTGGTGGCCACCACAGCACAAGGGGAGAGGAAGAAAAAGTGCTTTTCCAATGCTTTAGGGCATACTTTAGTTGTATTGGAGGTGCTCTAAGCACTCATGCATTTTTATCTTACTATTGGCCCAACCAAAATGGGTGATAACACATTTTGACCTATGGAACCAAACACTAAATCAGGATGTTGTGTGGACCCCATCATCCCCAAGCTATAGGCACTAAAACATCTTTTCCTGGGTTGCTGAGGCACTGATATACTGAGGGCGGAGCCTATGAATTTATCTATGTTTTCTTGTGAATTCTTAGCTACCCTAGTGGTATGCACCCTAGGGGGCTGGGCCACCTCTTTTTGAGAAGTCCTGGGTTCAATACCCAGTCAGCCTAGCTAATTGGGAATATCCCATGTGACATGGCAGTGACCTCAGCGCCACAAGCCATGCCACCTCAGCACCTATGGGACCCAAAAACAAAGGGTGCACATCTCAAGATGGCACTGTGGATGAGAGTGAGCCCTTTGGGCAGTTGTCCAATCAGTTTTTCTCAAACATGTAAAATATTTCATCCTGAGTTGCAATGTATGCTAATTGCTGTGGTCTATTGTTGATAGTTGTCTTTATCTAACTGTTTCTGACTGCAGCCCTTCATGCTTTGATCCTGATCTTCTACTACTTGCTTATCTCTGGCTTGGGTTATCCTGGATTGATTGTATTTCAACAATAAAACATTTTCCTCATCAAAAACAAGCAGCAGGAACCCTACACCAGCAGCAAGCAGCAGGAGAGGCACAACAAACACAGAGTGTTGAAATCACTAAAAACCTTTCTAAAAACGGAGCACAAAGCGGCAGCGAGAAAAACAGCGAGACACAAAAGGGAGGGGGTGGGGGGGGGGGGGGGGCAGCAACCACCAAGGAGCAGCCAACGGCCAGGCAGAAACCACAAAAGAGGCGAGAGCGCAGGGGGAGCCGGGGCGCGGGAGGCCAACAAAACAAACAGCACGCAGCGCCAAGGCCAAGGGCACCCGGGGCCGAAAACCAAAGGAAGCCAGAGACAAGGGGGGCGCACAACGAAAAAAAAAACACAAGGCGGGGGGGGGGGGGAGAAAAGAGAAACAAGGCGCCAAGGCCCAAGGCACCCAGGGCCGGAAACCAAAGGGAGCCAGAGACAAGGGGGGCGCACAACGAAAAAAAAACACAAGGCGGGGGGGGGGGGGGGAGAAAAGAGAAACAAGGCGCCAAGGCCCAAGGCACCCAGGGCCGGAAACCAAAGTAAGAAAGAGACAAGGGGGGCGCGTGGAAAACGGAGAGCAAGAAAAAAGGGGGGGGGGGGGGGAGGCAACCAACAAACCACAAAAGGGGCAACCCCAGCCCGGAGGGGGCCCAGCAAAGCAGAAAGACCAAGCGGCAAAGGGAAAAGGTGAGGCGCACCAAAACGCGCCCAGGAGGCCGGCCCGCCCGACCCGGCCAGGAAGGACAAGCACACGCACGCACGCACGGAACCCGCAAGGGGAGGAGACGACGTCCACACAAAACAGCCCCGGTGCACCGGCCGAGTCCCCCGTCGAACGACGGATGGTACGGGAAACCGGACGCGTCAGTGACTGGGTCCACACACGCAAACCACCGCAGCGCACGCAGCCCAAGACCGACGCCGGAGGGACCCGCCAGGGAAAGCCCCATCGCGGGGCCCCGAACGGGTACGACGCTGAGGGAGCCCAGCGCCCCTGCCTCGGCGGGGGCCAGCGGCAGGTACAATGAGCCCAGTTCTCGGCCGGCCTCCGCGTGCCCCGCGCAGCTACCCATTAAAGCGGGGGCGCAAGCCCCTGGGCTAGGGAAAGGCACCACGGCGTCGGGAAAGCTGACCAGAGCACCGAGAGCGACCGAACCGGACGAGGCGCGGCGCACCAACGCGGGGCCACCAGGCACGCCAGAGAGGCACGCCGCCGGCCACAACCAAGGCACATTGACAGGTTGCAGGCAACAACGGCAACCGGGTGCCGCAAACCCGGGCAGCGAGGACAACACGCAACGAACCACGGCACGAGAACGGGTGCCAGGCAACACCAAACCCGCGCACCACAAACCCCAGCCAGGAGTGGCGGGGTACAAGCGGGCCACGCACACAGGCAGACACACACCCCGATACCCCAGCCAGGAGTAGCGGGGCGCAGCCAGACCCCGAGCCCAAGCACACACACCGTCACCGCACACCCAGCCAGGAGTGGCGGGGAACAAACGGAGCGCGCACACAAACACACACAAACCCCAGCACCCGAGCCAGGAGTGGCGGGGCGCAGCCAAAACCGGAGCCCAAGCACGCACACCCCAGCCAGGAGTGGCGGGGTACAAGCGGAGCGCGCACACAAACACGCACCCCCCAACACCCCAGCCAGGAGTGGCGGGGCGCAGCCGAAACCCGAGCCCAAGCACGCACACCTCAGCCAGGAGTGGCGGGGTACAAGCAGAGCGTGCACACGAACACGCACACCCCAACACCCCAGCCAAGGGAGGCGGGGCCCAGCTAAAACCCGAGCCCAAGCACGCACGCCCACACCGCACACCCCAGCCAGGAGTGGCGGGGTACAAGCGGAGCGCGCACACAAGCACACACAGAACCCCAACACCTTGTAACGGCAGCAGTGACAGCACTCAGATTATACATCAATGTGATCAGAATTTCAATGATTCTCAGATGTACATTAGTGCAGTAAATTTTCCACTTGTTTTCATGTTTTCCGTTCGCCGCCAGATGTCGCCTGTGAGCGCGCGTCGAGTCGCATTTGTCTTTCGTGATTTCCCAATCGGATTTATTTAAATTCTTTCGAATGATTTCACGTTGTGTCATTATGTGCGATGAATGCGCATTGAGATACTATGTCTGCTCCATTTTTGTAGACCGGGTTTTCTGACTATTCATATTCCACCATGGAGTTCAATGGACTTACAAGTGCTTCGCATATGTCGCTCCCAGAGGCTGGATATGGGTCTGAAGAGGGTCAGTTGGGTTCGGAGATATCAGGGGCCGTGTCGGGCGTTACGACCCCTGGGGCATCAAGGCTACAGGCTTCGCAATTACAAGAAAGATCCGCCACTATGCAGCGGTTACATGGTAGCAGAGGAAATCATGACTCTGCTTCTGGAATCTCCACGGACACCTTGAGATCATCCGACTTTAGCGGGGCTATTACTCGTTCTGGGTCACTGCGTGTTCCCCCTGAGGTTACATTCGCGGCTTCTCCCCAGCGAACCGAAGATCACCCTTCTGAGTGTCCTTACTGTGGCCATAGGCATTGGCCTGGAGTTCATACTTGTGCTGATTGTTGTGTGAACGCCCCACCCAACCTTAAACCCGGTCGAGAATCTCCCTCCTCGAGTGAATCTGGTTCCTCCTCTCATGCTCTACCTGATCTTGAAGACAGCAGCAGCGAAGGAGAGCAGTCTGATACTGGAATTAGTGGTGATTACTGGGAAAACCACTTCCAGGAAATCTGGAACCAAGAATTCCTGCAGCGCCAGAATTGGCTGCTGGCGGAGGCGGGCTATCGTGGCCGCCTGATGGACTGCTTCAGGGCGTCCTGCCAGTTCATCAGGGACAGTGGCCGCCTGCGATTTGATGCCAAGTTGCAGGAACAAGAGGACTGGGAAGAGCTGATGGACCAGTTCGACCACCAGGCTGCCGTGATGGTGCAGATGGCCATCATTGCCGAGGAGAGACGCCAGAATGTGCATCCGCACGCTGGTCCGTCGGGTGCCTGGGGTCCGAACGACGAAGAGGTCGACGAAATGAGGTGTGATTCGACACATTCTCACCTCTCCAGGGAGCAATTGTCCAAACTCCCCAGCTCTACCTCCAGTGTTGACACTTGGGTCGACGAGGTAAGAAGCAAGGGAAGAGGGACAGGATGCCCGTCCTGTGGTGAGTGTGCCAAGGACTGCTCCTGTCGACGCCAGATTTCGTCGCTGGAAGACAGGGTGAAGGAGCTGAAGAAGGCAGCCAAGGAGAAAAAGAGGGATGACGACAGCAAGTGGAAGGAGATGGAGCAGAAGCTGGAGAATTTGACCAATCTGGTACAAAATCTGAGCACTACTGGGCTCACTGGACCAGCGCCTACGATGGTGAGTCACCCAGCACCTACCTCCTCAGCTGCACCTGCATCCACGCCTTACGGCGTTCCACATTCTCCGGCACCCCCAGCTTTTACTGGTTCACACCCAGCTTTTACTGGAATTTCTGGTATCCCCCCTACTGGATTTACAAGTCCCATTGGGTTCAATCTGGGTACTGAAGGAGGAGAATCTTCGTCGGAGAGGTCTGTACTGTCTGTTGGTACTGTTGCTGATATTGATGGAGAAGCAAGGACCACCGTGAAGGAGAGATCAATGGCCTTGAAGAAGAAGGACAAAGAAAAGAAGGAAAATGAGGCCAAAACGAAGGAAAAGCAGAAGAAATTGAAGGGGATGAGGCTGCATCAAGCACAACCAACGCCGTTCGTGCAGCCTACTGTGGACCAGGCGTTGCTGGCGGCCGCAATTGCTCAAGCACAGGCAATGGGAGGCGCCGCCGTCAATCCAGTTTTCGTCAATCCGGTTGGCACATCCACAGGTTTCAACCTGAACCACCTGCTGAATCCTTTGCACATGAGGCTTAGGGGTTCAGTAATGAAGCAGCCGAAGTTCTCAGGGCACCCAAATTACTGGGCGTCCTTCGAGAGGCAGTTCATGGTTTGGCTGCAGACGGAGAAACTGGACAAGGAACTCTGGATTCTCGGGTTGATGGACTGTTTGACTGGCAAACTCAGAGAAAGTACATATAATCTTTATTTGGAAAGGCAGAATCAAGGAGATCCCCTGACTTATGAAGAGTTGTATCGAAGTCTCAAGAAGAAAGGCTCTCGACTTCCTGAAGATCATTACAGGAACCGTCTCGAGAACTTCAGGGCGATCAAGAAATTGTTTCTTGAAGAGATCCAAATAGCAAGGCAAGATTGGGAGTTTTTGGTGCAAGAGGCGGAGAACTCGGGAGAAGGACTTTCTGAAGGCGAGATGAAGAAGATCTTCCTGAGCAAGCTCACGCCAGAGACCAAGCAGAAGATCAGGGCCTCTCAGGCGGACCAAAAAGTCCTGGGCAACTGGGTTGAAGTCCGAGGATTGCCGGAGACTATGGGAAAAATGGCAGTTCGTGAGTTGCTACACTCTATCAGTGCTACTGGATTGAAGGACATCACTATTCGTGAGGGCAGATGGAGAGTTGGTTTCCATGATTCTGAACAGTCGGAGTTTTTCTGTAGCATGGTGGATGGAAAAGTGAAGTATAAGGGGACAGTTTTGAAGGTGCGGCCGTGGGTCTTCTCGTATGGAGTCGAACAGATCTGGGACCAACTTGAAAAGTATGCAAAATTAGAACGCCAGAAGTCACAGGATGCACAAGGCTTCAGAGGCAAGGTCAGTGCCGTTGGTGAGAAGGGATGCTCCGTGTGCATTGCCCTTGGAAAGGAAGGTCGAGCGGCGACTCACACGACCGCAGATCACAGGTGGACGCCCTCAGATCTCAAAACAATTCAGTCAAAAACGGATGGAAAGGGAAATTCTCCCAAAAGTCCCCAGCAGGATGGAGCACGAGATGCTGACCAGCATGGAAGGGGAAAGGGTAAAGGGCGGTCCAAAGGAAAGAACAGAGACTGGACACCAAAAAATTACTCGCAGCAAGGCGGAGATCCAAGTGGCTCAAGATGGACCGATGCTGGTGGAAAATCTGGTGGAAAATCTGGCGAAAAGGGTGGAAAGGGACAAGGAAAGTCCGGGAATCAGGATGATTCCAAGGTGAATGGCAACCCCCTGTATACAGAGACGCCAGCAAACAAGACCTTCGGCAACAACAAGGTTACTGGAGGTCAACGCAAAGGCAGATCCAACGAATCCAACCCCAATTCCAACACCTCCAACAACAAAGGCCAAGGAGGTAAGAAAGGTGGTGGAGGAAAGTCATCTGGTGGTCCTGGACGTGGAAAAGGAGTCAATGCCGTTGAAGCAGGAGAAGAATGGGTTGACGAAGGACAAGTACAGGACGTGCAGCCGAACGTCCAAGAAGAATGGCAATAGGGAAGCCAACTTGACCCAAATCCAAACACTGGGGTTGAGTGGCAGGAAACAAAGCCCATCAGGGTAGTTGGGGCGGTGGATGGACGCTGCTGGGATCGGCTGGCGCGCTCCTCCGGCCTCCTTTACCCTGCCTGGGTCCTCAGCGCTGTCCGGCGAGGCAAGCAGCGCCAGTTTGTCTGCTGGATCCAGGTCAGGACAACAGATGGTAAGGTTAAACTTGCCAAATGTCTGATTGACAATGGTTCAGAGGTCAATCTGGTGAGGAAAGGCTTTCTGCAGGAGGACAAGGCGAAGATGTCCTCGACCCCTGTCCAGCTGGAGGGAGTCAGCGGACATCGCCTTGACGGTGGCGACAGAGAGGCAGAATTGGCGGTCAGATTGGTGAAACAATCTGTCTGGAGCGTGGAAGAGACGGTCACGGAGGAATGGTTTTCTGGAAGGTTCTATGAAGCCAGCATAAAGTATGATTTATTCTTGGGTCAACCATGGCTTCACGCTCACCGTGTGTTGCCCATGGGACACAGGACATGCTTCCTCCAGGATCCGTCGACCAGCGACCCGTCCGACTTGTATTATCTGCACCCATATACCAAGAGTATCCACCAATTCAAGGAGCGAAATAACCTGCATATTCAGCAAGATGGGCAAGAATGGACAGGGAATCAAGAAGAATTCGACGAAGGAAAGGTGGAATCATTGAACTGCAAGAAGTGGAAGTCAGTTTGCTATCGTGTAGTCGACAAATGGCGGGACATTCTGGTGGATTATTTCGAAATGAACCACAATTTTCGTCCGCAAGTTGATGCCTGTGCAAACAAAAAGGATAAAAGATTTCCAAAGTTCTACGACGATGCCTGGAGTGAGGACTGGTCTGAACCTCTATTGATCAATCGGCCCTTCGACGTTTTTCCTCGTGTGGTGCAGAAGGTGAAGCAATCTGGCGCAAAGGCGATTTTAATTGTCCCTAACTGGCCAAAACAATCTTGGTTCAAGGACATTATCGACATTTCAATCGACATTGTCGAGCTACCTCACAAGGGAGTGAAGCTGTATTGCGAAGACAATGGCAAGCCTTTGCCACAGCGTTCGTGGAGCACGTTGGCGTGCTTGGTTGACGGGAATCTGGGAGATTATTGGCAAGATGACAGTGAAATGGGAACAGAAGAGGTCATCTCAAATTCCTCAAGAATCAACGAAATTCAGGTGGATGAAGACGATCGAGAGCGGAATCCCGACGTAAAGTCGCGGAAGGAGGGAAGGACAATCGGCGTCCCTCAAGAGAACGCCTCCATCCATTCCAATTCGTCCCCATCAGACAAGAATCAAGCCAAAAATGTCAAGATTTCAAGCAAGAATGATGACAAATTTCCAAGATTTTCACCTGAATTGACAGGAATGCAGCTGAATTCGTCCGACCATCCCTTCAAGACATTCGTGGACCCCCTTCATTGGTGGGATCCCACGGAGGAACGAGCTCAGGTGAGCTTCATCCGCCAACAATGCGACGAATAAGTTTTGAATGAAGTGGCCAGGAATAGGAGACCACGACCAACAATTCGCAAATTGGTGGACATAATGTCGGTGATTAAATGTGGGAATCAGGTCGACGGAGACCAGGGATCTGCAAGAAGGGACGCAGTGTTCGAAGATTATAAAGATGACGTGCTGAGTGGAAAGTTGTGGAAAAACCCCCCAATTCGATGTGAAAATGGGGAAGCCAAGATTGAGATAATCCAAGGCTCAAAGGTGCACAAACAACGTCCATTCCACCTACACGGCACCAAAGCAGATGCCCTGCGAAAGATTATTGAGCGCAATCTCTATGAGTTCGGTTGGTTGGAGGGCTGCATGAGTTCTGAGTGGTGTTCAGCACCATTTACTGTGCCAAAGCCCCCACCTGCTGACCAATCCAGCATAGATGCTTGGCGTCTAGTGGTGGATTACAGAGCCCTGAATGCCGCCACGGTACCAGACGCGCATCTTCTTCCTTTAATCGAGAAGGAGATCGCCGCGAGAGCAAAAGGTAAGCTCTTTACTGTGTTGGATTTGCGCCATGGCTTTCACCAAATGCGACTTCGAAAGGAGGATAGGTATTCGACGGCAATGTGCACGCCCTGTGGCACTGTCCAGTGGACTGTACTGCCGATGGGTCTGAAAAATGCGCCGTCGATGTTCCAGAAGATGATGAAGACTATTCTATTTCAGAAGCACAAGTCTCCGGATTTACAAGAATTCTGCAGCATCTACATTGACGACCTTCTGATTGCCACGCCGTTGGGAAAAAACTTTGATGAGTGCCTGAAGTTGCACGAAGAACAAGTTCGTAAAGTTCTCGAAGTCCTTCGACATTAAAAGCTCGTGTGTGGACCCAAGAAGGGCAAAATGCTCCTCCAGAGTGTCAAATTTTGTGGCTCTGTCTTGGAAGATGGGGCAAGAAGACCGGCCCCAGGGAAAATGGCTGCCCTGCAGCTATGTGAAAGGCCTAAAACCATCACGCAGCTTCGTGCCTTTTTAGGCTGCTGCAATTATTACCACGAGTTCCTTCCTCTCTACGCCAAGTTCTCTGGTCCTTTGACAGAGTTACTCAAGGTTGGCAAAATAGAAGGAAAGAAGGAATCTCAAGTCAAGCTCAAGTGGACGCCAGAATGTGAAGAGGCCTTTACTGGTCTCAAGGAAGCACTGGCAAATGTGGTCACATTAAAGACTCCGTGGTTGGATGGAAGACCTTTTTATATTCGTACAGACGCCAGTCGTTACGCCATTGGTGCTACGATCGAACAAGTCGATGACGAAGGTCACCATCATCCTCTGGCTTTCTGGTCTCGCAAGCTTACAACAAGACAGCGAAGTTGGAGTCCAAGGGAACAAGAAGCCTACGCAATCCTTTGTGCCTTACGGCGTTATGAAGGTTGGATCTTGGGCCATCGCGTTGAGGTACTGACTGACCACAAGTCACTGGAGAGCTGGAGGACAGAACATGTGGATACCCCTGGTGGACCAGCTGGGAGGAGAGGCCGTTGGCATGAAACTCTCAGCAGATTTGACCTCCATGTGACTTACATTCCGGGTCGCTACAACACAGTGGCGGACGGCCTGAGTCGCTGGGTCTACCCAGCCTCAGAGGCTTACTCTGAAGTGAGTTTTCATGGGACAGCTACGGATAAAGCTGAAGTGATCGAGTTTGATAAGGAGGAACAAGCACTGATCAAAAAACATTGTCTTCAATGTTCGATTAAGAATCGGATGAAGGTTGAATTGATCAGATGCAAGGAGATTACCAAGGCAGATCAGACTGAAAGGGTTAACTCTGACTCTGAGTCGTCGCTGCCACTCCTTAATGTGTTTCCAGTGACAAGATCCAAAGCGAAATCCACGCTCCCTCCACAACAAAAGGACAAGGAAACTTCCTTCCTCTATGTGGATTGGACGAAGATGTACAAGGAGGACAGGTTCTTTGGGTCTGTATACCACAAGTTGAAAGGGGACAAGCCTTAGGACTCTGAAGAGACGTCTGATTTCAAAATCCAAGGCGACAAGTTATTTTGGCAAGGACCGATTTGTGTTCCTGATTGTCTAATTTGACCAATATGTCAAACATTGGCATCGGAATGAGACAGCCCGCACACATTCTCGTGTACTGGAGCAGGAGCTACGACACAGAGTGTATGCACGGGACCTCAAGAGTGCCTGTGAGCGAGTTGCCAAAGGATGCAAGCAATGTCAGGCGAGCATCCCCAAGAATAAAAAGGCAGAAGAATTACTGAAGGGATTACCAATTCCTGAGAGGCTGTTCGACAAGGTGACAGCGGATGTCTTCGAGTTGGGACAAATCCAAGAGGAATGTCTCTACACGAGGAAGCCACTTGATGCGGTTTTGTTAATTCAAGACCGCCACAGTGGCTACATCCAGGTCCTCCCTTGCAACACGAAGCATCTCACCTCTGAAATGGCTGCCAAGTGGACTGCAAGTCAGTGGATGACTAACTGGGATGTTCCCAGTGAAATTCTGACGGACAGTGGGAAGGAGTTTATTGGGACTTGGTGGGAGAACATGTGTGCTCTATTGGGAGTTCATCATCTTCGTGCCCGAGTCTACGACCATCGAGCCCTCCCTGCTGAACGCGCTGGAAGAATTCTTATCAACATTCTGAGAACATTCCTGGCGACTGAAAAAGACTACAATTGGCTGGAGACAATTTACTGTGTCTTGAGGAGATACCATCGTACCAAGAATTACACTGGATTAAGTCCAAATGAGCTTGTTTTTGGTCGTGGGAAGATGGGTCCAGGACCAGTGATGTATCATCCAAGGCAGTGCTACGACGCCTCGCAATGGTTTGAGAGGATCAAGGATTTAGAGTCCAAGTGGATCCAAGCCAAAATGGAGAGTCAAGCAGATTGGTTGAATTTCAAGAATAAGTCGAGAACGCAAGGAAAACCCTTCGAGAAAGGCCAGCAAGTTTGGCTTCGTAAGTCAGACGAGACCCTGAAGGACGACAACAAATTGTTACCTTTGTGGGATGGCCCATTCCAAGTCAGTGGTCAACTAAGTGAGACTACATTCAACATTGAAATTGATCCAGGCAGGCATCAAGAAGTACATCGTGACCGTTTGAAGGCCGAAGTACCCTGCCCCAAAGGAAGGTTCTAGCCTCTCTATTGGACTTCGAAGTACCTGAGCGACAGGAAGATGGTCACCAGTAGTTTTGAGTTGGATAAGATCCTTGATTACAAGAAAAATGCTCGAAACAAGTGGTACTTTCTGTGCAGATGGAAAGGATTTGGTCCAGAAGAAGACAAATGGGAGCCAGCGTCAAGTTTTATCCATGGGTATACGGACACTTTCATCAAGTTCCTGAGGAAACACCCTGAGATTGACCGTGAGCTCTCGCTGATCAAAGATTGTGTCACCAAGGAAGACTTACAAGCACAAGAAGAAGCTCCAATTGTGGCAGAATCCATTCGAGACAAGATCTGATCGCCGAAACTCTCCAAAGGGGTTTACGGTTTACATATACCCTTGGCATTGGGACAAAACAGTTCTGGCGCATCGTCTATGTGGTTCGATGAACAGATGATGGGACATTCTGGGGTCATCCTGGTCATTCCATCCATCATTCTCATCATGGTCATCATGTGAATCATGTGCTTCATTGTAGATGATTTCCATCGGAAGTTCCGAGAGGCCTTTACCCTCAACCACGACGACACTCTCGTGTTTTGCTGTCGACGGGACCCCTCTACTCGCCTTGGGAAGGACTCGTTCGAGTTCGTGCTCATTTCAGAGATTCTGGCACATGACTGAGTCTGATGCATTTCATGTGTTTGACGGATCTGCTGAGAATGTCATTTCAATCAGCTCTTACATTGAGACTGTTGGTTTGTTTTTCAATCGACCGCTGTCGAAGGGCTTATATAGACCAAGTGACAACGATGGTGTTCTTACTTGTGTCGACTCGCTGTTCATCTGTGGATTGTGTTGGAATGCCCCTCAGAATCAGCTCAATTTTGGCAAATTCCTGGTACCAAGCACTGGATGCTTATACATGCTGGGACTATGATGAGTCAATTACCCCTTCTGGCTCATACTGGATTAAACATGAAGCCCTGGAGACGATACTGACAGTGTGGTGCACGCACTGAATTTTCTTGGCTATCATTACTCTTGCATGATTGGATTTCCATCATGGGATTCATCATCATCATGAGGATTTGACCTGGATTGGCTATGAATGAGAACTGGATTTCCGTTCAGCACAACACACAGCATCTATCGACAATGAATTGGACCTATATTGGCTTCCTGCAGACTTTGCCACCCTCAATCCATGTGCGATTCACTGATTTTGGTCTCAATTTAGTCGCATTTTGTACCATAATCTGGCATCTGGTCTCATTACTGCAAATGACACCGACCAGTTTCACATATCTTGGACTCCATGAAGGGATACCCTATTTTTTGGATGCTCGACGACATGGCGACACTCGTTTTCTATTTTCTGGCTGTGGGATGTCAGATCCTGATTTCATCATGGATCATGGATCTTGATCATGCATGTACATTCTTCACTCAGACTTTCAATTTTCGAACTTTCGAGCTTGAACGAAGCTATTTCTGTGTGCCCTAAGGTACCTATGCGTTTCATTCAAGTCGATGGCCATCGCGAAGCACAGATCTCGGCACAATTTTGCTCAATTCAGCTCATTTTCGCACATTTTGCCTTAGATTAGTCGGTTTTTGGTCACTTTTGCCGTTTCGTTCACTTCACTTGACCCAGCCTGACATACTGGCGTATGTTTTCAGAGGGGGAGTGTAACGGCAGCAGTGACAGCACTCAGATTATACATCAATGTGATCAGAATTTCAATGATTCTCAGATGTACATTAGTGCAGTAAATTTTCCGCTTGTTTTCATGGTTTCCGTTCGCCGCCAGATGTTGCCTGTGAGCGCGCGTCGAGTCGCATTTGTCATTCGTTATTTCCCAATCGGATTTTTTTAAATTATTTCGAACGATTTCACGTCGTGTCATTATGTGCGATGAATGCGCATTGAGATACTATGTCTGCTCGATTTTTGTAGACCGGGTTTTCTGACTATTCATATTCCACCATGGAGTTCAATGGACTTACAAGTGCTTCGCATGTGTCGCTCCCAGAGGCTGGATATGGGTCTGAAGAGGGTCAGTTGGGTTCGGAGATATCAGGGGCAGTGTCGGGCGTTACGACCCCTGGGGCATCAAAGCTACAGGCTTCGCAATTCCAAGAAAGGTCCGCCACTATGCAGCGGTTACACACCCCAGCCAGGAGTGGCGGGCTGCAGCCGAAAACCGAGCCCCAGGACAGACACCCACACCGCACACCCCAGCCAGGAGGGGCGGGGTACAAGCGGAGCGCACACACAAGCACACACACACCCCAACACCCCTGCCAGGAGTGGCGGGGCGCACCCGAAACCCGAGCCCAAGCACACACACCCACACCGCACACCCTAGCCGGGAGTGGCGGGGTACAAGCGGAGCGCAAACACAAGCACACACACACCCCATCACCCCAGCCAGGAGTGGCCGGGCGCAGCTGAAACCCGAGCCCAAGGACACACGCCCACACCGCACAGCCCAGCCAGGAGTGGCGGGGTACAAGCGGAGCGCGCACACAAACACGCACACCCCAACACCCCAGCCAGGAGTGGCGGGGCGCAGCCGAAACCTGAGCCCAAGCACAGACACCCACACCGCACACCCCAGCCAGGAGAAGCGAGGTACAAGCGGAGCGCGCACGCAAGCACACACAGAACCCCAACACCCCCGCCAGGATTGGTGGGGTGCAGCCGAAACCCGAGCCCAAGCACACACACCCACACCGCACACCCCAGCCAGGAGTGGCGGGGTACAAGCGGAGCGCACACACAGGCACACACAAAGCCCAAAACCCCATCCAGGAGTGGCGGGGCGCAGCTGAAACCCGAGCCCAAGGACACACACCCACACCGCACAGCCCAACCAGGAGTGGCAGGGCGCAGCCGAAACCCGAGCCCAAGCACACACGCCCACACCGCACACCCCAGCCAGGAGTGGCGGGGTACAAGCGGAGTGCACACACAAACACGCACCCCCAACGCCCCAGCCAGGAGTGGCGGGGCGCAGCCGAGACCCGAGCCCAAGCACACACGCCCACACCGCACACCCCAGCCGGGAGTGGCGAGGTACAAGCGGAGCGCGCACAGAAGCACACACAGAACCCCAACACCCCAGCCAGGAGTGGCGGGGCGCAGCCGAAACCCGAGCCCAAGCACACACACCCACGCCGCACACCCCAGCCAGGAGTGGCGGGGCGCAGCCGAAACCCGAGCCCAAGCACACACGCCCACACCGCACACCCCAGCCAGGAGTGGCGGGGTAAAAGCGGAGGTGGCACACAAACATGCACACCCCAACACCCCAGCCAGGAGTGGCGAAGCGGAGCGGAAAACCGAGCCCAAGCACACACGCCCACGGCGCACACCCCAGCCAGGAGTGGCGGGGTACAAGCGGAGCGGGCACACAAGCACACACCGAACCCAACACCCCAGCCAGGAGTGGCGGGGCGCAGCCGAAACCCGAGCCCAAGCACACACACCCACACCGCACAGCCCAGCCAGGAATGGCGCGGTATGAGCAGAGCGCGCACGCAAACACACACACACCCCATCACCCCAGCCAGGAGTGGCGGGGCGCAGCCGAAACCCGAGCCCAAACACAACCCAGACCCAAACACAAGCGCGGAACAACAGTAGGAAACCCCGTGTCCATAGCCCGGGCACTGAGGCAGCCCGTGCCATGCAGGTGACCCGGCCAAACAGGATCCGGAGACCGGGGGTAGGGCTGCATCCTAAGGCCTGCACTGCTTTGGAACTCGAGGCGGAGCGTGCGACACCCAAGCGCCTCGGAACCCCAGTACCAAGAACATGCATGCATGCCTTGGGAACGGGATACGCGAAGAAGTCCGGTAAACCTCTAGGGTTCCGCCCAAAGGAGGGGACGTGCGCAAGCACGGGGGCACACCCTCCCGGCGAGACAAGCATGTCACGCTGGCGGCGATCAGCCCTCCCGGTGTTGCCCGGGACCGCTTTGTTTGGGGCCACCAGTCAGGTCTAGCGGGATGTAAGCCGCCTCCCCTCTTCAAGCACGGAGCCTCTTCCTGTTCGTCACAGCGGCAACGCCAGCGGGAACCATGGGGCGCCTCTCCACGACCGAGTGCACCTACCTACCTACCTACCTATGCACAGGCATATTTCATGTTTCATAAATTCATGCATGATCATGCTCATTGACTACACGTGTCAAAGCACTTAAATGGCATGTTTTCCCCACTCCCCTCAGCTTTGGGTCACACCTCCCCATGGGCTTGGATATCAATTCAAGCCAAAATTCACATTTTTGCATGAACATGCAATATTTTGCTTCCATGACCCATGGTGAATATTTTTGCCTAGGTGTCAAATTTTGGAGTTGTTGCATGACATGGGTTCAATCACTTCACCCATGCTTTCCTCTCTCTCTCTCGTCTCTCTCCCATGATGTGTTGTTTCCTTTGTCACAAAGTAATTGCTCCATATCTCAGGACCTCCTTCTCCTTACCCATCAATTATGATTCAATCTCAATTTGTCGCAATGCCGTGAGTTCAAGTTCAATCAAGGAATCAGAATTTCGAGAACTCGTATTGGTGACGTACCGAGGTTTTGAACCACGCATCTTCATTTGTTTGGGTTTGGTCTAGTGTCTGTTTGTGCTTCAAGGGATTGCTGAATTTTGCATAACTAGGGTGAGCCCCATTGAAACAAACACCAAGGCTTCTCAATCATCACGTCCTACTTCCTAAAGTGCTTCCTTTAGGTTTTACGTTATCTTAAACTTTTTGGATTGCATTTTTGGAAGGATTTTCCTTTTTCAGATTTTTTTACTCTGCGTGGAGAATAAATTTTGATCCTGCACTCCATGGCTCAAACAACACCACCCGCCATGGATAAGATAATAAGCTCCGCTCCAAGCTTATTACAGGTGCCTTCCCCCCCCCCCGCAGGACGACAGGGAGGCTGGGAGGGTATAGGGAGACCCAGGGACGCCCTTTGTAATGGTCCTCAGCACCGCACAGCAGACACACGCACTGCGCATACATCCAAAACTGTTGATTAGCATGCAGTGCTTGTGATTATTGGTTTGTCAAACTCTGTGCCATACTGCCATTGCAATTCTGCAGTATGGCCTGATTTTATTATGAACCAGAGTTCCAGAACCAAACGTGATCAACTTCAAGCAAGTATCAGAATTGTTGTTCTGTCATTGGGCATTGAATTTGGTGCTTGCGGAGGTCTGAGAGAGCGTACACCGAAGGTAGTAGCAGGAGAGTCCATAACTGGGGAAGAAAGATAGACTCACCCATCTCCGAAAGTATTACAAATCGGGCCATACTACCTGGTATTATGGGTGACTCCGCTCTTGCGCCGAACCGGTTGTTGGTTTTGAAGTGTACGGTGCATGCTACATTGCCCTCTTCGTCACCTGATGCTGCCGGCTGTGCCCTATACGGCGCGAATGATCATGTGGTCCCTGCTCGTGGTAAAGCACTTGTGACAACCGACATCGCCATTGCAGTACCGGAGGGCACGTACGCACGTATTGCGCCGCGCAGTGGGCTTGCTTGGAAACATCACCTGCAGGTGGCCAGGGCTGTACTCGATCCTGGCTATTGCGGTGTCGTTGGTGTGGTGCTGTTCAACCATGGGGATGAGGACTTCATAATCCATCGTGCTGATCACTTTGCACAGCTCATCTTGGAGAGACACGTCGTGCCTGAGATCGTCCATGTTCGTGCTTTGCCTGCTGCACAGGTTGTAGTGACCTCCTCGCCCACTTCGCCCGAACGCTCATCGGCTTCACAAACGTGTTCATCAGCAGCTACAGAACGTTCGGCAACGCCATCAGCGAGTTCTCCGGCAAGTTCTCCAGCGCCATCAGCGAGTTCTCCAGTGCCATCGCCCAGTTTGGCTGCGCCAGAAAGTTCGGCAGCACCGTCATCGAGTTCGGCTGCGCCAGCACGTTCAAAGACTCGTGGAGGCGCACGAGGGCGTCGCCATCAACGTGCTCTGCGACGCTGGCAGCAGACGGCCTCTGGTAATCAGTGAGTAATTTCGGGGCCGGCTGTCTTCTTGCCATGTGCTCTCCCTGCGGTCAGTCTGTCTATTTGCCTGTTGGTGTTCGCACTGTCAGTACTTCACAGTGCACAGCACTTTCTTTTGTCACGGCACTGTCAAGTCACAACTGTCCTTCTGCACGAGTCTTTCCCTTGGCAGTGGTCCTCTTTTTTTCAGCTGCAGGTCTGCCAATTGGCTTGACCACTGCCATCTTACTTACCCTGACCACCTCACGTTTTGCGTTGGCTATTCTTTTGTACAGCAGTGCCGTTTTTTTGTTTGACAATGCAATCATTCTTTGCCTGCTCGTGCCCCTAGTGCAGCCTGGTCTGCCATCTCTATTTCAGCAGCCATCTCGGGGCCTTAGCGGCCAGTTTTCAGTAAAGCTGCCCGTCGGTCAGCCATCAGTCCACCATCAATCTGAAGTTCTGACGCCCTGAAGTTCTGAAGTCCAGTCCGTCAGCCTGTCTTTTGTCAATGCCCTGTGTCTGTCGCTCCAGCAAGGCATCAGTCTAAATTTCTGGCCTCCCTAAATCCTGGGGTCGAAACAATGCGGAGCTGAAAATGTACTGTCCCGCACACCTTCCAGCCCATTCTGCCCTGCCCCAATATGCTTCAGTGTTTGGAAGAGAGCGTGATCTTTGAGGCCCTGTTGAGCTGCAATCTTGGCGTCCTGGTGTGTAACAACTTAATCTGCCCTTATGTGTTGTTGTCCATCTGTGTTGTTTTGCGGCTTGCTGCATTCTTCAGTGCGGCTTAGCTTTAGTTACACTGTCAGTCATCGGAGACCCTGTCGGTCATGTGACAAACCTGCCAGTCAGTGGTGTGCAGAGTTGTGTGCAGCAACCTGCCCTGGTTCATAGCAGGCCGCCCCTGAAATTTCACCGTCCTGCCATCTCTCCTATTCGCCATCTCAGTTGTCAGTGTCCACGGGGTGTAGTCTGAGTGCCTTGTCGCGCCAGGTCTTGTGTGCCTTGTGGCGCCAGGGTTGTGTGCTGTGTGCCTTGTGGCGCCAGGGTTGAGGCTTATGTGCCTTGTGGCGCCAAGTTTTTGGGCCCTGTGTGCCTTGTGGCGCCGGGGGTGCGTGTGTGGCAAGACGACATGTTCACTTTCTGAGTGTCCATTTTTTTAGGTGGGATTGGTTGCGGTGCCTCTCTGGCCATTCATATGTTCTCAGCTTACCTCAGGCTCTTGTCCCTTTTTTTTCAGGGGAGGCTTCGAGCTTGCGGGGGGGTGTAATGGCCCTCAGCACGGCACAGCAGACACACGCACTGCGCATACATCCAAAACTGTTGTTTAGCATGCAGTGCTTGTGATTATTGGTTTGTCAACCTCTGTGCCATACTGCTATCGCAATTCTGCAGTATGGCCCAATTTTAATATGAACCGGAGTTCCAGAACCAAACGTGATCAACTTCAAGCAAGTATCAGAATTGTTGTTCTGTCATTGGGCAATGGATTTGGTGCTTGCAGAGGTCTGAGAGAACGTACACCGACGGTAGTAGCAGGAGAGTCCATAACTGGGGAAGAAAGATAGACTCACCCATCTCCGAAAGTATTACAGTTCCATATACGCAACAGCACAAAAGCTGAAGACTATCCCAAACAGATAAAGCCAAAACAAAAAAAGGCGTCGAAAAAAGAGCGTCGAAAAAAAAGTGTTGACCGTGAAAGGCCACACTGGGTATGCAAAATGCAGTAGTAATATGTGTGACAGAAAGAAGGAACACATACCTAAAAGAAAAATCAAGACCCGACCAAACCCACGATGGTAAATACATGGGTGGGTGTAACAAAACCCTACGTCAATTGAAACTAATCCTCTTCAGTGTCAAGGATCATTGAATCATCATGCAACACCACGTCAAGGTCCCGCAACGACGTCTTCGTCTTCGCCCTCCTGGTTGCTTTGCGCCAAGGCTTGCAAGTCCTCCTCTACACTGCATGCTTTCCGCCCGGCACCAGCGGTCCAACCAGGAGGCCTCCGCGTGAGTGTTGTGTTTGCATCTCTTGTTGGCAGCAAGGGCAAGGGCATGGTCACTGGCGAACACATTATCCTTGCATCGAAAGCGCTTTGTAGGCGGGCCTGCTTCTTCGTCAACTACTTGTACACGCCTGCCACGGTCGTGTATGCACAGCCCGACGCCGGTGTGCAACAAGCTCCGCTAATGACCACATGGCTAACTCATGGAGACAGAAGCCCTAAGACAAAAAGACACAAATCTGTAAATCTGTAATGAAGGAGATTCCAGGGGGGGGGGGCTGTCCTCTATGGGTTTCAGTTTTACTCACCCCAAAAAGAGTTTTCAAAACCTACAACCTTCCAAGTCCACACCCCTTGTCCCACCCTTGGTCATGCGAAGCACAAAGAAAATAAGGAAACTACATGTCTTACAAGTAATTCTAAGACTTTACCCACCTCTCAGTCAGTCCCGAAATCAGAGGGTACAATAATAAATAATAGGTCAAGGGTCAAGGAGGGGTGGAAAGTCTCAAAACCAAGCCATGGTTAGGATAAGGCTCAAGTAGGCCAAAAAATCACACAAATTTGGTCAAAAGCGACAACGTCGCGTCGCCGTCGGCCTAAAGAGCGACGCCGTTCGACGTGTTGTGTTCAGCTCAAGACTGTCGTCGGGTTGAGGGGACAGCCCTGAGGGTCAGGGCACTGAAAAACAGTGAAATGAAGCCATTTTGGCCCAAAAAAATAACTTTTTTGCGACGCTCCCCCCTCGAAGCGTCGACGCCGTGACGCGTCGACTTTACGCCTACCTAAAGTATGTGTGCACACACTGAGTGTTGCACTACAATGTGTGCCTATGACTTATTTCTAAAAGCGATTCAGCGATTTTTAAAAAAATCGACAACTAACTCTCTAAAGCAAAATTTGACCCCCACGGATCCGCGCCGGCTTGATGCCATACCATGCGGATATTCTTAAAATCAATATTCATACAACTAAAACCATCAAACTCTGAAAAAGTCGACAAATAAATTCTTAAATTTTCAGAGAGACACAGGCGACGGCGACGGTCGTCGCTCGTGCACACACACAAATAACAGAGTTTTACGGGTTCGAAATGGGCATTTGTGGCCTATTGGCCACCTAAAACCTGACATCTTGACACTAGCGTGAGGGTTAGGGACCCCCATACGCATCAGTAAATCCGGAAATCTGCAAATCTTCAAATTAAATGTTTTTAAGAAAATTTGTAAATGCTAAACTAAGAAACTTTCAATGCTGCGATCGTACGCCTAAGAAATTTTTTGTCTGCGCTAAGGCTGGCGTCAGGCTGCTTAGTAAAAAATCAGCGTTGGCCGCTATTTACGGTTTTTTAATAGCGCGTCTTTATTGTATTTGCTTGCTCTGGCTCCGGGGTGGGTTCCACATCTCCGCAGCAGGTTAGCTCAGGTACCCAGTGCGTCCGTGTCGGCGTGAACATGTCGGCTGCTGCACCGAGGCACCATGGGGCTTGTAGCCTTGTGACAATCTGAACTGGTGAAAGAGGCCTGATGGGGATAGACTATCATAAATGACCAACACGTCCCATTGAGCTGCGAAGGCTGGGCAAGTTTCTCTCCCCACTCAGTGTGGTTCGTCTTGGTGGGCAATTGCGCGTCTGAGCACCCGGCAGGACCCACGATATGCTCTTGTTGCTTGAGGTATGGCTCAAGTGTGCAATGTGCTATTTGGCGCGACGAGCCCTGCGACTTATCGTTCATTCTCTTGCGCAGTGTATTGGTCTGCTCACCATGCATGGTACCCAGGCATGTCTACCACCCATTCTTTGTTCCACGAATCGATCTGCTAAGGTTTTGGGGGGGGGGGTCCATGCAAGAAGATGCAGTCGTGTCCACATCCCACTCCTCATGCCATGAATTAATGTGCTCAGTGGCGGTAGGGCATTCACTGATAGCAAATGCTGGTAGGAGAGTTCTTTGGTTGTGTGAAGACAAGGTGAACGGGAACAGAGACAGGGCACAGCCGAGGGACAGGTTCAAAAACCGGGTCCCTCTCTTTACGGGTGAAGTGATTCTATAATTGAAGCTGTTTACTCGAGTCATCATGATAATCCAGAAACATTGATGAAGGAGTTGAAAATGCTGCTCGTTCTCCGTGTTCTGCATTGACGTTAGTGGGAGGAAGAACAAGTCACTGCCATGTCTTTCTTGGAGGGCTTGATCTAGGCCAAGCCCCCCTTAAAACCCTTTTGATGATGCTAAGACTAACTTAAGTATTTTTATCACTCTTTTGAAACGTAAAGTACACTTTCTCAAGGTAACTAGGGTTGTAACCCTAGCCCCCCATGAAGTTCACCCCTACCACTCAACTGAGCGGAGGTACCTTCCTTCATGGAGGATATACCGAAATAAATTAGGCATTTCATGCTTTAGGCCTTGGAGGTTAAGCCTAGTGGTCTCCCACCCCAAGACCCCTATACTCAACTGTTTCTACCACTTATTGTGGTTCTACTTTTTAACTGTTTCTGAATTCAGTTGCTTGGCCAAGTCATTTTCTGTGTTCGCCTGACATCTATGCCCCACATTCCTAACCAGCACCATTTCACCCAAAAGAGTGCACATGAAGTGCCTGATGCTATCTTGGAGGCCAGAGTCAGTCCAGTTTTCATAGAAAATCTTTTGTATTATCCATTTGTGATTGAATCTTTTTGTTTATACCTGCATTGTCTATCTTCAGCCCTTCTGTGTTACACTGAATTCCAAAACCAATCATTGATTGGATCCACATCCTGTTCTTGCTCTACTTGCTGCTTTGGTTTGGGTTTTCAACTTCAAAACCTGCAGGATTTCATCAAAATATCTAGGGCATTAATCAAGGACATCTTTCCGGTAGCAGAGACAGTCCATTGTGACCTTTTGAACCGACCCTGAGAAGAAGTGCAGCACACAAAGCTCAACAACAAGTTCATCATGTCCACGCCAAGCGTCAGGACCTGGCCCATAAGAACTGTCCAAGTACAAATGGGCAGCATGGCCCACCCTATGAATGAACCACCTTACAGAGCTCCACAACATCTCAGTGGCTTATCTGGGTCCCAAGGAGATCCAGATCGCAGAAGGGCAGAAGAGAATATAATCCTTACCACCGAGGCCTTAGCGGCCCACGGTGGAGACAGCCTGCATCATCTCCACAGGCGAGTAGGAGCCTCAGTATCCCGATCCGCCTGTCCGGGTTCATCCTCAACAGCGGATGGAGGCCCTGAGGAATACGAGGAGCTGAGGAAGAAAATGGATGAATACATCCTCCATGAGGAGTACTACAAATCCATTCGTGGAGAAGATGGGGAGGAGCCATTGGCAGTACACGGATCCAGACCACGTACAGACCTAGGGTCCTACACGCACTCTGGCCCGCCGTCCGACAGAGCCGAGACAGCATCCCTGCCAAGACGACCGAGACCCGAGTATCCAAGAGCATGTTGTCCAACCCCAAGGGCTCCCGAAGTGGGCCCGACTCGATTTGAGGAACAACATCATCCAAGGCCAACCTACGGTGCCCTGGATCATACGGCCGAACTGCTGGCCAAACTTCTGTCTGGATCAGAAGATCCAGATGTGACGGCCCTATCGGAGGCCATTCAGGCGAAACTGGGTATTGCAGAACCCTTACCCAAGCCAGAGTTGTCCTCCCCCTCTCCCGGACTGAGTACCCCCGCCGAAGATCTTAAGAGATCAAGGGTCTCAAGGCTGTTGCCTAAGGTCACCTGCCCCAGCCCCTTTCACCCCCGTGCCAGGACAGTGCCCATGGCTGAACTACAGGACTTGCCTGTCACAGAGACTGAGAAAAGAGGGCTGTCAGCCCTGGCACCTCTTGCCGGCGTATCGCCTTCAGGCCTGACTCCGGGGGGTGGGAAGACGGGCAGACCTATTGCCCAGGCAAACATCCAGCTGGAACTGCCGGAGTTTGACCCCAAAAATCTGCCCGAATGGGCAGAAGAATTTGCTGAGTTCCTTTTGCTGACTGGCCAGTCCCATGTGGATGTGGCCACCAAATGCTCACTGCTAAAACGCTCATGCAAAAAGAAATTTTTGCAAAAACAGGTGAAACAGATTGTAAAAACCTGGTCCCCCTGGGCAGAGGTACTCCTGAGGTTGGAGGTAGGTGGGTAGGTATCTTCGGGAGCTCGGGATGCCTCCTTTGACATTGCAGGAAGAAAGTCTTACCAAGGGGACGTCCTGTCCCTCCCACTGCCCTATGTCAGGTGCCTCCTGAGCCGCTCCCGCATGTGCTTGGGAAGGCATTGTCGCGGCCAGCCGGTCCGTGTGTCCCAGGTGGGAGGGTGTCCCCACATGTGTCCATGGGTAGGGCCACATGCCCCCTCCTTTGGGCGGCAGCTCTGGGGGCTGCCCAGCCGTGTGGAGTATCTCTCACCGCGTCAGGACCTGGCCCATAAGAACTGTCCAAGTACAAATGGGCAGCATGGCCCACCCTATGAATGAACACCTTACCGAGCTCCACAACATCTCAGTGGCCTATCTGGGTCCCAAGGAGATCCAGATCGCAGAAGGGCGGAAGAGAATATAATCCTTACCACGGAGGCCTTAGCGGCCCACGGTGGAGACAGCCTGCATCATCTCCACAGGCGAGTAGCAGCCTCGGTATCCCGATCCGCCTGTCCGGGTTCATCCTCAACAGCGAATGGAGGCCCTGAGGAATACGAGGAGCTGAGGAAGAAAATGGATGAATACATCCTCCATGAGGAGTACTACAAATCCATTCGTGGAGAAGATGGGGAGGAGCCATTGGCAGTACACGGATCCAGACCACGTACAGACCTAGGTTCCTACACGCACTCTGGCCCGCCGTCCGACAGAGCCGAGACAGCATCCCTGCCAAGACGACCGAGACCCGAGTATCCAAGAGCATGTTGTCCAACCCCAAGGGCTCCCGAAGTGGGCCCGACTCGAGTTGAGGAACAACATCATCCAAGGCCAACCTACGGTGCCCTGGATCATACGGCCGAACTGCTGGCCAAACTTCTGTCTGGATCAGAAGATCCAGATGTGACGGCCCTATCGGAGGCCATTCAGGCGAAACTGGGTATTGCAGAACCCTTACCCAAGCCAGAGTTGTCCTCCGCCTGTCCCGGACTGAGTACCCCCGCCGAAGATCTTAAGAGATCAAGGGTCTCAAGGCTGTTGCCTAAGGTCACCTGCCCCAGCCCCTTTCACCCCCGTGCCAGGACAGTGCCCATGGCTGAACTACAGGACGTGCCTGTCACAGAGACTGAGAAAAGAGGGCTGTCAGCCCTGGCACCTCTTGCCGGCGTATCTCCTTCAGGCCTGACTCCGGGGGGTGGGAAGACGGGCAGACCTATTGCCCAGGCAAACATCCAGCTGGAACTGCCGGAGTTTGACCCCAAAAATCTGCCCGAATGGGCAGAAGAATTTGCTGAGTTCCTTTTGCTGACTGGCCAATCCACTGTGGATGTGGCAACCAAATGCTCACTGCTAAAACGCTCATGCAAAAAGAAAATTTTGCAAAAACAGGTGAAACAGATTGTAAAAACCTGGTCCCCCTGGGCAGAGGTACTCCTGAGGTTGGAGACAACATTCCCAGTCTATGAGACTGACCTCAGTGTGCGCACACAGATGGAGGGGCTACCTATGCTCCCTGAGTTTCCTTCCGCTGCGCGAATCTCTGAATACGTGTGCGACTTGGAGTATCTGTTTTAGCGGATGAACGTGGGCTCCTACGGAGCCACTGAGCCCCACCTGTGGCTCATGAGTAAGATCCCTCAACGTGTGTTGGATGATTGCCGCTCTACCTCTGAGAGGAAGAGTCGGACCCACTCGTACGATGAACTGGTGGACCTCTTGATTGAGCTGGCTCTTGAGAGGGAGAATGACTCCCAAATGGAGAAATTCCTCAAGAAGCACTTGGGTAGAGGTGGTACCCCTACCCCCGAACGTGGCCAAGGGAAAGGGCCTAAAAGTCCCACTAACGCCAACCAGGGAGGTGGTAAAGGGAGGGGTAACCTACGTGCCATGAATGAGGTCAAACTTGATGCAGGTACACCCCCTCTGTTCTACTGCAAACCTGTCAATGACAAGGGGGGGCCCTGTCATGCCCCTGACTGCGATCACCGCAGTAGCTGTATGCTGCAGATGAAACGACAGCAGCATACCAAGGATGGGAAACCTGTGACCCATCAGGACCATTTCAGGTGTACCATCACCTGTGGCTATTGTGGCAAACATCGTCACTACGAGGACGAATGCCACATAAAGAAACGCGAGAGTGATAAACTCAAGCGTCAGGAGGCCGAACGCCAGAAGACTCAAACACCCACCAGAAATCCCCCGAATGGGGATAAAGGTGGTAAAGGAGGTGGCAAGGGGGGTGGCAAAAATGGACCCCCTAACCCCCAGAGGCGCTCATCAGCGCCCGTTGCTACACCCACTCCTGCTGCTACACCCGCTCCTGCCGCAGGTGATCCCCAGAAGTGCCCCCAAGGGGATAACGCTACCCCTGAGGGGAATAACTCCAAGAAGAGGCGCTTGGCCTGGATGGCCAGGTCCCTCATTGCTGCAGGGGTGGATGTCAAGTTCCCTGATGAGGAGTAGGGGGGCGGCTCCGAAGAGGAGGACTTGGTTTTCTGGATCCTCGTGAAAATCGGGGATCAAGTTTTTCGAGCGGTGCTTGACACCGGTGCAACACTTTCCATAGTGGTCCGGCGCCTGCTAAAGACTTTCAAGAAAACTAAGACCGTGGCCATAAGAGTAGGGGATGGGCGTACCATCCATTCCTTCGGGGGGGTCGATGTGACTATATGCCTGGGCGACGAAACCGTGACCCAACACTGCAGAGTGCTGGACACCGACGCCTTTGACATCGTCATTCGTACAGACTTCCTACGAAGAAACCCCCAGGTAAAAATGCTGTCTCTCCAGCGCCCCTATTCTTTGCACTGCGACTTTGGCAGTGGGCTATTCTCCGTACCTTTGGAGCTGTCAGGACAAAAAGAGTCTGGGCTGCGCTACGCATCCAAGACTAACTATCGTACTGAAAACTACCAATTGGCCCGTCACGTTCTTGAAAATGGACTGGCGGCCCTTCAGGTAAACCTGGATGAGATCCAGGTGGAATTTTTTGCGAGCCAACAACAGCACATCATGCAGTTGTACTGCCCGAAACAATTGAACAATGCTTTCCGTTTCTTCTGGAAAGCAATGGGCCTAGCGTATGCTAACCCTCCCTTCTCCCTGCTCGCGAAGGTTCTAACCAAAATCGCTTATGAGGGAGGAAGGGCTGTCATGTGCACCCCTGACTCGGGCTGCTCTGGTGAACATGCTTACTGGCGCCGTATGCTAGATCGAATGACCGTTGGAAGAGTGCAACTCCCCGACGGCCCCATCTATGTGCCTGAGGACTCAGACACAGCTCTGCAGGCCCCTGAGTGGGCCAGTTTCCTGTCCATGGTCGAAGGATCTCTCAATCCTGTACCCCTGTGTGACCTGGACCAGGTGCTACTGAAAGAGGTCATGGCCGAAAATCGTGGTCTGACCCTTTCTGATCTCAAAAATCGATCTCCTGAGCACCTATCTGCCACACTTACAGGGTCTGAGTCTCCCGATGACTATCGGGAACCTGCAGCTGTAAAGGAGGATGCTGATGACCAGCTGTCTGAAATCGCCAGCACTATCCCTCCTGTTGATCCCAGCTGTGTTGACCTAAAACACAGTGCCTTCCTAGCCCAGCTGTTGCTAGAGGAGGTAGATCTAGACCCCTGAGCCTGCTTCCCCTGTTGGGAAGCCTGTGCTACACATGCAGCCTACGCACACAGGTGAACCCGTGGCCCGGAGTGCTGATGCTCTGGCCCGGCCTGCTGCTAATAACATGCCATTGTCTGAGCATGACACTCAGGAACTCCGGCGGCTGTTGTACCTGAAGGCCGAAGGTATTGAGCGCCAAGAGCGGCTGCAATACCTCAGACAGACCTCGAAATCCTCCATCTGGTCTGAGGAGGACGATGATTCCTATACGCCGCCTGATCCTGAGATACCGCTAGTGTATTCTTTGCACTATGGGCAGCAATGTCCCCCTGAGTGGGACGATGGTTCTGTGCGTGCCGAAACCGCTGATCGGCAGAAAAAGAAAGAACATGGAAAGAGCAACCTCCATGCTGAGGAGGATTTCCTTCAGAAACTCGAGAGTCTTAACCTTGACCCCCGCCTGAAGAACCTGCTGATAACCTATGAGGAGGTGTTCGGCGCCTTGCCGCCTCCCCTCTTTTGTGAAAAACTGGTCCAGATGGACCTGAAACTGAAACCTGAATTTGAAAAGACGTGAGTGAGGCGTCGTCCCTATCCCGCTCCACAGGATCAGGTTGAAGAAATCGAGCGCCAGATCCAGGAATGTATTGATGCTGGCCTCGTTGAAGAATATAAGCAGGGGGACTACCCCCATCAATGCAGTCCCTGTTTCCTGGTTGCGAAACCAGGGTCGACTGCCCTACGACTGGTTGTAGACTATGGTGAGGTCAACAAGAAAACCCAGAACCACTCAGGGAGTATTCCTAACATGGAAAATACCCTGGAGCGTATTGCCAAATGCAGGTACAAGACCAAAATGGACAAACGCTCTGGTTTCTGGCAGGTGGACCTAACCGCCGCAGCTCAGGAGCTGCTGGCTTTTATAACCCCTACGGGCCGTGCCTTTAAGTGGAAGGTTATGCCTTTCGGGGTGGCTAATGCCCCAGCGCTCTTCCAGGAGCTTATGAACAAAATTTTGTACATACTGAGGCGCAGGCCTCTAGTACAAGAGTTGATTTCTTGGGGTGCAGAAATGGAGGCTCACATGGACGACGTGAGTTGGGGTACTAATACCAAAGAGGACCATGTCCTTCTCCTCCGTGAATTTTTCATTGTGTGTCAAGAAAACCATCTCCGAATCAAACTCGAAAAATGTGAGTTTATGAAAGAGCAGATGGAATATTTGGGTTTCGACGTGGGGTCTGGTTGGTGGAAACCAGCCGCGTCTAAGATGCAGCCCCTACAGGACATGCAGATTCGCGATGACCCTAAGAAGGGTCTACGCGACGTGAGGAGTTTTGTGGGCGCCTGTAATTTCTATCGGCGTCACATCCACAATTTTACTTACTCCTCTGCCCCCCTCACTGACCTAATCAAGAAAATCACTCCCTGGAGGTGGACCGCCAGAGAGGAAGAGTGTTTCCAGGAGTTGAAGAAGAAGATTGCCTCATCCAACTGCCCGGGAGTACTCCGCCCTGAGGGCGAGATAGTCCTGATCACTGATGCCAGTGTTGTAGGGGGGGGTGGTACGATCTACCAATGGCAGGAGCTTAACCCCGCTGAACTAACCCACTGCCATTATTGTACTAGGGGACTGAACCGTGATGGTTCGTTGAAACATGACTATCCTACCAGTGAGTGGCGACTGGTGCCACTGGGACACTGGAATTGGAAATGGAACCAAGCGCGTTCCAATTACAGCACCTATGACCAGGAACTCCTGGCCGGTATGTTGGTGCTTTCGTCACAATCCCGACTCCTGGGATCTAACCCTATTGTCTGGCTGTGTGACCAGGAGCCTGTGAAGTCTTTTCAGAAGGGCCCACCACCAGAGAAAGCAAAGCTAAAACGGTGGTGGACTTACCTAAGCCAGTTCAGGCTGACAGTGCATCATATCCCCGGGATAAAGAATGAACTGTCCGACTATATATCGCGCAACAACTTCGATGCGGTTATTGGTGAGAGCTCTGAGGCGCTCGCCAGAGAGGCTTTCGGGCGTATGGATGTCCAGCTTGACCTGTCCATGCGCACTGCTCGAATCCTTGAGGGTTGGAGTCTAACTTCTATCAGTCAGAGTATGAAGAAATTCTCCAAACCCTCAGCACTGGTCTTGAACCCCGTGTCATTGCCGGGCACCAATGGTATAAAAACAATCAGTACCTCTTCTACGAGGACCGAATTGTGATGCCTGAGGCACGACTGGATGGGTGCCTACAGTGGTCCCATCTCAGTTCTGGTCACACTGGCGCTAATCGCTCAGTGGACTTATTCCGTGAGTGTTTCTACTCTATCCAACCCTGACTGAACTGAGGTCGTGTATGCAGCCCAGTGTGGATGCTTGTGGCTGTCATGCCAGCAAGCTGAGCGACAGTAGGGATAGGGGCCTGATCTCGAGCTTACCCATACCCTATTGTGCTAACTCTCTTCTCTACGTGGATTTCATCCACGGCCTACCACGCTTCGGCGGCTATGATAGCTGCCTAGTGGTCACCTGTGGCCTATCTCGCTTCACCCGTGTGTTCCCTTGCAATAAGAAAATCACAGGTGAGCAGACTGTGAAAATGTTGGTCGAACAATGGTTCGAACCCTATGGAGCACCTAAGCAGGTGCACTCTGATGAAGATGTACGCATCCGCAGTGACACTGGGTGGTACAAACGAGTGCTAAATGCCCTCAACGTGGAGGTAACCACAGGTGTGCCCTATACCCACACATCTAACACTCTCTGTGAGAGACAGAACCGTGTGGTGGAGCAAAACTTAAGAATGCTGATGAAACAGGAACGTACCAAGGACTGGGTACGCCTGGTGCCCTGGGCAGTGCTGACCATGAACTCACAGCGGAGCTCTTCTACGGGTTTCACCCCCCACGAACTGTTCCATGGAGGACGACCTGCTTGGTTCTTCAAAACCGCCTTTCCTGAGGACTTCAAGAGCCCTGTGGGAGATTGGCTGGAACACAAGCAGTCTTTGGCTAACCAAGCTGGGACTAACTTGAGACACATTCGTGACCGTGAACTGAGCCGACGGAACCGCCTACGGCGACCTGCCAGCTTCAAGGTTGGTGACCTTGTTTTGGTACACCATTCACGCCTACCCTCTTGGCCACGTAACTGCCTACAAGACCCTTATTTTGGACCCTATCGTATCATCAGGATAGATGGATCAAGCATCCATGTCAGGTGCAGTCCACGTCTAGGTGGTGAACTGCTGTGTGCACCTAAACAGTTGAGGCACTATCACTCCCCTGACGACTTGTCTTGGGATGAGTGGCGCCTCAGCGACAGTGAGGTCGAGCGTATAGACCTAGAGAATGCTGCCAGTCCAGAGGAGGCAGACGAACTCGAAGAGATGACTGCCGATGACATGGCACTCGATGGTTACTACGTGGTTGCAGGTATTGCTCGCCGAGGTAGTAACAGGGCTGGAAATTCCTAAAGGTGAGCTCCTCCTGGGCTTACCTACCTTACTCACCATGCATCGTGTGAATGCCGAAGTGAAACGGGCGCAAAACAACCCTATTGCGAGTTACAAACAAGCCTAAGCATTTTAAGCAACCCTACTTTAACGCTACAGCTACACACGAACAAACACTTTCTTTTCTTACCTGTGAAGAGAGAACAAGGATGAATTGGGGTACAGGGAAAGCGTCACAGCGTGTGAATGCCTCAATTAGGCACATGCATCGCGAGCACAGCGCATATTCTAACCCTACGTGCGCGCTGCGCGCTCCATTCGCATCGCATACCTTTCATTCCTGTTTTGAACTGTGCAGAGCAAAGGAGATGAGCGCCCGAACCCCCAACGAACACAGCGTTGACAACCCTAACGTTTTAACGAAGCAACCAACACGAACACAATGCGTGCGTGTGAGATGACACTGGCATACCTGAGAGGAGGGTTGTTCACCTGCTCTGTGGTGTGGGTTGAATTTGAATACTTTTCTCTAAAGTTTATAAAAATTTTGATGCAACTGTGCAAAATTTTCCTTTGGAACTTTAAAAACTACGGCTCATACCTTCTTTTTCAAAAGCCGTTTACGCTTGCGCAACCTTGTTTTTGAAGTCCGCTTCCTTTGCGCTTGTCTGCGACTTTGAGTTATGTGTAAAAATGACGATTTCCCGCGTGATTTCGACTATTTTTAGCAATTTGACTTGCTAAATCGCTACCCCTTCCCCTAAACCGTAGGAATCACTCCCTGTTGGTTACATTTTCTATTTTTTCCAGCTCCTGGAGATTTGTGTCCTCCATTGGGAGTGTTGCTCCGCCCTGGCCCTTGGTTAGGACGTTTACTAAAACGCTGTTTATACAGCGATCCGCGTCCGCATCAGAGCGTTCGACTGTACCCTAGTGGGCAAGCACATGTGCTCTAGGGAGGGAGTCCTGGGTTCAAACCCCACTACCCCGATACTTTTACCAAAAGTTTTCGTCGCACGCCGGCGACTTTTGAGGAATGCCCCATCTAAGGGACATCATTCACGGTACATTACACTGTTTTTCGAGGGTACCTACAGTTTGATAGGCTTCTATGAACTGATGAGGATGTTTTTGGTAAGTTTGATGCATTTTTTGAGGTAATTTTGGGAATATTTGAGCCTTTTTCCTTGGTCCTACTAGCTTAGCTAACTAGTACTCCAGGGGGGAGTAAGAAAAAGTCACTGCCATGTCTTTCTTGGAGGGCTGGATCCAGGCCAAGCCCCCCTTAAAACCCTTTTGTTGATGCTAAGACTAACTTAAGTATTTTTATCACTCTTTTGAAACCTAAAGTACACTTTCTCAAGGTAACTAGGGTTGTAACCCTAGCCCCCCATGAAGTTCACCCCTACCACTCAACTGAGCGGAGGTACCTTCCTTCATGGAGGATATACCGAAATAAATTAGGCATTTCATGCTTTAGGCCTTGGAGGTTAAGCCTAGTGGTCTCCCACCCCAAGACCCCTATACTCAACTGTTTCTACCACTTATTGTGGTTCTACTTTTTAACTGTTTCTGAATTCAGTTGCTTGGCCAAGTCATTTTCTGTGTTGGCCTGACATCTATGCCCCACATTCCTAACCAGCACCATTTCACCCAAAAGAGTGCACATGAAGTGCCTGATGCTATCTTGGAGGCCAGAGTCAGTCCAGTTTTCATATAAAATCTTTTGTATTATCCATTTGTGATTGAATCTTTGTGTTTATACCTGCATTGTCTATCTTCAGCCCTTCTGTGTTACACTAGATTCCAAAACCAATCATTGATGCGATCCACATCCTGTTCTTGCTCTACTTGCTGCTTTGGTTTGGGTTTTCAACTTCAAAACCTGCAGGATTTCATCAAAATATCTAGAGCATTAATCAAGGACATCTTTCTGTGGGTGTTCCATGAATATGCATCCGTAAACAAAAATTCTTTAGGGAAGGCTCAGCCGGCTCTTTGGATTTATCTGGTGACAGACTTGCGGACCCCCTCCTAGAGGTGCCTCGAGGTGTCCATCTCTTCGTTGTAGGCCACTGCGTCCGTTGATTCCATGTGCTTTGCTCGATGTTGTCCGGTTGCAAGCATGTTCTGGTGATTGTTGTCCTAGACGGCTGGGTTTTTGCGATTTCGGCTGAGGTTTGGGCATATGCTGAGGTTCTCCTGCGGCCGAGTGGAATTTCTGCCATTGCGAGCGGCTCGTGTTGGAGTCACCCCAATAGCCGGCATTTTCAAGTTCTACTCCATATTGCCTTTTGTAATGTTGTGCTTCCCTATCTCGTCTTGCTTTGCGGGTAACGGTGTCGCATCCCGGGAGCACTTTGTTAAAGACATGCTGGTCCCCAGCTCCATATATTGCTTCGAAATGGTAAAGTTCATCGGTGCTGGTTCTTGGCACAGACTGGTTGCGGTGACCCCTAATCGCAAAAGTGTCGAGAGGGATTCTCTCCGGTTGTGTTGGGCCGTGAGATGGAAAGGCAGGATAGCAGTCTCTGCCCTGAGCAATGAAGATTCAATGAATAGAAGACAACACATAAAAGGCTCTGATGACCAACGAGGCTAATCATTTTCTCCATTGGACTTGGCCGCGAAGAAGGCCAGAGAATACCATGTGGAGCTGATACATCGCGGATTGGATCCGGCCGGTGTGGATATGGCCACTGAGTGGGCCGCCCCATCGGGAGAGCCACACGAGGCGCTCTTGATGATGGCTTTTTACGATAATCAAGCGCGCTTGAGGGTGGACGTGGCCGCTGGGGAGTGGCGCCACATCAACCCCATTTTCTGACCGTTTTTTTTTTCGACGGCATTTGTGCCATGTACCTGCACCTCCCGGGCAGGCACGCGCCGTGAGACCCGGCCCCACAACCTTTGCGGTTGCGCGGAGAGTTCAAGTACACCAAGTGTTGCTCAATACTCACCGAATAAACTGCTTAAAAACCGAAGCATTCAGTGATAGCACCAGGAACATGTTGGCTATGATCTCACTCACATAGTTCAATACACTACAAACACACCGCGTGCACATCGCCACAGACATGTCGGGCGCACCTCAGCAGGGAACCCATTCGCAACAGCCCAAGACAGGGCCCACAAGATAGCCCATGGGTGCCGCCATCTACAAGAGCACCCGCATCGCACCGCATGACCTACATCTTCATGAACAAAAACAATGCGAACGCAACGCATCGCACATGTCGGTCACAATTGCATCCGCTCGGTCCAGCATGTTGCAGACACACCGCGCACACGCCGGGACCACCATTTGCCATCATGTCATCGTCCGCTGGTCGGCCCAGTGGGCGTCCATCGGCAGAATGTCTAGCCGTCACACACCCACACACACACACGCGCACTCCGATGGAATGGGCCCCAAGTGAGGGGCAGCCGAGAGCAGCATGCATGGCGCGAAGGAGAGAGGTGCCCAGACCAAGCTAGGCCCACCACGGGCATGCGAGCGGACGCTCAGAGACACCAGCCCCGGCGATAGGCCCCGGCTTTCTGGGACCTAGTGGGTTTCACCTTGGATGGAATGGGCCCCAGGTGAGGGGGGCCCGAGAGCACCATGCATGGCGCGGAAGAGAGAGGCGCCCGGACCAAGCTAGGCCCACCACGGGCAAACGAGCAGACGCTCAGAAACACCAGTCGTGGCGACAGGCGGCCTTCTGGGAGTTTGTGGGTCTCACCTTAGACGGTTGACGCGCGCACTCGAGGCACACTTGGTGAGGTAGTGGTGCGTCTGCCCTTCACAGGCTGCACCGCTGACCCCGGGGGGCGCCGAGGGTGGGTTGCTGCGTCGTCGGCCGGCGTAGATTGGCACCATTTGGCATCAAGACACGTTGAAATCACATCAACAATGAAAGCTAAGAATGGCCGCCACGTGATCCCTTCACTGTGCCCACTTCTCATATGACTCGCTGACTGCCTGGGGCATGTCCGAGTCCCTTGCGAATGCGCATTTGGCACGTTTGGCATTCGGCTACTGTTGCGCCGGCCCGCTCGCAAAGGCTGCTTCGCCACCTACCACAGCAGCATAGCCCGCACCTGTGGCCTCTTCAGCCTCCTGGACAAGCGGCTCCAACTCGTTTGGCGATAGATGACACATGACAACGGGAAATGGTCCGAAGCAAAAAAAAGAACACTTCACTGCAACAGGGGGGTGGCTGACTAGTACCGTCCCGACCTGTGGCCTGGTGTGCCCCCCCCCCCCCCTCCGTCTGAGGCAAAACCTAGGTTGTTGCTAACCCAGGTAATTCAGACCGCCCTCAGAAACGATCTTAGCACCAGCCTTGAACCACACAGGCTCACCGAACCTTGGATGCATGAAATTCGAGAAAAATAAAAATAGACACTCAGAAAGTGCCGCGCCGTGTAACGTGCTCCTCCAAATAGCAACATTTTTGCCTCTCCAAGAAATATTGTGCCCCTACAATGTTAGAAACCCCGATCTTTCTACCCCTCTCCCCCCTTGGCACACAACCCCTCAATTGCTCTTTGACACCACCGGACAACATCGCAAAAAGCACATGCACTCTGAAGTCTCCTGGCGTGCACACAACTGACATAGATAAATATCATCCAAGCCAAGCTACAAAAAAGGAGCTTCTTCGTCACCAAATTGACAAAAAGAAATGCTCCCGAAGTCCGCAGGCTCTGTGACCTTGAACGTCCTGCATTGGTGGGGATGAAGTGCCAGAAGCCAAAGCGGAGGGCGGCTACTTTAGCCAGCTTCCCTCATGTGGGTGTGATGCCAACGTCAACGGCGCAATCAAGTGCCACGATGGTGGGGGGGGCGCACTGCTTGGTCTCGGGCGATGCGATGAGGGTACCCTTTGTCATTGGCATGCACAACAACCCACAAATGCACCCTCCTCCCCCCTTGCGCAAACACGGGCCAAGTTCTGGTTCCAGGACCAAAAGTGCAGAAACACGGGGTCCCCATGTTTGGACAAGCCTGTGTTAGCGCGCGGCTCGTGCTGCGGAACACAAGTTGCAGGCATAGCCCAACCTTAACCCTCCCAACATGATAGCAAAAGTCATTTTTCTTTAGCCACACAACTCAGGAGTCACTCAGTCACTTTCATTCTGATTGACGGGCATTGAATAGAACCCCTTGCCAACCTTCCGCTTCATCTTGAAGAGCTGGGCATGCCTGCCTTTTGGGGCTGGCTTCGGGGCTGCCTTGGGGGCAGGAAGCGCGGCACACAAGCACCGGTTTCAACCGCACCACATCGGTCAATTTCAAATGGGGTTCCCCGTCGCTATCTGTTCCGTGCTCCACTTTCACAAAGAAAGCAACATATAGTGTTATATTATCCTTCTGCAGTCCCCGCACACGGACGACCATGTCTCCTTTGCAAACGGCTCTAATGAGAAAGTGGACTCGTCCCCCGAACCCGATGTACTCGCGGCACACCCTTTTGGGAAATACTTGGCCAAACGGCCGCTCACTACAGAGCGTTTGGCTGCGGGCAAGCAATGCTTCGGCAGTGGCCGGGCAACTTGCTCGTAAGAAGGCAACTCTGGCCGCTCCCAGGTAGTGGCACCTCGGACATGGTCCACATAAAAGGGGATGCCATCCTTCGTAGTGCGCAACTCCCAGCCCATTGGCAGAGGAGCTGCAGGTGCTGGGCCAGAGCGTGCCGCGGGTGTAGTGCTCCGCGTGGGGGACCGGCCACGCTCAGGTGAAAGAGGCGGCGAAGGAGCCCCATCCGAGGGTGAAGGTGATCGTATGGGGAAGGAGACACGCTCCAGAGGTGCATGATGCTCTTGTTCATGCCCGTTGCGCTCCTACACAATGTGAATGTATTGCTCACCTCGTGTTGAAGGACCCAAAACTCGAGCAGGCACAAACTCATTGTTTGTGTACCGCTGATATGTGACAGGCTGTCCAGCAGCGAAAAGAGAATCGTTCATGACTATGAAAGAGTGTCCAACAGACCGGCATACACCCCAGAGTACAAGAGCACATGGAATTATAGCTATAGCAACACTTTGTCACCCATATTGATCCTTCCTGCATCCTGCACAAAGCTATAAACCACGTTCTCTATTGGATCAGAACCGAAAAAACGACGGTTCAAAAAAAGGACCAAAAGTGCGGAAACACGGGGTCTCCGTGTTTGGACAAGCCCGTGTTAGCGCGGGGGGGTACTAAAAATAGGGGGGCCGAACCACACATGCTACTCGTATAAATGCAGCACAAGGGTCATAGTTAACGCTACTTTTCATTACTATTCTACTTGAGTGGTTCCTGAATAGACTGTGCACTACGCGCACACGGCGCGCACAGTGCACAACACATCCCCATAGCCCTGTCAAATATAGTTTCAGGTTCAGAAATGCCAAGCCTATTATCATTGCAGCCACTGATATGACCTTACACAGGCAGTTTCCTCAACCAATCACCCGAGCAGCAGTCGCCATCACACTGTGTTGCACAGGTGGCTGGCAAAATCACACTGCACGCCATCAGACTGCAAATGGCCTGGAAATACCCGTCGGTGTTCAGAACCCGCAATGCCAAACCACGAACTTGCGACTCGCAGCATGCAACACCATGAATGCCATCATCTCTACAACGGGGGATGTTGACTTCGCAAATTATCCAGCTGCCTGGAGACCATTCTCACTAGTATGTACTCGCCAGTTCCATTCTGCATGTGCATCTATGTGTGACCACGGGTTCGGGGAAGGAAGGCTGTAACGGTCAGGTGGCATCCCTTTCACATAGCAGGACTTGGTCACAGACAAAGGCACGTTGGTGAGTCCTGCTTGGGAGCTGGTAACCCAGATGACTCTCGGAATCAAGGATCAGAGCTGTCTGCTTCTACAATTGTCCCATGGAGAACCGCGGTGGCAGACGTCCCACATGGTGAGGATACGCTGGTTCTGATACCAGGAAACACAGCCGCGCCCGTAGGTATCCCAGCGTGCCCTTGTAGGCATCCCTCCAGTACTTCATGGTGGCTAGTGCAAGGGTGTGTCCAGTAGCACATAAGACTACATGGGCTGGTCTGCTGTGAACCTGAGTGTACGGGGAGGCGAGGGGTGCTTGTCGCATCCCCTGAGATCCTTGTAATCCGGTGCTCTTTTGCCCTACTGTTGAATGGTTCAGGGGCTGCCATCCCACTCTCCCAAATCTTCAAGCC
Organism: Eutreptiella sp. 'Long Island Sound 2002'; assembly: GCA_964036045.1. Lineage (NCBI taxonomy): Eukaryota > Euglenozoa > Euglenophyceae > Eutreptiales > Eutreptiaceae > Eutreptiella > Eutreptiella sp. 'Long Island Sound 2002'. The sequence continues at coordinate 47,858,202 of OZ038394.1, forward strand.
AAATATAGTTTGCCCAATCAGAGATTGTCTCCAAACAGCCCATACCTTCAAGGGAACACAATCTGTTGAAACACAAATATGACACAATCTGTTGAAACACAAATATGACAAAGCCCATACCTTGACTGAAAACAGTGACCAGCGCTCAGATGTCATGCACAGTCGTGCGGATCAAAAACGATAAAAGGGAAAGGTTCTCTGCTACTGATGAACAACAAGGCAGAATTAGAAATATGACGCAGGCCGCGCACAGGGATGGTCCATCAGTATACATAGGACAGCAAACTGAGAGCCTGCATCTTGATCATCCATATGCAGCATCATGGAGGTGGCACCTACACCTACAGGAAAACCTGCAACCAAGTCAGGACACCTCAGGGAAAAGCAAAAGCGGACCACGAGTCTGGGGCACTGCAAATCCCTGAATGATCAGCCATCAGCCCCCCCCCCCCCCCCCCGGCTCAACAGGTTCGACAGGTTCGATCAGCCATCAGCTTCTTGGGGGCATGCTGACAATGGGTACTGCACAAGGCAGGCACAGATCTGGACATGGCTCCAAAAAGAGAGTGCCATCATATCCAAATGAATATCGGGCCAAATCTAGTGTTCGCCTCAACCGGAGGGCCAATTTCATGGTTGTATAACATCTGCCTGAGTCCAAAGACCATTACCCTGGGGGAACCAAAAACCGCCGGCGGACGCAGGCACGTGCTCAAGGTAGACCTCTGAAGCACCAATGTGCCACCGTTTTAGGCAACTGCCCAAACTTACTGATATACACAATCATCACATGACCGGACGCAAAACCTGTGCAATATACAATATACATATACAATATATATATATATATAGCTGTAGCTGCATTCGAGAATGAGGAAGTTGGCATCTAGACTTCCTACATCTCCGAATTGCGCCCCGTGCTGCTCGCACCTCATTCAGCCATAGTACAATGCGGCCACGGCCAGGACCGTAGGTTGAAACCCAGAGTCCTATTTGTCTGAGGGTCCTGGAAGGGGGAAAGGGGGATGGAGACCGAGATTTAATTGAGAGGAATGAGAAGAAAACACCATCAAAATCCTGGAAAGGGGGGGGGGGGGGTAGTGCGGAGGGGACTCCAGTGAGGCTGGTTGGTCACTGGGCCATGAGCAACAGATATAGAGCTCGCATTTACCCCCGTGACACAGGCATATTTGGTTGGTCGGGGGGGTTTGGGGGGGGGGGGGGGTGTTTGCCCAGCGTGCTGCTTTTGTATTCACTATCCCAACTTTAACCCCGCATTTACCCTCCCCAGAGGAGCCCCCCAAGTCAACCAGAGTGGACCGCAAACCTTTCCTCGCACGCTGCATAAGTCTAAATAGCACTAGCCGGGACAGTTGGGGGGGGGGGGGGGGGACAAGCCGTCAGTAACAGGAACCAAGCCAATGAGGTAAACATCCATCATACTGAGGATCATCTTACGTGAAGGTCTGTGGGCAAACCTACACCCCGCCGGCTTCCACTTGTACCAACCAAACATGAAGGCTATCATGCCCCGTCTAGGCCCGAACAGCCACTGAAGTCGGCCAGTCACCCGTTTGACCCCGTTCAACCCTGAGACCGCCGCTCGCACCACCACTGCTAATGCTTTTCTGATAGTCCCAGGGGTATTGCGCACTGTACCCTGAGCCATATTGAATGTTTTACCTATCCACGTGACAGTAGCCGAGGGTTCGGTCTGGCTCTTAGAGCTCATCAACAAAGACTTGCCTCGCAAAAGGGCACACGGCCCTTGTGTCACTATCCTCGGATTCCCTCTGTCCCGGGCCAGCAGTAAGATATCATCAAGGTACTGAAAGAAAACAATGTCATGACTTGAGAACCTGCTCATGCATTGCCGCAACAGATCCCCCAAAGTCTCCTGTGCAATCACGGGTGAAAAATTCCATCTGAACGGGAGCGAGTGGAACTCAGCTCCATCCAGGCGGAACAGGTCCCACACCTCCTGCGGCATATGGAGTGACCAATAAAAATTGGTCAAGTCAATCGTGGTCCCAAACACCGGTCCTACCCGCCGAATTTTTTCTATTGTCTCAAAGACATCTGTCACCGGGGGAAGCGGCGACCTTTTGGGCTTCAAGAGGCACTCCTCAATTAAATTTCTCATGCCAACAATAAATGCACACTTCTGCGAGCTCTTAGGCTTCACAAACGCATAGAAATTTTTTTCTTGCACACTGGACGGTTCATGGAAGAGTCCATCTTGCAGTGGTGCTTTACAAGACTTTTTGCACAACTCTGTCAGAGGGTGGACAGGGTACTTGGATGTCTCTTCCTTCCAGTTCCGAATCTGACCGATTACACTTTTCGGGACACACTCGCTCCTAAACCTTTCAGGTAAGTCGTACACCCCACAGTGTCTGATTCCCGCATCCGCCAAGGCTTCTGAGACCTCCCCTTCTCTAGGCTGTCCATCGTACCCATCATAATCTTCGTCCCGTAGGTCCCAATCCGTGTCAGCCATCTGCTCCACGGCCTCCACCAGCACATTGATCCATGGCTCCGTCTTATGGTATTCATGCAGTCGCTGTCTGCCTCTCACCAACAGTAAGTGGATCGCTTTGAAGGCCTTTGTGCGTGAAACTGCCAGGCCATTTGCCACCCCGCGTGAAACTTTCCACGCTAAGGCTTGGCACTGTTTACAAGGAAGCTTGTCCTGACGCCCATTGCTCGGGTCCATAAAGACTCTCCACAAATCAGGCTGCCGCCTGTGTACAGGGCTTCGCCCAACTTGATCAGGCCTGAACCCCCCGCTTGCGTTTTCGCGTTGGCACTCGCTTGGGGGCACGGCTGTGGGCATCACTGCCCCCCGTGTCATCCCCATTGTTCCCCTCGCTGTCACTGTCCCTGAGCACTTCGCTTTTGAACAATCTGGTCGGCCAGACATCTCGGACCTGGAGTTTGGACAATCTGTAGGCGTACATGTCCTTGCTGAGGGGGTTTGGGGCTCTCGGCTAGTCTGCAACAAGTCGAATCGTTCCCTCCTCCGGACATTCTGCGTAGCCACGGGCAGTTTCAGTGGACCTCCAGCGGCACCACGACTTGGTGTTGGGCATCGGCGGCCCTGCCTGGAACAGTGTGGCAGCGCACAGTCTGCGCCATCCGTGCCACCTGACATCTACCATTTGGATCCTGCAAGCAGCTTCGCCATGACCCTCTCCAACTGTCTGGATCCGGTGAATATGGAGTCATTAGGGCTTCGCCCCATCTTCTTGATCGCCCACCAATGGAGGAACCGGACCCAACGTAGAGCCCACGTTGTATGCTCTGCGGTGGACCTTCTCGTCCCAGAAGGTGACAGTACCCCTGATGCCATCCAATCCCCGGACCTTGATGCCCGCCATTTCCCCCACTCGTAAGCCCGCCACCGTCGACAGTGCCGTTGTTGCCACCACCCCCCAGTCGGTTGGGTTTTGGGCCTTGGCAGCCATTGTCTGCAGGGCCGCAACCGATCCCCACGGCACTTTTCTGTCATCCCATGCATTGTCGACCCCCTTGACGTATTTCCAGAAGAACCTCGGGACAAGGTGCTTTGCGATACCCATGGACACCGCCCATGTGGCCGCTGATAGCACTGTTTTGATGGTACTTGGGCTCCTTCCAATTGCCATCTCCTCTCTGAGTTGTTCTTCCAGCACTTCCACTCCAGTTCATTTGGGGCAGCCGTGTGTCTTCTTCCTAGTTTGCGGAGTCCTATTGCGAATGTAGACAGGGATGATGTTTTCCATGCGAGGGACAGTAAGTTTCTTTTGTTTGGTGGTTAACCCGATCGCCTTTGCTGGGTGATGCCCCCGTGACCGCCGCTGTTGTCCTATAAGCTGGCCATGACTTCAGGAAACCCCGCTTATTTTCTTCCTCGTCTCCGCTGGAACCTTCTCGTCCTTCGTCACCCAGCCCGATTACACTGGGCTTTCCCATCTGTGTTTCTTGTTGGGCCTGCATCGTTGTCTCCGGGTGGCATGACACCAAGAGGGTGCAAGTTCCCTGCGGCAAGACATGGGGCACATTTTTCCCATCTCTTCATCCCCCACCCACTCTCCTCCCTCGCCTGTTGGCGATCCCAGGGGTTCGCCGGTCCCTGGGATTGCGCCCCATCAAACCAGGTCGCACGTCCACCTGCTGGCAAAAACAGCTGCATATGTGGGATTGAGAATGGACAATGGTGGAGTGGAAAAACTTATCGTCGGGGACATGATCCCAACGATGTTTGAAGACCTGGGATTTACGGACTAGGATGTCCCGCGGTTTTCTGGCCGTGTATACACTGTATACGGATAAGAGCTTCAAAATCAAAGTGATTGGATCCAGAGCGAGCGTGACATTTACTCGCACCGTCAAACGTGCTGACGGGGACAAGGATGAAGATGCGATGGTCGAGGAATTGAGCAGAAGGATAAAGGAATTGGAAGCAACGCTAGGAGAGCAGGACAGGGAGAAAGTACGTCCAAAGTTGTCTGAAGAGGCCGTGGAGACGCTGCTTTCGGAAGAAGGGGTACCGAAGTGGATGGAGAAACTTGGATCTGCCTTGGTGCAACTCTTCAAGAACCCAGAGGGCCCTGAAGGTATGAAGCCTATCCAATTCTTGAGTAATGAAGTGTGGTGCACAATGTGGGATACAAAGGAATCCTATGCCACGAAGTACCACCAGAAGGCAAAAGAAAGACAAGGGCAACAGCAACAGGGCGTGGCAGTCACCGTGCCACGCCCTGTCACAGGGATCGAGGCCTCGGAAAAAGCACAACCTGTCAGTGAACTAGATGCTTGACAGGGGTGGCAAGAAATACCGCGAGAAGACCAAGGCGGGGTACTTCCGGTTCAAGGACTTTGAGGATGACAAATACTATGTCACTAAAGCCGGAGATGCTTACAACGTGAACAACGACCCACCAGAGCAGTGCATAGAGTGGGGTAAAGGGCACTGGGTAGGCAACAGCCACGAAGTTTGATAGTTCTTTGATTAAATCTTGATCCAGCCTCACCGACATCACATCTCTTCTCCATGGACCTCCTCCATCACACGCGGCCCTGAACTCACCATACCTGAGGTCGATTTTTTGTGCATGGGCGGCCTCGTAGGCCGATATTGCCTTCAACAGCCCAGAGTCATCCCCTGCAAAGCCATCGGGGGGTTGATGGTCGGTATCTAATTAACTGAATGCCCCCGCCATAGGCACTTTCAGCCCTGAGTCCCAATGTGATGCTCATCCGGTAATTAGGGCTGACCGGTGGCGCCTCACAGATGTAGTACAAATCAAAGGGCAGATGTACATATTGTTCCCACCTGTATCGGACGATGTCCGTACCTGCCCACTTGTAACTGTGATGTGGTGGTCGCTTTGTGGTGACCGTGGTGTATCGCCTGTGTCTGTGTGCACGTGTGCTGTCTTTTGGGGGGTGTTGTGTCAGTGGTTGAGTCACCGGGCTCGTGCCGTGAAGGCGCCAGTTCGATTCCTTCTGCCTACATGGCCCCTCCGCTGAAGCGAAGGAACAGGAGGCGCGGCTGCTGCAAGCGGCTGACGGAGCAAATGGCGGGGCGCACTGCTGCAGGGGGCGGTGGTGCACTGTTTTTGCCAAGCACACAGTGGGAGATGGGGGGGGGGGGGGCAAGCCCTAAAAGATCAAAAAGACGACGAGGCACACCTACCTCAAGCCGGCGGTACCGTTGGCGGAGCGAGCTGCTGGAGGGGGCGGTGGTGGGGACCTAGCCGACGGGCGTCCTTGGACGTGTTGACGACAGGAGGGTTCGAACCTCCGACGCTGGCATACCAGCCTATGGTGCAGACAACTAGACCATCCATGCCTCTTGCTGGGGTTAACATGCTGGTAGGCCATGGAGTTGGCATTATGGGGGGGGGGGGTATTATGTGACACTGTTCTAGACATGTCGGCGCCATGTGGTCTCCCTCCCTCGCAGCGGGGTGAGTCGTCGCCGCTCCAACGTGCGAATAGCGGAGTCACTGTGGTCGCGCTGTGTTCCAGAGGATTTGAGAGGTCGGTACCAGAAGTGGAGACATGAGACACATGGAGTGGGTTTATCGGACGGAGTGGGGGTGCGCGAGATGCTGCATGCCTTGGTTCGGGATGGAGCGCTGCGAAAACACGAGAACGTGCGGGAAACCAGCAGTAAGGCACAGGTTTGACCTAAGAGTAGTGAGAAATGTGCATTCATATTGAATTGCCTCAAACAAACGCCTGTGATGACCGTAAGCCGAGTGGCTTTCATTTGCCCCAAATTGAGCGCCTTCGGCATTCTGTTTGTTGGGGGGGAGGCAGAGGCTATATATGGCAAAATTGGACGTGTCCAATTGTTTTGGAGTCTGCGCTTGCCTAGGTTGTGGGTCGGGGAGGTCAGTGTGTGTGTGGGTGATGCCCAATATGTTTGGCAGTCCCTGCGGTTGGCTAGAAATACTCGCGCCTCCTGTGTCAGAAGTTGGTGTACAGTGTGGTCAGGACGTCGCTGCGGTGGCTGCCTATACTTTTTTTTTGTCTACCTGGACGACATTTTAATTGTAGGAACCAGGCGCTTTGTGCGCAAAGCGGTACGCCATCCCCGGCAGAGATTGTAGCGCGTAGGTTTTGTGATTAGCCACGAATCCGTCACGGAGCCAGTACGCGATCTAGATTTTGGAGGAAAGGTTTTTGACCTTAAGAGAGGCACTCTGGAGAACCGCCCCGGAATGCTGAGAGGTCTGGTTCGGCTATGGTTGCTGTTGGTGTTGGGTCTGCTGAATAGGAAAGGAATGGAGAGGTTACTGGGTTTCCTCGAGTGGGCCTTAAGACCGTCGGCGGGATTGAGTCCCTTTTTGGCTGGTGCATATTGTTGGAAACAGTAGAGTCCCGCGTGCTTTGTTGCGGCCACTGCTGACCGCCGTTTGTTTTGCTTTTGTTCCTCAAAAGTATCCGGTGAAGGCCAGGGTGCAGGTAGAGCCCCCGACCTACTAGGGGGACCATGTTCTATTTGCAGACGCCGCCCCTGTGGGACCGGTGGATGCGGTTCATCAAGGAAGAGCGTCAAAAACGTGGGGTGGCGGAAGACCGCCCGCATGGCTCCCAGTCACCCGCAGATTTGGAGGAAGCATGGGTCGCACTCGTGGCGGGGTCAAAGCTCGAACACTACAGGTGGCACTGTCTGTGGCGAGGAGGGGCAACGCAGTTATGGGTGTTGGGCGCGCGAAACCAAATTGTAATGCTTGCAGGCGCAGGGGTTGTAGGCCACGGCAGGGCAGACACGCACATGTAAGTGAAAGACAAGCAATCATCGTGCACAGCTAACCCAGGCCCAGCGGCAGATGTGGCCAAGCGGAGTGATCTTGGCCAACCATCAGTGTCCCGGGGACACGACGTTACGCCTACTGTGTTATTGTCATGCAACCTACTGTATATCATGGTTTCTGCTGGCCATTGGAGGGGTGCCTACACCAATGGGCAGGTGGGAAATGGAAAGAAATGGTATTTTGATGGCGGCAAGGTTGAGGCACGCATGGCAGTGAGTATGTATACCGAGCGGGTGTGGGCATTCTGCATGGCGATTGAATGATCATTCCTCGGGTCACAGGACCACAGTGCTCATATCGAGCAGAGGTGCAGGGAGCTACCATTGTGTCTCACCTGGCAAGAGTAGATGATGATCTTGCCATCGACACCGAGGCGGTTGTTCGTACTGCGGCACACTGCCCTCACAAGGAATGTGCACACATGGATTTGCGACAGGAGGCACACACCAACTTCTCCCGCACGCCAGTCCACATACGATGGATGCCCAGTCATCAACAGGCACAGCACTACCACACGCTGCAACAAGTTCAAGATATCCGAGCCACTGACGCACTGGCCCGCCTAGCCAAGATGGCAGCCATGTTACCATTGCCCCAACCTCCACCCCCGGCGCTGGCCGACATTCAAGTGTCTGCACGAGTGATCCCCACTCCTGTAAAGAAATGGGTGGCCAGCAGGAGTTTACACTCCCTTCCACAGTGCAATGCGTGCAAAACAAAAAAAAATGCCGGTCCACTCGGGGGCCCGCGGCACTCTTCGTAGCGCCGCTGGTTGAGTTCAACGTCCCTCATCTCAACGGATAGACACCGTCCAAAGGGAGGGTGGTTGGGACCGTCCATTTCAATTATGAAAATCGACTAAGTGTGAACAAGGGAGCAAATACATGCTGTACAAAAACACACAGCCAACGGCAGCTCCAGGGAACGAATTGAACTTCAATTTCTACGGAAACTACATTTTACACTCCCTTGCACAGTGCAATGCATGCAAAACAAAATAGATGCCGGTCCACTCGGGGCCCTATTGCGAGAGGAAAGGATTTTCCTCATGGCCCAAAACGGCAGAAACAACATTCCAAACATGTTGTCGACTCGAAATTGACGTGCTGCACATGCACCCAGTCGAAATTGGGCCACGTGATGTCCTGGCACCTACACTACTTATAAACGGATAGGGGAAGCATGACTAGCACGCGTGTCAGGCCGGGGGCACCCTTCACGGACCGCGTCCCCGGAAGAAAGGGGGTTACACACCAGCAAAAGTGGAAAGCTGCTGGTGTCCAGGCCAGTACACCCGGCGCAGTGGCACCGTAGCACTACTGTGTGGGCCCTTCAAGCTGCTGCAACATGGTGTGGGGGGCGTTGAATGGGGTGGAGACGCAGTTAGATCAGAGCGCCCCCCCCCCCCCGGCAAAGCAAAAGGAAACCGTCGAAAACGGTCATGGCCCTGGCACCCCCCCCCTCCAGGTGGGGGAAGCGGAGGTGTCCTCCCCTGCTGCACCTGTCACACCCCGTCATCAGCCACGAAGGCCAGAGGGGCAATCTGGGCTGTCATGTGGCGCGTTGACCCATGGGAAAGGGGCCAACGCAAAGAAGTCCTGGTAAGGGAAGGGGGACGAGTGCCATTGCCAGTACCTATGACGGGCTGACCCCAGACAAGAACTCAAAGGGTCAAAATCATGCATCCTAGTAGGCAGATCTGCTGGGCTACGACCAGAAGATACATAAAAGCAATGGGAATCCCAGACCAACGTCGAAGCCACAACAGGGCCCGCAGTATCCGCTGTTGTCCTGCGCAAAAGAGAGCACTCCTTTGCCCTTGGATCTGGCATCGCGCCACAATACTGTCACTACCAACACAGACTCGGGGCCATTTCATATAAGTTGGTCTCATTCGAGGTTTTCAAACGCTCCCCACAGCCCCTCAAAGCTGGGATCGAAGCCACTGCAACGTTCAATAGGTTCCCGGAGTTCAGTATGTACAGTCACAGGTGCATGAGTGCTAGCTCTGTGGTGGCTTGCTCTGCCTGTGATCTCATCCCTCCTGCTGCTTCCCCCTACTTGTCCCCCTGTATAAGTTGCCAGACGGACTCCCGGCCCACAACTCCACAACTCCGCTACTTGCAAGGTAGTCACCCAGCGGGGGCACCGAAATGTACGCACGCCCCCCAATGGCAGGTGTAAACCAACAGAAAATCTTCGTTCACCACTTCGCGACGTCTCGCCCAGAAAGCAGAGTTTGCCATCTCCAGGTCATGAGACCGGACTGGAGCTTCGCATGAGCTGCCAATCGCGCGCTCTGCTTCCTCCAAAAAGGCCCCCAGCGCGTTTTTGACCCGTACTGCCTGCTTGTCGCGCACTCTTGTCCCACTGTCAGCCAGCGACCCCCCCCCCCCCCTGCACCCTGGGGGTCCGCTAGGCCGCCTCGGCGGCATCCAAACTCGGTACTTTGGAACGCCCAGTGGCGGTTTCTGCAGAATTTGCACGGTCGAGTGGGCGGGTTGGTGCAATCTTGCAACGTACCTTTATTGGTGCGAAAGTGCTTGCGTCCATTGATCCACCGGAACTCGAAATCCTCCGGGCGTCCTCTCCTCGGCTTCACTGGCCCATCTCGGCCTGCACCATCCTGTGAGTTACTCTTTCGGTCCTTGTCGGATGAGCTGTCTGAGTCGGAGGAGGATTCACTCGATGAGTCCGAGCTGGTGGTGTCTAAGGAGTGGCTGGACGAGCTATAGTAGTACGACGAATCCGTGTCGGCCCGCTTTGCCGCTTTGCTTTCGACTCTCCTGTTTTCAGCGTTTCTGGTCCTTCTTCGCCCGCTTTTTTGCCTTGGCTTTTGCTTTTTTCTTCTTCTCCCTCTCTCGCCACTTCCTGTTCTTGTCCAGTTCCATGATCACATCCCAGATCTCCTGTGCAATCACCCCCATTGGCACCTCTTCCGCACTGTTCTTCGCCATGGTGTCAATCATTTTGGACAGTTCACGCACCCACTTCGGGGCTCCTTTTCGTTTCTGGACCCGGCGCAGGTCATCCCTATTCAGCCCTAGAGGCTCCTCCTGCCGGGAAAGCAGCTCCATACCGGTTGTCGTTCTATCCTCCTCCATCGTCCGTCCCGCCCGGCAGGTTCTGGGGCGGGGTCGCCCCGGCTCCTTCATTTCCGCCTCCTCCGATGATTTGCTTCTCCGGTGTCGTGCCATTGGAGTCCACGATCACAGCGGTCCCTGCGTGTGTCGCTCCCTCGGCTCCTGGGCTGCCTCCTCCGGCGTCTGGGTTCTCCACCTTCTAGCGTTTACCTGATAGTAGCTTCATGTATGCCACCTTATAGCGGTCTAGTCGCTTGACCTAGATCTCAGGCTTGGCCCTCTCCAGCTCACCCGGCATGAACACAAGGTCTCGCACCTTCAACGGCGTCCCTGTGTACAGTTCGTACGCTGCCACCACATTCCACTACTCCCTGACGTCATGCACCGCAAGCACCACCTATTGAACCGCATGCTGGATCCGAGCCACCCACCCGTGACTCTGATTGATCCTGTGGTCCAGCACCTACTTCTTGCCGACATAATGTGACCATTTCTACCATTGTTCCGTGGAGAATTTGATCAGTGTGTCCAATCCATGCGGCGCACTCTCCATTTCGATTATGAAAATCGACAAAGTGTGAACAAGGGAACAAATGCATGTTGTATAAACACACTGTCAGCATCAGCTCCAGGGAACGAATTGAACTTCAGCTTCTACGGAAACTACAGATGTATCAAGGGTTTTGAGGGAGCACACTAGTCTTTGTGGCTACCACTGAAAGGCACACACCGCATGGTTTGGCTCACTTGGCTGTGGGGCAATGTTCGCTGGGAAGGGTGTGGAGTGCCGTGGGACCGTACCATCCAAGAGTGTCCGATCTGCAATGAACTACATGGCACCACAGTGCATGCATGCCTGGTTCACTATGGACGGTGGGCACCGGCATTCAGGAACGGATGGATAGCCTCTTGGGGTTCTTCGTCGACGTATGCCCAACTATGGTGGGACAAGGCACCTAGTCATGAAAGAATGCACACAGCCAAATTGCGCATACCGGAATCCTTTGTCACGTCCATCCCACTACGGGACCGACGATGCCTCCGTGAACGGGTAGCACACCACCAATATGACATGATGCTCTAGTCACACGCCTCAGGGGCGAATTTCAGATGCCGCCACGCACACAAGAAGAGGTCTGTCAGTACACGTCCACTCTGCTTGGTGCGGACCACTGTATCCCCGTGAGGTCACACCAAACCCCGCGCCCAAAAACTAGCGTGGGCGTACTCTGCCGGTCGAGAGAACGTGCCGGCGGGTCTAAACCCAAAGATGCGTGTCACTCACCGCTCGCTCCATTGCACGTTACCAAGGTTCTATCTAAGCCGCACACCCATCAGGCAAGGCATAATGTCATTGTCTTACCCAACCACACGTCCCCCGACAATCAGGACCACTGCCAACTAAGGGAGCGCATCCAAGGCTATTTGATACGACAACGCTAGTGTGTTCCATCCGTCCCCGCATATGCGTCGCTTTTTGTACCTTCCGACTCCATGTTTGTTCAAGTCGCCAAGGAAATCAGTGCCTTTGTGACGAGAGCGAAGGGCATCGAAAAGAGGCATAACATGCTGCACATGTCCGATCCGATCTCCCGAGGGGGACTGCGGCTCTACCACATCTATTGGCCCCATCGGATGAAATTTCTCTCACTTCTGCAACATATCATTCGCGACCCATCCCATGTGCTCCCACAGATGTCGGTTGTGTCTGTTCACCACAAGATCCGAAGATTGCACCACTCCGCAACTACGTGCACATCGTTCGGCAACCTGTCGGCCACACGCTGGTCACACTTGCAGCTTGCCAGCGGCCTGTTGGGGGTCCTCAGCTGATTGATGAAGAGGAAGATGAGGGTTATCAAATCCTCTGCTCACAAAAGCAAGTGGTGGGGCTACCACAATACGCAGGTCATTACATCTCCTTTGGGGGAGTCTTTGCACTGTGCGCTACTTTTAGACTATGCTCCCCCCGAAGAGCCCCCAAGCACACCCCTTGGAAACGCCCTTAGAATTAGGTGACCCAAACTGCCCCAGCTCAAGAAAGTTGCAAACTACCTTCCCTTCACATAACACACATCATGCACAACTAGAAAAGCCATGAACAGCGCATTGGTCGCCACCCTCAACAACACACAACTGTCTCTCTGTTCCATTGTCAACTAAGTACACATTGAGAATACGCAACTTGTGTGCACAACATGACACAGTTGCAGAATCAAAGAAAAGTCACACTGTCACATGTGTGTGTGTCAATGCAATCCGTACAATATTGCAGTTCATACTTGTCACACATGGACATCTCCTCAGGGTCAGACTTGGTGCAACAAAGGGCACAAACATCCCCATCATCACCCAGAACATCCTCATCATCATTGTCCTCCTGTGTAGGTGCAGTCCATACATGTGTAGGTACGTGTTCCCACGGACCATATGGAGGGTACCATACTTGTCTTCGAATCAAAAATTGCTGCAAATGCAAGAGTACACGCACGTACTCATGCAACTCCGTACTGGATCCCCTCCATATGTTCCTTACGATGACCCAGTGCCACGGGCGTGCGAACAAGTGCTCACTGCGTGCCCTATAGAAACCATTAACATCATTTTACTCCTTTTGCCGCTCGGTCAACGTCTTTCGACCAATAAATGGCCATGCCACATGGAGGCGCCCCTTGTATGCACCATCCATGGAGCCAATCTCATAATCCATATGATGTCCCTTCACCCTTTTGGGCCCCTCGCGATCCCAAATGAGAACATCCGCCGATGTCCCCGGGGCCAACGGACAAATCCAAACGATGTTGCCCAAGCTGTCAATGGCAACCGTAACTTTGTATACGCACCCGGCGTATTTAGGATTAAACAAGACATCGCAAAGGATGCCTCGTATGGATGCAATGGGCATGCTATCCACGTAGCGCGTCACGAAATATGGATAGTGTGGGACGTGGTTCCACTCCGACAATCTTTACGCCCATCGAATTTCAGCGACAACACCATTCAAGTAAGAACGAACACGATGCACATTTGCCCACCAAGCCTCCTCGGAGCACCCTGTTGCTCCAGTGAGGAGATGAGCACACCTTTGTGGTGGAGTGCGCTTGAGGAAGAAAAAGAAGCGGAACAAATGTTCGCGTGGAAGTAAATCATCATGCCCATACTTTAGCCAAAACTCTTCGGCAGAGTGGGCATCAATACCCATATAACTGATTTGCGTCCTTAGGGACCGAGTTCCACCACAACGCTGAATCCACCACTAAACACCATCTTTTTGCGGGTCAAGAGGGTGAGCTCCGGTGCTTTTCTTTTCTTTTTTTTTTTACTGACTCCAGAAGTTCAAAGAGTACTCAAGACTGTGCTTGGGAAAGTGGGCGTCTCCAGCATATGATACAGTGGATCCCCGCAAAGCGGGGCACATGGCAAAGACCCAGAGTTCACATGCGTATAACAGAGGGCTCTCTGATGCGGTAGGCAAAACCGCCACGCCATATGGCAAGCCTATAATGTGTAAGATTTAAGGGGGTTAAACATGCTGCATCATGTGTGTGCCATTCCCCACAGGTCTTCAAGAGTGACAAGCTTTTGTCGCTTTGTAGGGGCCATGTCTGGTGGCGGGCGTTGGCCCAGGATGCCGGGCCTTGTGCGGCAGTGGCGTTTAGGCAGAGGGGGCTCCACCCAGTGGGCCGCGCGCTCGGATGCCCACAACTGGCTCATCACCGAAAAAGAGCTGGACCCTTCGGTCATGCCGCTCGTAGTGCTAGTCTGCGGAGGTGGTCCACACTCTAGCACGTCGCACAAGGGTGTGCCAGTGCCGTGATTGCCGCACCAAATCATCTAGCATGTCGCGGTATGAAACCATCAGTGAGGCCCCGAGAACGGTACGTTGATGCAGAAACCAAGGCTGGGCCAGATACTGCATTGCCGAAGCCACGTGTTGTGCCCTTGGGTCCGCGGCAGTGGGACGGAGGCACTGGTCGAGATATTTTACCGCCCATGACCTGGTGTGGTACAATTGCGGCCGGTCCCATGTGCGTGCAGCTCTACGGTGGGACGTCTCTTGAGAGGCGCGGCCATCCTGCCGCTGTGTTCTCTCCCGGGGCCCTGTATACCCTACTTGATTGCGGAGGATAGAGTCCGTGGGGTTCGGTCGTACAGCTCGTGAGCGCAGCTTTGTGTACCATGCCGGCACCGACGTGGAGGGCGTGGGCGGCACCTGTGGGTCACGGGGGGCATGGTGAGTTGGCCGCGCAGTTGGCATACGCCATGTAGGGCGTGGTACTGGTGCCAGGCCACACGCTCCCTGAGGTCTACCCACATTGTTCGGGGGATGTGGTCCCATAGGGGCTGTGGTATGCGAAGGCAGGAAACATGGTGTAGGTCTGCCGCTGACGCCCTGTTCCACCATTCCGTCACCGTATCTTGCCATGGTCCCCAGGTGCGAAGCCACATGTTGCGAAATGCGACTTTCCAACGCATGCAGTGGATGAGTCGTTTGTGGACAGTGGTACCGTGGTGGAGGGGACATATGGGGCATTTGGGGTTGGTATGGTCCCACGGCGCGCTCGTCCCATCCCATCGTACCTGGCCCCAAAGCCATTTAACCCAGAGCATACGTCGGTCCCCGCGCATCGGCAACCAGGATACCCAGTGCGCACTGTCGAAAGTGACAACGCGCCTCCGTTGGAGGATCCATTTCCGCGCCGGAGTGGGGGCGGGCCCGCCGCACATTGCAATACCTTCGGGGCGCCGGGGGTCGTAATCCGGCACGGGTAGGCGCGTGGCCATCTTGGCGAGCAGGTCTACTTCCCCATTGCGTCGAATTTGTTCGCGTTCTTGCGCGAGGGTGAGCTCCGGTGCTTTTCTCATGCACATGGAGCAACATCTCCAGGATCTTGTCTTCCGTTTGTTTGTTCATTTTTGCCACCTCCTCCTCAGTGAATGTTCGAGGTTCATCGGGTTGCTTCCTTTTCTTGGTTTTTTTAGCCGGTGGTTTCGGCTGTGAGGAAGGGGCTCTCTCCTTTCCCTTGCGGTTAGAATCGGATTGGAGTTGAGATTGAGTAGCCATAGGGGCTTGCGAGGATTGAGAGGGTTGAGGGAGACTGGAGCTTGACGAAGCCACATCGGCCCGAAGGGGCGTAGCAACACAAAAAGCATCAAGTGTGTGTTGGCGCTTTTCTAGGACCTGTTGCGCATGTTTTGCTTGTTTCTTGGCCTCTCTCTCTCTTTTCTCCCGGCGCAAACGGTCAATCTCAGGCTGCAATGTCACCCCTGCATTCTCGGGGGTCCCCAACAAAGGGGACAAAATCAGAAGTCATCAGAAGTCAAAACCTACGCTAGGGGTCACCATGATGCACCACGCAACAAAGCGTGGATTCAAAGATTGTCCCGGTTTCCTCAATAGCACCGGAAGGTTGGGGCCCAAAAGAGGGCGGAAATGTTACCCCCCGGGGTAGCGCGCGACGGTCTCCCGGGTGGGGGGGGGGGAGACGTTCACCAAGTGACGGTCTCCCGGGGGGTGGGGGGAGATTGCAAGGGTATCTCAAGGCAAACTGTGGTACCCTCCACTGACGCAAACAAAGAGAACACGTGTGAAGCGACTTTCGCGTTGCTACGCTTCCGGGGCACATTTGCGGCCATAGTGGGTTGTGTAGGCTGTGCCGGTGTTTGGGGTTGCGGAGACATGGGCGTAACATCCGGTGACTCTGGCGACTTGGGGGATTCAACCGCCACAGTCTCTAGCCTTGACGGTTGAGCACTCTCATGATCCACCGGAGTGACCCCACCAGGGCGTATGTACCGAATGTGGCAAAACTGCGGCCCATTTGGCGAAGGCCCCACAATAGTGGCCAACACATGTGCACCAAGTGTGTGTGAGTGGTACCGTACATGGTCACCGGGAGAAAACATTTTGGGTCTAAAGTGGCAACACAACACACCCATACAACGCCTTTGAAGAGAGAATATCACAGAACATACACACGTGCTTGATTTGTAGTACTGGGAAAGCAATGCAAGGCCATGCGTAAAGCAGATGGGCAACACAAACCAGCACAATACATGTTAACTAGAAAAACATGGAAGTGACGGTCTCCCGGGGGGGGGGGGGGATTGCAAGGGGGGGGGGACTTTGCAGGGGGGGGGGGGGTACATCACCCCTGCATTCTCGGGGGTCCCCAACAAAGGGGGACAAAATCAGAACTCAAAACCTCCGCTACGGGTCACCATGATGCCCCTAGGGGCCCCTAGTATCTCAAAGTATGGGTCTCTAGTACGGCCAGACGCCCAAATAGTTGCACTGCGCGCGCACTGCGCTTGAGGCGCCCCCTTTGAATCCACTCAAAGACCTGCTGCACGGGTTGTAGCTTCCGGACTGTATTTACTGTAAAAAAAAAAAGAATCCACTCAAGGACCTGCTGCTCAGGCACAAGAGACAAGCAAATGCACGATGAAGAAAATGCAATTTGTGCGGTATGAATGGACAGTTGTAACTTTGCCCGTGATCAGTAGTCGCGACCGTCCATACATGGCCGCTTGGTTCCCACTTTCTAGTGGGGTGGCATGCACAGTGAATGCACTGCGCACAACGCACCATACAACAGCTTACATTCATCCCACTGCGAGGAGACGAGAAAGGCCGCTTACTGGGTGATTGAAGCCATGGCACGGTGTCGGTGCGCCCCTAGCTCTCGTATGACCTGACCAAATGCGTGCTGCCAAGCCAGCTCCTTCGCGTGTAGCGCCCTATCATGATATGCCTGACGGTCGTTCGGGGCTTTGTGGTCCACAACTTTCCATCTGTGCAGAGATTCCCTACAAATGGCATTGGAATGGTGGCGAAGCACAGCTTTGCATTCACGAACCGTGGAGTGGTAGAGGCGCTCGGCGGCTTGCAACCAGTTTGCCATTTGTCGTGCCCGTTGCATATCCAAGTGGCGATCGGTGAGTATTTGTTGCCCACGGAGGCGTATGTCAGACAGATGCGCACACACCTAGTTCGGCAATTGTAGCTCCAACTGGGCGGCAGGACCATGTTGAGAAGTTGCGCTCTCTCAAAAGCACTGAGCGGTAGGGTGTTATAACGTGCGATGTCCGCCGATACCTCGTGCGATGTCCGCCAATACCTGGGAGAGGAATTGGTCTTGGGCTTGGCGGTGGTACTGCAGGTGTGCCATGGCGTGTCCAAGATAGCGAACTCGGGGGCCCGGACCTTGATGGTGCATGCATTTGACCACATGGTCCTTGTGCTTTGGCGACCACCTGAAGATCTGTGTTTTGTCTGGGTTTGCTTGGGACCCCAATGAGTGGGAGAGTTGTGATACACAATGCAAGACCTGAAGCACCGTCCATCTGTCTGGGACAATGATGGCCACGTCATCCACATACAGCGCAAAGTCAACGGACGGGAATTCCTGCGCAAGCGCAAGCGTCGCATGGAACGCCTCATACACAATACAAAGAGGGAGGGGGAGAGAGGGCATCCCTCCTTGATGCCCCTCCTCAGCAGGTACTAGAAGTCCTAGAAACTATGGTAACATCAATGTGTATGGCTCATGCATTGGCTATCAAACAGTTTCTTCCCCACAAAAATGGGCATCAATACATTCCTCACAATAATGCTCCTAGCACTCACCACAACATGTGATGGGTGGAGCGAATCTAACAACACAAGGCACACACATCTGCCTAATCCTCTCCCTCATGTATCACCAAGTACCAAGCTCAGTGTGTGCGTTTCACAGGACACACACATACAACTTCAAAGTTCTGGTCCCCTATAGACCATGAAACGGCATCCCAACATCTCCACACAACATCACTTACCAACAGAGCGCTAGGTACGTCGTTTTCACTCACAGCCCGGGGACATCCCGGCTAGTCCTGTAGAAAGGGAGGTGGTTGGGGAGTCCTCCCCTATATGTTAAATGCATTTGTGTCACAAAAGAGGATGTTTGTCCTCCACCGGATCTTCGGAAAGCGATGTGAGCCTGGTGCCTACACAACCCCTGCCATCTGGGGGGGGGGGGGGGCTGGCAGCAGCCCGCGTGGGAGAATATATGGCAATATGGCTACATAACCCATGCAAAAGCCTGGAATAGGGCTCCGTATCAAACATGTCCCAAAAAGATGCCCGGCGCGCTGACGCTCCCCCACTTATGGTGTCCGGGGGTGGGGGCTGGGAGAGGGGGATATGTCCAACGGGGCTGTGATAGGCTCGAAACTGAACATTCAGGCAATTGTCGGCAGGGCCAGGTCTGGGGGTTAGCCATAAAACTGCATGTTTTGGGGGGCTCATCCCTTGTTAGGAGACTGAGGGGGGGCGCTGTTTTGATGATTGGGGGGGGGGGGTTCGGCCTAAAGGTGGGGTAGGTTTGCCGGTTGAAACGTGCGGTTTAATGCACATAGGGTGTTTGCGAGTGCATGGCCCAATGCCGTAGATGAAGGATGCTTGACGACGCAATCCCATTTCGTTTCCTCGCTGTATGGAAGTACAGGGGGATGGGACTGGGTTTAAGTCAATCTCAGCCAAAATGCATGCAATATTTGGTCCAGACTTGTCAGTGTCTTGCTCCTACCCCCTCTCTAATTTAAAGCTGACGATTGATGATGGGGGGCACATGGGGGGGGGGGGGGGTTGGGGGGGACGTCCATTCACGCGGCATGCACTCCATTGCCGGCCGGCAGGCTTCACATTCAGTCATTCCCAGACCGGAAGTTTGAGGGTGCTCTCCACCGCGAATGACATGGGACTTGTGACACAGGGAGGCGAGGGAGGGCGGGGGAGCAAAGCCCTCCTTGCCGAAGGGACAGCAACTCCGGCCACCGTCAGCCACATGCTGCTCCGCAAGGTTGAAACGGGACTGGTTGCGTGGTTCGGCAAGGGGAGAAAAGGGCAGGGAAGGGGGCAGGCTCTGGCAGCCGGCATGCATCACTTGCATGATAGAGCTTGAGCCAACGACAAGATGGTGTGCATCACTTGCACATCATTTTGTACCACGGAAGGTGACGAGGACGCAAGGCATGAATGACATCATTGCCACAGATGGGGCCAAAGGGAGGGCCTTCTGAAGGTTGCACGGATGCCCTCCAACTTGGATGCAAGCATCCAAATGCAACAGGTCATTTTCTTCAACTGCCGCAATCCTCTCCTGACCTCATAGCCGAGGCTTGTACTGGCGCCAGTGAAACAAAACAAACAGGTCGAAAAGCATGAATAATATATTTATAATTGAGGAAAATATGTTACAGACAATGCTGGCTGGACCAATGGACGGTCCTACTTCAGCACACTGCCAAAATCACACAAGGCCAGCTAAAAGAAGCCCCCGTCAGAGGTGGACGCACACTGCGTCACCACTTACAGTGCATGAACTAAAGTTCTACTAAAGCTCTACCGAGACAATAAGAACCAAAGCATCACAAACATCCATGAGACAGCAACTCCATTACCACAGCATGTAAAACAGTCACACCCTGACGTGTAGCAACAGGCACAGCCAGCCTCTTGGTCAGCCTGGTCATTCAAAGCTCACCAGTGAGGCAGGTGGGGAGGGTGAAACCTACTTATTTGAGAATAAACAGGATGGAATGAAACACAGAAACAGGCACAGAATCAAAAGCAAATGGCAGGTGGTGGGGTGGGTGAACGGTGCATGAGGACGTGGTTGACAGGTTTGACAGGGTGTTGTGGTCCAAAACAAAGCCTCACGCTTACTATTGCCTTGGAGTACAGGGAAGCGTTCTGCAAGCTCAGACTGCTTCAGACGAGTTGCAGAAGCAGAAGGGGAAGTGAGCATACTGGACGGTCTGTGGGGTTGCGTTGGATAGGGCTATGTCCAGCACCAGTACTCATGCCACCCAGAGCGCCGCTGTAAACACACAACCATGTCCATGCATGGTCCTGACGGGGTGCACAGGGGGCTACACAATGCTGTCAGGAGAGTGTGTGCGCTCACCTACAAAAGTAGATCGCACGTCCCGTTGCATCCCACAGGCCCCGCTAAGATGTCTCGTGACATTCCACACCCGCCGAAGCCGCATGGGCAGTGCACGATCCAAAACAATGCTAGAGGTCGGGGACAAGCCACCAGACCACTGCAGTAATTTGCGCATGGAGACCCAGGAGGCTGCTGACATCACCCTCTTTGCCAGTCCAGGAACGCCTGCGGCCACGGACATCTTTAATCGATGCGGAACCTCCGCAGGGCGGGGTGACGCGCTGGGTAGCACAAGGGGCTTGCAGTCCAGCCACTTCAAAGCTTTGAATTTCGGGATTTGCTTCAAGCGTCTTTGCGCTGGCAACCAGCCATGTCTCTTTGGTTAGGCTCTGTTGATGGAGGCCCTTGGGACTTGGCTCCATGACAGGCCTCCTGAACAAGAGCTTCAGGAGGGGGCTCCAGCACCAGCAAAACATGCATAGCAGCATTGGTATGGCATCCCAATGCCCTGTTGCTGTTCACTAGACTGTCTGCCCAGAGAAGGCGGCCTTCTGTCAGGAGGACGGATGGGGTGCGCATGGGGCCTGGTGTCCATCAGAGCCCAGGCAATTGCATATTCCGAGATACGGTGTGGTGTGTCTTGGGCCCATCACACTTGTCAGGGGAGTCAATGGGATTGGCGAATGAGACCACCAGCCAGGTGCTGCATGGGCTCAGTCAGGTGACCATAGGCCAACAGTCCATGCTCAATCAATAGGGATGAGCTAACTAGTGATGCCAGGTCCCATGCACCCAGCTTATCCTTATACTTGCCCTGCGCAGCTTTTGAGGAGCTTGTCCCGACACAAAGACACCAGTATCCCCTGGAAAAACCTTCTGGGCAGAGATGCAAACCCTTCCAAATTGTTGGGTCCCCATGAATGTGCCACACTTGGGTTAGTGCTCCGCATGCAGTGTCATCTAAGCCCTCTACCTGTTCACAGTTCACACTCCGTTTTCTGCACTCTATTACCCAATGTGTGACTCAGTGCATGGCAGTCCTTGTCTGGTCTCCGCGGACAGCTATTGCCCATTCGTAACCAAAACACTGGGAAGCATTTTCGGCCCACAGATGCTGTCAAAATACACCCCGCTCTCCATTTCGGTGGCAAGCTAGTGCGTGCTGAGACCGTCCCAAATCAACAAACACGGCACCTGAACACTCGTCATTCTGCATCTCGCCAGGACTGATGGGGAACTCTTGGCATACCCCACGGCATTGCACCAGCATTATCTTCTGGTCGCACAACCGGAGGCCCCGTTCAAAGCGAAGGGGCAGTCGGTCAAGAAGGCTCCATCCGAATTCTTCTCTCCACTCCCTCCCTGATACTCTGGACAGTCAGCAGAGCCACAGACGAGTGCTTCAGGGAAGCTGAGTGGCAGGGCAGCCCGAGAGCTGCTTCTCTGGGGCAACACATAGAGCAATATACTCCTACAAGCAGGCATGTAGGGACGGACCGTACACTGGAGTTTCAGTGGGGGAAACACCAAGTCAGGCCTATCAATCTAGATCACTTTTTCTTGTGGCTGTCAGCGTGAGAAACAGCATCACACATCTACACCAGAGCGTTAGAAAAATAAGCCATGGACAGAGAGACGCGCCTGTATGTCCACCCTCTATCCTCGCACAGAGGTAGGACGAAGCCCCAGGCTCCGAAGCTCGGGCTGTCTGTTCGGAGCGACTTGAGCAGGGTCCATCCCAAACGGGACTGTGAAGAAAGCGGGCTTGCTGGTCGGAATGCTATAGGGAGGTGTGTCTGTGTATTGGATGTTATGATGCGTTGCAAGTGTGTGTCGCCACAAGCCGAACCGAAGCATATGGATGTGCACGCCAAAGTTGCAGTTTCGAAGGCGAAGGGCACACTGTGACCAAGTGCGAGATACGCTGGTTTGCTTGTGGAATGGAGGCTGGTGCGGCAGGGGGCGCATGTAACAAGTGGGTAGTGTGGAGATAGGGAGGGGGGGCCACTGCACACGTTGTATGCAAGGCAGACTTTTCGGCGTGAACCTCTTGACCGTGATGGCACAAAGCCTTACAGGTGCGAGGTTCAAAAGAGAACCAAGGCAGACGGGTCACATAACACGGCACCGAACGTTGCCTGCGGGTTATGTACGTACCTGGCTGGGCTGTGTTGGGTCAGGTCTACCAATCTAGACTACTGGGCGAAAGGTCAGGCAACCCAAGAGGGGTCGGGGGTAGAATGGGAATCGCCTTCTCGATGGGTTCAGAGAAGAATTGCCAGCTTTCCTCCCGGTTATCGAAACTCCACAGGATGAGATCCACGCTCTTCAATTGCCGCACGTTTTTCAATGCGGCAAGGTCGTGCAACCCCCGCACGCCCAAATTCTTCCGTGGCAGCTGCAAGCCCAGCCTGTCGAGCTTTGGAGCCTCTTTTAGCGTCGCTAGAGCCTGGGCACCAGCCATGCCCACGTCATTGCTCTCAAAATACCAGACAGACACGAGAGACAGGCTGAGAACCCTGAGAGACGGCATGTCCTTCAGCGCAGCGAGGGCCTGGGCACCTTCATCCCCGACGGAGTTCCACCAAAGGTCTAGCGACAGTGTGCTCAGCGTGGGCGACTCCTTCAGTGCCGCAAGTGCCAATGCCCCGGCATCCCCAACGTTGTTGCCCAGGAGGTTCAGCTTGAGGTCTTTCAGGCAGCGGGCCGCCTTCAATTGAGCAAGGGCCTTTGCTCCTTCCGGCCCCACGCTGTTCCCGGCGAGGCAGAGATCGAGACTCCTCAACGAAGGCGCATCCCTCAAAGTGGCAAGCACTTGGGCCTTGAAGAAGAAATGAAGTGGGTACTGTGGCCACAAATTCGCAGAAGTTACAAAGGCTGAAGTATGACACAACAAGGGTTTACAGGCGCACACAGGTGTATGCTGTACTGGGGCACGATGAACAGGATCTGCGCAAAAGATTACATGAAACGACTTCTTTCCAAAGGATCTGATGGGTCTTTCAGGATGGCTGCGGTTCTTGGCCTCTCCTTGGGGGTCGTGTTGCAACACAAGGAGGCCATTCATCCAGCGTGCTTACACGATGCGGGCGAAGTCGCAGAGTGGGATTTCGCAGCACTACAGTTCCCTTTTCACGGGCAGATGCTCATGGAACCGATTTCGAGACTTGATATCAACACAACCCGGGGGTTCATCCAAGGGGGCAACCTGCGATGGTCGGACTTGATCTAGTGGACCAAGCGCTCGGAGAAGCATCAAGACACTCGCCTTACCGCACTCGCCTCTCCCGCAACGTGGCCGAGAATATCTGGGACAAATTATGAAATCTACTTTGGACAGGTGTGCACTGAATAGTTCCAGGGGCGTGTGTCTTCTGTGGCTTTGGTCCAAGGGATGCCTGCCACAACCTCTTCCAGTGCTTAAAGTTGGAGTCATGAGTGCCGCACGTACATTGGTGCGCACAGGAGCCAACCAGGTGCAAGAATTATTTACTTACTACAGCAGAAATGGGGGCCCGCATGCAGGCCAACAAGGCGCTCCGCATATGCACGTCCTGGTATGCATATGTAGCAAAGGGGGTCTCAAAGTCTGCAGGTCTAATGGATTGCTGGGGTACAGCGCCACAAATGTGTGGAAGTCAGGAGGGCAGTTTCCCGAGGATGCCCACTACGTGCACGATCCAATAGGGGTGGCAGGGAATCAAGCCTGATAAAATGCCTACCCTTTGCCTCGCACACATACTGTTTTGCCCGATTTCTGGGGTAGTTTGGTAAACAAATACAATTCTGCCACAGCAATGGAGCGCTCCAAGTTTCGCTGGCAGGTCCCCAAGTGCTGCCCATGCACACTGCCCAAGTGGAGACCATGCACACAACCCAAAACCCCTTAAGACCTTTGGTTCTTCATTGCAGTCATACCCTACAAGCTCTGAACATGCACTTGGAAGGGACCCATGTTGACCGTAGGGCAAACCACGGGATACATACTCACCGACGGACGCACAGACATACAGACAGACAGCAGTTGAGCAACATGATTACATACCCCTGTAGCATCCAAGCCCTTGCAACGAAGGACGAGGGTATGGATGGCAGAGTCCGTCCGCAATGGGGCAATCACCTCCTCGACATTTTGCCCACTCAGATGGACCGTCAGGTGTCTCCGGGCCAAGTAAACCCACAGCCTGCGGCACGTGTAGCTAATCAAGGCACACTGCAGGAAGTCGGAGATCTCCTGCCACATCTCCACTGGCAAGTGGAGGGCAATTGGCAGGTCGGCGAAACTGCGCACAGGCCTGCGTGCTCCACGTCGTGTGCTTGCAGCATGAGCAGTGGCCAAAGCCATATTACCTCTGCAGAGGAAGCCAGAGGCAGAGATGTCGCAGTTCTTAGTGATTTGCAGACGTCACCAGACAGCAACAACCAAGCTGATCATGTGATCCCATTCAGGGATCATGTCATCCAGCGCAAGATACCTTGCCACTCTGTTGACTTCCTGGCCACATGTGCTTCAATGGGGGAGGGGGGGGAACTAACTCTCAGTGCCCAGGCCACGGGGGGGGGGGCGGCGACTACAACCGGTCCTGATGCGACACCCCCCCCAGCTATCTGTCAAAACTTGGGGGGGGGGGGGGGGGGGGGGCTAGGGGGGCAGTTGGGGGGGGGGTTGGCTGGAGGGTGGGGGAGGGGGTTCAGCCGCAGGGGGGGGGGGGGTTCCCAAGGTGTGGGGGGCTGCACGCAACCCACTACTACCACATGCACTGGAGAGCTCCGAATGCAGGATCTTCACTTCACAGTCAACAACATTTGTATAGCACCTCGTCTTGCTAATCTGGCACTCAAAAAAACATGCATGGTTTGATGAAAGGGAAGCATGCACCAAAAAAATTCCGCGCCGTTGGCACCACAGCCCCCCGGACGACTATCTCTCAAAAAGACTCAATCATGATTCCACTGCAACAGTTTGAATGTCTTTGAGATGCTATGTACAGGCGGCATATGTCTATGAACAGGGGAGTGATTTCATAGTTATATGGACCTGAGGCCAAAAAACATGTCAAGGAAATTCAGTTGCAGGCGTCATGGGGAAAAGCGACAGCCCTACAATCTACTCACTGTCTTCATGCTCGACTACTGTCCTGCTCAGTTCCTGTTGGTATACACCGGCACTCATTCGGCCATACAATCGCTGAGTCCTAGACTATGGTGTGTGTGTGTGGTGTGTGTGCTCAAAACAATAAGGCGTTGCGCTAGCAATAGACGACATAGTATAGCTGAACAAGAGTATAGGCCGCAGGCCCAGCCTCTGTGTTGCTGTAGTAGTGTCAGAAGAACCTGTATTGTTTGCCTGCAAGGTCCGTATGTATTGTCCACACCTGTAACAGCGCGCTCCGCCACCGGCTCGGCCAGCCGACGGATGGCGCATCTCCTCGTTGTATTCTTCCTCGGCCTCAGCAGGAGTCGAACCGGCGACTCCAGGGTGGCCATTGGTAGCTGTACCACTACACTGAGGAGGCCAAAAGTACCTTCTCAGTGCCGTGGTGTTTTGTGGTGTGATGTGATGCATGTGGGAAAAAATATGACGACGAGACACACCACCCATCCACCGGCGGTACCGATGGTGGAGCGGGATGTTGAAGGGGGCAGTGGCGGGGACCTCGCCAACGGGCCCCCGGCCGGGCGGGGGAACCAGGGATCGAACTCCCGACGACGACGATGCCGGTCCACGGCGCATACTACTAGACCGTCCATGTCCTTACATGCATATGGTGAAAAACCGTATACCTATTCTGTCAAACTGGATCTGTTGGCGTGTATCTATCTCTCAAAACCCGGGGGGGGGGGGGGGGGGGGGGCTGGGGGGTGTCCCGGGGCCCAGGCCACAAGAGCTGTGTTGTTTGCAAGTTTCAAGGCCAACCTGCCCTGTGCCCCTGGGGACGTTTGTGCACAGCACACACGCGCGCACACAGTGCGTATTTTATAGGGAGAAATTGGGGAATTTTAGGGCAACTAGCAATATTTTGGCCTATACAAACCATACTACACCCCCACAACCCCATGTTTCACCCCAGCCCCATGCCGCTGCAAATCCAAGCAGCTTCCATCAATGGATCCAAGATATGTCTTGGTGACAAAATGGTGAACCACTCCTGCAGTATACGAGACATTGATGCCTTTGACAGAGTCATTGGCGCAGATTTTGTGTGCAAACACCCTCAGGTGCGGTTGTTGTCCATGCAAAAACCCTATGCCTTGACTTGCAACTTTGGCAATGGTCTCTACTCTGTACCCTTGGAGCTGTGAGGATCAAAAGAGTAGGGCTACCTACCTTGAGTATGGTCCTGTACAAACTTTGTATACAGTGTGCGCACAACGCGCAATATGCTACCCATGTGGTGAGTTACAAACGGCGAAGGGATGTGGCAAGCGGTGGAGGAGACCCGGGGGGCGCCGTCATGGATTATCGTGTGTCACACACCCTTCTGGCGGGATGCTCCGGTGCCGCTGCAGAATGGCACACGACTACTACTCAGGTTTACGGGGCCCCGCACAACCCGCACACCCACCATCCTGCACCATCCTGGGCTCCAGAGGACACGGGAACCGTGCGTGGGGATGCGGGTCGAAATGCCGGCAACGCGATACATGTCACGTAGGATGAACACTAGCGGTGCCAACGGGTGATAGGCGTCCGGTGGGTCGGGCATGTTCGGGAGGTATGTGTTCGCCCCATAGCCGGTATGTATTTTGCCACCCTCGGGAAGAGCAATCAATGCCGTGAGTGCATCCTTTTTGGATTGAAACGGGTTACCCGGCAGGATTGTGCATAAAGTCTGATGTCCGAAGTCTGATGTGGCATGTTGTGTTTGCAGTGTATACAACAAGATGTGTGATATCTCTGATGTAGGTATGATGCTTGGAGGAAGGGGGGGGGGGGTTGGTGTCAAAATGGGTGCGCAAAAAGTTGATGCCCCCCCATCCAAGAAAAAAATATATAAAATCAAGGGGTTGGGAAAGATCAAGCCAATATGGAAAAGTTGGAAAAAAACTAATCCGGAAAAAGGCCCCATAGGTCCCCATACGTCCCCATAGGTCCTTGTATGTCCCCAAAGGTCCCCAAAACTCCCCATAGGTCCCCGGAGGTCCACAAGGGTCCCCATAGGGCCCCAAAGGTCTCCATAGGTCCCCATGGGCACACATAGGGTTCCCATACCTCCCCACAGCCCCCCTAGGTCCCCAAAAAACTTTATAGGTCACCAAAGGATCCCATAGGTCCCCTTATGCCGCCTTGGGTCCCCATGGGTTCCCATGGGCCTCCACAGGTCCCCATGGGTCCCCACAGGCCCCCATGGGTCCCCACAGGCCCTCATAGGTCCCCATAGGCCCCCATAGGTGCCAATGGGTCCCCAAAGGTCCCCATAGGTCCCAATAGGTCCCCAAAGGTCCCCATAGGTGCCAATGGTTCCCCAAAGGTCCCCATGGGTGCCCATAGGTGCCCATAGGTTTGCCAAGGAGGGAAGGAACGCACTGCACAAGACAATATAGGCATGTAACTCCGACTGGGTGTGCCAGACACCAAACAGTGCCAGAAGGGGCAGCATTGCCCATAGTGTCACAACACGGCCCGAAGGCGATAATTGCGGGAATCTCTCCCCTGACCAAGGGGAGATAGCACTAGACCGGCAGACAAATCCCTACCCCCCCCCGTGGGGGGGGGGGGGGGGCAGACAAACAAAGGCGGCAACTGTTCACAGGCCTCGGCTAAGACAGTGCCATCCTTGCCCCTCCGTGGGTGGGGGGGTGGGCAGCTAGACTACGACACAATCCTGCCTGCCTAGGTAGGGGTGGGGGGGTCTTTTCTGCCGGCGCGCTCTCCGGAACTCCCGGGACCCAACCACCCTCTGAGCTCATGGGAGTGACACAACCAGCCATAGGCACACACCACACCAGCACTCGCGACCGTTCCCCCCCCCTATCCCAGCACAAATACCCGCGGGTGGCTGGGTAGGCAGACAGAAAACTGCCTGAAAAACGGGCAGCAACCGTCCGCTGAACACAACGGAAAGAGTGGGGGGGCACTCGCGTGCATGGTCTCCGGAACCCCCGGGACCTGCCCAGCCCAAGCTCGTGGGAGCAACACAACCAGCCACTGGCACACACCATGCGGGCGCTCATCCAACCCCCCCCCTCCCCCCCCCGTCCCATCAGTCCCCCCCGCGGGTGGGCGGGTGGGCGGACAGAAAGCTGCCTGTTAAAGAGAAGGCAAACAATTGTTTGAGTACAAACAAGGGTTTGCCAAGGAGGGAAGGAACGCACTGCACAAGACAACATAGGCATGTAACAGGTGTATTTATCTCTCGTACAACCCAGCACATGCCACTAGAGCTAATTGGTGCGTGCCACTGTGCAAAGCCTAGCGCCACGCACCAAAAAGATATGTACTAAGCAAAAAAAGCACAAACCCCCCCAAAACCCCGCACCCTCACCCACCCACAGCCCCCAGCGACAAAGGCATGCCCCAAACCTCCTGGGCACCAAATCTCGGGCATCAAGCACCCAACGGAACCCATCACAGCCCATAGGGCATCCAGTAGCTCGGCCTCAGCAACTTCTGCAGCTCGGCAGGGTTAGAACCCAAACCCTGGGGTTCGAAACCGTAGTCTTCAGGAAGCTCACCCTTCAGTTATGTAGGCACAGCTTCCTTGATTGGGCCCAACCAGGTCTTACGGTCCTCACTGCACCAGGAAGAATTGGCGCCAACCGACGCCAACATGGCAAAGTTGTTCAAGTTGCCCCGGCCGAAGATGCTGTTGGCTACTGGGTCGGCAATGCGGGTTGCCCAATTCCCATCTCCCATCAGGGCCTTGGCCCATCACGATGGCCTGCTCGTATTAGTCGGACAAGGAGAACATAGCGGACAGTTCCAAGTATGGCGCAACGGGCGTGCAAAAGCCCGACCTCGCAGTACTTCTCGAACTACGACGTCCACCTTGACTGCCGTGCGCGGTCAATGTACAGCTGCACGAAGCACGTCACCAGCGGCTCGGACATCTGCTCCAAGGGGCGCTGGTTGTTGTGGAACATCTCGGAGAGGGTGTCGGCCGCCAGTCGGCGGAACCACAGCTGCGACTGCATGAAGGGGATGAACTCCGCGAGGCACAGGGCGAAGGAGGGGCTGCTGTACACCATCTGCGTGGGGTACGCCATTGCGCACATCCTCCGGAGCTCGGCGTTCGCGGGCTGCTCCAACTCACAAACGCTGTACAGGGCCGCGGCGCTGGTGCACTCCTTGAACGGGATAGAGACCATCTTGATGACGATGTACTGGACCCACGTCTCGAGCAGCACCTGCTGGTGGCGGAGGATGGGCACGCCCAGGCGCGTTCGCGGTTCTAGGTCGTGGCTCTAGGTGCAAAACACGATGAGCTTTGTCAAGGCACGCTGGCCGCTGAGGATGAGCTTCGTGGAGCCAGGGCCAGCCATCATGACGTCCACGAAGCTAGACATGCCCTCGATGGCGTCTGGAACGAAGTGCACCTCCTCCAGATCCGCGGCGGAGGGCACATGGATGGAGAACACGTCGTCATCGTCCAAACGCTTCAACAGCCACAACGGGAAAGTGACACTGTTGTTGGCACTGTCAAGTCGCCCGGGTCGGTCTAGGGCCATGTCGGTGGGAGGGGGCCATGAGGCAACGGATACTGGGCTCGCATACGCCCCCGTGTCACATGGTGGGGGGGGAGGGATACCCCCCCTTCTCCCAAAAAATACAGACAGAACACTGCCTATTAAAGAGAAGGCAAACAATTGTTTGAGTACAGAAAAAGGTTCCCATAGGTCCCCACAGGTCCCCATAGGCCCCAATGGGTCCACATAGGTCCCCATAGGTCCACGTAGGTCCCCATAGGTTCCCAGAGGTCTCCAAAGGACCCTATAGGTCCCCATGGGTCCCCATAGGTCCCATTGATCCCCACAGGTCCCCATTGGTCCCCATAAGTCCCTAGAGGGCCCCATAGGACCCCATAGGTCCCCATAGGCCCCTAGAGGTCCCCATAGGTGCCAGTGTGTCCCCATAGGCCCCCATAGGCCCCCAAAAGGTCCCCATAGGCCCCCAAAGGGCCCCATAGGTGCCAATAGGTCCCCAAAGGTGTCAATAGGTCCCCATAGGTCCCCATAGGCCCCCATAGGTCCCCATAGGTCCCCATAGGTGCCAATGGTTCCCCAAAGATCCCCATAGGTGCCAATAGGTCCCCATACGCCCCCATAGACCCCCATAGGCCCCCAAAAGGTCCCCATAGGCCCCCAAAGGGCCCCATAGGTGCCAATAGGTCCCCAAAGGTGTCAATAGGTCCCCATAGGTCCCCATAGGCCCCCATAGGTCCCCATAGGTCCCCATAGGTGCCAATGGTTCCCCAAAGATCCCCATAGGTGCCAACAGGTCCCCATACGCCCCCATAGGCCCCCATAGGTCCCCATACGTCCCCAAAGGGCCCGATAGGTTCCCATAGGTGCCCGTAGGTCCCCATAGGTGCCCATAGGTGCCCATAGGTCCCCATGGTCCCGCACAGGTGCCCAGAGGTTCCCATACGTGCCCATAGGTGTCAATAGGTCCCCATAGGTCCATGTAGGTCCCCATAGGTCCCCATAGGTTCCCAGAGGTCTCCAAAGGACCCTATAGGGACCCATAGGTCCCCACAAGCCCCCATAGGTCCCCATAGGTCCCCACAGGCCCCCTTAGGTCCCCATAGGTCCCCATAGGCCCCCATAGGTCCCCACAAGTCCCCAAAGGTCCCTAGAGGGCCCCAAAGGACCCCATAAGTCCCCACAGGTCCCCAAAGGTCTCCAAAGGTCCCCGGAAGGTCCCCATAGGCCCCCAAAGGCCCAATAGGTCCCCATAGGTGCCCATAGTTCCCAATAGGCCCCCATAGGTCCCAATAGGTCCCTAAAAAGCCCCATAGGTGCCAATGATTCCCCAAAGATCCCCATAGGTGCCAATAGGTCCCCATATGCCCCCATAGGTGCCCATAGGTGCCGGCCCATAGGCCCCCAAAGGTGCCCATAGGTGCCGGCCCATAGGCCCCCAAAGGTGCCCATAGGTTCCCATAGGTCCCCATAGGTATCAATACGTCCCCATAGGCCCAAATAGGTCCCCATAGGTTCCCACTGGTCTCCAAAGGACCCTATAGGTCCCCATAGGCCCCCATAGGTACAAAATCCCGAATATGTACCCGAAAATACCAATGGAACAAGACCAATGGTGCCATCATGAGGGTACTACAATGACACGAAAGGGTGCAAAATGGGGGAAACATGTGGCATGGGCTCTATAGAGCCCGCACAACCAAAAAGGCATAACACACACCCCAGAAATATTTTTTCTCAGAAAGCTGGGTTTTGCAGAGGCGAGTCAATCTGAAATCCCTAACACGCGCCTCAAGATACCAATGGCACAAGACCAATGGTACCATCATGACGGTACGTGAATGACACCAAAGGGGCGAAATTGGAAACACGTGAGGTCTGGGCTCTGCAGAGCCCAGACACCCATGGAACCATAATACACACCCTAAAATTATTGTTCCGGGAGAGCTGGGCTCTGCAGAGCCCAGCCAATCTAGAATCGTTAATATGCGCCTAAATTTTGAAAGTTGGAGCGGTCCACGAACGAGTGGATGGGGCGCCGCTGCCCTAAGGGGCGGATCTTTGTTTGTCAGTTGTGGGTGGGTGGGGGGTGGTCCACGAACGAGTGGATGTGGTGCTGCACACAAGCCTGTCTCTATCTGTGCGTGGGGAAGCGGTCCACGAGAGTGCAGATGGGGTGTGTTGCCCCCGGACAACATGCAAACCGCAACACCCCCCACAAGGGTAAGGTGTAACACCAAAGCTCGGCCACCACCCAACTGTTTGCATTTTGGAGGGATGGTGGGTGGTGAAGACGCCCTCTAGGGATTGGTTTTGGGCACTGTGGGGGTCCAATACCACGGGGGCCACCGGGCCTGGGCCATATGCCGGCTCCCTCCCACACTTGTGCCACATTCAGGTTGCGTTGGCGGCGGTTGGTGGTTGGCAGCGGTTGATAGTTCGCGGTTGGTGGTCCCTTGGGGCACTCCTGAAGGGTGGTCCTTCAGCAAGGGAAAAAAAAAAAAAAGAAACGGTATAACCCCCCCCCCCCCCGCGCGCGCGCGCGATTCGTTAACGTTAACGAATGGTGAGCCCGTTGTTCAGCACATTGAACTGTTGATACAACTGGGGGCGCTAACACAAAAAGGCGTTGACATATCGCGGGGGGGCAACCACCCCCCCAATTCGGCGAAGAAATCCCAACAATTCGGCAGGACAATTCGGCGGGCCTATTTTTCGGCGAACTGCTTCCCAGTCACCAGGATTATGACCCTGGCCCCCCAAACACACTGTCCCTTTGGTTGCTGTGTTGTCAGAGACATGTGGAAACCCTTGTAAGCTGAAAAGTTTTTTGCATCGTGCAGGAGGTATAAGACGAAAAATGATGATGGCAGAGCGAAAATGAGTGGTTAACTGGTTACAATGCTGGGCCATAGGAAGCTGAAATTTTGGGTACCCAGGTTCAAACCCCTTTGAGGGTACTTTTGTGACCTGGACCCAGAGTGAAAGACAGGTTTTTGCAAGTGTCCGGGGGGTAACTTGGGGTAACTTGGTCCCACCGTTTCAGTTTGTGGCGCTTTTTTTTGCATGTGCACGGGACGACTGTGCACTTTCTGAATATCCAAAAAGCGCCGATTGCTTCAACGACATTTTGGAAAAACGGCACCGTTTTTGGGCGCGGTCACCCAGAAAAATGGCAAAACCTGCCCACAGTCAAATAGGGGGTTTTGGAGGTGTCCGGGGGCTAACTTGGTCCCACCGTTTCAGTTTGTGGCGCTTTTTTTTGCATGTGCACGGGAAGATTGTGCACTTTCTGAATATCCAAAAAGCGCCGATTGCTTCAACGACATTTTGGAAAAACGGCACCGTTTCTGGGCGGGGTCACCCAGAAAAATGGCAAAACCTGCCCACAGTCAAATAGGGGGTTTTGGAGGTGTCGGGGGGGGAACTTGGTCCCGGCGTTTCAGTTTGTGGCGCTTTTTTTGCATGTGCACGGGAAGACTGTGCACTTCCTGAATATCCAAGAGGTGTGAATTGGTATAACGACATTTTTGAAATCTGGGCCCGTTTCTGGCCGGGGTCACCCAGAAAAATCACAAAAAAATGAACAACAACAAGAGCACACTCCTTTGGCACTGCACCCGACCCGCAAATGCAGAGAGAGAACAAAGGCACACAGAAACAAATGCACAGAGATTTCTCAAGCAATGAAAGTCCGCAGTGGGAATGACTGCAATCGCAGTCTCAGAGTCCGGAATCCACTGATTGGGGGCCTGTTGATGAGCTGCCCGAAGAACGGCGGCTGAAGAACGCACTGGGCCGTGCAGAGCGAACACAAAATTCGCAAACTGCCCCCTCACCGGCATCAGGATACTTGTCCCGAAGCAAAGCTTGATCAGCGGAGGACAACGAATCCCAGCGTCCTTTTGTGGACAGTAAAAACACTGCATGGTGCCAATCTGAACAACCAATGTAAAAAGAAAAGGTATTATGCAGTGTCCCAAAGTAAGGGATGCCTCCAACTCAGGTGACCCAGAACCCATAAACCCCAACAGGTCGGCAAAACGAGGCGGCAAAGTCCCAGAAACCTAGTGATTCGGCAAAACAAATCGGCGAAATTCAGAAACCGAACAATTCGGCAGACCAATTCGGCAAATTCGGCCAAATTCGGCCGCCGAATTGGGGGGGGGGGGGGGTTGGCATTGCTTCAAAGGCCAAGCTGAGGACAATTTGCAGTGGCGGGGCGGTTTGCGCCGCGCCCCACACAGCACCAACAATAGGCTGTTACCACGTAGTACAATCAGCGGCAGAACAAAAAATTAAGACTGAATATCTTTGGCGCACACACATCATGAACAATTCAGCAGACCAATTCGGCAAATTCGGCCAAATTCGGCCGCCGGGGGGGGGGGGGGTTGGGGGGGGTACTTAAGGACCCATCTGCACGTGAGCAGGCTCACATGACCGAGCATGCCCCCCCAAATGGGTCACCCTCCAGATCAAGATTGCTAGGAAGCAACACTTTGGCCAGCCCTGAATCCTTCTTCATGGCCTCCGTCAACTCCTCGAGTGTCAGCTTTCCATCCTGGTTGGCGTCAATTTGGTCGAACGCCTCCTGCAAATCCTCAGGTTCTGGCAATTCGAAAGACTTCATTATTTCTTGCATCACGTCCTTGGCCTGAAAGAGGGGAGAGATTTGTGAATGGTTCTGCACGGCTGGAGAGAGCCGTTGAGGCCTGTGAAGGGTTGGAGGGTAGACTGTGTCTGTGCAGGTTGATTTTGGTGGTAGGGTTTTGGGGGCGCTGTGCAGGTTTGTGTTAGGTTGCGCAGGGTTATTGTGGGGGTGCTGTTCAGGGCTGCTGAGTATTGGAGAGGGCAGCTGAGGAGCATTGAAGGTTGGGAATGTGGTGGAGGCTTTTGAAGGGCTGTAGTGCACTGTGCGGGTTGTGGCCAGTCCACGTTCATAAGGGAGAGGGGGAGGGTCCGGCCCTGTTGCACCCACCCACAAAGAAAAGAATTTGGTACCCACCCAACCCCCCCCCCCTTATAAACATTTGGGGTGGGGGGCCTCAGGAAAAAAAAAGAACTAGGTGCTCTCCCGGGGCTCCCCAGCCCCCCTCCTCAAAGTGATGCTACTATCCTTGCGAAAGATGGTACCGCCTGTTTTTTTTTGGGGGGGGGGGGGGGTTGGCTTTGTGATTTTTGTTTAAGTGACTCCCACCTTACCTCCCAGCCAGGCACAGCACTCAAATTCATCAATTGCACAAAGCAGGGCCAGGGTCAGCATGGCACGGCCCCTTCCATGCAATACCCCCCTCAGCCCCCCCCCCCCCCCCCCGGGGCCCTCAGCCTCCGGTGGCAGCCCTCCCGATGGGAACCAGATGTTCTGCGTTTTAAGTAAACGGCCCATGTCTGAGCATGCATTTCAGTGCTGTTTATAAATTCGAACACCCTGGAAGGATGGTCGGCAAGGTTCAGTTTCGATGGGACGTAGCTAACGTTGTGTTGGCGTCCCCAACACAACGTGTGCGCCACTCTTCACAAAGCTCGCCCCCTCCACGGGTTACCGACAGCCCAAGTCATCCTGATTATTGACCAGATCGCGGCCATGTTATTTGCCGCCAGGTGTATAGCAGGCAGTTTCATGTGCGCTGCCAGCTTAACCGCGTTTGAAATGGCCATGAGTTCAGCAATTTGCTGTGAGTTCACCCACTGGGGGAGGATCTCCCACATCGCTGCAACAAAGCCGAATGGTGATTTTGCTACATCAACATACCATGTATACCGCTGATCCACGCACTTGGGCGCCCTCCACTAGGCCACGTTGCCAGCAATTGCTTCGCACACCGAGCGCAAGACTTTGGGGGGGGGGGGGGGGTGAAGGGGGCACACGGGGGGGGGGGGGGGCAGATGGACCAGACCATTGGCCCCTAGAGGAATGGTAATGTCCGCCTGCCTGGGGCCGGCACACCATATGGTTTTTCCGATAACCTTGCGCAACCTCTTTTCAGCGTAGGAGCAGCATGTGAGTTTCAGCCAGCCCTTTAGTGTCTGTGCCAGGTAGGTGTGTGTCTATTGCATGGAAAAATTGTCACCATCGATCTTTTTTCCGGGCCAAAGGATGCACGTGTCGGGTTCGAGGACAATTTTGGTGATACCACCCACCCGCCCTGCACCACATCATTGGCCACGGCGACAGTGTCGTTTTGTAGCACCATTGGGGACACTGAAGCCAATAAAACATCATCAAGATATTGGATCATGGAGGGAGAGATAGCAGGCAAGTGATAGCTATAATTGGGCTGAAAGCCCACCCAAAGGGTAGGGAGGGTACATAATATGACTTTCCATTCACCCTGAAACGGATGGAGTTCCGGTATTCGTCCGGGACCTTACAAGCCCAGTACATATTAGATATTTCAAGCTTCGTAAAGAATAGTTTTAGATTCATAGTCTCATACACAGAAAACAAGTGTCCCAGCTAGGATAGGGAGGGGAGCTTGAAAGGGATAGGCTTAATCAGGGCGGAATTTAGTGCCCAAAGGTCGGCAATTAGTGCCCCCTTAATGGCACTCTTACTCTTAGCAAAAGCCCGGAAAGTTGAAGGCCCTCCCTGCAGGTCGCGGATCAGAAGCCCATCCTCGCACATGCGTTGGGCCAGTGCCTCCAACCCCTCATCTTTTGTCTCTCCTTGGTCGAGCAGGTTAGCCAACAGCCAACCCAGGATGGTTGGGGCGGATTTTCTCCGAATATCAGGGGGTATAGGCACTTTCCCTGCTGTTCCAAGGCCCTTCGCACCAAAAGAGGGGTCAAGGTTTCCAGCAGGGCGGGGGGTACCATCGTATGGGTCCTAGTCCTCCTCATCAAGGTCCCCCACAACCAGGACCTTTAGAATGGCGATTATATCATGGATCACCCGGCGTACCTCCCTCACTGGGCCCCATGGTCTGTTGATCGCCAGCAGTGCCCAGTCCCGCAACAACCCAGCAATCGTCCCCCCCTCCCCCGGAAGCCACTGCTCGGGGCTGTTTTCTTTATTTGTTTCTGCAATTGCTTCGCTTCCTTCCCCAGCCACCCCTCCACCTGCAGGCACATGCACATGTCTAGGGACCCGGCGTTTGTGCCGTCCCTGCCGTTTAGGCGCGCAGAGGTAATGACCGCTGTGTGGGTCCCTGTCCGTCCCAGGCAACGCACCAGCACGAGGTGTACCTTGTTGTATGGGTAGGGGGTTTTGCCGGACGGTTGGTGGCATTGTTTCTCTTTGGGGAACAATCTGCGGTTGGACCGCTCCCCGCACACTGGTGGTTGGTTGTCCCGCTGGTGTGGCTTGTAGCCGGGGGGGGGGGGGTTGCATCGCAGTCGGTTGGGCTGTGTGCGCGTGGGGGGGGGGGGGGTCCAGGACTCAGTCCCCCCATCAACTCCACCCGTATCTCCGATCTGTGCATGGTCAGTAGCCCTACTTGCACGCTTTGGCTCAGAGATCTCACCCCCCCTCCCCTCGGTGCCCTTGTCCATCCTGGGCATGAGTAGAGGTGGCTGCTGGCACAGGTGTACCCGATGCTGGATTATCTCCGCGATCCTCCACCACCCCCCCCCCCTCCCCACTTGCATGCCCATTGGGGGTGGGTTCTCCTCCCTGTGGCTCCCTCCGGACTAGCTCCTCACGCCCACTGTCCGACTGCGGGGATCCATCTGATGAGGACTCAGACGACGATGAGGTTTCAACAGGTCTCGCCCCGGCCCGTGTTCCAGCTCGCGGGCCTTGAATACTATGTGGGGGGGGGGGGGGTCTGGGGACTAGTTTTGTGGGTCCTGCTCGCCTGGTCCACGCATCGGCAGGCCACAACTCATGTGACCTGACTGATACTCCCCCTATGTCCCTTGCTAACCAGAGAAGGACTCTGGGCATGGAAGTGATAGGACCTTAGGCATAGACTAGAACGGTGGGCACTTGGCATAATGCCTTGCCTACTTTTCCGTTCTCCACCGTCCCCAGTCCTCCAGCTTTGGTATGGTTCCCCCCAACAATTTGAAAGATGCTGCCCACATCCTTCCTAGGGGGTACCAGGTGATGGTGCCTCCCGGTGAGTGATGTAGGCATTCAGCCAACACTCTGCGGAGTTCGTCCCTGCCCCCCCCCCCCCCCCCCGCCCGGCATAATGGGGTAATCCATGGGGGTGTTAGGGTGTTGCAGTCCTCCCACATACTTCCTCCACCATTTCAAGTGTGTGGATAGGGGGTACTGAAAGCACTCTTTTCCCCGTTTCTCATCAAAGAATTGCATCCACCCCGGGGTGGTGATTCCCTGCCAGGACACGCTTTCTGAGTCTCCGGACCGCATGCGGTATACAACCGCGCAGACAGCCACGAAAAAGACCCTGGGCCATGCCCAGTGGATCCTTGCCCTGCCCAGGTACTCGATGTCTGTTGCTGTTGCATACACCTGCGTGCTGGCATTATGTGCTATGACTCTGGTGATTGCAGTGCAATGTAACCAACGCACTGGTTTGACGACGGGGGGGGGGGGGTTTCCAATTGTTCCATGAGGCGTAGGCTGGCCAGCAGGATGGCAGCAAATGAGCTGCCCCTCTTTCTTTTGGCAAAAATGGACATGCTTTCATTGAGGGCGCTGTCGAGTTGTCCAACTTTTCACTTCGCTTGATGAACCGCTTGAGGGCTGACAAATACGCTTTTCTAGACCCCCTTGCCACTGCTTTGCTTGCTAGTTGAAGGGGGGCGTCGGACCATTCGTCACTTGTGATTTGGTAAAAAGTACGGACCACTGCCCTCACTTCATGCATGCATAATTTCTCCGAGGGTCCCCCCACCCGGCCCCCTCACACCGCTGGCGATGTACGAGCTGGGCCCCTAGCTCCTTGTAGATGGACGCCATGTGTTGTTGTGCAGAGGGTTGGGCAAGTTGGGGTATGGAGTAAAGCTGCCCCATAGCCTGCCCCACCCCACCCATCCGTGCGTCCTGCTATCCTCCCCCCCCACCCATCTACATTTGGTTCAGTTGTGCCATGTCCACTACACCTAGGGGGTATTGGCCTGTTGCTGGACCATTTGTCCGTTCATTTGGCAGAAGTGTTCCCAATGTTGACCACCGCGGTATCGGCATGGGGCAGGTGGGGGTCCTTGCATAGGACCCGTCTTTTTTTCAAATCGTGAAGCTGTAGCTTCAGAGGGGGGGGGGGGGGGTTGGGGCCGGCTTCACAGCTGGAGAAATTTGTGCAATGCCAAATTTGGTCCTGATTTGGCGGATTTGGGGCCTGTGGTGGCGGCGCGCTCCCTGGCTTCGGCGGCGCGCTCACAGCAGGCCAGCCCATCGACGGCCTTAACAACGATGCTAATAGTGTTAGTTCTATCCAATTGCCAATTAGGACACGATTCGGAAACAAGGGTGACTCCGGTGGATGATAGAAGGCCCGGAATTGTGATCTGGCTAAACCCTGGTGTGGTGCCTCAGCCCACACCGGCTGTTCCCCTTGGGTGCATCAATGCACTTGGGAGGGGACTGGTACACGTTAATGGGCGCATTTGCTTCGGCTTTTGCCACGCCTACGTGTATGGGGGATCACAAGTCCCTTGAAGCCGGAGGAGCCCGAGTGGAAGATGAGTGGACTAGGAGGCAACTGAGGTAGGCGCATCGTTGTTGAGGTACGAATGGGTGGATGCTCTGCAACATGACTCATGCGAGTGCCACAATTGTATGATTCTGCCTCAAATGCCTTGCTGAATTCTGAGCTGCAATAGCATTCACCATGTGAGTGCCACACAATGCACAATTGTCTCAAGTTGCATGATTTGTCTTGATTTGTTTTGAAGTGCACTGGTGTTGATTCCGTATATGAACGCACAGCCTTGCTTTGATTTTGGTTGTAGACTTCGTAGAAGCCTTCCACTCTGCCTTGTGTTTTTGTTGGATTCCGATTTGCGTCGCATTGCTGTGGCATCTAAAATCGGCGACGTCAACCGTGCGACCCGGGCCTCCCTACTGCGAGTGAACGGTGTTTATTGATTGTAGGAAGGTGCGCCTTTGCTTCACTTTTGTTTGTAGAGGTCGTAGGAGCCTCGCACAAGGAGTGGTTTTTTTCCTGTGTACTAGGGAGCAGATGATACAATTAGATTTGCGGTGCATGTCAAAACGGCGACGTCAACAAAGTGCGCTAGTGGCTTTTAATGTGGTCCAACGTTGTTCATTTGTTGTACGAAGGCACGCCCTTGCTTTAGTTTTGGTTGTAGAGGTGCCGAGAGCCTTGCGCTATGAGTTGTTTCACATTTCCACACAAATCCATGGTCCGACAGCCTTTTTGCCTTTTGCCACATATGGACAAGTTCATCGTGAGAACCAAGGTAACCAAGCCACCCCGGCCTTTACCATTGCTCGCTTCGGGGGCCCTTCAACTTCGCAAGAATTTTGACTCTTTGGTTCCTATCCCCAAGGTCCCCAAGGACGTCCACGGGTTGAAGAGAATTATCCGGACTTGGTACCTTTTCTAACCCAATTTGTTGGCACTTGTGGAGCACAAGAGGCTGAACGTAGGCGACAAGACGATAAGTGGCGTTCAACCGGTGTGACCCTGGACGAGATGAAAGATAGAGCAGCAAACATGGGCATGGATGTTTCTCGCACTGCCATCCACCATCTTTTTGAAGGCCCACGCTCCACAACTGCCCGGTACAAGTGCTTAATTGCTGCACGGCCCATCCGACGTTGTAATTCACAAAGAGCACCACACATCAGAGGGCATTGGGCCGTGGCAAAGGTTAGGTATAGAAGTGAATTTGCTGCGACCGAGCCGTCCGTGTTGCTTTTTTCGGCGGACGACATGTCAAAAAAAAGGAATTCTTCGGAATAGTGTGTCACACAAAACTGTGCCCACCGGATTTACTCTATTGGAAGATGCTCCCATGTGTTTGGACCATGATTTCCCGGTTTCTGATAGGATGTTGTTGTGTACGAGTGGCTATTTCTTGATGAATGAGGGTAAGGGTGAACAGGTAAATGATTCCAATGGCCGGCCCCAATTTGCAAAACCCAAAGGGACGGCTTTGCATCTTTGTAATCGTGCTTTCCGGTACCAAGGTCCTAATGCCGATCGCCATGTTCAAGATTTTTTGGAGTTTTGGCATGCAACAACTCCTAACCTGCAACCCGTGTCAGGGGCCGTCATTATTGTGGACAATGGGCCCGACTACAATATAGGCAGGCCTCTCATCCAACACCTTTGGGGTCAAGTTTGGGAGGATCTTGGTATGGCCTCCCTATCACTTGTAAGCAATGTCCCGGGTTGGTCTTCATTAAACCCTATTGAAGCGAAATGGGGTCCTCTCACCAAAGCCATTGCATACAAGTGTTTGGGAGCAACTGAGGAGGGGTTTGGGGATTTGGTGGGGGAGGAGCTATACCGCAAGGCCTGCAATATAGCACTGGAGCAAGCCGAAGAGATTTGGTGTGGAAACACGACAAAAGCAGGTTGTAAGATTACCGTGACCACTCACCGTGTGGCTCCCGGCGCGGTCCCTCAAAATGAGGCGGACGAGGAAGACCCCTCACCCCTGCATGTGGTATATGATAGTAAGACGTCATTGGAAAAGTTGTCTTCCACCCCTGAGTTGATGGCATTGAGGAATAAGGCTCAATTTTTGATGGCACATTGCCGTGTATCCATAAATAGTGTGGATTTCAACATTTGTGATGCCGAATCATGCCACCATTGTACCAAGGTCCGCCAAAAGTGGAGGGACGTCACCCCCGACCCTTTGCCAAAGGTTCCCAAGTTTTTGGACCCTGTGGAGGGGAGTGCGGGTTTGGAGGGTCATTTCCCTACATATTTGGAGTCCATTGATGCATGTCGCGAGCTCCCCGAGGGTATCCCACTTGCGAAAGCGGAAAGTGTGTTTGTCTGCCCTTTGTGTCCATGTTGGAAGACCCTCAAACACGCCACTTTGAAGCGACACATGCGAGTGGTGCATGGACGGTCCAAACGCAACCTCTCCCAAAAGCCCCCGCCCAAAAGAGCCAAAAGGGCCAAAGCCTACCGGGGAGTAGATAAGGTTGTCCCTCACAAGCGCCCCGGGGAAGAAGAGAGTGAAGGGGAGGACGAGGCAGAGGTAGAGGCCATTGTTGGGAAAGCGATGCGGGATGGGGTGGTGCATTATGTAGTTCGGTGGAAAGGGTATGGGGAGGGGGATGACACAAAGGAGCCCGCAGAGTCATTGCGCCATTGTCAGGAGTTGGTAGATGCATATGAGAGAGAAAATGGTGATGAGATCATGTATGAGCCTGAAAGGATCATCAAATCAGTAAAAAGGCGCGGGAAGGTGCATTATCAAGTGCGCTGGAAGGGGTTTGGGGCAGAGAGCGACACCGTCGAACCGGAGGGTAACCTGCCGCCGTGGCTTCTTGAGCAGTTCAGGTGCGATTCAGGTGTTGTTGACATTTAGATAACTCCATTGGATGTCTACTGTTGTTTCCAGTCGTTGAGGTGACTCCGACGCAAATGATCAATGAGGTCACACTTTGGTGTCCATTAATGCTTCAATTGCTTGTGTTTTGTTTGTGGGTTCCAAAAGGGAGGGCGTTCTATGTGCAACACTGGTTAGTAAAGGAATACGCAAAGCTGGTAGGCAACCACTTGCAGATTTGGTCGGGCAGCTTCACCGGGAGGGGGGGGGGGGGGGGTCTTGGCCTTCTGAAGCTAAAGCTTCAGGTTTTGAAAAAAAGACGGGTCCATATCAAAAGCGGCCCCTTTGGACGATACGAACATGTGTGTCTGCCCCACCATCTGGACCCGGCCACCTCTCCTCGGCCTTTCATTGGGGCGGAAAGTTTTTTTGCACATACTCCTGGTGGGCTCTGGATGGTTGTTGATGATGACCCTGACCCTAATGATGACCAATGAGGAGGAGCAGATTGATCCATTAGTAAGGCATTCAGCATCCTGTGTACATAAGCACAGGGCAAAGCAAAAGGGACATGAACACACACATACACATGCCATGTACAAAAAACTCAATGATATAATACATACACAGAAAAATCAATGGCGCCAAAGGCGCCGGAAATTTTTTTTGGGGGATCGGCCAAAAAAATTTTCGGGTACTTGGAAGAGGGGGAGGGGGAGGAGGAGGAAGAGGAGGAGCACCCGCCTTAGTCCCACGTACGGTGAGCTTCGGCATCGTCCCCCGGGGGTCTTACGCAGATCCTTCAGGGGAGTCCTCCGTCTTACCTCCGCAAGAGCAAGACGAATCTGTCTGCACACCTGAGAACGCTCCTCCCGGCAGGCCGTCCGGGTCACAGCGTCGATGAGCGGCAACGTTACGGTTCGATCCGCCTCCAAGTCCCTGTCACTGACCGCCCAAACTCTCCTGGATCCACCCGAGGTAGCGTCCCAAGATGAATGTGACGGAACTACGGCGCGGGTCACTTTGGGGCGTCACCTCCGGCTTAGGACCACACCAGGCGAAGAACGCGGCCCGGTCTGGCCATGCGCAGCGCCGGGGAGACCCGGGCGCGCGACCTCGAGGACGTAATCAGGAGCATGGCCACGGAGAGCGGCGGCCCAGTGCCACCTGCACGTCTTTGAAGACCGTGTGGGGGCCTTGGGAGGCCGCTTGGAGAATGGCCGAAAAAGAAGAGAGCAGCGCGGCACTCCAGGAGGGGACCTCATTACCACAGAGGCCGGCCTCTGGGCTCCGTCCATGCCACCGTAGTGGACGGCCCAGAGGCGGCGCTGGTCTGGAAAGAGGGAGGCGAGCCCGTGCCGGCCGAGACTGTCCAAGACGATGACGTCGTGGGCCTCGTCGGCCACTGTCTGCCGTACATACCGAGACCTCGACACCTACACCATCGGGCGCATAGGGGACGTATCCTCCTGGCACCGAGACTCCTTCCGGCACAGGGGGCTGGAGCCTGCGCGCCTACGTCGCATGGTGCACGACATCGTGCATACCACCATACCACCGGTCCTCCCCCTGTCCAGCCACTACTCCCCACAGACGGGGAAGTCCGTGGACCACGCCCGCCGCCGGCGTGGTACCACGTCGCCAACTGGGCCCCCGTACCTGGGCCACCCAGGTGGCTGGCCTGGGATGTCCTCCTGGGATTGTGGACGGCCGGCGATCTCCTTGTAGTCTCCGGGAGTCTGCCCACGTCGCCGGTCTCCCCCCGCCGATGCAGCCCCTACCGCGTCCTGTACGTACACCTCACGGGGCTGCAGATGTCGTCCCAGAGCTGGGGAGCCGTCCATGGCAAGGAGAAAGGGCGAGTCGCCCCACAAGATCAGGATGCCCCAGGCGGTGGGGGCGCAGTGGCGCCAAGCATGGCATCTTCGAGAGAGCCGAGCTGCCATCCACCGATGGTAGTGGGCACGGAGCAGAGGGTCGAGGGAGCAGGAGAGAACGTGGTTGCCGGGGGCAGGCAGCTGACAAAGAGGGCAGGGCGTGGCCTTGGGGGGGAACAAGGAGAGTCGTATCCTAGTGACCGTGAGGTGGTCTCCCCAAGAGACGAGCCCGTGGCTGACAGCCACAGCGTATGTGTCGAGGGCAGGGCAACGTCGAGGGTGGGTCGAGTCAGAGTAGGTATGGTGGGAGGCGAGGGGGAATGTTGAGTAACAGCACGAGAACAAAGCAGGTCCCGGCAGCCAAGGGGCCGGAGAGAAAAAGAGCGCGCCACGAGAGTGGCCATAGTGTGACACAATAAGAGCCATGGCGCGAGAGCGCAAAGAGACACGGGGCCACCCGGTGAGTCGGGCGGGCAGGCATAGGGTCCCAGGACGAGCGGGGAGGGGGAAGCGTGGGGAGCGCCGTGATGGACACGGGGCGTCAACCCATAGAGCCCGAGATAGAACGGGTCATCGAGAACGAGGTAGACGAATCACGGCACCCCTGCACAAGGCGTCACGCAGAGTGGCGGATACGTCGAAT
The DNA here is from genome assembly GCA_964036045.1 of Eutreptiella sp. 'Long Island Sound 2002'. NCBI lineage: Eukaryota > Euglenozoa > Euglenophyceae > Eutreptiales > Eutreptiaceae > Eutreptiella > Eutreptiella sp. 'Long Island Sound 2002'. The sequence goes on from OZ038394.1 coordinate 47,903,082, forward strand.
GCAGTCCCCGTCGTGGCTCTCCGTAGCGGCCTAGAAGATTGCCACGGCAAGGTCGACGTGTTGCCGGAGTTGGATTGAGGAAGACACGCCCACTGAGGACAGGAGGGGGGCTGCGCAAGGGGGAGGGACACACCAGGGTGTGGCACTCAGCCCTTGGAGAGACGAGGTGAGAGGGAAGAGAACGGAGTACGCAGCATAAAGGACCAGAACAAAGCGAAGCGCCACGGTGGCAAGAGACAAGGCATGTGGTGGCACGGCTATCACGACGCATCACGGTAACATTCGAGGAAGGCTGCGCATGTGGGCAATCCGTCCCACAGCTACCACCCTAAGGGGTGTTTTTTCAGGTGCCAGGTCACCTTAGCCTGGGTGGGCGGAGAAAATGACAGGGGAGGGTGCCTGTCCCTCACAGCACAGCACCGTTCTCCCTTGGGGGGCGCCCTCGAGGGTGGCAGGGACGATCCCTGGGCTGACTCGGGGAGGGGGGGGGGGTTTGGAGGGGGCGGGGGGTGGACCCGGGGGGGGGGGGGGGGCTCCTCCTTCCATTCTGCGGATTCTAATGCAGCCCTGGGTCTGGCCGGGGGTCGGGGGGGATCCAATCCGGGGGGGGGGGGGTGGAGATGGGGCAAACGGGGGATCTTGGGCAGACTCCACTATATGGGTAATAAAATTGTGAGCATATGGCACTGATTATTTTGACTGCACCCAATGGGTCAAAAAATTCAACCCCTAACCCTAATCAAGACTCGAACTAGGACCGAGCTGGGTCCTAGTCTTGCATAACGCATTGGAAATCACCGTTGAAGAAAGACCGCTTGCTTTAGAGATGTGCCTCCATGGTTACGACAATTGACCTGAAACGCAGCTGGAAAACGGCTCATTTTTACCTCAAAATGGACCACCGCGTGGCACCACGGCGTGGTACACGCCTTATAGAACACCCATTTGCCATCCTTTGATAGCCCAATCGCCATGAAAGAACAACAGCCCTCATCGGAAACACCTGCTTGGCGTAGCGGCGATCGTCCTGAAATTTCAGGACGATCGTCCTGAAAACGGCCAAAACCAGCCCAAAAACGGCCATTTTTGGACACTAAATCGGCCGTAGAACCGGCTAGACGGCTCGAAATGCAACGAAACTTGTTTGTGGTGATGCGCCTTAGCTCCCCGGTCGTTTTAAGCTACTTGGATGCCCGTTTTGAGCCGCGGTGTGGTCTCAAGGACTTTTGGGGCGCCTGCTGCTTGCTGCTGCTGCTAAAACGTGTTGCTCACCCTTGGCCCCTAAAAGGTGGTGTAAAACCTCGACAGGGTAAACCCAGCTCGGTAACCCTAGCCCTACCCCTGAGCCTACCGCTAACTCTAACCTAACGCTAACCCTAAGGCCAAGCATAAGCCTATCGCTAACCCTAAGCCTTAGCCTAAGCCTAGCACTAACCCTAACCCTTAGTTAGGTTAACCTATGGTAGGGTTGGATTTAAGGTTAGGGTTAAGGTTAGGGCTAGGGTCACCGAGCTGGTGGAACCAGTCTTGGTTTTATAACCCTTTTTAGTGTCTAGGGTGGACCTACCAGGTTTAGCAGCAAGCAAGCAAGCAAGCAGCACGCGCGAAATGGGGAAAAATCAGAACTCCGTCGTGGTGCTTACGATTCAGGTGAAATTTTGGTGGATGATACCTATGGGTGTTAAGTACAATCACACAAAGTTCGAGCAAGAAACTCAACGGTGGCGGCCGGGAACGGGATTCGCAAGTGGCGGACGTCAGTTTCAAAAACTGCAGTTTAGCGCCAAAAACAGCCATTGTTGGGCCAAAAAAGCCCTGGAACACATTCAAAACGGCCAAACGAAGGGAAACGGTGGGTACACTCCACGTGCGGCTTGACTTCCCCGTGTCAACGAGCTCTTTGCGGCCCTCTAACTGAATGATATGTCCCGGAAACGGCCCAAAAGAGCCCCAAAAGCTCCGAATGCCGACAGCCACAAACCAAGAATAGGCCATATCTTTGGCTACATGGCTCAAAATGCGATTCTGAGGGCACCTACTCCACCCGCAACCCCCCACTTTTTGTGGTTTCCACCCCTCAAAATTGCCCAAACGGACGCCTAGACCCCATTACCTAGGCCCACTAGGCTGCGGCAAGCTGCAAGCTCAAGCCCAAACAGGCGGGTGCCCAAATGGGTCAACAGGGTCCAGTAGGGGCAAAAAGATGACTTTTCTCAAAAATGATCCTCGACCATGTGCGACGCTAAAACAAGTGTTTTTGGACTGTTTTGACCCTGTGGTGGCCCATTTTGGTCCTCCAAACACCCAAAAATGCCTTGAAAATGGGCTGTTTTGGGACCAAAAATGGGTCAAAAATGGGTCAAAAACGCATTTTTCCAAACCTCATCCAAGACCATTTGGGGTGCACCAACAGGTGAAATGAGCCCATTTTAGCCCATTTTGGGGCATTTTGGCCCCTCAAAAGTCCAAAAAGCCTTGAAAGTGGGCCTTGTGATGATGGGGTTCACTTGCAAGCTGATTCCACTTTGTCAAGAGCCATCAATGTGTGAATCATTCTTGATGTCCCTCACTAGTCATAGCTGATGTTCCCTCCCCCACCAGCTCGGTCCCAATATTCAGTCTTGATTAGGGTTAGGGTTAGGGCTAGGGCTAGGGGTAGGGCTCGGGTTAGGGCTAGGGTCACCGAGTTGGTGGAACCAGTCTTGGTTTTATAACCCTTTTTAGTGTCTAGGGTGGACCTACCAGGTTTAGCAGCAAGCAGCAAGCAGCAAGCAAGCAGCAAGCAAGCAGCAAGCAAGCAGCAGCACGCGCGAAATGGGGAAAAATCAAAATTCCGTCGTGGTGCTTCGGATTTGGCTGAAATTTTGGTAGATGATACCTATGGGTGTGAGGGACCACCCTACAAAGTATGAGCCAGAAACTCAACGGTGGCGGCCGGGAATAGCTGTCGCAAGTGGCGGACCTCAGTTTCAAAAACTGCAGTTTAGGGCCAAAACAGCCATTTTTGGGCCAAAAAAGCCCTAGAACCCATTCAAACTGGCCAAACAAAGGGAAACGGTGGGTACACTCCACGTGCGGCTTGACTTTCTTGTGTCAACGAGCCCTTTGAGGCCCTCTAACTCCACCATATGTCCTTGAAACGGCCCAAAAAGACCCCAGAAGCCCCAAACTTTGTGCAGATTGGCTGGCGACGGCCACAAACCAAGAACAGGCCATATCTTTGGCTACATGGTCCAAAACGCGATTCCGAGGGCACCTAGTCCACCCGCAACCCCCCACTTTTTGTGGTTTCCACCCCTCAGAATTGCCCAAACGAACGCCTAGACCCCAATACCTAGGCCCAGCAGGCTACGGCAAGCTGCAAGCTCAAGCCCAAATAGGTGGGTGCCCAAATGGGTCAACAGGGTCCAGTAGGGGCAAAAAGAGACTTTTTTCAAAAATGATCCTACACCATGTGTGATGCTAAAACAAGTGTTTTTGGACCGTTTTGAGCTTGTGGTGGCCCATTTTGGTCCTCCGAAAATCCCAAAATGCCTTGAAAATGGGCTGTTTTGGGACCAAAAATGGGTCAAAAATGTGTCAAAAACACATTTTTCCAAAACTCATCCTAGACCATTTGGGGTGCACCGACGGGCAAAATGAGCCCATTTTGAGCCCATTTTGGAGGAATTTGGCCCCTCAGAAGTCCAAAAAAGTCTTGAAAGTGGGCCTTGTGGTGATGGGGATCACTTGCAAGCTGATTCCACTCTGTCAACGGCCTTCAATGTGTGACTCATTGGTGTCCCTCACCATTCATAGTTGATGCTCCCTCCCCCACCAGCTCGGTCCCAATATTCAGTCTTGATTAGGGTTTGGTTTGGGGGGTCATGGTCAAAAACCAAGTATGATGTTTTTGTTTCATATTTAAATTCACCATCCAATGCTGAGCACATAGAGTATAAACATGAAGGGGTTTGCGGAGAAATTACCATATCAACCAAATGCGCCAAAAATTTCCGGCGCCGTTGGCGCCCCGGCCCCTGGACCGCTATCTCTCAAAACCCGCGGGGGGGGGGGGGGGGCTGGGGGGGTCGCATGCAAAGACTGGCCGGGGCCACCCCCCCGTGTCTGCAATGTGACCGGTTTTGCTCATGAATGATCTGAATGGCCCCTTTACCACCGCGCCCATGCTGCGACAGTCGGGTCACCTTTGTTTCATTCTTCTTCGTCTCCCAGCCTCTTCCGATTGCCCTGTTTGTTCTCCTGTGGACCTTGAGGCTGTCCGGTCTTGGTCCCGTGCAGGTGGGTTCAACATTCATTTGAGGCATAGCAAGGGAGGAAAGAAAAACAAAAACTCAGTGAGTCTACGAGGATATGACACACATGACTTAAATTTATGGTTAATGGCGTAAAAAGGGGTTCTTTTTGTGGTTTTTCTGCGTTTTTTTCTTTTTGTGGCTTTTTGGCTGGCGGCCCTGGGCTTGAGTTTTAAGGTGGGGCCCGGCCGTTAGTTGGTGTGGTGGAAACCTGTGCTAATGTCTTGCCTTGAGGTGTTGAATGAGTTGTGGTAGAAACCTGTGCTGATGTCTTGCCTGGAGGTGTTGAATGAGTTGTGGTGGAAACCTGTGCTAATGTCTTGCCTGGAGTTGTTGAATGAGTTGTGGTGGAAACCTGTGCTGATGTCTTGCCTGGAGGTGTTGAATGAGTTGTGGTGGAAACCTGTGCTGATGTCTTGCCTGGAGGTGTTGAATGAGTTGTGGTGGAAACCTGTGCTAATGTCTTGCCTGGAGTTGTTGAATGAGTTGTGGTGGAAACCTGTGCTGATGTCTTGCCTGGAGTTGTTGAATGAGTTGTGGTGGAAACCTGTGCTGATGTCTTGCCTGGAGGTGTTGAATGAGTTGTGGTGGAAACCTGTGCTAATGTCTTGCGTGGAGTTGTTGACGGAGTTGTGGTGGAAACCTGTGCTGATGTCTTGCCTGGAGTGGTTGAATGAGTTGTGGTGGAAACCTGTGCTAATGTGTTGCCTGGAGGTGTTGAATCAGTTGTGGTGGAAACCTGTGCTAATGTTTTGCCTGGAGTTGTTGAATGAGTTGTGGTGGAAACCTGTGCTAATGTCTTGCCTGGAGTTGTTGAATGAGTTGTGGTGGAAACCTGTGCTGATGTCTTGCCTGGAGTGGTTGAATGAGTTGTGGTGGAAACCTGTGCTAATGTCTTGCCTGGAGTGGTTGAATGAGTTGTGGTGGAAACCTGTACTTATGTCTTGCCTGGAGTTGTTGAATGAGTTGTGGTGCAAACCTGTGCTAATGTTTTGCCTGGAGTTGTTGAATGAGTTGTGGTGGAAGCCTGTGCTGATGTCTTGCCTGATGGCTGAGTTGAGGTTGTAGCTTGAGTGGAGGTCTGGCTGATTTTGTGGCTGGTGTGGCTGCCTGAGTTGGGGTGACAGCTTGCTGTGTGCTGGTACCGTTGTTGTTGCTTTTGCAACTGCCACTGCTACTGCTACTGCTACTGCTACTGCTGCAACTACTGCTGCTACTGTTGCTGCTGCTGCCGCTACTGTTGCTGCTACTGCCACTGCTGCTGAAGAACGATGAGAGCTGCTTCATTGACTTCTGGGGGGCCTCCCATGCTTTATGCTTCCCGTTCTTGGTGTGCTCTTGCTGTGCCTGCAGTGTGTCGGATATCCAAGCGCCACACCCACATTGCTTCTGCTGCAGCGGCATGATGAACAAGAAGGCAGAACAAAGTGGGCTGACAACAGGGCAAGAGAAGTGCAAAAAAGGCTCGGCCTATACAAGGGCAATAACAACAACGATAGCAGGCCCACACCAACCCAGACTCCCAGTAATGAACTGTTTGTGTGGAGGGGGGGGGGGTCTGAGATTTTTGACCCACCCCCCCAGAGCCGGACCACCCACCCAGACCCCCACCCCTCAACTTAATTCCTTGGAAACGTGCCCTGGTTGTAGCACAACCTCTCCATCTGCGCCCACCGCTGCTGACATCGCCGCGGGGCCTCCCATCACCATCATCATCGGCTCCAAGGCGGATAGGACGGCGGCCTTGAGGACCTTAATAGAGGCACGCATGGCTGCATCAAACTCGTCTTTTTCCAGAACGCCGTTGCCGTGGGTGTCAAACACCTTCATCAGAAACTTGGCGGTCTCGTCCACGTCCGCTCCAGAACAGACTGTGAGACCTGCGAAAAGCGTTGATAGTTGAGGTTTCTCAGGGCTGGTGATGGCCTGCAGGGGCGGCTGAACTCGGGGTTGCCGGCAGGTGAAATCAATCGGACACACGCGCTCTGGAGGGGCGGGGTTTGGAACCCCCCCCCCCCCCCCCCCCCGAAGGCGTAGCTCCCAGGTAGTCCTTGGCGAAGGAAGCCTGGTCGAGCGCGAGGGCCCCAAGGCGGCTCAACAGGCCCAGCCGGGGGATGGCTGTAGCCACCGAGGAGCGCTCGGGTTAGAGCCGTAGGGCACTCCGCCATGGCAGAGGTGAAGCAAGTGAAAGCAGGACAGCCTGCACAGCCCTCCGTGCCGAAACTTTGGTGGATCTACTGGACCCAGTTGGTGAGTCCACCAGACAACGCTCTCCCCCACAACAACACAAACCCCCCGATCCACTGCACCCTCAATGACCGGCCAGAGCTACGCTGAAGGGAAGTGCTGAGCGCGCTTGCCGGGAGTAGTGCTGAGCGCAGAGTTGAAGATTAACGCCGGTTGGATCCTTCAAATGTGTTGGTGCCACGACCCGCCACCGATGGAGAAACAGAAACGGTGCGCCAACACAGCGGCTTTTGGTGGATCTTCAGGATTCAAGACCCAGACACAGCGGCGAGAGGCCAGTAGGCGCCGCCAGCAAACCAAATCCAGGGCCTTGTGCCAACCCCCCCCCCCCTGTACGGAGTCTGTTTGAGTTGCTGTCTGGTTGGGACAAGCAGACGTGCAGTATCAAAACAAATGCCTCATCAGTGGTACCATAGGCGCCTTTCGGTCTGGAAGAGCAGCAGGGCAAGTCCAGGTACGACAGCCGGTCGTCCTCTTCTTTGTAACCTTCAGAGACCATAGTGTCAGATGACACCATGACTCTTTCTTACTGGACGAAACATGGCAACACAAAGGTACAACCATCACATGCAGCAACGGTAACTACACCGCCAAGCACACATTAGATAAATAAACAATTCCGTTCACACCATCCAGCAACATCATCCCTTCAACAGCCCCCCCCCACCCCCCCCCCGGTCATCTGTATTACTGTGCACAGTCATTATATACTAACCAAAGTATCAAAATCCGTGTCCCATGGTGCACATTCCGCGGAGCATTCGCCTGCATGAGGAGCATGCCAAGACACGTACTGTCCCAAACGCCATACTGCTTCCCGTTTTAGCCAGGTCTGCAACAGGCCCGCTGAAGAACGAGGAGATGTAGGTAAATGGCGTGCCTGTAGTACAGCCCATGATATGGTGGCATCCACACACCAGGGTCCTCTGCTGCACACACGGTGAATCGCACCTTTCATAGCGCGCAGCACTGTACTGGCCTTATGTTCGCACAAAACACCTAATTGCATCCACGCACTAATGCTGAGCAGTAAACAAGCCCAGGAAAAATGAAATGGCAAAGAGTTTATCAGGGAGCCAGGCAACCCTTTGGGACAGCCCAAACCCCGTGGTGCGCACACAGGCACTTTGTCCAGGTTTTGGGCCCACTGGATGGCTCAATACCAATAGTGCGCGCACCGGGGCAGGGAAAGCCAAGGGTGGGGTACCTGCATGTCGGCTGTGTGGCTGTGTTTTCTCTGTTTTCTCTAACATGCAAACTGAACGGATTTGTGACTGACTGTTAACATCCAGGAAGTTCTGATGGTGCATGGTATGGGGCTGGCTCCCAACGAGTTCCGGCGGTGCAGTGGAACGGGTGATACTGAGTGGTGCATGGTATGGGGCTGGCTCCTAAGGAGTTCTGGTGGTGCAGGGGGATGGGTGTTACTGAGTGGTGCATGGTCTGGGGCTGGCTCCTAAGGAGTTCTGGTGGTGCAGGAGGACGGGTGTTACTGAGTGGTGTATGGTATGGGGCTGGCTCCTAACGAGTTCTGGTGGTGCAGGGGGACGGGTGTTACGGAGTGGTGTATGGTATGGGGCTGGCTCCTAACGAGTTCTGGTGGTGCAGGGGGATGGGTGTTACTGAGTGGTGCATGGTATGGGGCTGGCTCCTAAGGAGTTCTGGTGGTGCAGGGGGATGGGTGTTACTGAGTGGTGCATGGTATGGGGCTGGCTCCTAACGAGTTCTGGTGGTGCAGGAGGACGGATGTTACTGGGTGGTGTATGGTATGGGGCTGGCTCCTAACGAGTTCTGGTGGTGCAGGGGGACGGGTGTTACTGAGTGGTGCATGGCATGGGGCTGGCTCCTAAGGAGTTCGGGTGGTGCAGGGGGATGGGTGTTACTGAGTGGTGCATGGTATGGGGCTGGCTCCCAACGAGTTCTGGTGGTGCAGGGGGACGGGTGTTACTGAGTGGTGCATGGTATGGGGCTGGCTCCCAACGAGTTCTGGTGGTGCAGGGGGATGGGTGTTACTGAGTGGTGCATGGTATGGGGCTGGCTCCTAAGGAGTTCTGGTGGTGCAGGGGGACGGGTGTTACTGAGTGGTGCATGGTATGGGGCTGGCTCCTAAGGAGTTCTGGTGGTGCAGGGGGACGGGTGTTACTGAGTGGTGCATGGTATGGGGCTGGCTCCTAAGGAGTTCTGGTGGTGCAGGGGGATGGGTGTTACTGAGTGGTGCATGGTATGGGGCTGGCTCCTGACGAGTTCTGGTGGTGCAGGAGGACGGGTGTTACTGAGTGGTGCATGGTATGGGGCTGGCTCCTAAGGAGTTCTGGTGGTGCAGGGGGACGGGTGTTACTGAGTGGTGCATGGTATGGGGCTGGCTCCTAACGAGTTCTGGTGGTGCAGGGGGATGGGTGTTACTGAGTGGTGCATGGTATGGGGCTGGCTCCTAAGGAGTTCTGGTGGTGCAGGGGGACGGGTGTTACTGAGTGGTGCATGGTATGGGGCTGGCTCCTAAGGAGTTCTGGTGGTGCAGGGGGACGGGTGTTACTGAGTGGTGCATGGTATGGGGCTGGCTCCTAATGAGTTCTGGTGGTGCAGGGGGACGGGTGTTACTGAGTGGTGCATGGCATGGGGCTGGCTCCTAACGAGTTCTGGTGGTGCAGGGGGACGGGTGTTACTGAGTGGTGCATGGTATGGGGCTGGCTCCTAACGAGTTCTGGTGGTGCAGGGGGATGGGTGTTACTGAGTGGTGCATGGTATGGGGCTGGCTCCTAAGGAGTTCTGGTGGTGCAGGGGGACGGGTGTTACTGAGTGGTGCATGGTATGGGGCTGGCTCCTAACGAGTTCTGGTGGTGCAGGGGGACGGGTGTTACTGAGTGGTGCATGGTATGGGGCTGGCTCCTAACGAGTTCTGGTGGTGCAGGGGGATGGGTGTTACTGAGTGGTGCATGGTATGGGGCTGGCTCCTAACGAGTTCTGGTGGTGCAGGGGGACGGGTGTTACTGAGTGGTGCATGGTATGGGGCTGGCTCCTAAGGAGTTCTGGTGGTGCAGGGGGACGGGTGTTACTGTGTGGTGCATGGTATGGGGCTGGCTCCTAAGGAGTTCTGGTGTTGCACAGGGCGGGTATTACTGCATGGCGCACGATACGAGGCTGGCTCCTAACGAAACCCTGCTTTACTTCCGGCCACCATTGACATGTCGGGTTCTGATGCACACGTGCCTGAAGACATCGGCATATCCCACCTTTCGGAATGCGAGACCTGCCAAGAGTTCCTTGAAACTGATCAACCCGTTCTCGTCAGTGTCGAGCGTTGTGAAGTAGGTCTGCATGAACTCCTCCTGAAACCCCAAATTCCCCCACAACGCTCGGAACTCGGCCTTGGTGAGCTCCTTCTCAGGATCATACTGATCGAAGATCATCGATAACTGCTCTGCATTCAGCCGTGTGCCTTCCTTGGCCACCGCAAGGATCTGAGCCTTCTTGCGGGTCTTGGGATCGCTTGCCAATGCAAGATCCTTGGCTATGTCCCCCATCCCCATCTCTGTGTAGCCCTTGAATAATGCATCCTTTGTGATACCCTTCTTGGGGTCGCATGCGAGCAGTGCTGCAACCTTAGAGGCGAGGGTGAAACTGTGCATGGGGGAGTGTGTGCATACGGTGAGCATGTGCATACAGTGAGGGTGTGCGCACGAGTGAGAGAGTGCACCCGGAGGGGCTGTCAGACCAGGTCCTACTGCCAACCCCCCCCCCCGGAGTTTCGAAAGATGGTGGGGGGGGGGGGAGGGGGGAATTGGCACGGGGCCTTGGTAGAAAGCTGTTTTCCTTTGGCGGCGCCTACTGGCCTCTCGCCACTGAACTGTCTGACCCTCTGTGGGTCTGAACTCTGTCTGGTTGTGTCAACGGAGCCCCCGGATGACTTACCCTGTTTAACCACTCTGGGGTCGGCTCTCCCAGAGACGGGCTGCTGCCCGCGCCGTTGACCAGGTGCATCCAGATACTCACGCTGAGTCCATGCTGGGCTTGCCGACCCCAGTATGGAGCTGTGCGCAGCGGCGTGTGCATCTGTAGGATTTTCCTGACAGGGGCTGGTCCAGGGGGGGGGGGGGGGCGGGGGTTATCGGGAGGGAGTTCAGGGGGGGGGGGGGGCAGTTAGGGTTAGGGGTAGGTGTAGGATTACGGGTTAGGGTCAGGGTTGAGCTATCCCCGCCCCAGGGCTGCTTTAGAAGAGAGGAGGGGGGGGGGGGGTTGGAGGGTTGGGGGGGGGGGTCTGAGGGGGGGGGGGGGGGAAGGTTGACCCTCCTCCTTGGCAACATGACACCAACCATATGTGGCGCCGAAGGCGCCGGAACAATCTTTTTGCACATACTCTTGGTGGGCTCTGGATGGTTGTTGATGATGACCCTGACCCTGATGATGACCAATGAGGAGGAGCAGATTGATCCATCAGTGAGGCATTCAGCATCCTGTGGACATAAGGACAGGGCAAAGCAAAAGGGACATGAACACATACACATGCCATGTACAGAAGAGTCATTGATATAGTACATACACAGAAAAATCAATGGCGCCGAAGGCGCCGGAAATTTTTTTGGGGGGGATTGGCCAAAAAAAAATTTCCGGGTACTTGGAAGAGGGGGAGGGGGGGGGGGGGGTTGGACCCGGGGGGGGGGTTGGGGGGGGACCTCCTCCTTCCATTTTGCGGATTCTAAAGCAGCCCTGCCCCGCCCCCCCCCCCTTGTCCAACCACCGCCAAAAGCACAGAAAACGACGGTTTCACTGGGTAGTGGTGCTTGGAAAAGGGCGGTGACTGTGCACGGCACACCTGGTCCAGAACCGTTACAAACCCGTGACACGTCCCCCAGACCCTGGGGTGTGTCTGGGCACAAATGCAAGAAGAGACATTTGGAATTGCAGCACACACAATGCAATTGGTTCTTCAGCAGAAAAAGCGAAACACATGTTCTGGCACCAAAACTGGCACAATGCCACACAAAACAAACTGAAACCCCATTTGGAACCGTCAAATGAACGGTTCCAAAAACGACGGTTTCACCGGAGGTACTAGTGCTTGGACAAGGGCGGTGCTTGGACACGGGGGGGGATGTAGGCTATACATGCCCCTATGCATTTTGTACCAAGAAGACACAAACAGCAGCATCAAAACCACATTCTTATCAGTGCACAGCCTCTCTATGAAGGGTCAATAAAAAACTTCCGGGCCGCTTTGCAGCCCATGTGAGACCAATTGTGGTCCCGCCCGCCGGCCGACCCGGGGGCACTACCTTTCAAAGCCCGGGGGAGGGGGCATCCTAAGGGCCGGGCCCGGCGGGAGGAGGGGGGGGGGGGGGCATCCTAAGGGCCGGCCCCGGCGGGGGGAGGGGGGGGGGGGGAGGAGGAGGAGGAGCGCCTGCCTCAGTCCCGCGTACGGCGGGCTTCGGCTTCGTCCCCCGGGGGTCTTACGCAGATCCTTCAGGGGAGTCCTCCGTCTTACCTCCGCAAGAGCAAGACGAATCTGTCCGCACACCTGAGAACGCTCCTCCCGGCAGGCCGTCCGGGTCACAGCGTCGATGAGCGGCTACGTTACGGTTCGATCCGCCTCCAAATCCCTGTCACCGACCGCCCAATCTGACCTGGATCCACCCGAGGTAGCGTCCCAGGAACAATGTGACCCGGACCTGCGGTGCGGGTCACCTTGGGGCGTCACCTCCGGCTTAGGACCACACCAGGCGAAGAACGCGGCTTGGTCTGACTATGCGCAGCGCCGGGGAGGCCCGGGCGCGCGACCTCGAGGACGCAATCATGAACGCGGCCACGGAGAGCGGCGGCCCAGTGCCACCTACACGTCTTTGAAGGCTGTGTGGGGGCCTTGGGAGGCCGCTTGGAGAATGGCCGAAAAGGAAGAGAGCAGCGCGGCACTCGAAGAAGGGACCTCATTTCCACAGAGGCCGGCCTCCAGGCTCCGTCCGTTGCCACCATAGTGCACGGCCCAGAGGCGGCGCTGGTCCTGGAAGAGGGAGGCGAGCCCGCGCTGGCCGAGACTGTCCAAGATGATGACGTCCTGGGCCTCGTTGGCCACTACCTGCCGTACAGGGGACGACATCTGCGTTCCCGTGAGGTGCACGTACAGGACGCGGTAGGGGCTGCATCGGTGGGGGGAGACCGGCGATGGAGGCGGACCTCCAGAGCCCAGAAGGAGGTCGCCGGCCGTCCACAATCCCAGGAGGACATCCCAGGCCGGCCACCTGGGCGGCCCAGGTACGGGGGCCCAGTTGGTGACGTGGTACCACGCCGGCGGCGGGCCGGTGGCGAGGGCGTGGTCCACGGACTTTCCTGTCTGTGGGGAGTAGTGACCGGACAGGGGGAGGACCGGTACCTCGTGTCGCTTGTGCAGGAGCACGGTGGTAAGCACGACGTCGTGCACCATGCGACGCAGGCGTGCAGGCTCCAGCCCCCTGTGCTGGAGGGAGTCCCGGTGCCAGGAGGATACATCTCCCAGGCGCCCGATGGTGTAGGTAGTGAGGTCTCGGTGAACCGGCGAGCCGTCCATGGCAAGGAGAAAGGGCGAGTCGCCTCACAAGACCAGGATGCCCCAGGCGGTGGGGGCGCAGTGGCGCCAAGCGTGGCATCTTCGAGAGAGCCGAGCTGCCATCCACCGATGGTAGTGGGCACGGAGCAGAGGGTCGAGGGAACAAGAGAGAACGTGACTGCCGGGGGCAGGCAGCTGACAAAGAGGGCAGCACGTGGTCTTGGGAGGGAACAAGGAGAGCCGTATCCCCGTGACCGTGAGGTGGTCTCCCCAAGAGACGAGCCCGTGGCCGACAGCTACGGCGTATGTGTCGAGGGCAGGGCAACGCCGAGGGTGGGGTGAGTCCGAGTAGGTATGGTGGGAGGCGAGCAGCGCCCAACGCGCGTGGGGGAGGACATCGTGGATTTGGATACCCGCATGGGAGAAGCAAACACGGGGCTGTTGTAGGGGTTGGAGCCATCCCACCTCGTCGGGAAAGTCCTCGGCGGCCTCCTCAGCAGCCGCGTCCACGAGGTCTAGCAGGTTGTCCAGCCACGTGCCCGTGATGTGTGAGTAGAGGTGGCATGGGGCAAGGTGTCCACGGGCCAGAGCCCGGCACTCGCGGATGAGGTCACCCTGCAGAGAGTCCTCCAGTTCCCGCCGCCCTTCTTGCGCTGTGATGTAGCTTTTGCAATCGGCGAAGTGCCAAGAGCTAGAGCGGTAGGTGAAGGCGGGGTCGGCAGAAGGGCCTCATGCAGACATGGCCACCCACGCGGTGAAGAGTTACGCGGTGTAGGAGTTGTCCACCCGTAGGGGGATGGGAACCGGGTGTATTTGGTAGCGGAGGGTGGCGGGGCAGAACACGGCGATGGCACCGCCACAACGCCGGGTCTTCGGGCACCAGGACGCATCATGGAGGATGCCATAGTTCTCCGGGAGCCAAGTGAATGTAGGGATGGAGGCGGACACTGCCTGGCATATGCCGGCAGGGGGTGCCGCGCCAACGGGAGGAGTGGGGCGGAGGGACGCCCTGGGCCATCCTGCGCGCTATGCGTCCTCTGCGCTGCGGTGGCCGGCAATCATCCATGCGTGGACATCTTGCACCTCGAGCCCGGTCGTCGAGACCGCCATCACGTGGGGAGAGTGGTACGGCAGGAGCTCGGCCGGAGGAAGGTGAACGGAGACGTCGCATTGATGGCAAAGGGCGACGAAGAGGTCGTGGTCCGTGGGGTGAGCTTCGCACCGGAGCCCCATTTCCGCGGTGAGGCATGGTTGTGTAGGGTGGAAACGCCAGAGGGCGGCGAGGAGGCCATGACGTGTGGACTGGCGAACCAGGGGGTTGCAGTGGTTGAGGTGACGGATGTAGACACTCATTAAGTTGACGAAACCAACGATCGGGGCGGGCGGGATGCCCACACCTCCTTCGGTGATGTCCTTGAGGAACAGAGCAGAGGGTGTGAGGGTCCACCCGGCAGTCACCCGTAGGGCTGAGGCAGCCATAGCGTCCAGAATCCGCATGGCGCGGTACGAAGGAGGTCGGACACTGGTGAACCAGTTCACTGTGCCGTGGCACTTGGCGACGAACATGGCGAGCGGGTACTGGGCCGGTAACTTGGGGGCCCGGAGCGCTCTACACGCGGTTCGGGCGCCGGAGAAAAGCTTCCTGGAGTCGACAGGGTGGAAGCGGTGCGGCAGGGCGTGGCGGCCGAGGACTCGGACGTAGTCCTGGGGTCCAGCGCACCGTACGGGGTGACCATTGAGGTAAACCGTCTCGCGGAGGAACTGGATGCTTCCATCGCGCATGCAGGTTCCTATTAAGATGGTTTTGGTGGGGTCGGAGTGGAGGTTGGTGAGGCGGCTTGGGCGCTCTATGCCGCGGGCAAGGGCCTGAAGGTGGCTGCCGTCCTCGGGGATCCATTGGGTGTCGACCATGAGGAGGACACGGTTTAGGGGCCCCGCAGGGGTTTGGGCGGGCGGGATGCCCCGGCAGGCCTCGTGTCCTCGGACCTCCCCGTACACACAGTACTTCATGCCGGACACTGGGCAGCCCTGCCCCGTGCCGGCGCCCAGGAAGGTGGAGGAGGGGGACCTGCCGTCTGCCCCTCCCATGTGCACCTCCAGCTTGCGGTCATGGTTCTGTAGGGTTGCAGAGTCGGTCGCAGACACGCCTGCGGCTGTCAGTGAGGACAGTTCGGTCCTGTGGTTGACCGAGCCGTACGCGTGGCGGACATCGTCCGAGAGTACCCATGCCTCGAGGCTACGTCTCCAGCGGTCCCACCACACATCGTGGAGGACGCGGAGGAGCTCTACGGAGGAGCAATGGGGGGACATCCCGAACTGGTAGGGCGGTAAGATACCACGCGCCACGAGCAGGGGTTGGTAGTGGTCCTTCAGCAGTGCGGCTGTAAGCTTCCACACCGTAGCCAGGTTTGTGAGAGGCCTGCCGTTGGCAATGGGCCCATGGGGCAGCTTCTTTGGGAGGTTGATGAAGTCTGCCGAGTGTGCCTGGGGCGTGGGCGAGCCGCTAAGGATGTCGTTGACCAAGTCCACAACAGTGGAGAGCTGGGCGTCCTCCAGCTGTCCGAAGAGGCGGTACTCCGGCAGATCATGGTACGGTACCGTCGCCGCCGCCCTGCGAATGATTGCCCGGAGGCCTTCAATCGTGGCCCTGGGAGGCGGGCCAAGCGGGGTACCGGTCCATCCCGTGATGGCCAGGACGTCCGCGAGGGAAAGGGCCTCTAGGGGGGCCAGGTGGCGTTGGCGTAACTAGTCGAGGGCGACTGCGGCCTGTTGGTGGAGAGAGACAGGGACCCCGACCATGTCGGGGTCCGCTGGGGGCACATACTGGGATCCCAGCGTGCGACGGTAATCCACCTTGGTGGGTTGTTCGGGTTGCTGTGGTAGCGGCGCCAGCCCCACGTCCTTCTCGAGGAGGATGATGTCCCATGCGGCCCGGATCTGCCCCCGGAGGCGCTCAACTTCCCCGAGGTGGGTGGCGTGGGACGCCCAGTCTGGGTGGGCGGACGTGTAGTGCTGCAGATTGTCCATCTGGACGCGGACAGCGGCCGGAACAGGTCGGGCAGGCGCGGGTGGGCCATAGGCGGCGGTGGCCGCGGCGTGAAGCGCGTTGGTCACCGTGACATATCGGGAGGGGCTGTTGGGGGCACCCGGGAGTAGCGGTGAGACCGCGTCTCGGAACGTGTCGTTGAGGACACGTAACTGACTGGCGAGGGGCTTCTGGGGGCCAGGCCCGGCGGGGAGAGGGGGGGGGGGGATGCATCCTAAGGGCCAGGCCCGGCGGGGGGAGGTGGAGGGGGGGCATCCTAAGGGCCAGGCCCGGCGGGGAGAGGGGGGGGGGGCATTCTAAGGGCCGGGCCGGGCGGGGAGAGGGGGGGGGGGCATCCTAAGGGCCGGGCCGGGCGGGGAGAGGGGGGGGGGCATCCTAAGGGCCGGGCCGGGCGGGGGGAGGGGGGGGGGGGCATCCTAAGGGCCGGGCCCGGCGGGGAGAGGGGGGGGGGGGGCATCCTAAGGGCCAGGCCCGGCGGGGAGAGGGGGAGGGGGGCATCCTAAGGGCCAGGCCCGGCGGGGAGAGGGGGGGGGGCATCCTAAGGGCCGGGCCGGGCGGGGGGAGGGGGGGGGGGGGCATCCTAAGGGCCGGGCCGGGGGGGGGGCATCCTAAGGGCCGGGCCGGGGGGGGGGGCAGGGGGGGGGGCATCCTAAGGGCCGGGCCGCGCCGGGGGGGGGGGGCTTGGCACAAGGCCTTGGTACCCGGGGCATCCTAAGGGCCGGGCCGCGCCGGGGGGGGGGGGGGGCTTGGCACAAGGCCTTGGTACCCGGGGGGTCCTAAGGGCCGGGCCCGGCGCCCCCACCCCCCAGGGGTGTGCATACGCTGATCATGTGCATAAGGCGAGGGTTTTCACGGTGACGGTATGCACAAAGTGAGGGTTACGCTGCTACCATGCACTCTGCAGGCGTGTGCGTTTGCATGACATGGTACAAATAGTATGAAAAAGGGGGACCTTGTGGCTTGTGGCCTGAAAGCATGTCACGCACAAATGTGCAGGCCATCGCAGCACTCAGCTCACCGGATTAAACCGTACCTGGGGTTCGGCGTACCTGTCGGCTCGGCGTACCTGTCGGCTCGGCGTACTTTCGGCCGGCCGATCGGCCGGCCGAAAGTACGGTTTAATCCGTCAGCCACCCCTTGTTTTGGCCGAAAAAACGGCCGGAGGTACGGCCGTACCTTCGGCCGGCCGGCTTGGCCGGCCGAAAGTCTGGCCGTACCTTCGGCCGGCCGATCGGCCGGCCGGAAGTACGGCCGTACCTCTGGCTGGCCGAATTGGCCGGCCGAAAGTACGGCCGTACCTCCGGCCGGCCGAGTCGGCCGGCTGAAGGTACGGTTTAATCCGTCACCCCCCCTTGTAGTAATACCCCCATATACTAACAACCCCCCCCCTATATATTAATAACAGGACGCCTGCAGTGGCCACAGACCGCCTTTTGGGTGCACCGCCTTCTGTGTGTACCGCCTTGCCTGTGGCCCCTTTAATAACATGACTCCTGCGGTGGCCACAGACCGCCTTTTGTGTGTTCCGCCTTGTGTGTGCACCGCCTTCTGTGTGTACCGCCTTGCCTGTGGCCCCTTTAATAACATGACTCCTGCGGTGGCCACAGACCGCCTTTTGTGTGTTCCGCCTTGTGTGTGTACCGCCTTCTGTGTGTACCGCCTTGCCTGTGGCCCCTTTAATAACATGACTCCTGCGGTGGCCACAGACCGCCTTTTGTGTGTTCCGCCTTGTGTGTGCACCGCCTTATGTGTGTACCGCCTTGCCTGTGGCCCCTGTAATAACATGACTCCTGCGGTGGCCACAGACCGCCTTTTGTGTGTTCCGCCTTGTGTGTGTACCGCCTTCTGTGTGTACCGCCTTGCCTGTGGCCCCTTTAATAACATGACTCCTGCGGTGGCCACAGACCGCTTTTTGTGTGTTCCGCCTTGTGTGTGCACCGCCTTCTGTGTGTACCGCCTTGCCTGTGGCCCCTTTAATAACATGACTCCTGCGGTGGCCACAGACCGCCTTTTGTGTGTTCCGCCCTTTGTGTGTACCGCCTTCTGTGTGCACCGCCTTGCTTGTGGCCCCTTTACAAGGGGGGGTGACGGATTAAACCGTACCTTCGGCCGGCCGAGTCGGCGGGCCGAAGGTACGGCCGGACTTTCGGCCGGCCGATCGGCCGGCCGAAAGTACGCCGAGCCGATAAGTACGCCGGGCCGATAGGTACGCCGAACCCAGGTACGGTTAAATCCGGCGGGCCGCAGCACTCTGCTCTTCGAAAACTGCGGGGGGAGAGGCCAGGGCCACTCCGGAGGCCGAGGCCGCATCGCAGCCACGGGGCTCAAAGCGCATTCGCAGGCGTGCCCCTTGGCCCCCAGCTCAGCCCGGCAGTAGCAAACACCGAGGAAATGTGTGGCCAGTAATGCCGGGCACACTGCGCTACGGTGCATGAGGCCAGCCGTTGGTGGTTACCTGTCAGGAGAGGTGGGCGGGGGAGGTGAGGGGGAGGTTGGTTGAGCCACACCTGCACAAATTCAGACTCCGGCAGTGCGCCACCGCCAGTCTCCAATGCCAACTTGCCAATCTCTTTGCAGTTCAGGAATCCATCTTTGTCTTCGTCGTAGATGTCAAAAATCTGGTCGCATTTGTCCCGCAGCTCTGTGTCAGGGAGCCACGGGAAGCCCTCAAGATTCTGGATCACCTGGGCACGCAGCGGGCACACAAGGAAGATATAGGGGGCACACAGGGAGCACACAGGGGGGTGCAGATGGGACATACCCCTCCCCCCTGAGTTGCAAATCATGGAAATCAGTCATGGATGCCCCCTCGGAGCCACAAAAACAACATTTCAACATCTGTGGCAGTGCAAAAGGATGGGAATTATGCACATATGAAATGGGGAACTACTAACTTGTTCATGACTATGAAAGAGTGTGCAACAGGCCAGCATACAGAGGTTTAGGTTTGGGAATCCACACAAACTCCCCCCCCCCCCGAGTGGAAATGTATGAGGTGAAGGTCCCACTTCAGGATATGTTCAGTTAAACCCCTACACACATACCCCAAGGGGGCAAAATTCGGCCGCAGCAGCATCGTGTTTAGGGTGGGCAACAAATGGCATTTACTATAGCGCCCCGTCTTGCCCTATCCAAGCGCTGGTCCCTGCTTAGGGGCCCAGGTGCCCCGAGTGGGTTAGCTGAAATGGATTGAGCCAAGATGCATCGGAGCACTTCAGAAAAACCCGTGGAGGTTCTAACTTGGGGGGTTTGAAAAAAAAAAGGGGGGTGGGGGGGTTTGAAAAATGTACCTTAAAATCGAGCCCTTGGGAAAAAAAAGGGGGGGGGGGTTTGAAAACAGGCAAATTGCCAAAAACCACCAAAAATCAGCCCTTGGAAAAAACCGAATCACAGAATCACAGAATCACAACGTTCCGGCAAAACGTTCCGGCAAAACGTTCCGGTAATTCCGGCGACCGGAACGGGTTGCCCCTCCCTCCCTGAGAGGGTCACTGAGGACGGCGCGGGCCCTTCAAAACCAAGGGACCCCTTGTGGGAAGGTGTTTGCCCTGTGCACACCCTGCGCGCGCCCTGCACACTGACGCTCCCCCTGTGTGACAGCTCGTTGGGTTTTGGTTTCTTGATGGGGCCCTGGACAGCCACCTGTTCTTCCCTTCGCATACTGCGTCGGGTCTCTGTGTTCTGACGGCTACTGCGGCCTGTGGTGGCCTATGGCGTCGG
The DNA here is from genome assembly GCA_964036045.1 of Eutreptiella sp. 'Long Island Sound 2002'. Lineage (NCBI taxonomy): Eukaryota > Euglenozoa > Euglenophyceae > Eutreptiales > Eutreptiaceae > Eutreptiella > Eutreptiella sp. 'Long Island Sound 2002'. The sequence goes on from OZ038394.1 coordinate 47,922,904, forward strand.
ATCCGCATTAGCGGAGCCCAGTATCGCACTGGGAGTTGTGCTTGTTGTTGCGTCACTTTACAGTTTTTGCTACCACTGCCCTCCACTAGTGCTGTCCTTCAGGGGGAAAACAAAAAAAGAGGCTGCGTAACACCAACATATCCGAATGTCCATGGGGACACTGTCAGCCTCATGGTCACAGAACCTTCTCTACTCTTCTCTACAGGTGCCGCTTGGCGGTTGGTGACGGTTGGTGGTGGGTGGTTGGGGGTTGGTGGTGGTTGGTGGCGGTTGGTGGTTGGCAGTTGGCCGTTGGTGGTGGTTGCTGGCAATTACGGATTGGTGGTTGGCGGTTGGTGGCAAGTACTGATTGGCAGTTGGTGGCGGTTGGTGGTGGTTGGTGGCAATTACCGATTGGTGATTGGCGGTTGGTGGCGGTTGGCGGTTGGCGGTTGGTGGTCCCTTGGGGCTGTCCTTAAGGGCTGTCATTAACCAAAAAAAAACGCTTCAGGACAGCCCTGCCCTCCACGCTCCAGTTGTCTGCCACGTGCCTCCCCATCCAGGCTATTGCTTAGTGACCCCGGGGGGGGGGGGGTAGTTTGGCCCTTGGCCAGGGCTCAGCCACCCACCCACCCATCCACCCACCCACCCACCCACCCAACCCTACTGGGTGGGGGGTGCCCTCCACCCACAGTCGCGTAACATACCAGCACCTGGTTGAGAAGCCCCCAGTACGCACTGCGTACACTTCTCGACAATCTTAAACTAATTAATTTGAAAATAATTAAAGGTTTAAATAATTCTAAAGCAATTTCTTTTGGAAGGCCACATTCAAAAAGACTTAGCTCTGGTTCTACTACTATCACAGTTCGACCAGAATAATCAACTCTTTTACCTAAAAGGTTTTGACGAAATCTACCTTGTTTACCACTAACAATACTTGAAAGTGATTTCAAAGAACTATTAGTACCCAATAAATCTGACCTCGATCTAACATTTTGTTTGTTACTTAAAAACAGACTATCAATCGATTCCTGCAAAAATCTCCGTTCATTATTAACTAAAATCTCGGTAACTAAGCATTTTTTTAAATAATCTAACCTATTGTTACAATTAATTATTCTTTTGTATAAAACGTTTAAATCTGAAGAAGCAAAATAATCGTTTTCTAATAAAATTATCGGTCGAAGATCAGGTGGTAAAACCGGTAAAGAAGATATAATCATCCACTCAGGCTTTACCTTTATTTTTAGAAAATGATTAATTAATCGCAATCTACGAATAACTTTATTTCTTTTCACCTGAAAACTTTTAAGATTTCCTTTAGAACTCAAACACAAAGCACTTTCACTCAACTGAAAGGCCATAAAACTCAATTTAACCTTTTTTAAAATTTCATATAACGCTTCAGCACCAAAAAAAGAATTCAATTTGAAATCTTCTAAAAAATCACTCTGCAAAGATAATAAATAATTTTCTTTACATCAACTAATCTAACATCTAAAAGTACTGAAATATAATTTAAATACAAAATGTGAACAAAAGGCAAAATCAATTTAATAAAACCCAGTCTATATCTACGAACCCTAGACTCAGAAACCTCTACCTGACAAGTATAACAGAAAACTAAATCCTTTCGAATTTTTTGCCGCTTATATCTTCCACAAGCACACTCCCAATTTTTAACGGGACCAAAAATTCTCTCACAAAACAACCCATTCATTTCTGGTCTAAGAGTCCTATAATTAAGAGTATCTGAACTCAAGACTTCACCTAACACATGGCCACTTGGTAATGTACGATTAGACCAGAGATTTGGGGCCAACCCACCCACCCATCTCTACACCCATATACCCCCCCCCCCGGGGGGGGGGGGGGAATTTTGCCCACTAAGCAATAGCCTGTCCCCATCCCTGCGGCTGGCGCACATGGGCATTCCGCGCACCTTCATGGTTTCCACGAGGGGACGTTTGCCCGGCGGGCGCCTGGCGCGCCCGCCAGCCAAACCAAAGTCCCGGTCATTTATCCCAATGTCTTACCACTAAATATCACACCCTCCTCCAGCCCAGGCAACGTAAGCACGAATGACACAACAAACCACAACTGCAGGTGAACAAAAAATCGTTCATTTCTTGTTAGTCCACAACCATAATGCCTGCTAAGAACTACGTCCCAAGTAAATAATATGGGGTGTAGTGTAACGTAGTGTAGCAATGTCCGTTTTGAAACAGCAACATGTCCCCAATGCGGGAACAAAATGTACGGAAAATGGGGGGAACTAGGGGAAGATGAGAGAAAATTTGCCCGGCACGTGCCCGGCGCGCTAACGCGCCTTCCACAGGTCTCGAGCATACCTCCGCAGCCCCCGCCCTTGTGGAGGGTGCCTTCTGGACGGGACCGACACACCACTGCCACACCAAGTACACATGCACGCCTGTCCGCCCTCACAGAGCAGAGACCACAACCAACGGGGCTGCTGCAGGCTGGCCCTAGGGCAGCGCAACCACCGTGAGCCCCAGCACCATTGGGGCGTTGCCAAGACCGGGCTGAAGGCGTGGCTGTGCTCGTGCGTGCATGGATGTCTTCCAGAGGGCGAAGGGTGCAGCCGGTGTGAAGGGGTCCTTCAAGGGAATCACAGTGCTGACAATATTCCTTTGGCTCCCGGGTACGTAGGGTACACCAGTTTCCCCTTGTTCCCGTTGGGAAACACAACAACACTGTCACTTGCATTGGGAAACACGTGTACCCGCAAATTGTACCCAGTAACGTCTATTTGTTCCCGGTGTCTGGAACGTCCCGGAACGACCGGGAACAACAGTTGTTACCGGGTACAATTTGCGGGGCACATGTGTTTTCGAACGTCACGGAAAGTCGGGAATGTCAGGGAACACATGTACCTGCAAATTGTACTCTGTAACACATGCGTGTGTGTTCCCCAACGCATTGATGTCGAGGACGTCGTAGGACAATGTCAGCACATCGGGGAACACGCTAGGAAACATTTTACCAACAAGTGGAAACATTTTCCGTTTCACCCCCAAAACGTCATTTTTGGATGAAACCACCATTCCCATCGGATCCGGCACCCTCAAAACCCCCATTCCCGGGTTGACCGGGGATGTCGGGAAACAATCTGAGCGGTGGCCAAAGGAATATCGACGGTTGGGCCGAGCCCGGGCCTACAGAACCCCTTCGCCAGCGTCTTTCTCTCTCTCTCTCTCTCTCTCTCTCTCTCTCTCTCTCTCTCTCTCTCTGTCTCTCTCTCTCTCTCTCTCTCTCTCTCTCTCTCTCTCTCTCCTCCCTCCCTCCATTCAAAATCGCCTGACAAACGGCTGGAGTGGCTTGCATGCGTACCTACAGGCCCTTGTCAAAGTGCAACTCTGTGCCAACCATCTGACATGAGGCAACAGTGTTATACCGCAATATCGGCCCACAAGCCTCAACCAGAACAAGACCTAATGACGGGCTCAACCACAATCCAATGATGGTCGTCACCCTCCTGCAGGGACAACTTTGAAATAATGGGTGCTGTGCCTAATTACTGGACTGACAAATAGAACAAACAACAAAAGGAAGTTGAACAGTGTAGAACAGTCGCAGAATGGGGGGGGGGGGGGTAAAAAGGGTTTCAGAAGAAAGAACACTCTGTAGAGCGTTTTGGATCATAAAAATCCATAAATCATGCCAGTAACAAGCAAAGTATGCACAAAAGTAGAAGTCAAATAGTAGGGGGTTGAAAATGAATCAATGTAGTAAACAGGGCAAAATGAGGTGGTTGCAGAGCCAGTTTGGAACAAGAACGCTCTGCTTTGCAGAACGTTCTTGTTCATTGAAATCCATTTTGAGCATGGTTGTACATTGTGTGTCACATGTAAACAAACAACAAAAACCACATGACTAAAGAATGGGATATGATAACCCTCTGCCGGTACACAACGTAACAAAGGTTACGCACACCCTGTGTGATGTTTGTGAATCTCTGCATCATCCTGCTACTCTGCATTGACGCACCTGCTTCCTGCACTGCAACCAGGCATCCTAGAAAAAAGAGGTCCGGTAATCCACTTTGAAAATGGACTCTCCGGCACATATGCGGCACCCATTACCATTGCGGTTAGAGCCGCCTTAGTGTTTCACAGTCACATCGTCGGGGTTAGGGCCCATGCTCCAAACCGAACCTGAACCAGCGCGCCTTTCAGCGCTCAAAAACTAGCTCTTGATTACCCCTACCCTTGTTTTTGTCACCGCCTCAATGTCTGCCCATCATTGACATCAGTACAGAAACCCGACCCCTCCGAAGCCACCCCCCCCCCATGACAAGCACAAGGCCGTGCTTATGCGTGGGGTGCACGCGACCGCGCGCAATCCCCAAAACCTTCTGTTGTGAAAGCGGACATCCGCCCACCCACCCTCCAGACACTGCTTCCATCGATACAGAGTGCTCTTCTGTTTAAACCCCCCCCCCTAATAACCCCCCCCCCCCCCTCAATAATGCCGCCCCCCCTTTTAATTCCCCCCTTTTAGTTATGATCTCAAATGGCCGAATAAATCCCCACCCTTGTGCGATTTGGCAAGAAGAGACAGGCAGGTTCGTCACCACTGTGGTCGTCACTGTGGCCGTCACTGTGGCCGTCTACTCTGTCGTCAAGCAGCACAAAGCCGTCTCCAAGGTCAAAAACATCATGCTCAGACAAATTGTCATCAGAACAGGACACGGAACCAGCATCCGCATCGTCATCATGCCAAACACCAGGGAGAACAATACTCATGTTATGACTGCAGATCACAATCATGGGTGCACACCCGGGACAATGATTTGAACCCTATCCCTGGTCCACAGCAGAAAGTGTCAAATAATCACCCCCCCCCTCAATAATTCCCCCCTTTCGCCAGCCAGTCAACCATGGATTTTTTATTCCCCGGGGGGAATTAATAGGGGGGGGGGGGGTTACCACAAGCGCTCCAATTGCCTCCCAAGCCCTTGAAAAGGGCTATTTGGAACACCCCGGGTTTGCATGCTGAGGTGACAATATGTGAAAATACCAGTGCTCACACACTAATGACTTGGCCAAACAACACCCGCTCTGATCCGAAAACAGGGCCGTGCTTTGACCCAGTCCTTTTTGTGCCGGGACCAGCATTTTGACAGAACCATGAGATAGCCCCTGGGCCCCAGCTCAATCCCATTCCCTTTTCATGTAGAATTCAGAAAGTATACACATACCCCCCCAACGGAACGAAATTCCGACCAAAACTTCAAATGACCCAAGAAAAGTGCCAAAACGCTCGATGCCCAGGGGGGCCCGCCGGGACCGGTCTTTACGCCAACTCCTTCCCGCTTCGGTGCCACATTCAGGGGGGGGGGGGGGCTGTTGGTGGTGGGGGGGGGGGGGGGGTCTGGGGGCCGGCCGGGGGGGGGGGGGGCAGTTGTTTGGATATTCACGGGGGGGGGGGGCCGCCGGGCCCGGTCCATACGCCAACTCCTTCATGCTTTGGTGCCACATTCAGGGGGGGGGAGGGGCTGTTGGTGGGGGGGGTGTCTGGGGGCCGGCCGCGGGGGGGGGGGGGTCCCCCGGACCCCAACATACAGGGCTCAAAATGACCGCCTCGTCGCACTGATGATTTTGAGCCATGTATGTTGGGGTAAAAAAAATTTTGAAAAAAAAGTTTTTCACCCTGACATGGGGTCCCGGTGGCCAGGCTGGGGCTACAGGTTGGGGAGGGGGAGGGTGAAAATTTTTCTTTCATGATTTTCATCCATGATTGAATTCTCCATAAAATTCTGAGTATTTTGAGTATAGACACATGGGGTGAATAACAGTTTTACCCCCTCCCGTAGCCAAAAAACTTTCTCTCCGGCGCCTCCGGCGCCAATGGTCCGGCACTTTGGTGCCAACAGAGGGAGGGGGGGGGGGGGGGTAGGCGTCAAGGGCCCGGGCCCGGCGCCCCCCCCCCCCCCTGCGCATCCATGTCAATTCATGGTCCTGACCGGGGGCGCTGGGCCCTGTGCAACGCAGTCAGTGGAGGATCTGCGCCCACTCACAGGAAGTGGCAGCCACCAAAGGCCCACAGACGGAGACACATGGGCAGCAGCGCACTGTCCGAGATGCAAAACACGAGATCGCGGCCGAGCCACCTGACCACAGGGCCGGGCCTGCAGGGCTTGAGACCGCTGGGGCTTGCCAGAGGACATCACACTCCCATAACGCAAGGGGGACGGGGGGTGGCAAGGGACCGCAGGTTGTGGGTGCGACAAGTGTGTGGGGGGTGGGTGTTCCTGACAAACGACCACGGGGCCAGACATGGGATGGCACGCGGAGGGCAGGTCGGGGGCAAGGCGTCGTGGCAACTTATGCGGATGGTACCCCCCACCCCCTTTGTAAAGCCCCACCGTATGTCGTGACGGTCCCCCCCCGGGGGGGGGGGGGGACGGTCACCAAGTGACGGTCCCCCACGGGGGGCTGGGGCTATGCACCACAAGACCGTACCACTGCATTCTAGCAGGGGGGGGGGGGATTGTGGTCTGGGGGGGGGGGGGGGGGTCGAATCCAATTGCGAAAAAATGCGGGAAAACTGCGGAAAAGTGCGGAAAAATTGCGGAAAAATTGCGCTGTCGTAAGCGACCCTCCTGAACCCTCGAGGAGGAATGGTGGCAATCTCGTGCACAGCATGTACTGAAATCAGTCAGGAAATCGGGATGTGAGAAAAATTGCGGGAAAATTGCGGAAAATTGCGGAAAATTGCGAAAAATTGCGAAATTCCGGAAAATTGTGAAAAATTGCGGACCGCAACCCCCCCCCCCCCTCCCTGATTCCGGTATAACGAGCGTAAATTTTTTTCTCGGCGCCTTTGGCGCCGGAGAATTCTTATTGATTTTCTATTGTTCATGGTCAAAGTGGCGGTCCCCCAGGGGGGGGGGTGGGGCTATACAAAGGGGGGGGGGGGTACACACGGGGCTGGGGGTAGACCTGGGCACGCCCGTCCTTTGTTATCACAGTGCCATCCGAGTTCAGCACCACCAGTGTCGGGATCCCCTGCACCTTAAACTTGGATTCGAGAGCATGTTTGGCCATCAGTCGAGAGTATTCCAGTTCCGTCCCAAAGAGGACGGTGCCTCGATCATCACCATCTACCCCCGTCAGCTTGATCTCACCATCAATGATGCGAGCAAACTCTGGGTCAAACACCATTCGATATTCCCCGCACTTCACACCGCCTAAAAAAGACGTAGTACCGGGCCACGTGACTTTTCCACGGAAGGTCCGTGTTGACTTGTCGAAGCTACACTCTTCAAAGGGTTTTCTCTCTGGCATTGGAGTGCCATCATCCAGGGCCCAATGTGCTGGGGCGTTGCTGTATGAGAGGTAACAGTCATCCTTGGCATCAAAGTGGTAGCTTGCCATCCCCACGGTGCCGCCCTGGATGAAGACGCTGCCGTAGATGTCCTCAACAGTGCTGCTGAAAGGCCTGGCGAGCCAAGGCATGGATCCATGGTAGGCCTTGAAGTCGTCCTCAGAGCGATCCATACTGACAAATACCACCTCAAAGCCCTTCGACTTCAAGGTCGAGGAGTACGCATCGGCGAGTTGGGGGGTGAACTGCCGGCATGGCGGGCACCAATGTGCGCTGAAGTATACCCCAACGATCTTCCCCTCAAGCGCCGCAGATGTGCTCACAGGACCCTCCTTGCCAACAAGCTCGGGCCCAAACAGATCCACAAACTTGGCCATTGACCCCTATTTGGAAATGAAAAGACTTTGGAAGTTGTCAAAAGCTGCTGAAGGTCCGCCAAACCGCTGTCTTGACCCCACCATTTCCGTTTCTCCATCGGCGACGGGTTGTGGTGGTCAGATCCATATGGCATGCACCTTCGCTCAGCCCCCAGCCTGTGGTGTGGCCCCCGTGCTGCAGGCCCCCAGCCGCAGTTGCGGCGAATACCTACCTGCCGGTTCGCTCCCTCACCCCCCCCCCTTGCCCAAGCACCGCCAAAGGCACAGAAAATGGGGTGTTTCCGCACAGCGCGCGCACAGTACCCATGAGTAAGTCAGTGTTCCAGTGACCACCCTGCAAACCCCTCACCACCGGGGGAAGCATACGTCCGCAGGGCAAAAACCGCAGATTTAGACGGCAATGTGCAAGGCTATGATGTACCCGGCAGAAATCCTCATGGTCTACCCGCAGCTACCCGCAGATGTACCCGGGGGAAAACGGGCCGTTTTCCCCCATTTTTCCCCCGTTTCACCCCCGGTTTTCCCCGTTTTCCTTCCGTTTCCCCCCGATTTTCCCCCAATCCCCACCCACTTTGCCCCCCTTTTCGCCATTTCCCCCCATTTTCCCGTTTTCCCTCTGTTTCCCCCCATTTTTCGCCGTTTTCCCCCGTTTTTCCTCCAGTTTTCCCCGTTTTTCCCCGTTTCCCCCCGTTTTCCCCGTTTTTCCCCGTCTTTCCTATGGCCAATGATGTACCCGCAGGTATACCCGTTCTGGGTAGATCTCGGTACTGAATGTGGCATTTCCGGTGTGTCTTGACTCATTTTCTGAATATTTGGTCCGGGCAGATTTTTTTGATCAAATTGGCCGAAACAATCAGCGCCAAGCACCCGCAGGTGAAGTTCAAGCTAAGTACAGATTTTGGCATAGCCAGGGTCATCATACGGAGGTCAGCACTTGGCTGGGTCCCCATGCGTTCCGATGATGGATGTCATGATGGGGATCATCCCCCATTCGTTTGGATCCCAGTGCGCCTTCAGCTTTTTTGGCAGTGGTTGAAGCAGGATTTCCCACAACGTGGGGTCCCATTTCTCCCTCTTACGTTTCCGGATCAAGTAGAGTGTCCGCTGCATTCCCCTGGTCTCTTGGTTGTATACTGCTTCCTTCGCACTGTGTGTGGTGGCGGCATCACGCTCAAGGATTAGCCTATGATAGGACTCGCCCCCCCCCCTGCCCAACGAACAATTATGTCCCAAAAAAATACGGTCCGGACAGCAGGTGTTCGGTGGACATGCCATTCGTTGGACACGGGGAGGGGGAGGGGGGGGGGGGGGTACATGTGACGTACATTTGCCTGATAAACCTCCACCATCTCGCTGAGGCTTGTTTGGTAACTGTTGTTACGCGCAAACCCCCCACCACATGGAGGTACTGCGTGCACTATCTGAAACAGAGCACGCGCTACGTTGTTGCTACCGCGCGCTACACGCGCAAAGCTATTCTCTTTCTTGCGCGCTGTCATCCTTTTTAGGGAGAGCGATTGTTTTGTCTGGGTTCGAAGCGCGGGCCCCTTGTGATTCACATGCCGCACAACATCGGGCAGCTATGGTAGGAGACTGGATGCAGCAAAGAACGGGGATGGAGGGAAAGATTGATAAAGATACCAGCAGTATCCTCATCCTTGCCAAGCGGCAACTGGCTACCGGAGTGCCAGAGTGAGGTTACATGGGTACGGTTTGTTGCTTTACAACAATGGAATTTGCGCGCATTACGAAAAAAGTGCTGAACAATGCATGCAACTTTGCTACCTCCGCAACATTTTATGGATATCCAATGAGGAGCTCCCAAGGGTCGGAAACTGAGCCGCTGGATGACCCCGCCCACAGCCATCTCAGCCATAGCATCATTCCAGTTCAATCCCGAAGGCAGTCCAACCAGGCGCCATGCGTATTCATACATGGGAGGCACCATCCGTGATAATGTACAACAGCCACCTAAAGGCCGGTAGCATCCTGCCTACAATGTTCAACCAGCGCCCAGAGCCAACCCAATTCACGCTTACGCGCTGCATACATACTCACGCGGCCGCAAAACGCACGCCACCACGCTACATACACCACCTACACCCTGAGTACCGCGGACACGCTGCGTAACACACGGAGACGCTGGCACCCACTCGGCCACGTGTTCGCTCAGGTCTTACAAACATACAAACATTCAGACAAACAGTCAGGGTCAGCTATTCACAGGCAGGGAGGGGTAGACTGTAATCCCCACCGGCATCTGTCACGAAGGAGAGAGAGGAAATCCGGCACTAGCTCTGAGAGTAGCTGTCGGTGAACCCATCGCCGTACTCGAAGTACTCAACTGAGATGCAAACCACAAGCCCGAAAAGCGGTGGACAAAATCGGCCCTCCGTCAGGGCACCCACAGCAGCCACTACTACAAGGCCCAAGGACCCCACCGGACTGCGCGAGCCCCAGGCACGCTCAGCCATCAGGCCTGTCTATGGGAATCGAACCCAAGACCTATTCTGCGCGTGCCCTTAGAAGACGAGGAAGATGCAGCTGAGACGGCGCCGTTGAGAGGTGTGTACACCCAGAAACAAAAAATCATAAAACCGAGTGCCGGGGATCGAACCAATCGCCAACGGGGCAAACACCCCGCATGTTGCCGCTACACCAGGGCACAACCCAGCTAGGCATTTGCTGCCTGCAAGGGCCACCACTGACTGCCCGACAACATCCATCAAAGAAACACAAGCAATGTAACTGCATCAGCCAGTAGAACTAGATGAGTGGTCCTCATGTCCATGTGACAATTGCTGGGCCTTCTGCAAATAGCGCAACTTACGCTTCTTATGAACTTTCCCCATCACATGCTCATTCCAGGCTCTCCAGTTATTCGTCACTTCACAATCACAAACCAGGCACCGACCTCCTATGTTTGGTTCAGTAACGAAAAATCTGGCATCGAGCTGATCCATAGTCACAGACATCGTAGTGATCCCTAAAACGCAGTCAGTCGGACTCAGAGTCAGAAACGGTACGCTGGATCCGGTCAATGGTGAGGCGGAGAACCTGTATCATCCGAAACACTCCAGAAGCCCAGAGGCGTAGTCCTAAGTTCCCAAATCCTCGAAGGCGTTGTTCCGTCAGACCTACCGTTACTCCACGCCCTGAGCCCGGCGTTTCAGGGAGGAACCAGCCCTTCTCTATGGCATGCTTTGCCGGCATCTTAACAACCGGCCTCCTATGCACCGGTGAATCCCAGGCCAATTCCAGCTCACGCATGGTCTGTGTCATTACCGTGTATCGCTTCGTCAAATCAACAGTAGGACAAACGGTCCAGGTAGCATATGACTGAGAACGAGCCATCTCAACCTCAGAGAAATGGTGCCTACGCACGACACTCGACTCACGGCGGCGGCGCTTCGCTGCCCTGACTGTCGGGTCTTTGCTGAGCCCCCCCCGTGGTCGAACCATGCCGTCGACAAATGAAGCAGGAAGCTACCTAAAGAGGAAGCCCAGACGAACTATAACCCAACGGCTGAAATGCAATCCGGAAACTAGTCGAACCCAAACTCAAAATTCAGAACTTGGCTTGTCAGGCGGGGCAGATGCGTGGAGTTAGACGCAACCGTTATGGGTGACCAGAAGTCACGTGGGTACAACGGGGGAGGAGTCCAGGGCCGCTCTCCCCCCCCCCCCCGTGTTCACCCCCAGCCTCCCCATCCGAGTCTGGAAGTTTTTGAAATCCCTCGGAAAGATGCTCGGAAGTTTTGGCAGCCAGATCGGGTCCCAAAACGCAACCGATATCGGTATGAATGTTCCATGGGCTTCCCAGCCGACCGTGCCGGGGGAGCTCGGAAGAAATTTTGGCTGGGACTTCCGAGATCAACCCTGCAATATGAGTCCCATTTGCTGAGCATGAATGCTGAGCATCCCCAAATATCCTGAGCAATATGCTCAGCATTTTCCTGCCATTTTTTACCTTCTATGCTGTGCGTCCCAGCACCATGTGATGGCTGGCGTAATGCCTCAGGACAGGTTGCACATGTTGATATTTGGGAGGAGCTGCGAGGACCTTGATTACGAAGTATATCTGTGAGGTTTGTTGGCTTAAGGTTCCGGCACACTGTGGTGTCCCAGGTAATGAACAGGCGGACGCCCTTGCTAATGAAGGGCGCCTGGATAGCCCTCTGTACCTTTTACCTGCGGTGTTGGGCGGCACGGTGTCCGATGCGGATGATGACGATAGGGTTGCTGAGGTCCAGGATATGATGGAAGATTATTCTTGTTTGGACCATGTTGCACAGGTTGATTCGGTCCAGGGAGTCCTCAATTTCGACTCAGCAGGCGTTTTTCCATCCGTTTTTTGTACGATGAACTACACCGTTCTTGGTTCCCAAATCCCACACCTCAGCAAAGAAACACACAAAACCGTTCACTTACGCTTGAAATGTGAATGCTCAGTGGCTTGCCTGTTCATTTCAGCTTGAACTGTGAATGCTGCACTCTCCTTCGCTGAGCATCTGCACAGGACAGCCATCGCTTGACATGGCATCCACATCCACCACCCCTCCCCCAGGACTATGTACAACCACACGGCGATACTTCTTGGGTTGAGGTTGCGGTTCAGGGTTGTCACTGGATGATGAGGAAGAATCTGAGGCACTTACTGTGGAGGCACCAAATAGGTGCACAGCATCATCATCCGAATCATTATCCTCAGGACTGCTACTGCTCCCACTATCACTGCTGCTGCTGCTGCTGCTGCTACTGTTACTGCTGCTCCTGCCACTGCCACGAGGGCACACAAGTTGCTGCTCAATGTCTCTATCAACAATGGGTACACGCGCCAACTTCGTACGTCTCATGGGTTGAACACGCTGCTGCTCCTTCAAACCCGTAGGACCTTGAAATGAAGCAGCACTGTCCTCGCCCTCCGAAGGGGGTACAATATCAACTGTCGCAGGGTTAGAAACTCTGCTTTGAGGGATGGGCCCCACACGTCCCTTACCCTTTCCCTTGTCCTTCAGCGCCTTACGGCGTGCAGCACAGGACTTAAATGTGGCATGGCTCTTCAAACCCAGTTTGGGCCACTTGCAGACAGCTTCCCTGTCCATTGGTCCCATTGACGGACACCACGCTTTGAGCCACAGGTCCCACACACACATACCACATCACTCTCGGGATTTGCACCTGGAAAGGTGCATTTCACCGAACGGGTGTCTGGGTGCATATATAGGGAGCAACCACCTCCATCCTAGAAATGCAGCAAATGCTCTAAGAGGCGTTGGAAGACCACATGCCACACGGCATTGGCAGCAACCATGCACGCCTCCAGAACAACGTTTCGTTGCACGGGCGCCCAAATTTTGGCACAGGGGATCTTCTTTTTTTTCTGCACGAACTTTTGATACAGCTCATGCTTCAAACTTTCAGTAATACTGGCATCTTGCCTGGTACTAGTGACGGGGGCATATCTCTTGGCCACCCTGAGATCCCGCTCGCCGGCCTCATCGGAATACAGCATGGGTGTCCGTGGATTAAACCATGTGTGGGACCACCCATGCATATATAAGGTTGCAGTGCAACCTTCTTCAGCAAACTCGGGGATGATGTGCACAATATATGTGTACAACATCCCCATAGCTTGTCATGTGACAGTTGCCAGGTTATTACAACCATAGCATAGATGCACCATGTGGCAAAATGCCACCACCAAGGAATGGAAAGGCAGGAGGGGGGCACCATACCCCCTGCTAGTCTACCCATGACTGTGCGGGCCTCGCGACGTGTGAGGCTAATGCCTGCCTGGAATCTACCTCGTATGTGACGCATGTGCTTCCTGCTATCAGGTGGCAAAGATCCAGGATCATACCTCCTTGCCACATGTGCTATGACCTGGAGCAGGTCATGGTTGTAGGGCGCTGGTAGTGTTCGACCTATGACACCCAGGATCCTGGAGGCTGCTCCTTTGGTGTTGTGCAATACAGGTTGCACAATATATACCTCTTCCAGGTTAGAAACCCCCTGAAACTTATGGGACCCACGCACACCATTGAGACATCCCCCTTTGTGCAAAAAGAGTTCTCCCGCCCCATCCTTATTCACCCAGGGACACGCCACACAGCCCTTTTGCCGGCACTCAGACCACAAATGGTGGTGATCGGCAGTGATTGCCCCGAGCCTTATCTGCAGGGTGGTGTTGTACACTGCACCAGCATACTTCATAGGTTGCTTAATTTTACAAGAAGGCAGGGCTTGTAAGGCCTCTGCACGTTTGGGTAGCCACTCGCTATCACTGACCTTGGGAAGCTCTTGCCAGGTCAACATGTCTGTGCACCTAGGCACATTGCCAGACATTGGAAACCAGTGTCCCTGGAAATCAATTATACTGATTTTTGTGTTAATATTTGGACGGCCCCGGGGCTGGTAACCGTCTGCGTAGAGGCCTAAGGTCAGGGTGGCATGGGGTGGTGGGGGTTTCTGCCGGCCTTGGGCAGCCAATGAGCCACACTTCTGTAGAAGTAGGTGGCACAGCTGTGGTAACAACTTCCTGTTGTCCAGGGAGTAGTCCACTGCAGGAAGGTGCAGGTCCTCCTGTTGCCTTAAAGCAACCATTGACCAACCAACCCCTGGTTGGAGATGGTCTAAGGTGCGCAAGACAGCGGCTGGCACCACATGCTCATGGCGAAGGCGAAGTGCAGCAGCCTGGCACTCTAGTGCTTGGGTGACTGATGTGGCTTGTGTGGTAGGCAAAGGGCCAAGGGACCTACGCACAACTGTGAAGGTGCCACTTGGGGGGCGCTGTAGCTGGTCTAGGTCCTTGGCCTGCAAGGGGGTGGCCGTGGGGAAGTTCATGGCAAAGGCTGACACCATGAATTGATCAGCTGGAATAGGGCATATGCTGGCGAATGCCTCTAGCTTGGAGATCTCCCCCTTCACCCATATAGCATGGTTGTTCACAACAAATTCATGGTGAAACATGGTGCCTGGGAAACAGAAGATTGCAGTAGGCCACTGTTTTGGTTTGTTTCAAAGGAACCATGTATGGAAAGCCCCAACCAGTACCTTTCACCAGAACCTTGAATTGCCAGGATTGCTCCAACCAGTTTCGAGATCCAAGGGTCCAAAGTGTGCTCGACTATCCGCCCCCCCAATTTCCCAAAGGCATCTTTGGGGTAATGCTCTGGAACAAAAAATTCTTCACCACGGATTACCACCTTTGGACGGACCTCATCTACAGAAGGCGGCTTGTCAACCACAAGCCGGTCACCCAAGGCGAATGCCAACACAATGCATGCCAGTGTGGCAGTAAATTGCACTCTCCATTTGCGCAATGCCACACATATCTCCGTGGAACAGAAACCGGAAGCATGCAGGGCACACTGATAAACTCCACATTCAGGGCACGTGATGTGGGCTGTGTAATCGCAAAAAAAGCACGACGAACGGCTGGGTGAACAATAGGGCGTAGCATACATCCGTGCCAAGGCCCAACTGGGTGTGGTCTCAATAGGGGGGGCATGCGGAGAACTGCGATAGTGCAAAGCTGCCTGTGCAATCTCACGCAACAACCACAATCTGTCTTGTGGAAGTTGGATGCTACCGTTGACAACACGCCTAGACAAAAGGCAATGTAGCATCAGAAGGCAGGCAGGATGGCAGCTCACAAAGTCGTCCTGATGTAGGAAGGTGGAGTAGAGGGGGGCTATAGCAAAAGCTACACTGCCAAACTCACCCAAAAACTTGTCCCACCTCTTCTGCGCCCTTGCCTTAATGCCTTCTTGTTCGGTAATGAGGTTCACTATTGCCAACTCCTCGGTGTTTGCACCCGCTATGTAGGGCTTGTAACACAGCGGATCGAACACCAGGCACAAGAAACACTCGGACCCAAAATTTGTCTCACGGGAAAAATTGCCACCCATACCCCACACCAGGGGGTATGTTGCGGGGGGTGGCCAAAACAAAGTTGCGGCCACCCCCCACTGGCATTTGAGCACACGGGGATGCTCAACCGTGCTTCTAAACGTACATACATACAACACTTACATGCCCAGAACCAAAATAGCGTTCTTGGGCGAAACCTCAACCCACAATATGTGCACCAAAATTGCATGTAGTGGCCCCTTCGATTTCCTTATCTGGATCCCCTCCATATACGTTGATGTCCGTCGGCGCGCCTGGGGGGAAGGGAAATCTTGGGGGCAAACACAGCTGAAAAAAATAGAAACGAATCGAAAGGTGCCAATACCTGGGAGGAGTCATGACAGAAACACGGCTGGGCACCCCATGTGCACAAGCAAAACGTAACATACAACATACAATGCAGGGAAGAGAGCCGAGCCGGAGGCGTGAAGTAACCCCCAGAAAGTCCAATGAGTGTAGCAGCCCATAATAAGGGGGCATAGATTTTGATTGTCGGTCCCCCGCATGCATTGCACCTTAGCCTGTGTCTGTGACTCTTTACCCATGAATGATGAGTAAGCTCCTTCATCAGATCAAGGGTAAAGTGACACAAACAACCAAGCAATAAAAGTACACTGCATGCGTATTCTAAGGGTGTCATCCGTGCCCACGGGACTCATTGTCGCCGATTTCTTCGTGCCTGCCTCAGTGCCTTCCGCAGAGCTTTGCTTGGAGGACACTGTTGCAAACACGAAGGGCAAAAGGAAAAAGGAGAGGCCCATTAACCTAGTAATAAAAAAAACTTTTGTTTTCACTAGGTGCTAAAACCTAGTAAAAACAAAAACTTCTTTTTTACTAGGTTCCGAAACCCCCAGCGCTGCAGAGCGGGGGGCAAAATCAGAAGTGGCCCACAAGTGGGCAAAGTGGCTACCTCACCCATGCCGTATCGGGGAGCCCCACCGCTTCAGAGCGGGGGGCAAAATCAGAAGTGGCCCACTTGTGGGCAAATTGGCTACCTCACCCCCGCCGTATCAGGGATCCCCACCGCTTGGGAGCGGGGGGCAAAATCAGAAGTGGCCCACTTGTGGGCAAATTGGCTACCTCACCCCTGCCGTATCGGGGAGCCCCACCGCTTCAGAGCAGGGGGCAAAATCAGAAGTGGCCCACAAGTGGGCAAATTGGCTACCTCACCCCTGCCGTATCGGGGAGCCGCACCGCTGCAGAACGGGTGGCAAAATCAGAAGTGGCCCACAAGTGGGCAAAGTGGCTACCTCACCCCTGCCGTATCGGGGAGCCCCTCCGCTTCAAAGCGGGGGGCAAAATCAGAAGTGGCCCACAAGTGGGCAAATTGGCTACCTCACCCCGGCCGTATCGGGGATCCCCACCGCTGCAGAGCGGGGGGCAAAATCAGAAGTGGCCCACTTGTGGGCAAAGTGGCTACCTCACCCCTGCCGTATCGCGGAGCCCCACCGCTTCAGAGCGGGGGGCAAAATCAGAAGTGGCCCACAAGTGGGCAAATTGGCTACCTCACCCCCGCCGTATCGGGGAGCCCCACCGCTGCAGAGCGGGGGGCAAAATCAGAAGTGGCCCACAAGTGGGCAAATTGGCTACCTCACCCATGCCGTATCGGGGAGCCCCACCGCTTCAGAGCGGGGGGCAAAATCAGAAGTGGCCCACAAGTGGGCAAAGTGGCTACCTCACCCCTGCCGTATCGGGGATCCCCTCCGCTTCAGAGCGGGGGGCAAAATCAGAAGTGGCCCACAAGGGTGGGGGAAAATTGGCTTGCGCGGGGCGGGGTCGTTGGAGCCCCTTTCCCGGACCCCCCCCCTCCTCCCTGGCTCCCGTGACGGGGCCTTCAAAAAGGTCATAGATGGTGGTAAATAAAGTTGAACTTCCATTGAGGGGGGGGGGGGGGCAGCAGTGGTGGTATTTATGTCCGGTCAATTCCGGCTACATCCCATAGCACAAAAAAAAATTGAGGAGATGTAGCGCCCCACCTTGGCCTCCTGCTGCCACAGACGACTGAGAGGCGGAAGTCAATGACGACACATCAGAGGAATCGGAATCAGAACTTGAGGTGTCATTGCTTGAGTCAGAGCTAGTGTTGGAGTCTGATTCAGATGCAGAGCTGGACGCGGAGCATGTGGAAGGGGCTGAAGTGGTAGGATGTGATGAAGGAGCATAGTTGGGATCAGCCAATTCCGAAGCAACGTCGCGTCTTTCTGAGGAACACTTTGGACAAAACCAGGAAGAATCAGGGATGCAGGCAACAGGGGGGACACAACATTGTTGATGATAGCCCACAGTGGTACTATGGTCACCATCATAGAGCAAGATATCATTCCCCTCGGATGTCTCTCCGCTCAAACAGATTGCGCAGACAATATCCGAGCCATCAGAGTCCGGTTCATTTTCCAGGACATCTTGCACATGGGCCATTTCAGCACTCTCCACAGGCAAGCCTTTAGCCTCCCTAATAATTTGAATGTAGTTGTACACCCGCTGCACCAACTCAGGTTTTGGGCCATTGCTACACAACCCCTGGTTCATGAGTACTCGCTTCAAATTACTAACAGTGCACTGTCCATTGATCCCCAATGAACCACGCAACTGTCGCAAGAGGCGTTCCACGTCAGCCAAAACACCAGGAGTCATAAGCGTTGCGAGGAACAGGAAAACACTTGAATGGAAGGGGTATGATGCTTGACATTTTCACTGGTAAAATGCAGAAAACCCAAATCTGGTGCGTGAAAAAAGATACTTTTTTTTCCCCCTTTCCTTGTGGGTGGGAGTAAGGAAAGGAGAGGTCGCGTCAACCTTTTTAGCCCCCAGGGGAATAGGGGGGGGTCTGAGTGTGTATTTCGCTTAGCCCACTTTATAAGGGGGTCGGGCATTGCGACTCCTGAGGAGGAGCCCTGGGCGCCCCCAGTCCTCAGTTTTTTCTTTTTCCCCCTCCCCTTCGGATCTGCCACAAGGGTGTCACACCTGTGAAACATCAAAACCCTAACATCACGGTTGAGCGCACTAGGGAACTGCCCCCTAGGCCCTGCCCGTGCCCCTTTTATACCCCGTAGGGACCGGCGGGAGTTACTTCCGGAATGCAGTGAAAAAATGGCCAAAATGGGGGAAAAATTGGGACTTTACCATGGTTTCTGTCACGGGAGCCCCATTGCTAGACCCCCCCCCCCCTCCTTCGGGGGGCTCCCGTGACCCCCCCCCCCCCCCCGCGCGCAAGCCAATTTTCCCCTTGCCCAAGTGGGCAAATTGGATACCTCACCCCTGCCGTATCGGGGAGCCCCACCGCTGCAGAGCGGGGGGCAAAATCAGAAGTGGCCCACTTGTGGGCAAAGTGGCTACCTCACCCCTGCCGTATCCGGGATCCCCTCCGCTTCAGAGCGGGGGGCAAAATCAGAAGTGGCCCACAAGTGGGCAAAGTGGCTACCTCACCCCTGCCGTATCAGAGAGCCCCACCGCTGCAGAGCGGGGGGCAAAATCAGAAGTGGCCCACAAGTGGGCAAATTGGCTACCTCACCCCTGCCGTATCGGGGATCCCCACCGCTTCAGAGCGGGGGGCAAAATCAGAAGTGGCCCACTTGTGGGCAAATTGGCTACCTCACCCCTGCCGTATGGGGGAGCCCCACCGCTTCAGAGCGGGGGGGAAAATCAGAAGTGGCCCACTTGTGGGCAAATTGGCTACCTCACCCATGCCGTATCGGGGAGCCCCACCGCTTCAGAGCGGGGGGCAAAATCAGAAGTGGCCCACAAGTGGGCAAAGTGGCTACCTCACCCATGCCGTATCGGGGAGCCCCTCCGCTTCAGAGCGGGGGGCAAAATCAGAAGTGGCCCACAAGTGGGCAAAGTGGCTACCTCACCCCGGCCATATCGGGGAGCCCCACCGCTTCAGAGCGGGGGGCAAAATCAGAAGTGGCCCACTTGTGGGCAAATTGGCTAGCTCACCCCTGCCGTATCGGGGATCCCCACCGCTTCAGAGCGGGGGGCAAAATCAGAAGTGGCCCACTTGTGGGCAAATTGGCTACCTCACCCCTGCCGTATCGGGGAGCCCCACCGCTTCAGAGCGGGGGGGAAAATCAGAAGTGGCCCACTTGTGGGCAAAGTGGCTACCTCACCCCTGCCGTATCGGGGAGCCCCACCGCTTCAGAGCGGGGGGCAAAATCAGAAGTGGCCCACAAGTGGGCAAGGTGGCTACCCAATAACCTAGTAAAAAAAAAAATTTGTTTTTATTAGGTTTTGAAACCTAGTAAAAACAAAAACTTTTTTTTACTAGGTTTTGAAACCTAGTAAAAAAAAAAACTTTTTTTTTTACTAGGTTCCCAATACCTAGTAAAAAAACCTGTTACCTAGTAAGCTATTACCTAGTAAAAAAAAAATTTTTTAAAAAATTTTTTTACTAGGTTTCACTACAGACCCACTATCCGCCCCTTCACTTTGCACCACTGTTTTGCTTGGTTTCAAAGGAACCATGTATGGAAAGCCCCAACCAGTACCTTTCACCAGAAGCTTCATTTGCCAGGATTGCTCCAACCAGTTTCGAGATCCAAGGGTCCAAAGTGTGCTCGACTATCCGTCCCCTCCCTCTGCGCCACTATTTTGGTTGGTCTTCTTACTCAGCTGTGCAAGCACCATCTGGACTTGCACAGCTGCAACAGCCGCCAACAAAGCTGCGCAGTGGGCAGCCTGCATGGCCTTGGGGTCCTCCGCATCTTCTGCTGCGGCGGCGGGCCCTGCTGCTGCTGCTCCTGCTGCTCCTCCGACTGCTGGCGCCTCCCACAAAGCGGGGGTGGCTGGCGAAGGGTTGCTGGCACCGGCACTGCTACCGGCGCTGGGGTTGCCACTCCCAAGTTCGGCTAGTCGACCCTAGGAGATGGGGACGGCGGCAGGAGCTGGTGGCTGGGCGCGGGCAGCCAGGGCAGCAGAGATGGAAGACATCAGAGCGAAAAAGAGGGCTGATGAAGACCCAACACAGTGCATCCCCAGCTTAGGCAGGGGGGGGGGGGGGCTTCTGCGGTCTCAACCTGGCCCTGGACCTCACCCTTGGCCTGCAACCATACACCTAAGATGGTAAGTCGCTGCCGCTTTGGTGCGCCCTCGGAAGAAAGTTTGGGGGCTGGGGCCAAAAGAAACCCAATGCCCCACAAGACACCGTGCGCATAGTACGTGGGTTGCTGGTCTGTTCTGAAAACCTCACCGTCGGGGGGGGGGATTAACCACCTTTTCCCACGTGCCTGAGGGGGCTTGGTCCCACACCCGCCAGCCGTCCTTTTCCCCGAAAACCTCTACCACATGTGCACCTGTGATGGTGGCTCTGAGGGCGCTGTGAATCGTTGCATGTGGGGACTCGCAGAAGGCATCGTTTATGATAACCCTCAAAACCTCAAACGGAACATGAATAAATGAGAGGGGGGGGGACTGCACGTTGCAGGTAACTACTTTTTTGGACCGCCTCTTGATCTTGGCCTCTTTGAACCAAGTAACTACAGCGCTCTGGGTCCACTTTAACTCGCGAATGGTACTGTCCGGGACAGTATTGATTTCAAGTACATGTAATGCACACGCAGCCTCTCTTCACATTCCTCTGCAAAGGTCCGGTCCGTGTTGTATTTCGGATCCGGACCAACAATGCAGAGGTTTCTGTATTGTACACCGTACGAAGTCTCATGTTTGCTGGGGCTTGTCTTGCCCACAGCCTCCCGTGTCGTCAAGACAGGGATTGAAAAATGCTTATGCATAAGCACAGCCAGCAAGGTATCCTTCGGCTGGATGCGGTATGCATCAAGGACGACCCTGTCTAAAAAAACCCTTAGCATTCTAGGTTCAATGGTCTCTGACGGCTTATGCCGCAGGCAGAGTGCTGCTAGGGCGTGTTGGAGGCACGATTGTGTATCACCCGGTTCGGGAACTTCGGTATTGGCTGTGTCCGCGTCAATGAGCTCGCCCTCAAGCTCCAAATCTGGTTCCGGGAGCTGCTGAACGGGTTGGGGGGGCTGAGCGGACGAAGACGAGGCACTAGCGGCACTGCCTTGACTGTTAGACATGTCTCTTGCAGGTGACAAAAAGTGTTCTGAGCACAAAAATGGAATACATTAGTGCGTCTACTCAAAGGGGCCTAGGTGAGAAAGCGACACACATGCAAAAAGAAAACCACAAACGCAGACACATAGCTTCACAAGGCACAAAGGGCAAACATTCATCAGCTTGAGTACAGTGTTCTCGATGCAAGTTTGTAGGCAAAGCAGCCACCAAGGATCAAACTGGCGTTGCACATGTCAAAAGCAAAAGTCCAAATTCACAAAGGAGCACAAAGGGGAAGCAATCATAAGCTTGAGCACAGTGTTCTCCATGCAGTTTTGTAGGCAAAGCAGACAAAGGGTAGACAAACATTAGCTTCAACGTGTTGTTCTCCATGGCATCTTGCAGGCAAGGTAGGCACCAAGCATCCAACCAAAATTCCACTGGGTTCGGGCTGAAAAATTTCTTCCGAGCTCCCCCGGCACGGTCGGCTAGGAAGCCCATGGAACATTCCTACCGATATTGGTTGCGTTTTGGGACCCGATCTGGCTGCCAAAACTTCCGAGCATCTTTCCAAGGGTTTTCGAAAACTTCTAAGCGACAGACCGAAGCATATCGCATGCACGCCGGTACAGATTTCCTAAAATTGCCACCGGTAACCGGACAATATTGGTCTCTCTTCCAATGTTCTATGCTGGGCACCGGTGGTACATGTGTGGCGCTTCCACTTAGCCGCACCACCCGTGGCCCCTAGGTACACCAGATTGCAGTCCGTACAGAAAAATTCACGTGTACCTGGCTCATGTCTGCGAAGTGCCCACAAAGCAGGCCACAGCTGCGCCCGAATATTAGTCTGTGGGTCGTGTACTGGAAGGGGGGACGAGAAACAAAGGCCGACGTCCGTAGAGACCCCGAATCCACCCACCCGTACCCCACTCACCAACTCACTCGATCCATCTAAATAAACCGCCAACCAGCCAGCCAGCAGAAATGGCTCAAGGGCCAAGACAAACCGAGTACGCAAAGTTGCCGCGTTAGGCTTCAGTCGTGTAGATCCTGTCGCGTGAGAAGGACGCACCGGGAGAGCCCTTTGCAAAGGTAATGTCGGATCAAGAAGTCGAGGATGCGGCATGGGGACTCCTTGCAACTGAGCACGCAGTGGATTCTCAAAAAGGACTAGCTCTGCTTCAGGTAAGTGGCGCCGCGACACACCCGACCACGCACGTAACGATTGATACCGTTTAATCAAAAAGACGCGTTCAGGCACACGAGCAGACCCCCGGAGGGACACGGCACATCGTATTGCCCAATGCACCGACAC